>OX424512.1:2430702-3072838 GCA_949152395.1 Agrochola litura
AAAAAAAATAGTTCCAGTAGTTTCGGAGATAAGGGGGAATGGTAAATTTTCATCAAATTTCTTAAATATCTTTAAAAGTATTTATTTTAAAATTATATAAAAAATATCATCATCTGCCTAGCCTTTTCCCAACTATGTTGGGGTCGGCTTCCAGTCTAACCGCATGCAGCTGAATACCAGTATTTTACATGGACCGACTGCCTATCTGACCTCCACAACCCAGTTACTATGTAACACGATACCCCTTGGTAAGACTGGTTGTCAGACTTTTTGGGCTACTGACGACCCGTATCAACTGTCAAAGATCTACAAATGACAGCCGAGACCAACGGCTTAGCGTGCTTTCCGAGGCACGGAGGGGTCTTGGTATGTAAAGATGGTCACCCATCCACAGACCAACCGCGGCAAGCGTAGCTTAACCTGATCGATCGACCCGTGCAGCTGTTGTTACTTAGCCACAAGCCCTTCCCCTCCCCACCTATTTTTTAAATATAAAATTATAAAAAAAAATGTATAAAAAAAAAAAAAAAATCGGGTAACTGGGCCCGTAGAAGTCAATTTACAAATATATCACACAACAAACCCTTTCATTTGATATGTCACACGATACTGCAAGCAAAACTTTTTTTCTTTCTTAAACAAGAAAGAAAAAAAGTCCAAAAAACGCCTCCAAAAGTGATACCTATATTCAAAATTCATTTATTTACGTTACATGGCTGTGTTTGGGTCACAGAAATACATATATGTACCAAATTAGATTCGGAGTAAATTGGCTGTGATAGACAGACACAGACACACGAGTGATCCTATATGGGTTCCGTTTTATCCTTTTGAGGTACGGAACTCTAAAAACACATGCTTCGCCGTTCTTTAATAAATTTGGTATAGGGGCAATTATGACAATTAGTTTTCAAATATAAGATACTAGCTTCCACTCGTATCTTATGTCGAAAAAAAGTAGCCTATATTCTTCCCCAGGGTTCGAAATATCCCCACACTATACTTTATCAAAATCCGTTCAGCCGTTAAAGCTGTGAAAACGTAACAAACAAAGTCAAATTCGCATTTGTTAATTAGTTAGGATTATTGACTAACGATTGAACTTAACAATGATTTGAAGGGATTTTCAATAGAATACACAGTTTCAAATCACAATATGATGAGAAAGTTTCAAAAATAAATCCCGAATCAAACCTCGAATATTTCAATATAAGTTACTTCTCTGTAAAAGAAGCCAAGTCGCAAACAAGAAAAGATACTTTTATCTTCGATAAATCAAAGAGTTCCCCAAGGATATACAAACAATATCTTATTCAGCAAAAGACGAGAAAAAGGCATTTCGTAATATTCAGCGAGAAAGTTCAAGTGGACGGCGATAACAATAGGTATTATAATACAACATAACATTACGCCTTGTTTCCTCGAAGGGTTGGGCAGAGGTGTACCTAATACGTTTTCTTTTCTAAATGTAATGTTTGAAAAAGTATAGATTATTCAGAACATCGATTTTATTCGGTCAAAAAACGAACCCAAAGACATGACATTGTAATAACGTGCTGTCGGAATGTTAATCAACGATTAATTCGTGTTTTTGAGTGCATTTTTCCAATATAAAATGAAACTTGGTGCTTACGCATGATACTCATTCTTATAGTGTATGGATAACACAGTAATTAATTAGGATTATGAATTAGATTTTTCGATTTCTTACGTAGACGTTCATACAAAGTTATCGCGGCATGTCTAATGAGAAACGTCAAAACGGGCCATTTTTGACGACTTTAGTACACCCAAATTTCGCCAGTTATGTGTAAGTCCTATGTAATAGGGGGCGAGCGTATTGCCACCAACCGGGCACAAATCCAGACTGCTACTGAGAAACTTAGATAGAAAAAAAATCCCATAACACTGCCTAAACTGGGAATCGAACCCAGGAACTCATGCTCAGCAGTAGTGCTTGCCGCCACAAGACCAACGACGCAGTACTATACAAAATCGATAATAACTGGGCGTTCTAGTCTAGACTCAAATTATAGACATTACCAATGCGCTAGGACTAAAGTATTCATTGATTGAGATTAGTACCTAAGCGTAGGTTGAAAACAGTTGTTTATTTTATTTTGTGAACGGATTATAAATGTCGTAATTTTAGTCACAATGCGGGGGAAGGTTGATAATTAAGACCTTTCTCGTCTGGGGGAGTAAATCAATCAAAAGTTAATGCCTAATTGGGCGTTGCGCAACGGTCTATGTATTTGCAAACGTTGGGATAAATTTACTACGCATCTATATGAGTATTTGTAGACTCTGGGATACCTACTACGAATCTATGTGCATAGTATTCGTAGATTCTGGGATAAATGTAATCAAAATTCAAAATATTTTATAGAAACGTCAGAAGCCAGGTGTACGGTTCCAATTAGTCGTTTCCTGTGGAGAAGAACCGGCAAGAAACTACACGGTTACTCTTTAAAAAAAAAATATCAGTGTTATTTATTAGGTTTGGGAGGACGTGTAGGTTTTTCAACAAGTACCAGGTACTTAACAAAATAGAAAATGGTCAACAAATCTACAGTCCACTATACCTACTTTGCATCTTCATGCATAATATTCGTAGACTTTGAAATATATAAACTATGCATATTATGTGCATAGTATTCGTAACTCTGGGATAAATGTACTATGCTTCTTTATGCTTAGTGTATTTGTCGGGTTACGTATACTCCATAGGTTTAGGTAGATAAAGGTAAACAAAAAAAACCACGTGACGAGACAGCTGTCAAGTAACCGACTAAACGTAATACCTGTCACTTCAGTTGTTATGCTACGTTACAGTTGAACTCTTCAATTTAGCAACGTTATACTTCGTTGACGTTTAGAAATTGGGTTCTTTACAATAGACAGATTACAAAATCTTATAAACCAGACAAAAAAAAATGTGCTCAAGCAGTTACATCTACGAAAAGTAGTTGAAGAATAAACGATAAAGTTTAACATACATTAATAAAAGAGGAAACTATGGTAAAACACTAAAATAATTTTTTAATTTGGTTTTATTGTTTTTTTAACAAGAAAGTGTCGTCTATAAAAACCCTTTTTACGATTTGTTTACCTTTTTTAACTACCTAAACCTATGGAGTATAGCAAGGTGTTGTTATTTTTCAGGTGAAACAATAATGTTTATGTTGAATACTATTGAAACTTTTCTTAATGTTACAATTTCAATGAAATATTTGAATACACCCGGCTAACGCGGTAAACAAAAGTACACTAATGTGTAATACAAAATGTATTCTTTTAAGTAAAGTAATGAAACTAGGTCAGCTCGTTATGCCGATACTTATTGCAAACTTTACCTACGATTGCACACACAACAACATACTATGCATCTTTAAGCATATTATTAAGGCCTGAAACTGCGTTAAGCGGACGTCCGCGCGGTTCCAAACAAAATTGCTCCGTTACGGGGACCAGCGCGGGCGTCCGTCTCGGGGAAGCTGGTTCCGCGCTCGCGCCACGTGTCCCGCCTCCGTGCGACAGACGCCCGCGCGGGAGCACGCGCGGTGGCGCCAGCGGTTTTGCAATGTAATCCTATACCTACTATTAAATGAGCATTTTCTTTCTCTATTTTCACCAGAGCAGAGCTCGGTCGCCTAGGTACTACTTAATATATTAAGTTCTTCATTGACACGGCGGTATATGCACACCGTTAAAATGGAAGTAGCGACACTGCGTAAATAAAATAATCCGTTCTCCGCGACGGGTACCCGCAACGGGGGCCGTCGCGTTCCCACGGAGCCCATCCGCGTGTCCACGCGCGTAGACACGCGACGCGGACGGATGCCCGTCGCGGGCGCCCGCTTAACGTAGTTTCAGGCCTTATACGATATCCCAGCGTTTACGAATACTTACACCGTTCCGCGACTCCCAATGAGGCTTTAACTTTTGATAAGAAGTAGTCTTCTTCTGTTCTTCTCGCAAATTTACATCAATCTATCAAATCAGACAGGCCTGTTGAGAAGTCAAAATACGACCTTTGTTTGACTTCTCAACAGGCCATTTACATAATAAAATGTTCGTACATATACTATGGCTACATTTTGATATCGTTGATTGTGTGGTTATTGTTACACAATTTTGGTTTTCATTGTAAATATAAATATCAGTTCAATATCAACGAAGTTTGCAACAAACGAATACCAAGTTCGAGTTCTGGTTTAATGCAAGTAATATACTTGAAAAATATAGGTATAGTATAGGAACTGTTTATACACGAATTTTACACTTTGGCCAGAGTATATTCTTTCGTGGTACACCCATTACTACATATATGTGAGACATCTCATTCTAGACGAGGCCTACATTTCGACCAGCTTACGGACTTCCGTCGAACGAGCCAGCCAAGTAAAGCCTATATATGGCCTAGCCTAGACTAACGCGTATATATCTACAGACGATGTCGTGTTGGACGATCGCCAAACTGTCCTTTATTTGTGGATTTACCTTTTTTTACAGGCCCGGTATAGGTTTCTAGTAGCTGTAAAT
The DNA here is from genome assembly GCA_949152395.1 of Agrochola litura. Taxonomy (NCBI): domain Eukaryota; kingdom Metazoa; phylum Arthropoda; class Insecta; order Lepidoptera; family Noctuidae; genus Agrochola; species Agrochola litura. The sequence goes on from OX424512.1 coordinate 2,435,248, forward strand.
GTATTGTAGATCCCGGTTCAATCCGTCGTTAAATCAATGTTAAAGTTTAAAGACAAATGTTTAAGTAAAGACTTCATCGTTAAATCAATGTTCAAGTTTGGCTACCTTGATTGAGTTCTAGTAATGATGTCTACACGCGGAAGGCTGGCAACTGTCGCTCATATAACACCGATAAAGTTAAACAAATTATTTAGTTTGAGGAAAGCTTTCATAAATGAGTGTCGGATAGAGTATCTGAAGGAAAAACTAGAGAGTACTTACGAATAAGAAGATTATTTTTCGTCTTTCTTGTAAAAGTCCGTTTACGAAGGAGTATAAAAAGTCATAGAGCGGTTAATAGTAAGTTTAAAACACGATAAAGATTCAGTAACTAGATTAACAGTGCCAATTGTGGTAACAAATTAAGGCCTATCTCAGAAACATTCCAGTTGGCGGCCTACGTTATTGTACTGGGTACTGGCATTAACACAAACCATTTAAAAATGGTTTAATTCATCAAATTTCTACCGTTATACACCGTGAAATTTGAATCACAGTTTTGCTAGAACAAACGTTGTTCAGACCATGGTCTACTACCATTCTACAGCATCCAAAAAAAAAACATAATTGGTTTTTGAAAAAACACAAAGTTTAAAATGTCAAGATTATCGTTACTCCCTACAACACAGACACCACGCACGGGACACAGCATTGTCTACAGGGAAATGTACCTCCATAAACGAAATTCTTGACATTTTAAACTTTGTCTTTTTTGTGTTTTTTCAAAAACCAATTACGTTTTTTTTTTATTTGATGCTATAGATAGAGTAGTAGACCATGGTCTGAACAACGTTTGTTCTAGCAAAACTGGGATTCAAATTTCACGGTGTATAATGCTTCCAATCTAACAATAATATCCCTTTTAACAACTCCAGCATTTGAACATATACCCGGGGAAAAATAAAGATTTTCTGCAAACAAATTATTACTCCTGACATATTTTCCGGTGCGTCTCACAGTAGGGTGCCTGCCCCCTGGGTGGTGTTCCAATTACTTTTCTCCATCCAGCTATTATACAATTTCCTGATTTCCATTTCCATTATTTATTAATAATGTTGTTTTCTTATCTTTGGAATCAAGGATTAACTCTGGTATCTTAAGTTCTCATTCTCGACCGTTAATATCTTATACATTAAGTTAATATTAAATTATTCGCACTTGCACATAAAATTTCTAGCATGAGTGTAGGTTTTTAATTTGTAGAATAAAATAATATTATTCGTTTTTCGAAGCTTTTTCTATTTAAATAATAATCTTCCGTTGAAAACAGCAAGAGTTCTTTCTACATTATAGTGGTTTACAATCAAAGCAATTTTAGTATTGCTAGATTAGAATCATGCGACTAATGTGGAATCGTCGTCCTTGACTAAATTACTAGGTATCGTTGAAGATAGTAATTATAGTAATTTATTTCTCTCAAAAAGGTACTGGTACAGGGTATATATGTTACAGGCAGATTCAAACCTTTGTGAGAGCTGGAGTCTATACTGGGTTCGGGACCTGTATGACAGATCTCCAGGCTCACATTCTTAAAGATGGTCCATCCGTCGTCGCACATTTGTGTAATATTAATCTAATACATTTTGATCTACAACACTATCTATTCCGAATATCCGAACTATTACATCACTCTTTGCCCTGTTATCAGTGCGATTGTCACTGATAAGGGATGATCATGCACCAAGGTCGGGGATATCGAGTGGTAGCTTATCCGTAATCTGTGTTTACTCGATTTTTACAACATAACACGACAGGTCTCATTAGATATTTCGAAACTAAATATAGTATCGTTTTACAAGTTTGTAATGAGCTCTTTTATTGGAACATATATCATAATTTTAACACAAGGAATTTACTTTGTAATTCTTGAGAATAAGACATTGCATTTTTGAAGTGAAAACTTCTTTAGGCGCGTTGGGCATTTTTGAGATAGGACTAAACAATTGTTTTCGCGACACTGTTACGTCACCAACTTTTGACCATAAAAAAGACATCAACGCGCGATACATTATTTTCTGAACAATAAAATTGTTCAAGTTTTCACTTCTGTCGGCACTCCCAGAGTGCCACTGTTTTTTTTTTTGTACTTTTCTTCTTATTTTATCTGAACCGCTGCCGCGGGTGTTGATAGTAGATTTTCTGCTACTTTGTGGAATACATTAAATTGAACTGTATCTTATGAAAAATTCGCTGTAAGAAAAGGAGATTAACATAAACGTAAGCGTATTGATGAAAGTTGACAGGATCTGTCAATATTAAGCGATCCGCAGGAATGAGGAAAATGTCGTGAGGAAAGTTTTGAGTATGAATGTGGATGGCTATAGGAGTAGGGGAAGACCAAAGAACGGATTGATGGACTATGTGAAAGATGATATGGCTAGAAAGGGGTAACTACCGAGATGACGCCTAATAAAGAAGTATGGAAGAAAGGGACATGTTGCGCCGACCACAAATAAATTGGAATAAGGGAAGAGAATGATGAATTATTCTGTGGAAATCATATTACATATTATTTACATCATAATATTTGCATATTCAGTGTTCCAATAAGTGTGATTTTATGTATGTAGGCTGTCTGCTCCGAAATGGGCCAAATAATGGTGTTAATCGATTTCCCTCAAACATTCAACTCGGTCAACATGACGTCATTTGTGGTTTCCACTCTCATATCAACGCCAGAAACGTTTTTATTGCAATTTCCTATTTTTGTATATCTTAATATACTGTTAAGTAATCCACTCTGAAATTCTACTTTGTCACTTCTTCCAAAACAATGTGTGGGTTCCACAAGGCGTTATCTTGGGCCCTGTATATGTTTTAATTGCATACTTATGTTATAAATAGAACCAAAATAAGAGTACACAAAATTTTTCGGCTAAAACTTATGTGGAACGACATAATTATATTCTACGAGAAGTTTTAACTACCCGAATGTCAACTTCATTAAATTCCACGTCACGTCACGTCACTATGAACTATGTTTAATTAGATAAGTTTTGTTACAGAGGCTGTCTCGTGTCTGCTGAAAGCGATTGAGATCTACACCGATATGGGACGATTCACTGTAGCTGCTAAACAGCATCAGGTAAATATTTTTTTAATTATATTTAAATGAATCATAACATTCAAATTAGTCTGAATACGAAATAAGAAATACGAATTAAAATTATGCGAATTTTATTAACATCACCAAAATGAATTCACCGTTTGTGTTATTGAACTAAGGTCCTAGTTACGATAAGATTGCATTATGGGCAAGTCAAATGTGCATTTAAACTATGTAACAAAGAGAGACATTGACCTCTTAGTTTGTTTCTATATTCCTTTCAGAGGTAATATCCTCTCCAACCAGCTTATTCAAAACTGAACTCGCAAAGTGATATGAATATCCAAGTTATAGAATAAATAATTTCATTTCATGGCTACTGTAGCCAACTGGCCCTTAAAAACTAGCGGTTTTTTTTGTCTCTAAACGGCTTAAACGATGTGGATGTGACGCTGTTTGTTGCCATAGATAACTAATGTTTAAATAATTAACTATTGTGTAAAATAACTGTTGGTGAATGTTATTAATCTATGTACCTGTCTATTTATTAGTATAACTTGAAAAATAAATACAGGGTGACAGGAATATTGACGCGCAAACTGTAACCATGATTCTAGATCCACTAGCGTGTTGTTTCATAGAAAAGTGCAATACCTACGCGGTCAAAATGTATGGAACAGTTTTTTTTTATCACCCTCAAAAAAATTCAACGTGGAGAGATTCAGAATCATGTACGGAATCCATGGTAACAGGTTGTCCGCCAATATCCCTGCCAACCTGTATATTTCTGTCTGTTTCAGTGTCGATACTCTTAAAAATTTTCTCCGCCTCGTTTCTTATAAAGTGTAAACTGACAGCTAAGGTTTGCAGTTAAGAGCGTATATGCAGAAAGTGGGCAATGTCGCAAATAGCTGTCAAATATTTAACTGTTTCGATTAATTTGGCAATATTACTATATGAAAATAAGAAATAAAACTAACTAGTGAACTAGAATTTGATGTTGTAAACGATTTAGGTGTAAAAAAGGCATTTGGAAAGTTTCCAAATACTTTTCTGTACATCTAAAACTAAATATTCGGAGTTACGATATTAATTATTGCATTTCATAATCAATATTTTAGTTCACTAGTTAGCCATATTTCTTATTTCCATACAGTAATATTGCCAAATTAATCAAAGCAGCTAAATATTTGACAGCTATTTGCGATGTTGCCCACTTTCTGCATATACGCTCTTAACTGCAAACCTTAGCTGTCAGTTTACACTTTATAAGAAACGAGGCGGCATTCACACTTTTACAATGCTTGTAAATATGTGAACACCATGTATCCCTTACATAATGTTTTTTTCTGTCATTGCTTCATTTTTAATTATTTTTACCTATTGTGGTATAGTAATCTTATTCCAGGTGCATCGTTTTCACATATAATTATATAATTAATGTATACAAAATATTGTAAAACATTTTAAAAGAGTAACGGTGGAGTTTCTTGCCCATACTTCTCCATACGAAAACTACATTTTGGAAGGGGCGACTAGAATCAATTCTAATTTTTTGTTTTTGACATTCAAAAGTGCCTTTTTGTGCCTAATTGAAATAAATTATTTGACTTTGACTTTGATTCATAGTATTGGAAGCTTATATCTAAAATGAATAATTGTGTTTTTTGCAGAATATAGCAGAGCTGTACGAGACAGAATGCGTGGACCTCTCCCGCGCGATGCAGCACTACGAGCAAGCGGCCGACTACTTCCGCGGCGAGGAGTCCACCTCCTCGGCCAACAAGTGCATGTTGAAGCTGGCGCAGTATGCCGCCCAGCTCGAACACTACGACAAGGCGATACAGATCTATGAGCAGGTTCGTAAAAAGTATAAGCCTGGTGAAAATTTAATTGTAAAAGTTCATTTATCTCTGTATGGTGCATTGGTAACTGTAAAGTAGAACTAAACTGGAAGAAATAAAGAAAATTTATTTATTTAGCACAGACTAAAAGCCACAAAACATATTCAGCAAATAAAAATGGTAAGACATTAGCAGAAATGTGTGCCTTAGGCGTGAGATAGGCCCAGTTCAGCAAAAATGCCAGACAACTTATGCCTGACGCTGGTTTTCAACTGGACCTAAAGTTGTGAAGTATCGCATGTAAATTTGTTTTATACTTGAATGTGTGTATGCATACTTAAATATAAAATAAAATAAATTTGTGTAAGATAATGATGAAAACGAATATGTGAATAATTATTGTGATAATAAATACAAATGCAAACAAAAACAAAAAAAAATCATAAATAAACGAGACGGACGCATAATAGACCTTCGTTAATAAATCAAGAAATATTTTGAGTCATATCAATTGCAATCGCCAAAGGAACGACTTAAAAAAATATACTTTAATTCAGACCTTGATGCATACTCGTATGTGGGTCATTCCTTTTTGTTGTGTTTTTAATTTTTTCTCAGTTAGTTCTAATCCTGGTCTGACAGTTTGAGTAATTTAAGTGGCCTACCCAAATGTCCTTTTTTTGGTAAAAAAATATACCTACATTAATTCAGACCTTGATGCATATGTGGGTCATTCCTTTTTGTTGTGTTTTTAATTTTTTCTCAGTTAGTTCTTATCCTGGTCTGACAGTTTGAGTAATTTAAGTGGCCTACCCAAATGTCCTTTTTTTGGTATTGTTCGTCGAATCGTTGAGCTACTTAAATTCTGAGTTCAGCTGCACGATAAGTGACAAATGCGTGTACTGACTGGACAGGCCCTCTCAATCTGTGTGGTGCTTTCCTCAAAAGACCACTTCAGACACCAATCCACATGGCCTTCACATGATCTGACCAAGATTCTGGACTTTAAAAGAGACTGAGACCTCTGAGTTTGTTTCGGCCTTTCTTCTCAGAGTACTCAGATAGGAAACGCCGACCTCATCTAGTTTTAAAATATGATTGACGTGTAAAAGTGTTTGTACAAACCTACTTAAGTACTTACAGAAATAAAATGATTTATCATAATGATTTTAGTAATTACATTGAATACACACTACTTACAAGCTATGTTAGTAACAAATGTAATACAAATTCTGCAGCACTCACCACTCTCCTGACTAGGGATGCAAAATTACGTAATTTTACGGAAAACACTTACCTGGTAAAATACGGGTATTTTACGGTCATTTATATAAATTACGCTAAAATTACCGGCGACTTATGAAGTTTTTAAATTTTAATTTGCGCTGTCCTCTGCTCTGTTTCTGCACATAAATGATATTATTATAGTCCATGACATGGTGTGATTCATATCTTGAATTCTTGACTTAAGAATTAAGTTTAAGGCCCAGTTTTCTGTTTTTTTAAAGTTCCAATACTGCTTATATCTCTGGAAAATTTCATTAAAATCCATTTATCCGTTAATAGTGAAGTAGTGAGTGTTATATACATACACACACAAACATATTCACTTTTGTATTTGTAGTGTTTTAGTGGGTATAACTGTATGAGTACGTTTAATACATTTTTTACCGAAAATTACCATATTTTACCGTAAAATACATAAAATAACATTTTTTACCGTATTATACCAGGGTAATTTTACCGTTTTATATTCCTACTCCTGAGGCACCGGATTCATGCACTAAATAAAAAACTACACTAATAAAACTAACTATTTAATTAAATTAGAAGACATCAAAGGTCCATATTTTCTTGCTGAAGTCGTGCCGTTTTCCCTGCCCTGACTTGGCTTAAACATTTAATTTCAAATTCATTGTCTTTCATAATCGTGTTTTTTATTCAAGCACAACACATAGGGTACATAAACCTGCTAAAATAGTCATAGAATTAAACTTATCCACATCCGACATTACTTCAGACACGGAAACTTTAAACCATCGCCTGTAACTGCGGTCTTTTTAACTTACATTTCTCTCTTTTCAGATCGCCAAATCGTCCCTAGACAACAGTCTCCTGAAATACAGCGCCAAGGAGTACATGTTCCGCGCCGCCCTGTGCCACCTGTGTGTGGACATTCTGAACGCTCAGCATGCTCTGGAGAAGTACTGCGGACTGTACCCCGCCTTCGGCGACACCCGGGAGTGTAAACTGATCAAAGTGAGTCAAATATCTTTTCTTATATTATAAACTAGCTTTTGCCCGCGGCTTCGACCGCGTGGAGTTGGAAAATATCCCACGGGAACGTACTACCGGGCAGTACCGGGATTACATCCTTACATATATATATAAAACAAACTCCCCCGCCGCGTCTGTCTGTCTGAACGCGATAAACTCAAAAACTACCGAAAGGATTTTCAAACGGTTTTCACCAATGGACGGAGTGATTCATGCGGAAGGTTTTAGTGTATAATTAATTAAGGTTTTGTGTTTTTGAAATTTATCGCGTTCAGACAGACAGATGCAGCGGGGGGGGACTTTGTTTATTAATATGTAAGGATTAAAGTCAGTTTTCGTGTCTGTCTGTGTGACTGCGTTGTTCTACTAAAGGATTTTGATCCGGTTTTCACCATCATCTAAAGAATTTATTCCGGAACGTTAACCTAAACTATAATAATATTTTATAGAGGTCAAATTTGTTTGTTTGTTCTTCTTTTTGTGTGGTTGGTGTCAGAGTTTTAAAGCCGCCCATGGGACTTGGCTTCACATGCCGTCTAGAAATATCGCTCAGGCATTTTCCTCACGATGTTTTCCTTCACCGTTTTTTAAGCAAGTGATAATTAAACAATATGCACATGAATCTGAATAGTCAGAGGTGCGTGCTTTGGTTTCGAACTCGAGACCTATACTTGGCAGTCTGACGGTCACACCACTAGGCTATCACTGCTATACAAGCTGTTTGTTTGTTTGTTAGTTTGTATGTAGGGGGTAATCTCCGGAACTACCAGTCGGATTTGAAAAATTCTTTTTTTCAAATTCTCTTAATCCGAAAGGCTACATCGCCTAATTGTGAGACATGTGGTAAAATTGAAGATGTGCAACATTTGCTGATGGAATGTGCTAAGATGGAGTTTAAACTGAACATGTGGGATGTTGGACTTTTTCAAAATATTTTGGCATACCCTAAATCAGAAAAAACTAAACGCATAATTTGTGGTTTAATGCAGAAGTCTGGGCAGTGATTCTCTTTTATATTTTTTTTTTTTTTTATAATATTTATATAATATAGTGGTGGTGGATAGTTATGTAGTAAAATATAATATAATTACAAGTGTATAGTTGTGTGTAAATAGAGTATAAGGTACAATGGGGTTGACGTATCCGTGTGGATAAAAACCCCTTATTAATAAAGAATAAAATAAAAATAAAATCTTTTTGCATTGGATAGCCCAATTCTTGAGGAAGGCTATAGGCTCTCGGACGAATTCGCGGGCAGAAGCTAGTTGTATAATAAATTAACATAAAACCCGCAAATAATATCAATGTCAAGTCGTAAAAACCGTGCGGAGCAGTCTTTAGGTTCTTTAAAAGTAGAGCTTCTTTAAACCCGAACTTAGATCTATTCTTCTTCGTTGAGTCGATAAATCCATACATTATTGAAGTACCGGGCTAAAAAGTATCCAATGTACTTCTCGGTTTTGGCCTGAAGGTCGAACATGCATCATCTGCCTAACCTGTTCCCAACTATGTTGGGGTCGGCTTCCAGTCTACCCAGATGCAGCTAAATACCACTATTTTACATGGAGTGACTGCCTATCTGACCTCCACAACCCCCAGTAACTGGGTAGTACGATACCCCTTGGTAAGACTGATTGTCAGACTTTCGGGCTTCTGACGACCCGTAAGACGTGCGACGTGCTTTCCGAGGCACGGAGGAGTCCCAGAATGTTAAGATGGTCACCCATCCACAGACCAACCTCGGCAAGCGTAGCTTAACCTGATGGATCGAACCGTGCGGCTGTTATTACTTAGCACGCATACAGATAAAAATGTTTAATGTGACCGCAACGATTAAAATATTTATAAAGTCTTATATTCCATCGTTCTTTTCCAATCTTTCCAGGAACTGATTGAACACTTGGAAGATCAGAATATTGACGCTTTCACCGAAGCCGTCAAAAACTACGACAGCATATCTCGACTGGATCAGTGGTATACAACGATGCTGGTGCGCATCAAGAAACAGATCAACGACAACCCCGACCTGCGTTGAGTGAGTCGCGCGTGCGTGCCCGCCGCAACCGTGTGCGTAGCGTGAGTGGCAAGCCTTATTTTCCTTTATTATTACCATATTCAAAAATCGAATCTTTTTTTTTCCATTGACAATTTTTTTGAGATGTCTTCTTTTTATGTTTTTGATATCAGAATCTTCCAGTTTTTGACAGTTGAGCTCAGCATGCGTTGCGGTTTTACCAGCTCGATAGTTATTGCAATAATAATAAATTAATAGACAAGGAATCGAATTCGTTTTTATGAGAATCGTAATGCATGCTCAGCTGTTAATTTAGCTAACCTATCAATATTACTCGTTTTAAGTTCGTTTAAATGCAATTTTCAGTTAACAATGTTTAAAAATACTAAAAAATTATAAAAAAAATATTTAAAAAAACCTATAAAAATGGGCATGTCGAAATCAAAATGCGACTTGACATTAATCATGAAATGACATTCGTAACGTTCCAGTCATGACATCTGCTGTCACTTTGACGTTGTCATGGCCAAATTGTCTATGGACTACTATAGAGTATAAATGGATGATCGAAGCAATTGATGCTCAATGGATGCTTGCATAACGGTGAGCGGCGACGGGCGATATACTGTTTCCTTTTTTATCATAAACTCTGTAGAATATTTCATTATGCCTATTTCATTGTAACAAGTTAGGCAAACCAGTGTCTGTGTGACATTATTTGATGATTATAAAGTTATATTTCCTTTGGTAGTGTAAATTGATGTAAAGGTTGACTGATAGCGGTTAAAGGAGAGTTTAGTAAGCTCTCGTGGTGGATAAGGGCCTTAGCAGTCATCATAATGCAAACATCGCTTTTTGGTACGCTTGGTACAGCGACTGAACGCTATATACCGCAGACATTCGAATGCCAGTCTCTGGCGAGACTTTCTGCGGAACATCGCGCTCAAACGCAGGACTTTACTTTCGCGATCAAATGCAGTCTCTAATACGCGAATCAGCATTATTAAGTGTCAAAATCGCCGTTGGTAAAGATAACATGTCTGCTAAGACCCTAATTAGTAGTTGTAGTTACCAGGAACTTGAATGATGAGTGTTGATTCCAGAATGAAATAGGTAAGTAAAACTTAAATGGCAATCTACCCTTCCTTTTCTCTGTTTTAAATGCTATTTACCGTCATGATGTCCTTAAAATCGCGACCTAGCCCTAGCTAGATAAGCTCATGACTAGGAAATCCTACTTTGAATTTTGCTGTGCCCGACAGGGGTCATAATTGTTTCAATTTATTTTTCCCTACCACCTTATGTGAACATTATAGATTGCAATAAAGATAAAGATCCTTGCGAGTTTGAGACCTAATCGGGGACACCTACGAACCTGACGAAGCTATTAAATACACATGGGAGTAGAAATCGTACAGTTTTTTTTGTATTGTTAACACATTGCGGGACACTTAAAGCCCCCAGACTTAATAACAATAAAACTCCTATTGTGTCGCGCTCAGTGTCCTTCAACCGATTAATATTGTGACAAAACTTAAATTGCATTTAGAATCCAACCTTATTTAATTTCTTAACTCATTAGTTCTGACGTTTCTACCTGTCAAATAATGTCTCACAGACGCAGTATTTAGTATTCAAGATTTAGTCGGTATAACTAGAATATAAGTCGGGAGTAAAATCATTATCGAAAAATGTTTTTTATCTGTACGTTAAAACTGAGACGTTCCAATTTACGCAGTACACTTATTTGAGGATATACTCTTTATTTTTATTTATTTTTCTTTTATTGTGAAGCCGATGTGGCGTTTATTGTATATATTATTGTTTTTAAATAGCGTTAGAAGGAAGTCCCTGTACAATTTTGTTTGATTGAGTGGTATTGCCAGTTTGAAATATTCTGTTGATGTATTTTTGTTACTTGCAGTCTATAAATGAGTGATTCATTTGATCTTAATTTTTTAATTATGAGACTTATCCAATACTTTTTCCTTAAAGTTGGGTAACATAAGGCGACATTTTATGCAATGCATTTGTGCAAATTCGTGTTGCGTTGCACTGTCTGTGCCTATCTTAACGTTTCTCATTTGCTTTTCTTTATGTTTACGGTTCATGCACACGTCAGTCACGTCAACGTTAGGGACGTATGTGAACAGATAGTCAGTGAGTCAGTAATAGCAACGCCTATTTTTTTCGTAGCAATACAAATTTTGACTTGCGGTGACGCGACATCGACTGAGACGCGCTGGTAGTGACGTAACTGACAGATGTGTGTAGCCAACGTCCTACAACTTTTACGGAACTATATTTTTTGACGTGACTTATAAGCGACTTGACGTTGACGTGTCTGACATGTGTGAACCTTCACTAATTATATTTTTGTTTAACATAAAATAAACAGATTTGTGGCATTACCACTTGTCAATTTTGTTTCCCATGAACGTTATATGTAATGGGGCCTATTCTCATTTAGATTTAATAATAATATTTATAACATTTATTTTGTTGTTGTAAATAATGTCTTGTTTCGTTAATAAATTTTATATTTTTAATTTCGATTTTATTTTTTACCCCTGGGTTTTTTTCTTTTGGGCTAAGGCATAGTTATGTTGGATATTACATTATGGCCCATAGCAGATGACAAACATTTCGCGCCATTTAGTCATATGGTAGGTACACTGAAGATTCATACTTTATTTACGTCGACTGTGTTTGATTTTCTTCATATATATAATTAATTAAAACAGCTCAAAAGGTGCCCTATATTGTTTGTCGTCTATTTTGGGCTTATTTTGAATGATCTTCATGTGATTGAAGTTCTGGTTGGGACTTTTCAAAGCATCGAAGAGAATACAGGAACTATGTCTTTGCAAATAGCTGTATTCACACTACGATTTAAGGACAGGATTTTACTAACGTGGACGTTAACGATTTAATTATCAGTTGAGAACCAATTAAAGAATTTTTATAGTTGGTACATTTCATGAGCGCAATTAATGATGGCTATGAGGATTTTCATGAAAATTCACGCCAGCAGTTGGCGCCACTTTGACTAGAGGTCTTCCATTTCGACAATGAATAAAAATCATAATGATGACATTCATCATTCAGTCACGACTAAATAAAATATAGGCGCTTTGACACTTGACAGGTGCCTGGACCTGACGTCTCAGTGCTGCCACCTAGTGAACGTGATTTCAAAAAAACCTCATTAGAACCTTAGGGATGCTACACACATGTATGGGTTGCATGATTCGGCACAGTTGGGCGACAAAATCCGAATATGTGTTCGGAAAAAAGCCGCTCGGCTTAGCTCAAATTGAGCCGAGCCGACCCGAACATGATTAACACGTTGCGGTACACTAAACGCCCCCAGACGTTATAACAATAAAACTTTATTGTGTCTCGTTCATTATCCTTCAACCGATTAAGCGACGGTAGATGCCGAACGTAGTTTGCCGAATATGTGTGATTGCTTCTTGTGGGCAGTACTGGTCGGGTCGGCAGTATCTCTGTAACATGATTGTGTAGCTCAACCCTTATATCAGAAACGTCATGACACGCGCTCCTGATTTGAAACGACTAATTTTTTTGGCGTTTTGTCGCCAATGTTGTCGCTAAACTAATCGTAGTGTGTATCCAGTTCCTTATTACGAGGCTTCCCAATTTCTTAGCTAAGGTAACTGACGCACTTGCGATTTGGCGCGAGAGTGTAATTTTTTGAAAAAAAAAATCGTACGGTATTAAACAGTCAGTCGTTTTAATTACATATTGTAAGAGGTTCACTGAATATGTCTAAAATTCGCCTTAATGTTAGGCTTACAGTTTTGGTAAATACTATAGAGTGTGCCACATCTATTAACAAAATGTTATATGTAGGAAAATATTAATTAAAATTATGATTATAAACTACTACTACCCTCTTCCAAGCAATAGAAAATATAGACTTCTAGGCAAGCCTGTGATGTCATCAGTCTGTCACAAATTAAGTTAATAGTTTTTTATTAATAAATCTTAGGTGTGGCATACTGAAATACAGTCTAGAGTTAAAGTTTCGCAATTATCCGTAACCATAGCAACGCCAGTTATGTATCGCATTGTATGGCACACTGATATTCGTTTATGTAAAAATAAAGTGTTAATACAAAAATTGTTTTTGTAATTCATTGTGGTCCTCTCCCTAGAGTTAATAAAATTACACAACCTGTATAGTTGTTACCATAGACATAGAGAATAGACTGAGCGTTCCGTATTCAGTTGTGCGGTGAATACAGACCGAAAAGTACGAGAGAGACAGCGAAGGTGCGGCCATAAGTTGTCTCTTTCTAGAATTCTGATTTTGACTAGACTATTGCTGCTCAACCAACTTTGAAGATGAGTCATTGTTTTGATTTCGTGATATCCGGCGGGCCATCTTTTGTAAATAAAACTTGCCTACAGTAGTGGTAGACAGATAACTATTAAAAAACTTTTAGTTACTCAGTTTATTATTATTCTAATAAAAAATTTCAATGTGACCTTTGAAGAGATTTTTGTGGTGCTTACAATTTATCAATATTTGGCGACAAATCTCAGGTCGATGGTAAAATTAAGCCAGAAATATGTTTCGCATTGAAGTAAGATAGGTAATGTTTTTCACAAAGCTGAAAAGTTAAAAAAAAATTCACAAAATAAAATGTAGAACCAAATCTGCTTAAAATCTGTCAAGCAAGATGCAGGAGTCTTCTTTTGGTACCATTAAGAAACTCTTTGAGTAAAAATCTGGTTCAGAGAAGCGTGGTTTTAGATTTATTTTATTTTTAGCTAGATATGGATATTATATTGAATTCAGAATGGGTTCATAAAGGGCAAAATATTTATCGAATCCAGAAATCTGTTCTAAAGGGACAATCGCTGACCAGCTGATAGCTGTTGATGTCGCAAATACGCTGGCGGGCCAATCTCTGGCCCGCGGGCCTGCTGTTGAGCAGCCTTGTACTATTGGATTTTACACAATTTTCTTTTACTGGCTTGCAGAAAAGAGATAGGTACTGGCCGCACGTCGCATTGACTCTTTCCAGAGAGCGGTCACTTTTGTGAGGCTGACACTCAGTCCATTGTCTGTGTCTATGGTTGTTACATTTCACGTACGCGCGTCAAACATTGCAATGTATGCCTTATCACAATGACATAAGTGTTACATGACGCGCGCTTGTGAATTGCAAGGACTATATCCGGGAATTCATACAAAATAATTGAGATTTAAAAGGATACTGTCACAGGAATGAGACGCAGTGAGGATGCTTAGATAGTCAAACTTTTGATGTGAAACCTCTATAGCGGCAGGTCAGACCGAATGTTGGCGTGGTGACACGTCGCCACGCCAACAGCCAACACGACAACAGTCGCCATATTTATTTCCTGTCTAAACTATCCTTTTATACATGTTACCTGTACATAATAATTTCGACGCTTCACATCTGCCAGGCGTCCCGCGACGGCTCATTTTTTTATTAAGGGGGGATGCACTATGGTAGTCCGAAAATTACAAAAAATTAAAAACAAAGAGTGCGATCCTTACAGTAGTCTTATACATGTATGATGTGTAACATCTGACATCTCACCTCGTCAAGGTCGTTTCTGACGGCCAACTCAAGCACCGCGCGCGCTCATTGGTCAAATCAAATAGCGCGCGCTTCCCCGGCTTCCTGTTACACACTTCCGTCCCTTTTCACGAAATCACTCCCACAGATTTGATTATTTAGATTTTGATTGCAGGAAAGCGAGAGGAAAGATATTACTGGTCAAAAAAATATTTCGCTGTCTATACATATTAACGACCGGCGGGGTAGTCGCGTAGCACACTAAGGCGTATTATTCTCACTAGGAAATCATGGTCGCGCTGCCAGCAAAATACAACATGTAAAAAAAAACCTGTCCGATACGTGAGAGTGTTAGGTATCATACTGGGTCTATTTCTTTTTGCTTAATTTTTTTTTTATGTCAGTAAATATTTTTTCTTTTTTTAATTTATTTTTTCTGAAAAAATAATTATCATAATTTATTCAGGAAAAAAGAAAACAAAATACCCCCGCATTCTTTTTTCAAAGGGGAATCCCCTTTGAAAAAAATGCGGGGTATTTTTTTTTACTGGAGTAATACTTGGGGCGCGGGCGGCCGTCGTTTAGTTGGTGTCGACAAGTCATAATTGTTAATTTGCTAATTTTTAATGGAATTGGAATAATTTTGGTACTAGAAACGTGAATTTTAAATAGCAATAGTTTTTTCTTTTCAATAATAATACTTTTTGGTAATGTTATTGCAGTACCTATATATGTGCCCTTTTTGGATAGGACAGGGTTTCTTTTACATATTGTATACACAGTTTTATGGTGGGTATCTCACCAGACGTCCGGTCGATTGCGCAACCAACCATACATTTTTTGGCAGTGTGACCATGGTTGTGCCGCGACTGGTGTACTAGTGAGATAGGGCCCTTAGGCTGCCTGTACCCTGTGAAGGGTGGGCGTTTTTGGGGGACTGTCTTATGTAATTTTGACGTTCGAAAAGTGCTGATTCTCAGCCTAGTTTGAATAAATGACTTTTGATTTTTTTGATTTTGTACACTGGAGCGGAACGAGGCAGCGGAGAGAAAAATGTGCCAATATTAACCAATAGGAGCGGAGCTCTGAAGCGGAGTTTAGATTCGATTGGTTAATATTGGCACATTTCTCCGCTCCGCTGCCTCGCATAGCTCCAGTGGACAGGCAGCCTAGCTGTAGCAATGGCTCTCATTTTGACTGTTCAACAACATTCATTGCGTTATTTACGTTTTTGAGCACCACTATGTTGCAATGGAAGAATTGATCCGGAAAAAAACAGGAGCTACTGACATAGCTTGCAGAGCTGGCAAGCCGAAGTCGCAGTGGGTCGGCCATGTTTGTCGAAGTACCGATGGCCATTAGAGCAGACGAGTCCTCGGAATGGAGTGGACGGTATTTTACTGTGGGGACGGGCTGCAGACATCGAGTCTATTTTTATTCTGCAGAAAAGAGCGATCAGAGCCATATATTATCTCCGCAGGCGCGATTCTCTAAGGAAACTGTTTAAGGATATTAACATCATGACGGTACCTTGTCAATATATCTATGAAAACATCATGTACGTAAGAAAGAATTTACATCTTTTTAGCAAAAGAGGTGATAGACATAATTATAGTACAAGAAATAGGGACCTATTAGTTCAACCAGTTTTCAGACTGGCTAAAGTAGATTCATCTTTTATGGGATACTGTTTAAAATGTTACAATAAAATTCCTCCCCACATACTTCAACTGAATGAGACGAAATTCAAATCTTGTATAAAACGCACACTATGCAGGCAGGCATATTATACGTTGGGGGATTACATCGCAGATAAAAATGCTTGGCTCAATGCTGGTCCTGCTCCACAACTAATTGATTAACATTTGCAAATACTGTTGGAGCTGCTGAAGATTGTAAGACTATCTTTGCATTGTATAAACTCAATCTCCATTGTATTATATAATTGCATAGCACAGGTGTGAGTACTATGTACTAAAGAGTTACCATTTACCGGGTAATATGTCTTGCATTGACTTGAATCTGCCCTGGCGGCTGTGAGTATGTCATGCTCACTCAAATGTTTCGCTGATGGTGGCGCGTGTGTTGGATCATTTAGCTCCCTTCAAATAGGTTGAGCTGAATGGTGCTAATCCATGCGTCATGTTCGTGAACGGGCGCCGTCAGTTGGGACTGGTCATCTCTTAGCTGCCAGGGCTTATTTTTATTTTAATTTTTTGAATTGTTCTTTGTTTTATCTTTTTATTACGGACGCTTCTAACGTGCACGTCTTTCTACATTGTTCTCACATGTATAATTTCAACATGAATGATGTAACCAATATTTTGTAACAATTTTTTATTTAAAAGAGTGTCCGTGGAGTTTCTTGCCCGTTCTTCTCCATAGGTACCTACTACGCTTTGGAATGGGCAACTAGCTTCATACCTATTTCTGACTGACCGATTCCTTGACAATTCAAAAGTGCCTGTAAATGGTTTAATTGAAATAAATGCTTTGAGTTTGAGTTTGAGTTTGAGGAGAACGCGAATCGACAAGTTTAGTGTAGGACAATGGACATTTATTTATTTAATTTTAAATAAATGGCCAAACGAAACCAATAACTCTATTTAAGTAAAGGTAGTTCTTATAGTAAGGTGAAATATCGTCGACCTTGGTTCAATTGAGGTAAGGGACAAAATACCCAAAATGAGTTGAGTATACCTACAGTTTTGTTCAGAATTTTTCGCTCTATCGAATGGTGAATATGAAAAATTCTAACGTAAGAAAAACAGACCCGAAAAAGGTTAATAAGAAAAAAAGTTATGGGCGATTTAGTCCGAAAAAAATCTGTCGGCCTCTCCTGAAAAATCGTATTTTGTCCCTTACCTCAATTGAACCTACGGTCGACGATATATTTTATAATAACAAAATCAGATCTGTTTTTCCCCGACTACGGCGAAGTAACAAGGAGGGTTATGATTTTGACCAATATGTATGTTCATCTGTTCCCTCATAACTTCAAAACTACTCATTATAGTTGGACAAATTAATGAGGTATCGTCGGAAGCGTCTTGATCGTCCGCTGGTTATGTGACTTCACATTAAATTGAATATAGCGCCCTCTAGAGGACAAAGACATGAACTAAAAAAAAAGTTGCTGTGTTGGGTTAGTTGGGTATCAAATGCACATTTAAAAAAAATTATAATATTATAACCCCAAAATAATTTAAATAAAAATAAAAGTCAAAACTAAAACCCAACTTCGACAAAAAAGTAATCTAAAAATGTATTAACAAGACATCATTTATAACTTTTTACCGATGGTTTAGACAGAGATGTAGGTACCCGTAGTACACCCACAATTCGCCAGTTATGTTTAAGTCTCATGCAATAGAGGGCGCATCTATCGCCAAGTGTAGGTAGGTAACAATAACAGGAAATAAGTTTTATGATAATATTTATGAAATGTTTACTGCCTGTAGTATAGGTAAGTATAAAGGGCTTCCATTATTCTGTAGAATACATCTTAGATAACGATCAGTTTGCGAGGAAAACATCTACCTATAGTTTTTCCTATTAACATAACAAATAAGGTTATCAAAGGATATCGCAAAGTAGACAATAAGTAATTTGGTTTTTTTTTTACATTTTTTATAATATGCTGACGTAGGAAAAATCTTACAAAGGTTATCAAGATTAAAAAAATCAGACCATTGTTTTAAGAAATCCTCACCAATACACCTTTATGTCTCTGGAATCCTTAATGACTATTTCCGAGATTTGGCGTAGCGTTACGAATATTTCAATTTTTTTTTTTTTTAATTTATACCAATTCGTTACTGTCTGCCGTTTGCTTGCACTGAGGTGAAGATTGTGGGGTGAACGTCTCCACACAATTCTCACCAACTTATAGCTATAACTTTGGTATCTTAATGCGACAATTTTTTGGCGTCCTCAAAATTGATTTTCATGACGTTTTCAAAGGTGAGGATTGTGTAGTGACAGGGGGAGGGCATACCGGGGCACGCGCCTCGGGCGTCAACCTCAGGGGGCGACAAATTCAAACGTAGCAGACAAGTGCACCACGCAGCACACCGCAACTTTGCAATAAATGAGACGCGCAGCACATCTTTCTATTTTGTTCTTTTTTACAACAGTTTTGGCGCCCGTTTTGGATTGACGCATTATCTATCAATAAAATTTGATTTTGAGAAAATTTTAATTTCGCGGGCTAACTTAGCGTATCCCCATAAAAGATTGGCGGGGGGCGGCAGACCAGTATTTATTTGCCCCGCCTCAAAAAATTCTAGATTCGAGGCTGGGTGACGAACACTAATCAAGGACGCGTATGATAGCCAAAACTACAAAAAATTTCATTTACATATATTTACCTGACTGCAGCGAAGCCCAAAAAGAGGGTAGGTACAGTCAGCGTCAAATATTTAGTGACACTCAGGGTATTCAAATAAATAGACGCAACCAAAAAGTCAATAATATCGGTACAAACTAAGTTGTCTTATTATTGTTAACAATGTAGTCGCTCAAAAGGTCGAGACGTTTAAAATGTCATATAGATCGGTTCAGTCAAACCGCCATTAATATGGTTACAGTCATCCCGCCAATGGTATCCAAGCATTATAAGTATTCAAAAATATGGAACACATTAGAAAAATAAACTAGCATGTAAGGTTGGCCGCACATGTCAGGTACCTACCTGATCCGATTCTCCAATTCGGAAACCCGATCGGACGAGTGCCGCATACAGGCGATTGATTGTATTCGGTTTCTACGCTCTCCAGTCGTATGAACACTTATAATGCTTGAATACCATTGGTGGGATGACTGTAACCATATTTATGGCGGTTTGACTGAACCGATCTATATGACATTTTAAACGTCTCGACCTTTTGAGCAAATACATTGTTGACAACAATTAGGAAACTTTGTTTGTACCGATATTATTGACTTTTTGGTTGCGTCTATTTATTTGAATACCCTGAGTGTCACTAACTATTTGACGCTGACTGTACCTACTTACTGTTTTGAATTTGCTTTTAAATAGCGAATATTTCCTTATGTCCACGGAGTCTATACTCCGTGCTTATGTCGTATTGGGTTTTATAATAAGTAAAGTTTTGTAGGTTAGCTGGCTAGGTCCTTTAACTACTTAGAAGGCCGTTAAGCCCAAAAAGTTATTTCCGAGAAATGACAAAAAGCAAAAAACGCGGGTATCGTTGTTTCTACCTAGGTATGTACAGTCAGCGTCAAATAGTTAGTGACACTCAGGGTATTCAAATAAATAGACGCAACCAAAAAGTCAATAATATCGGTACAAACTAAGTTGTCTTATTGTTGTCAACAATATAGTCGCTCAAAAGGTCGAGACGTTTAAAATGTCATATAGATCGGTTCAGTCAAACCGCCATAAATATGGTTACAGTCATCCCACCAATGGTATCCAAGCATTATAAGTGTTCAAAAATATGGAACACATTAGAAAAATAAACTTTACTGCTTTATAAATATTAAATATTATTTCTTATGTCAACATTTCACAAAATCAAAGGGATAGAAACTTCTGCTGTCCTTTTCATTTTAAGCATGACGTCAATGACGCAATTTTGATGTAGCGGTGCACATATTCAGTTCGCTCGTGCGGTTTTGTCTCCAGAAGTCCAGGTCGCCTTGGCCATCGTGCGGTGCGGACGTACGTGGTGCTGATTAATTGTCGAAACGATAAGACTTAAACGATAGAATTGACTACGAACAATCTCTGCGTATACCCAATAGCATCGCTTTCTTTTCTTTCATTCTTTTGACAAAAGAATTGCTAATAGAAATTCATCATCTCCATTATTTTTTAAATTATTTTTAATTTCATAAGCGTTCTTCGATACAATCGCCACAAGCTCTGGCACACGACTGGAGAGTGTAGAAACCGAATACAATCAATCGCCTGTATGCGAGACTCGTCCGATCGGGTTTCCGAATTGGAGAATCGGATCAGGTACCTGATCTGATTCTCCAACAAAACAAAACTAGCATGTAAGGGTGGCCGCACATGTCAGGTACCTGACATGTGCGGCCACCCTTACATGCTAGTTTATTTTTCTAATGTGTTCCATATTTTTGAACACTTATAATGCTTGGATACCATTGGTGGGATGACTGTAACCATATTTATGGCGGTTTGACTGAACCGATCTATATGACATTTTAAACGTCTCAACCTTTTGAGCAAATACATTGTTGACAACAATAAGGAAACTTTGTTTGTACCGATATTATTGACTTTTTGGTTGTGTCTATTTATTTGAATACCCTGAGTGTCACTAACTATTTGACGCTGACTGTACTAAATCTAACGTTACCAGTCCTAGTTACATTTTTACTTCGAAAGTGAAACCTGGCAACTTTGCCACTTTACGGTGGGTAAAAAAGTTTGAAAAAGTTTTTCTTAAAAAAACTCTATGATGTTATAAAAAGCAACCAATGAGATATGTAGTAAATTTTATGCATTATTGAAACCCAATCTTATATCTATTGTTTTCTCATTCTATCGTGATATTTTAGTCCAAAAACCTTTTATGGCAAAGTCAACTATCACTTGTGGTAAGATTGCCATCCCGAAATTTAAGAAAAATTTAAAAGAGTTACCATAAAAAATCATAGTCATCATTACCGCATGCTTGGTCACAATAAAAATATACTACAGTTGTATAATATTTTACACTGGCAATTGATTTTCCAAAATGTGGCAAATTCACCCGCCTTGTTTCGATTTTTTCAAACTAAATAGAAATAGCTGTCAGGGTTGCATCAGAAAAATTAGGGGTGGTAAGTAGGAAAAAAAAACTAAATAACACTATTTTAGTTTCTTTTTTGTGATAGCCCTAGCCTCTAAAAATATATGGCAAAGTCGACATTACTAAAACTTTGCATTGGGTTGGTATATTTGCCAACAGTGATTTCTTTTGTTAAATTGGTTAAAGAGTCGTAAATTAACATGGTTTTAATTAAAGAATATTATCAAGAACGTGGTATTAAAGTTTGACTTATCTACACAAAGTAAATCCCACTTATTTTCATTAAAGTTTTGGAGCTCAAAGTCACTCACAGTTAGCGCGGGAAAAAAATAACCGCCAAAAAATGACAGTTCTATGAGAGCTGGGTTGTATTATACAATAAAGTGTTGCCAATCCAATATTCTAATTTGATTTAAGGGTATTACAAACGTTAAAAAAAATACAGTTTTGACGGAACAAATTATTTTGCTTCGTAAGGCGGTATACGGCAAAATAAACAACCTTTGGTAAAGTTGCCAGGTTTCAGGTACATTTGTTTCTTTTCCAAACAAATATAAAATACGAGAACCTACACAAATTCTAAGGTGCGAACCCTAGTGGGGCAGAATCCACAAGATTTTAAACTAGTGGAAACAAGTCGAACCAGTGGGGCAGATTCCACTGCAAAATTTTAGGTATTCCATTTTGCCCCACCAGTGGGGCGGCTTGGTTGGGCAAAGTGGAAGTACTCATTTTGGTACCTACCAAAAATGAGATTTTTAAAGGCTCATTCAAACAGGCGCGACACGCGACGCGACACAAAGGCACTGCTCGTCGCGGTGCCTTTGTGTCGCGTCGCGTGTCGCGCTGGTCTGCACAAGCCTTAAAAAGCAACAACTTTTTATTTGCAATAATAATTAGATTTTTTATTACTTTTAGGTAATGTTATTGAAGTACCTATGAGCCCCTTTCAGATCGGACAGGGTTTTTTTTACATATTGTATAGATGTAAAAACAAATAAATACTCTTGCCCTATCGCTCTCTTGTACCCAATGCATACAGATATAGGATTTAATTGCTTCTAAAGTAACAAAAAAGTAGGTACAGCTCAGGCCAGATCTTTATTTCTCAATTTTAGATCTTAAATGAACATTATTTAAAGGTCCGCCATCGAGGGCCTCTTTTTTTAACTTATGGTTCCCATACAGATGAACGTTCTCCTGCTCATTTTGCACCATTTTGTCCAAAACTGGCAAATTTTCCGCATTTTCGTTAATAAGATGTTGATTTTTATATTCCTTTGGTATTTTATCGGTGCTGACATCCACTGTAATTCCTTGCGAATCGGTTTGAGGTTCGTTCTTTGGCTCGCCGAATCC
The DNA here is from genome assembly GCA_949152395.1 of Agrochola litura. Taxonomy (NCBI): domain Eukaryota; kingdom Metazoa; phylum Arthropoda; class Insecta; order Lepidoptera; family Noctuidae; genus Agrochola; species Agrochola litura. The sequence goes on from OX424512.1 coordinate 2,458,191, forward strand.
ATAGAATACCTCTTTAAATATATCTGAGAGTTCTTTCCCAAACTCTAGTTTACCTGAGATTTTGATGTTGTGAGCTTCGGTTAGTGATAGACCTGTGAAGTAAGAACAAAGGTTAATCATTCTGCTTAGCCCTTTTCCAACTGTGTTGGGGTCAGCTTCCAGTCTAACCGGATGCAGCTGAATACCAGTATTTTACATGAAGCGACTGCCTATCTGACCTCCACAACCCAGTTACTAGGTAACACCTTGCCCTAGGTACCTAACCCTTGGTAAGACTGGGTGTCACTTTCGGGCTTCTGACTACCCGTAACGACTGTCAAAGATCTACGAATGACAGACGGGACCAGCGGCTTAACGTGCTTACTGAGGTAAGGAGTGATCTCGATAAGTTGGGAATGGTCACCCATCTACGTACCGACCTCGGCAAGCGTAGCTTATCCTTAAATCGACCCGTGCGGTTGTTATTATTTAGCCACGAGTCCTTCAAGTAACATCATGAGGTGGCTTTCTGAATTACTAACTTCTACTGATGAATTTCAGTCTAATGACCCCCTGTATAGTTTCGTCGGTATTATTTGTGCCAAAATAGAAATGCTGTCTATCTAACTCATTATGCAATATTCATAGGTCTGCCAATGGGCAGGGCACATTGCTCGCAGAACAGATGGCCGATTGGGCCGAAAGGTTCTGGAGTGGCGACCGCGTACCGAAAGACGTAGCGTTGGAACACAAGAATCCTTTTTTAGTCTTGTGGTTGGAAGGCCTCCCACAAGATGGACCGATGACCTTGTGAAGGCGGCAGGAATCCACTGGATGCGGAAAGCACAGAATCGGTCGAAGTGGCGGTGCTTGGGGGAGGCCTATGTCCAGCAGTGGACGTCTTTCGGATAATGTTGATGCCCATGAAGGTGGTAGAAACAAGTCAGTAGTGCAATAATAATAAAATAATGGGCTGCTGGATTAAGGGCTTGATTCAGAAAGCGGTAGGTACTCCTGGACACGGCTCGCCTTGTTAGGAGGTTCCTTTCTCTGGAGCCCTGACCGCCGGTAGCTTGGACCCTGTTCCCGATACCGGTGGGGATACAATTTTTTATATTTTTAAATGTTTTTATATAATTTTATTCTAATATTTAAAAATATAATTTATATGTAAATAATGAAATAATATGAATAAATAATAGAAATTAGAAATCTTACCATAAAGTACGATTAAAAAATGAAACATTTTTCTTCCTCAAACTTACATAATGATTAAGAACGTGTAGAAATTTCTTTTCTTAATCGCTTCCTTCCAATTAACGAAAAAGTAATAAAGGTTTTCAACAGAAAATGCACATTGTTTTTTGGTGATTAAAATGCAATAATTATGATTTGATTACGTTGCAAGAAATCTATCAAAAATAAAACAACTTAAATATGGACAGTTGTGTTTCCATTGAATTTTCTCTTCTAAAATACAATAGACGTGGATATATTTAGTAACCTTCCGCTTAGCTATTTCTAAAGAGCCATAAAAAAACTCCTGAAAGAAATCGACACATGTTTCACTTCTCAAGTCTCAACAAGGCATCCTCAGGATGACGATGATGATGATGTTCATCTTCTAGTCAAATTTTGAATTATTTTGTAAGGAAGGGCAGGACGATAAACGACCCATGTCCTGTTGTGCTGTCGTGGTACAATATGGCCGGTCTGAACATTTATGCTTTCCGAACTTTCGCGCATGATCTCTCACTCACTCTGGCCTCATATCATCATTAAGTAGGTTTAAAAAAAATTGCTTAGCATTCTGCGCAAAGTTTGAACCGACCATGATTCATCAGCAATTCGGCATTTTAGGTACCTACTCGTAACATAATCAGGCTATACACGTTTCTACTACTGGGACACAGGCCTCCTCTCTGTGAGAGGGAGAGAGACCGAAAAAGAGAAGAATTACTTATTTACGGAGACTAGAATTTATTATTCGAAATATGCGTGAGTTTAACAATCCACTGGCCATTAAACTAGTTTACATGGTCTTAGTCTGGAGTAAGCTCGATCAGCTGCAGTGATTAGCTTAGCAGCTACAGTGCAAGTGTTATTTTGTTTGTTATATTTGTTATTTCTCGTGTTTATATATACATGTCTTTTTTTATTTGTAATAACATAACCTACTTACGAGTACGTAGGTATGTGTGTCAGAGGATAAATTGTTACCTCTAGGTTCTTGATTAAACTACCACGTGTAACATATTCTTGATTAGTTTTAGTTCGATTTGGTAATACATTTGCAGTCCAGTGTGCAGCAAAGTCACGTGCAAACAGACTGGGTAAGTTCAAGAGTCAATCATGTTTGAATATGCAGTTACATGTCGTACCTTTATCTACGTATTTAGCTTTAACTAGGCTCATGGGCATTTTTTTGGCAAGCTGTGGGTGGGTCAACGTAGGATATGGTAATCCCCCGGATGCGGGCAGCGCAGCACCGGTCCAGCAGTGCAACTCGACCCAAATATTGATGATGTAGAGCGATGGAGTTTTTAGTTCTGCTTCCGCGTTGAGCAGACGATCAACGATTTGTCCGCGACGATATAAATATTGCCATCCACGAAGACGCGCCCCTCTCACCGACCCAGATGACCCCACTACCATCCACCAGGAGTCTAGTAAGGCCACCAGTACAGTCCACAAACACACACCCGATATTCCGACCTCGCCAACGAGGTCCTCCGCGACCGCGTCCCCGAGTAAATGAAACTCCCCCCCGACCCTTGCTCGAAACCGAGGTGCCAGCAGTTGTTGCAGCTGAGCACTTAGCTTTAAATTCCCCGATTAATAATCATGATCTAAACTTTGATACAGCCCGTCCCATCTTTGATGTTTTAATTAGCATACCTATTGTTTTGCCCCTGGATTTGAGTTTCGAAGCTTAAGGTAGCCACAGGAAAGCCCGGTTAAATAGTTATGACCTCAGAGGCCAGCTATGAGATGTCCTACAGAAAAAAATAAAAAAGACGCGCCCCACTCCGCCCCGCTCCGCACGTAATTTGTACAGTAAAACACGGAGGGGGCGTCTTCGTGAATGGCACTATCTGTACAACATATAGAAATCTATCCAATCAAACGGATTTCCATACGTTCCATAGACGCGGACAAATTGGCCATCGTCAACGTTGTTGTTGCTCGTGCGCCGTCTAGGAAGACCACGAAACCGGGTCACTATAGTAAGACAAGATCAGTTTATCTTTACCACCAGCCTACGTAATCGTCACCTGACCTCAGTCAGGTCCAAGCTCAAAATGATAAGCAAATTAAGTATCAGACCGAAGATATCCCGGACGTCAGCTTGTATGAGATTAGGTTGGCTCTGAAGGAGCTTAAAAACAACAAGGGATGATGACGAAATTACGGCCGAACTCCTGAAGGCCGGTGGAAAACCCGTTCTAAAGGCCCTCCAGAAGCTTTTCGATTCCGTCATAATCGAGGGTCAAACGCCACAGGCATGGAACAGAGGTGTGGTGGTACTCTTCTTTAAAAAAGGCGACAATGCCCGCCCTGCTTAAGAACTATAATTATTAAAAGTAATATAGCGAAAATTCTGAGCGATCAGCAGTAGATTGTATGCTTGAGTAAATTTTTATAAGACCGAAGTAATTGTAGTAATACACAAACAAGAGTTTTGTTTTGTTATTTTTAGTTTCTTTTGTTCAAATTATTAATTTTGCTGTGACTGCAGTTACATTTGCAGTTTGTAAATATCTAAGTTATAATCTGTGGAAAATGTAGTGGTGGTATATTTGTTTAGTTTATTGTTAAGTTATTTCTTTTTATTTTTAATATACGACTCAAATTCAAAAATTCAAAATTCAAATTCAAATTCAAATTCAAAAGTCATTTATTCAAACTAGGCTGAGAATCAGCACTTTTCGAACGTCAAAATTACATAAGACAGTCCCCCAAAAACGCCCACCCTTCACCACTTCCTAGTGCCTTTAGCTGGGAAGAAGAAGTGGCGCAACAAACTCCCCAGCAGCACAGCTGTCTGTTCAAGTTAGAGAATGATTTTATACAATAGTATACAAAATAACCTACATTATGCAACACAAAACATAATTCAAATGATAAATTATAGGCCATATGTCAGCTAGCACACGCCAATATATCAACCAAAAACATCGAGGACTATACTCAAGCATTATTAAAAAAATAAAATAAAAAGAAAATAAAACTAAACGTAAACAGAACTAAATATCTAAATAAAAGCCTCCAGACATAAAGGGCGTGCCCGCTTACATAAAGCTGTAATTGGCAGTTATAAATGATAAACTAGGACCATCGAGTTAAAAAAAAAAATAAAAAAAATGAACAGTTAATTACTAGTAACAATAACAAAACCATGATCAGCAAGACGACCAGTCACCACAAGCAGCACCCGTTCACGAGCATAACGCAAAGATCAGCCATTACCCCCCTCGCCATATTTGAGGGAAGGAGGCAACCCGACCCCCGACGCTACCGCAAGCAGTGACATCTAAGGGAGCATGACGAACTTGCTGCCGGTTGCTCAGGCAAAAAATAATATGATCAATTGTCGAGGTCGCTAGCTAACCACAAATTGCAATACAACTCATAACAAAAACATTGTAATGAGTAGATGACTGTTTGTTATACCCTACAAAAAAAAAAAAAAATCAATGGCGTTTCACAACAAACAAAGCAAACAAAGGTTTTGTTTTTGCAGTAGGGTTTTTTAGTTTTTTAAACTACTTTTTTTTATTTGAATACTTCTTAAATAGTATAATTATAAAATAAATAACTTTAAATTGAGTCTTTAACAAAGTTTTGATTTTACACCAATGAAATATTCACACAATGATTCAGTCTTTAGTAGGTAATTCGATAATAAGTTAGTTAAGCTACCTAGCTATTATATTTTCATCATCAGTAGGTAGAATTTTTATAATACCCAGGTACCTACAATCGTTGAAGAACTTACGAAATAATTATATCTACCTACCTACCTAACTTGGTAGAATTAAAAAAAAAACTCCAGGTATTCGTAAAAGCAGGGAAAAACTTTTTGAACTTTATGGCCTTAAGCAACATATGAATAATACAAGCTTTCATCAGTATGTCGCAAAATATTCTAAAACTTTTAAAAGTGTGTGCAAAATAGCTAAAGCTCTTTACATTAGCAATAAAATAAAATCAGCTGATGATAAAATAAAAACTACCTGGCAAATAATAAATAATGAAACAGGTAGGAAAAAACAGCGTAATACTGAATTAAATTTAGAGACTGCACATGGCCCCATCAACTCAGATGTAGAAATAGCTCAGGAATTTGAAAACTTTTTTGCTAATGTTCCCCTTAAAACTACCGAAAATTTAAATTCATCACCCGCGCTTTCTGCCGCCTTACTTAGAAATAATGTAAATGCATGCCCTTTAGAGTTTAGGTTTCAGCATACAAACCCCCAGGCTGTTATAAAAGCTTTTAAAGATCTTAAAATTAAATCAACAGAAGATCTATGGGGAATGTCTGTAAAAGTCTGTAAATCTATCATCGAAACCATTGCGCCCTATTTAGCTTTCATATTTAACACCAGTGTAGACCAAGGAGTCTTTCCGGATCTCATGAAACTCAGTAAAGTAGTTCCATTGTTCAAGTCCGGTGATAGTAAGGAACCCAACAATTATAGGCCCGTGTCAATTCTACCAGTTCTCAGTAAAGTGTTTGAAAAGTTGATGCTTAATCAAATGTTACGTCACTTTAATAAAAATTCCATCTTTCATGAACAACAGTACGGTTTCACCAAAGGGCGTTGTACCACTGACGCCGGTGTCACCCTAATAAAGAACATTTTTAATGCCTGGGAAGAAGCACAAGATGCCATTGGAATCTTTTGCGACCTCTCGAAGGCGTTCGATTGCGTAAACCATGAAACACTTCTGCTGAAACTAGAACACTATGGGATTAGGAATACAGCTCTTGATTTACTAAGATCATACCTGAAAGATAGAAAGATTAAAGTTCAAGTAAACGGCGTAAACTCGTTGGGGTCTGAAATGGCAATGGGTGTTCCTCAAGGTTCGATATTGGGTCCATTCCTCTTTTTAGTTTACATAAACGATTTACCCCAATTACTTCAAAATCAACCGAAGATGGTGTTATTTGCAGATGACACATCATTGATCTTTAAAATAGACCGACGGTCACAAAATCTTGACGACGTGAATAACTCTATTCTTCAGGTCCAAGATTGGTTTACGGTAAATAATTTGGTACTTAATGAGAAAAAAACCAAATGCATTAGATTTAAATTACCGAGTGTTAGAAGTAGCGAATGTGACATCATATTGAATGGAGAAAAACTGGAATTTATTCATCAAACAGTTTTCCTGGGAATCACGCTAGACGAGAAATTACAATGGGGACCTCATATAACATCTCTTGCGGGGCGGCTAAGCTCGGCCGCTTATGCTGTTAGAAAGATAAGACAGTTAACAGATGTAGAAACCGCGCGTTTGGTCTATTTTAGCTACTTTCACAGTATTATGTCATATGGCATTTTACTGTGGGGTCGGGCTGCTGACATTGAATCCATCTTTATTTTACAAAAGAGGGCTGTCAGAGCCATTTATAATCTATGTCGTCGCGAATCTCTCAGGGAACTATTTAAAAAGATTAATATTATGACGGTACCTTGCCAATTCATCTATGAAAATATTATGTATGTAAGGAAAAATCTGCATCTTTTTAAGAAAATAAGAGATAGACGTAATTTTAATACTAGAAATAAAGATAAAATAGATCAACCATTTTTCAGATTATCCAAAGTACAAACATCTTTTATGGGGTACTGTGTTAAATGTTATAACAAAATACCTTGTGATATATTACAATTAACTGAAAGAAAATTTAAAACGCATATTAAAAGTACTCTTTGTAAACAAGCATATTACAAATTAGAGGATTATATCCTAGATAAGAATGCTTGGAAACATGCTGGTCTAGCTCCATAGGACAATTTTGAGTCTAGACAAAATCAAACTGGTTGCTAATTTAATTGTGTAATTAAATATTACAACATTTTTTTTTTTTACATTCTGTGATTACTTGAACTCACACACTGACGAATTAGTATCACTTGTAATTTTTTTAGGAATATCGTATAGGTTTTACAATGCTTGTAAATATGTGAACACCATGTATCCATTACATAATTATTTTTTCTATCATTGCTTCATTTTTATTTTTACCTATTGTGGTATATAAATCTTATTCCAGGTGCATCGTTTTCACATATAATTATTTAATTAATGTATACAAAATATTGTAAAACATTTTAAAAGAGTAACGGTGGAGTTTCTTGCCCATTCTTCTCCATACGAAAACTACCCTTTGGAAGGGGCGACTAGAATCAATTCTATTTTTTGTTTTTGACGTTCAAAAGTGCCTTTTTGTGCCTAATTGAAATAAATTATTTGACTTTGACTTTGACTTTGAATCATTTTAAGAGACTAGTTTCTGCCTGCGACTTCGTCGCAGTCCCCGATACGATCAATACGGATGATGCCTGGGTCAAAAAAAGGAACTTAAATTCAGTCCGTTAGTTAGATAATAAAAAAATATTGGACGCGTATTTTTTGCTTTTATCATATTATTAATAATAATTATGTACCTATTTAACATGTTATAAAAAATTACTTACCAACAATAAAACGCATTAAAGTTGGGGAGTGATCTCTACGTCACAAATAAGTATAAAAATCTACATACTCGTGACGTCATGGCACATTTTAACTCAATGTATCGTATCGCCGGAATCTGTTGGAAAGTAAAAATTATAAGCAAAAAAAAACCTTTTAAAAAAAAATCTCTTATTTAAATGCTCTAAAAAGAAGAAAATAAAATTTTCTTTTAAAATTTTAACTAAGTATCGACTTATAACCTCATTATACACAATTTATATGATCATAAAAGCTTGTCGCGAGGTTTGCATTAGTACCTATACCTATAAGTGTAATCGCGCGACAAGCTTTTATGATCATATAATTTGTGTATAATGAGCAGAGATCGGAATTGGGTGTGTGAAAATACCTAAAGTTTGCAGCGAGACATATCATAGAGCTGTTACAACCACTTAAGTTAAACGGTTTTGAATATTTTGTTTTTTGTTGTTTTTGTTTTTTTTTGGTTTGTTTTTTTTTTGTTTTTTTTTTTTTTATTTTTTTTATTAATCTCATTCACCTCATTAGTTTTGTTTCGGTTTTTTGTTTGACATGTTCTTTACCTTTGAAAAACCGAACTATAAACATTAGCAAGCTGCTAATACAGTTTTAAATAAATTTTTGTTCTGTACTTTTCTGGTTCAAATTCGGTTTTTAGTCCTAATTGTTCTTTGTCGGTCAAACACAGAATTTTACATATCTGCAAAATGCTAATGCGGTTTTAATTTCTTTTTTTGATCTGTATCTTAAGTTAAATAACAAAAATATCTAAAACTGTATTACAGCTTGCATATGTCTCGCTGCAAACTTTAAGTATTTTCACACACCCAATTCCGATCTCTGATAATGAGGTTATAAGTTGATAGTTAAAATTTTAAAAGAAAATTTTATTTTCTTCTTTTTAGAGCATTTAAATAAAAGCTTTTTTTTAAAAGGTTTTTTTGCTTATAATTTATTTTTTACTTTTTAGTTATCGCTGGCTAGATTTCTACTAGTAGGTAATCGAGGTCTCTACATCTTTCAGGTGGATTAGAGCAACAGAGCTTATAATCACCATCTTTTTTTAACCTGCATTTTTACCGATAATTTCAAAAGTTTTTGAAAAAGTAATGCATGAAAAACTTTACAGCTTCATAACAAAGTACGACATCTTAAATGAAGAACAATTTGGTTTCAGGAAAAAAAAATCTACCACATTGGCATGTTTTGCTCTAATAAAATTAATCACCAAAAGTCTTAATGATAAAATACCAATTACCTCTATTTTCCTAGATATGTCCAAGGCTTTTGATTTCGTCAACCATATATTGCTTCTTCTCAAATTGAACCGATATGGGATTAGAGGAAACGCGTTGAAATGGCTCGAAAGCTATCTCACCCATCGACAACAATGTGTTGAGATCTCGAAACAAACAGGGCACCAAAAAATCGTCTGCAGATCTCCCTATCGGGAAAATAATTGTGGTGTTCCCCAAGGAACCATACTGGGACCACTTTTGTTTCTGCTGTATGCTAATGACTTAGCTAAAGTAACTTCCCACAACTGCATACTATATGCTGACGATACGACCCTCAGCATTCTAAATGATAATTATAACTTATGTGAGTACCAGACCGAAATAAACGAGACACTATATAAAATTATCACATGGCTGAAACAGAATAATCTCCATATCAACATTAACAAAACCAAAATGATCCAGTTCCAAACCTACAATAGTAAGCGTCCGCAGTTAAAAATACAGCATGATAATGATACAATTGAAGAGGTTGAGAGTACAAAGTTCCTAGGAATAACAATAGACAAACACTGTAACTGGAAAGCTCATATTGACGAACTTTGCACAAAGGTAGATAGATTCGTATTCGTTTTGTACAGATTAACACGTGTGGCTAGTGTTGATGCGGCACTATGTGCATACCATGGCTATGTCGCATCAATTTTGCGTTATGGCATTATAATATGGGGTAATTCTGTGGAACTGAACAGAGTGTTTCGAGCCCAAAAGAAATGTATTCGCTCAATATGTGGAGCGCACCCAATGGACAGCTGTGTACCATTATTCAAAAAAATAAAAATATTACCACTCCCAGCATTATATATTTTTGAAATTTGTATTTTTGTGTACCAAAATAAGCATGAATTTGTTCTGCATAATGATGTTGTATCCAGACCTAGCCGCAGGGGTGCTTGGATAGGAAACCTCCCCGCGTGCCTGGGGGCTGGAGTTCCCTTATGGATGCGTCCGGGGGGAAGGCCAGCCTCCGGGACGGTGCACCCTGGGGTACGGACAATGACTCCCCAGTTAGGGGTCTCGTTGTCCGTATGCCAATATCCTGTCGGAGGAACGCTCTAACGGGTACTCACTAGGGAGCACTCGTTGAGCAGCGTTTGAGGAGGAGCGGGCTCGGCGTGCACTAACCCTGCCGTCGGGCGGGCAGGAGGAAGTCTTTTCTCCTGTCACCGCTGGTCTCGTAGCCCCGAAGAGTGTCAAGGTCATGTCTCTGGCATTTGACGGGGGTCGAGGGTCTTGGCTTAACCGCCCGGGCCGCGAGGTAGAAAACCTCTATAAAAAATCACCCCAAACCTCCAAGCGGCGGCGCACCGTGAGGGAGGTTGTTAGCTTGACTAATGGGTAGCTTAATTAGTCACTAGTGCGAACCACTATTTTTGAGACATTAAAAAGTTTATAACTCGTGGGAACAAATATGGAATCGAATAAAAACAAAAACAAAACAAACAGAAAGGAGGGGAGTGATGCGGGGTCGGAGTCCGACGCTGCATCTGGCGCGGAGGGCTCTAGCCAGAGCTCGGGGCGCGAAGTGGTGGGGGCTGACGGAATAATCCGAAAATTATTCCGGAAGCGCCCCAATTCAGGAGATGGTGAGTGGTCCTCCGCCGACGACAGGCGGAAGATCCACACCAGCCGGCGGGGCAAGGCCCGGGCAAAAATTAAAGGTGTGGGTAGAGGACTCACCACCAAGGAGGGTGGTAAGTCGAGCCAGACCAGCCCAGCTGAAATGGCCAAGCGAGCCGAGAGACTCGCCACGGCGGGGCGCCACACTGGAGGGACCAGTAGCGAGCAGGTCCTCTCTGAGGCTTCGGGTGGTGAGCCAGACGTTACTGGCGGCGCCAATCCAGGACAGGAAGCCAGGTTTGCGGAGGTCGTGGCAGCCGCGATCAGGGCTGTGGCCTTGAAGAGGATCCAATCCTCTAAGGACAAGGCCATACCCGCGGCCACGGCCTCTATTTTGGCGGCAGCAAAGGAGCTGCACTTTGGGCCTCCGTCGGACGGGATGTCCGAGATGCGGGCGGAGGTCGCAAAGTTGACTGCCGCCATGGAGCTTCTCCGAAAGGAGAACGAGAAGCTCCGAGCGGACCTGGCTGGGCTGCGAGCAGCCGGCCCCCGGGAGGTACCGCAGGTAGGGGAGCGGCAGAGGCAGGGGCCCGTGCCCGTGCCTGCGGAGGACCGGGTTCTGGCCCTGGTGCGGCAGGAGATGGCCGCCCTGCGGAGCAGGTTCTCCGCCCTAGAGGCTATTGTCCTGCGTCCCCCGCTAGCGGCAAGCCAGCCGGCTTTAGACCAGCGGAAGGCGGCATCGTATGCCGCCGCCGCATCTGCCGCGGCCAAGCCAGGCCAAGGCAGGCAGGGGCAAGCCAAGGGCGGAGCAGCTGCGCAGGCGGCCAAGGCCCCGGCCCTGACGGTGAGGGCTCCGGCCCAGGCGGCGGCGAAACGGACGCCTCCGCCTCCTAAAGGAGGAGGAGACTCCGGCCGATGCCGGATGGCAAGTAGCCGGGGAGAAGGAAAAGGCCGGTAAGGCGGCGAGGAAGGCGAAGCAAAGGAAGGCGAGGCGGCAACGGCGCAAGGAGAGAAGCGTCGCAGCTAGGCTCCGCGCCCCGAAGTCCGCAGCTGTGGTGGTCACACTGCAGCCGGAAGCGGAGAAAAGGGGCGTGTCCTACCAGCACGTGTTCGCGACGGTGGACGAGGTGATGGACCTAGAGGAGATCGGCGCCGCCAGGGGCATAAAAATTAAGATCACGGCAACCGGGGCCCGGATGCTGGAGGTCCCTGGTGCGGCCAGTGGCCCGGCTGCTGACGCTCTGGCCGAAAAGCTCCGGGCTGCCCTAAATGCGGACGAGGCCCGAGTCTCCAGGCCCACCAAGTGCGCTGACTTGCGCATTCAGGGCCTGGACGACTCCGTGACGGAGGCAAAGGTGGTGGCCGCCGTCGCTAAGGCTGGAGGGTGCTCTGTCGAGCAGATCAAGGCAGGCACCATCCATGCTGATCATACGGGGATGCAAACCATTAGGGTGAGCTGCCCCGTGACGGCGGCCAAAAAGATAGCCGGGGAGGGTCAAAGGCTCTTGGTGGGCTGGGTTTCGGCGCAGGTCAAACTGCTGGAGCCCAGACCTCTGAGGTGCTTCCGTTGCCAGGTGGGCAACCACGTGGGGGTCAAGTGCACCTCGGAGGTAGACCGCAGCAACCTCTGCTTTCGCTGTGGTCAGCCCGGTCACAAGGCCGGCTCGTGTAACGCCACGCCGCACTGTGTCGTATGTGCGGCGGCTGGCAAGCCGGCCGATCACCGGGCTGGGAGCCGGGCCTGCGCTCCACCCGCCGAGGCCAGAGGCAGGGGCAAGCGCTCCGCCACCACCACCGTCACCGCCGCAGCCGCCGCCACTTCCACCGGGGTCGCTGCCGTGTCCACCGTCGTCGTTGCCGCCGCCGTTGCCGCCGCAGCAGGGCCCTCGCAGGGGGCTCGGGGGGAGGAGGGGGCTGACATGGAATGCCAGTAACGGCCCCATTACGCCTCCTCCAGGCGAACATCAACCACTGCGCCGCCGCTCAGGATCTATTGCTCCAGAGCATGGCGCAGTGGTCGATTAACATCGCCGTGGTCGCTGAGCCGTACTTTGTCCCGCCCAGGGATGACTGGGTGGAGGACCTGAGCGGCTCAGTGACCCTCATTTCGTCGGCCGCCGCCGGTACTCCGTTCCTCGAGTCGGTCAAGAGAGGACGGGGTTGCGTTGCAGCACGGTTCGGGGAGATTGTCGTTGTGGGTGTCTACTTCTCCCCGAACCGAACTCTTGCCGAGTTCCACAACTCCCTTGCGGAGTTAAGAGTCGTCGTCGTCGGGTTTGGTTCCCTCCCCGTGCTCGTGCTCGGGGACTTCAATGCCAAGAATCTGGCTTGGGGTTCCCGGTATACGGACACACGGGGCAGGATGGTGGAGGACTGGGCTCTGGAGACAGGCCTGGTCGTCCTAAACCGGGGTTCTGTCCCCACGTGCGTGCGGATGCGGGGTGAATCGGTGGTGGACATCTCGTTCGCCAGCCCCGCTCTGTCGCCGCGTGTCATTGACTGGCGCGTCATGGAGGGGGTGGAGACCTACTCCGATCACCGGTACATCCGGTTTGACGTCTCCACCCAGACCTCGAGCGCGCCGGTCCGACAGGCCCCGAGTGGTCCGCGGTGGGCGCTGAAGCAGCTGGACCGGGAGCTTCTCCTGGAAGCCTCGATCGTGCAGGCCTGGGTGTCATCATCGGACAGGCCTGCCGACATCAATGACGAGGCGGAGTGGTTCCGGGAGGCCATGTCCAATGTGTGTGACATGGCAATGCCCCGGGTCCATCCTAGACGTGCTTCGCGCCAGGTGTACTGGTGGTCGCAAGAGCTTGAGGCTCTGCGCAAGGCGTGCGTAGCTGCGCGACGCCGGTACGCCAGGCACCGCAGGCTCCGTATCCGCCCTCCGGATACGGAAGCCATCCAGGCGGAGTTGTACGAGGGGTACAGAGCGGCGAAGACCGCCCTCCAAGCGGAGATCCTGCAGGCCAGGGCACTGGCCCAAGAGGAGATGCTGGAGACTCTCAACAGGGACCCGTGGGGGCGCCCATACAAAATGGTGCGGGAGAAACTCCGCCCATGGGCCCCCCCGCTGACGCAGAGTCTCCGGCCCCAGCTTGTGGGGGACGTGGTGAGCGCTCTGTTCCCTTCCAGAGGGGATCATACCCCTCCGCCCATGGCTCCGCCTTCTGCGGTGCCCGATGCGGACCACACCGACGACGACGATGCTCCAGAGGTGACTGAGGTAGAAATGAGAGTGGCGGTACGCAAGATGAGTGCGAAGAATACCGCCCCAGGACCCGACGGCATACCCGGAAAAGCCTGGGTCCTGGCCATGGGGGCTCTCGGGCCTCGACTAAGGGGGCTCCTAAGCGCATGCATGGAGAGGGGCCAGTTCCCACTTTGTTGGAAGACGGGGAAACTGGTCCTCATCAAGAAGCCGGGGCGCCCAGCGGACTCTCCGTCCGCTTATCGGCCCATTGTGCTGCTCGATGAGGTGGGCAAGCTCTTTGAAAGAGTCATTGCGGACCGCCTCGTCGGGCAGCTGGTGCGAGTGGGGCCGGATCTGGCGGAGAGCCAGTTCGGCTTCCGCAGGGGGCGCTCTACGGTGGACGCCATCATGCGCGTGCGGGCCCTCACGACGGGGGATGCTGTGGCCCGGGGTGGGGTCGTCTTGGCGGTGTCTCTAGACATCGCCAATGCCTTCAACACCCTGCCCTGGAGTTGCATCAGGGAGGCACTCCGGTATCACCGGATGCCGACCTACCTCTGTCGTGTGGTCGAGGCCTATCTGACGGACAGGGCCGTCATCTACCCCGGTCACCGAGGAGAGTGGAACCGGCAAGAGATGTCGTGCGGTGTCCCACAGGGTTCGGTCCTGGGGCCGCATCTGTGGGACATTGGATACGACTGGGTGCTGCGCGCCGACCTCCCTAGCGGTGTCAGCGTCGTTTGTTACGCTGACGACACGCTAGTCCTGGCGCAGGGGAGGTCGTACCAGGCGGCGGCCGACTTAGCGACACGCGGGGTTGCGACAATCGTTGACAGGATCCGGCAGCTGGGACTCGAGGTGGCCCTGCACAAGTCCGAGGCCATGGGTTTTCATGGTCCTCGAAATGCGCCACCGTCGGGTTCCCAGGTAATGGCGGGAGGGGTTCACATCGGTGTCGAGTCGACGATGAAGTATCTGGGACTCGTCCTCGACAGCCGGTGGAATTTCGTCGAACACTTCCGACGTTTGGCTCCCAGACTGGACCAGGCCGGGGCTGCCTTGAAGCGGCTCCTGCCCAATCTGGGAGGTCCAAACGCCTCCTGCCGGAGGCTCTATGCGGGGATCGTGCGGTCCATGGCCCTTTACGGGGCACCGGTGTGGGCGCGTTCATTGAGGCTGCGGCCAGCCCGCCGGTTGAACGCGTCCCAGAGGGTCATGGCCATCCGGCTGGCCCGAGGATACCGCACGGTCTCCTGCGAGGCGGCGAGCCTCCTTGCCGGATTACCGCCATGGGATCTGGAGGCAAAGGTCCTCGCGCACATATGGGAGTGGCGCGAGGAGGCGAAACGCCGGGGCTTAACTCCGATGCCGCAAGAAATCGCGGCACAGCGGACAGAGCTCCGGCGGGATCTCATGGCGTCATGGAGAGTGCGATTGTCGCAACCCCGCGCTGGGCACGCCACAATTGCGGCGATAAGACCCCTCTTTGAGGAGTGGCTTGAGAGACGCCACGGCGTCCTCACCTTCCGCCTGACGCAGGTCCTCACCGGACACGGCTGCTTCGGGAGGTTCCTGTTTAGGATAAGGCGGGAGGAAACACCCGGGTGTCACCATTGTGTGGATCGGCCTGAGGACACGGTGGAGCATACGGTGGAGGTCTGCCCGGCTTGGGCGGAGCAACGCCGTGTCCTCGTAGAGGCGATCGGCGGCGGTGATCTCTCGCGTCCGGCCCTGGTTCAGGCCATGGTACGGAGCGAGAGGAAATGGCAGGCCGTCACCTCCTTCTGCGAAGCGGTAATGCTCGCGAAGGAGGAGGCGGAACGCGTGAGGGAAAGGCAAATTTCGCGCCCTCACGCCCCTAACCGCCGCAGGAGGAGACGCCCGGGGCGGGAATCGCGAGCCGATTTCCGGCCACCGTAGGCGCGGGCTTGCGGACGGTGAGCAATGGGTACCTCGCCGTCCGATAAGGACCAAGCCCGGGTCGACGGCGCGTTGTGTTCCACGCGCGCCTCAAAGAGATGTCAGCAGAATTGACGGGGTCCGTTAGGGCCAATGCCTGCCGGGGGTTCGAAGAAAACCGATGGGGACATCGTGGCCCCCGGCAACAGGGCAACCGAAGGAACACGGGTGGGTTTTAGTCAGTAAGAGTCTGACACGCCCTCCCGCTCCACCCAGAGCGGGAGAAGTTATTTGATAATTTCCCACCCAAAAAAAAAAAAAAAAAAAAAAAGACCTAGCCGCAAAGTTCACATGCTTCGTGTACCTAGACGGAATAATAAACTATTTTCAAATAATGTGTTTTGTATGGCGATCAAAATTTTTAATAAACTACCAGATTGTTTTAAAACTTTAAACTTTAGTACATTTAAATGTAAATTATTCAATTACCTCTTATGTAAATGCTACTACTCGATTAATGATTTTATGAATGAAAAATTGACATAAATATTAGGAAATAATTATTATCATTCTAATTATTCTCTTCTTACTATCTTTGACTTAATTAATTCTTTTTGACATTTCCATATCTAATTTATTTGACTAATATGCAATTTGAATGTTATCCTAATTTATTTAATTCAATAAAATCATTTGTAATCTAATAAACTAACCAAAACCCTGACAATGTATTTGTACGCCGGAAACGGCAGAATATTATGAACTATGAAAACCATGTAACATCTCTGTAACAATATTCTCACAAATAAATGGACTATTACTATTACTATTACTATTATTCTCAGCGAACCCTTTCATTTAATATCCATACTATAGGAAAGCATAAAAAACTTCAAAAGTCCGCCATATTGGATTAAGAGTGAAATCAGAATATTTTTCTAATTATTCTCGGCAAGCCCTTTCATTTGATACCCATATTGCAGAAATGCATAAAAAATAACTATTCCGCCATCTTGGATGTTCCGCCATATTGGATTTAGAATAACGTCACATTACTTTTCGAGTTACTCTCAACAAGCCCTTTCATTTGATACCCATATTGTAGAAATGCATTAAAAATAACTATTCCGCCATCTTGGATGGTCCGCCATATTGGATTTAGAATGATGTCACATTATTTTTCAAGTTACTCTCAACAAACCCTTTCATTTGATACCCATATTGCAGAAGTGCATAAAAAATAACTATTCTGCCATCTTGGATGGTTCGCCATATTGGATTAAGAATGACGTCACATTATTTCTCGAGTTACTCTCAACAAGCCCTTTCATTTGATACCCATATTGTAGAAATGCATTAAAAATAACTATTCCGCCATCTTGGATGGTCCGCCATATTGAATTTAGAATGACGTCACATTATTTTTCGAGTTACTCTCAACAAGTCCTTTCATTTGATACCCATATTGTAGAAATGCATTAAAAATAACTATTCCGCCATATTGGATTTAGAATGACGTCACATAACTTATCGTATATTGTCATCCAAACTAAACGTGTATACAAAATTTCTGCTCAATTGGTTGAAGATATCTACTTCAAAATTGAGTAGCAAGATTCCACCCGAACATACATACATACATTGCAAGTTAAATAAAAGCTTTTAAAAAAGAAAAAATACGTGTGCAATATTTTTTTCACTCCTCTTGCTCAAAAAGGCCGTCATTGTAGAGTACCAGAGCGGGGAAAAAATTGCATTTCTTGCTCTAGGGGAAAAGTAATTTCTTTTTAATTTTTGTCTGTTCCAACGAGCCATGAAAAACGAAAAAGTCTTTATTCTTATGTAGAATAATTATGATTATGAACTCGACTTATTACTGGTTCACAAAAAAAGAAGAACATTTTATTTTTGAAAATTGAACTAAATGTGGCTATCTCTTCAGTAGAATGCGTGCATTGCGTTGCGGCTACAGAAGAAATAAAAAAGACATTGGCGCGAAATCTTTAGAATTTTTCTCTAATTACGAATTGAATTGGTGACCGTAATATAATTTACAACAGTGAAAATGTCATCATCTAGTGAGAAGATCTTCACAGAGGACTGAAATTAAGTTGCCGGAAAAACATCTCGTTAAATATCCAGAATTGTACAAATTGTACATTTAAATAATACAGTTAAATAAACTATTTAATATTGTATTGGATTATTTTATTTTCTCGCAATCGTAGTGAAAAGTAGAGTGTAACACACGGCGCTAAAACCCATTATAACTCGGTTTCTATTTACTCCCTCGCTAAAGCTCGGGAGTAAAACTACCTCCTTACAATGGGTTATTTTAGCCCCTCGTATAACAATCTACTATTAATAATCTACCTGAAGGACAAAAAATACGTGTGCAATTGATCGTTTCGGGGACCCCAAGACACTCGCAATTCTGTAGCTTCATAGCTTCCCACTATAGGCCGACTTTTTTTTTGGTGACAGTCCCATTATATGGTTCACGCGGGCGACACAGGGGCCGTACTGCGGGAATGATAACAAGTGTCGGCGGGAGCGTAAAGCCGCGCGCACTTTCGATGCGTTTTCGTACGAATTTCACTCGAACACGCACGAACGATCCCGACCTTCCAAGTACAAAAGGAGCGAGCAGACTGGGTGCGACTTAGTCGTACGTATACGTACACACGGCTACACATCAAGCTATAAATTTCCAGTATAGTTCCGACGTCCGAAAACCATCCGAACTTGAATCCAGTGTGCGCACGACCATGGTCGTACGTATACGCACGAGTGAAATTCGTACGAAAACGCATCCAAAGTGCGCGCGACCTTGCTACTTACTGCGTAAGTCAGACAATCCCACGCCGTCTTTGCAGGCGGTAACTTGTGCTCTCAGATACGGCTACGCATCTCAAAACGCACTCACTATACTATACTTACTCGAGCCTATTGCCATCAACCGGGAAAAAATCCAGACTCCGGGCTGCTATTGAGAAATTTCGGATGGAAAACCCAATAACACTTTGCCCGACCCGGGAAACGAACCCTGGGCCTCATGCGCGCTTCACTAGACCAACGAGGCAGTCAGAAATTTTGAGAAGTAAATTATTAAATATTTCATAGAGAAATCGGCAGACTCATCTTTGACATCGTGAGGTCGGCTGTGCCCCGTTCTCCTTTTAACCCGCTAGGACCATGGGACTGTCAAAAATTCAGCCTTTAAGTGAAAGAATTTTCGTAATCGGATCAGTAGTTCCGAAGATTACGCCCTACATACAAACTCACAAATTTTACCTCTTTATAATATTAAGTATAAATTAATTTGTCCAATTACACCCGTGGCGTTTAGTAAATTAATAAGGTTTTATGTCAGATGCTTGCGCCGTCTGTTCTTATGAAATATTTAAATGGTTGATATTATATAGATAGTTGGTAGTTAGAATTGGTTTAGTGCGGTGTGAGGTCTTCTCGGTTGATATGGAGTCGACTATTTTCAATGGTTTTGAGTTTGATGAAGAGACGGACTGGCTTGAAGGTAGGTTCCTATATTTTGTATTTATAAAAGTCAAAGTCAAAGTCAAATAATTTATTTCAATTAGGCACAAAAAGGCACTTTTGAACGTCAAAAACAAAAAATAGAATTGATTCTAGTCGCCCCTTCCAAAAGGTAGTTTTCGTATGGAGAAGAATGGGCAAGAAACTCCACCGTTACTCTTTTAAAATGTTTTAGAATATTTTGTATTCATTAATTATATAATTATATGTGAAAACGATGCACCTGGAATAAGATTACTATAACACAATAGGTAAAAATAATTAAAAATGACAAATGACAGAAAAAAATATTATGTAATAGATACATGGTGTTCACATATTTACAAGCATTGTAAAAGTAGGTACCTATACGACATTCCTAAAAAAAAAATTACAAGTCATACTAATTAGTAATTAGTCAGTGTGTGAGTCAACATTCAGGAGGACTCTTTCTCAACGGAATTCTGTGAATACTTCTTAAGGCAGCTGCGGGCTGCTGCACTGTTGCGACCAAGGGAGCTTGAGGTTCTGGGTTCGATGTCCAGGTTGGGCAAAGTGTTAAATATTGGATTTTGCCTAGTGTGATGTGACATCAGGTGCAGTGCCTACACAGGTATTCAGTGTGGCCCAGCGTCTACAATATTTAAAAAAACCGATCCGAAAAGAGCACATAGGTATACCTACCTAATGCACTAACATTACCGAAAAGTTTTTTTTATTACAACACATTACACATAACATCACGCCTTGTTTCCCCGAAGGGTTGGGCAGAGGTGTCCCTGTAGCAGGTACACCCACATTTCGACAGTTATGTTTTAAGTCCCATGTAATAAAAAATAAAGTTATTGCTATTTAAAATTCACATTTTTGTACTAAAATTATGACTTGTAGATCCGCTAAACGAAAATTCACCTTTGATAAAAAAATAGTTTTTTTTATTTTTCGGTTTTCCTGAAAGCTACCACATAAATAGACTCTCAGAACGATACCTAACAACACCCTCACGGATCGGACAGGGTCTTTTTAGGGTTCCGTACCAAAATGGTAAAAAGGAACCCTTATGGTGCAACTCAGTCTTCAACTATTGTTCAACTATTTTGCCAATAAGACAGAAATAAAAATACACATTATTTTTTTTGCATAAGGGCCTGAACGGATGACTTAAAAATTCGAAGTGCATTCGAAGGGCATGTGGGGTATCATATGAAAGAACGCTATTTGCACTTTATCTCCGAAGTTTACATAGAGAAAAATCTGAAATTATTCTATGTGATAGAAGTTTATGTAAAGATTACATGAAAAATAAAATGATGTCTCTAAATAGCACACTTTTTCAGAAATCATCAACAAAAATTACATTAGTTCCACTATCGGTCAAGAGATGGCGCTGACCTAAAACTGCAATATTTTACACCGCAGTGTGCAGTATTAGGCCTCGCCGATGAAAATTTAAAATGGTACGGAACCCTCGGTGCGCGAGTCCGACTCGCTCTAGACCAGTTTTTACATGTTGTATTACTAAAGGTGGTAAAAACTGTATTTTACTTATTTATCACAACCACATCTTGAATCACATATGCATGACCCGTGTATGAGTAACTTAGTATTCAAAATTCTAAAGTCATTTATTCAAACTAGGCTGAGAATCAGTACTTTTCGAACGTCAAAATTACATAAGGCAGTCCCCCAATAACACCCACCCTTCACCACTTCCTAGTGCCTATAGCTGGGAAGAAGAAGTGGCGCAACAAACTCCCCAGCAGCAAAGCTGTCTGTTCAAGTTAGAAAAAAAAATGATTATATACAAAAGTATGCAAAATAACTTACATTATGCAACACAAAACATAATTTAAATGATAAATTATTGGCCATATGTCAGCTAGTACACGCCAATATACCAACGAAAAACATCGAGAACTATACTCTAGTAGAATTTAAAACATAAATAAAAACTAAACGTAAACGTTATTTCCGTTCAGCCTCTATTGTACAGAATGTAAAACAGTGCAACCTCATTTCCTACTTACTAAAGCATTTTGCTTCTAATCTAATAATCTTCTAATGTTAATCCTGAATATTCTAGCCGTGGGTAGGTACCCATTAGGATCTCTATCTGTGTCAAGGACACATCCTATCGACATTTCAAGAATTCTAGTCAAAGAATAGTCTCAGATAAAATCTAATTAAATCAGTATGTCTGGAAGCTCATGTCTCATGTTCATGTCCACGAATTCAGATGTAAGTAGTTTGTCTAAATTCAAAGCCGTGAACCCTGTCTCAATAGAATTCTATAAATAAGTATCCGTCGACATCGGGGCAGACCCAGGAGAAGACGGCGAGACGAGCTTGACACCTACAGATAGACTTGGTCCACACTAGCTCAAGACAGAGTGGAGTGGAAAGGAGAAAGGGAGGCCTTTGCTCTGCAGTGGACAACACAGGCTAAAAATACAAAAAATGAATAAATAAGTAAGTAACTAACTACTGATTAACTCGATTTAAAGTACCTACAAAGAGGCGCGACACGCAATGCGACACAAAGACACCGCTCGTCGCGGGACGAGCGGTGTCTTTGTGTCGCGTCGCGTATATCCATAGTAGATAGGCACATATTCATATTCATTTCTTTATTTGCATTCCATAATGTAGGTATCAAGGTGTTACAATGGCTTAAAGCTAAGGTACAATTACAGACCCCGTAGGGCACAGCAAAAAGTATAAAATTAACTCATAAAATAAAAATTAAATTAAAAACCACCGTACCCAAAGGGTAAAAGTCCGTCCGTCTGTCACCAGGCTGTATCTCATGAACATATATTTAATATCTTAAATGTTGTTGTCCTTGACAAATCTTATATAATATACAATCTTATAACACTAAAAATATATTATATTATGTACAAGTATATAAAAGAAAAAAAAAATGAGAAGAGCTCATTGGGCATCAAAAAATTTGTCCGCATCGCTGTCAGTGGAAAAAGTGCCCAAAAGGCTGGCAGCGTTGCCATGTTGGATGGCAATGTCGATTCTTTGACCTAAAAATTGGCTAGTCCTCTGGTCACATGAAGAGTCGACTAACCACTTGGCGAAATCCCGAAATTCTCGATGAGCACTCGGACCCCACGGCCCTAAGGTTTTAACCCCAAACGGCTCAAACATATAGCTATCAATAAGGTTGTTATATTTGCGACGTTTGAAGTTTTCTGCACCTGCAGCAGCTATCCCGGCACGTAGTCCGCCGTGGGAATGGCGCGAGAGTGTCGACACAGGTTGCATCCCACATCAAAGGCCTATCCAACTTCCAAGTAGTTCCAAGGCATTATGGTCATTCCGTCTGGCATCTTCCCATTGTCGCGTGCCAAACCATTGGGTTCTAAAACAGTTGGCACCCCGGCGGTGACAAGAGCACGACGGATGACGTCATTAATGTTAAACAATCGGTACCTCTTATTATTAACACAAAATGTACTAAATATTATTAAAGTAGGTACTTTAAACTTAATGAATGGCTAAATGCTTAAAATTGTTATGATCTTTTAAATTAATTGACGTCTAAATGATAAATATTGTTATTGTACTTAAAAGTATGACGTAGATAATTTCAAAAAATATACATTCATCGTGCAGTCCGTAGCAAAAAATATTAAAATATAGAAAAACATTAATACCTACAATTAAAAAAAATATATTCCATCCACAGTTAATAATCCATTGTTAAAATATACTGCCTTGTTGGTCTAGTGGTCGCAAGCGCTACTGCTGAGTGTGAGGTCCTGGGTTCGATTCCCGGGTCGGGCAAAGTGTTATTGGGTTTTTCCTTCTGGAATTTCTCAGTAGCAGCCCGGAGTCTGGATTTGTGCCCGGTTGATGGCAATAGGCTCGCCCCCTATTACATGGGACTTAAACATAACTGGCGAAATGTGGGTGTACTATAGGTACACCTCTGCCTAACCCTTCGGGGATTACAGGCGTGATGTTATGTTATGTATGTTAAATATGTAGGTTCCTACTTAGATAGTTTTACATGAATAATTGCTGTTATAATAAATGTTTAAATCGTCGCACGCAAAAGTCAAGTACTTAGGTACCTACACATGTATGTAACGTAATTAATCGTCAATTTGTTACTGTTTCAATAACGAATTTAACTTTGCCATTGTGCGAATTATTATCGAAACAATCTAATTTAACCAAATAAATCAATTCTTCCGTACACAATTTTTTTTGTAACTGCTTTTTTATGTGGCTTGTCTGTAACAGGGAGCAGGGATTTTAATCTTACTTAATAGAAATGGAAAGAACTTGAAAGATATGGAGTTAGATCAGCTACACGTCCTCTAAAGCTCCATCTCTTTCTCACACTGAAGTAATATTAAAATAATACTGCTCTAAGAGGTGGTGGAAATAAAATGAAATGAAATTGTTTTTTTGTCCTGTTATGTTATGCCCTATCCCTTCACATTTACTAACTAATTGATTATGTTTACATACCGTGTGGTGGGACCCTGGTGATCTGCGATACAGGTATTCCTAGTGCAGACACCAGTCTTACACAAACTATTGTCACAGTTTTTCAAGTCTGTCTGAATTATAAGATGCCATTGTTTGTGAAGAGAAAATAAATTATTTGAATTTGATTCTGAAATAGGTTATCGAAATCACTTTTACACGTCATATTAAAAATAAGCTAGATGAGATCGGCGTTTTCTATCTGACTACTCTGAGAAGAAAGGCCGAAACAAACTCAGAGGTCGCAGCCTTTTTTAAAGTCCAAACATAATCTTGGTCAGGCCATATGAGGACCATGTAGATTAGTGTCTGAAATGGTCTTTTGAGGAAAGAACCACACAGATTTGAGTGGACCTGTCCAGTCAGTGCAAGCATTTGTCAGTAATCGTGGAGCTCAACTCGACGAACAATACCAATAAAAGGACATTTGGGTAGGCCACATAAACTACTCAAACTGCCAGACCATCATTAAAACCCCTGGTGGTAGGCCCCCAGGTTCCATATTCCATGTTCAAGACTTTAGGACTAATCTGAGAGACCCACCTTGCAGTTCACGCCTACTGTCATGCCAACAAACAAGATTTTAGTATGAACAAGCTCCTGACCCAATATTATATGAGAAGCTACTAGACCATTCGCGGGCACATCAACATCAAGATCATCATCATCGTTCTTTTGCTCTTTTCCCAATTTATTTGGGATCGGCAAAGCATTCTTCCATACCTCTCTATCGTCATTATTATTTTCATCTTCACACAGTCCGTCCATTGTTTCTTTGGTCTTCCCCTAGTTTTATAGCCATCCACATTCATACTCAAAACTTTCCTCACGACATTTTCCTCATTCCTCCGCATGACATGCATACCATGACAACCGAATTCCACACAACTTTCAATCACCGGTGCCACTTTCAGGCTTCCTCTTATCCGGACCATATCAACAAAATTCTAAATATATTGGGCTTTGATTACGAAATATCTAAAATTCAAGTGCCACGTCAAGATTTTTTCCTGAAAATTTAAAAACAAAAAGTTGCACAATGGTTCTTCATCTACCGTTTTCCCATCATCCACCCGGAACCCTAAGCATTTCCTATTCAAGTTTTCTCAAAGCGATTTATTTTTAATCGTGTTTAGAACGGGACCACGGCGTCACGGGCGGCTCACCTTTATTTAACAATTCAATAAGTTCATAGGTCTTGCATTGAAATGCAAAAACATACAAACCGTGTTCGAACCACTACAGTCGGCACCATTCGCCAGTATCTTCCCGAGACTTTCAAGGGAAAGACGAAACGCAAACCGGGATTTTAGTTTTTTTAATTCTTCAAAAATGTACCAAGACAATGAAGTTGGGGCCAAGTTGGAGAAGAATAAGTTCGAGTCTTCTATTAGTGAATTGAAGAAGAAGACGTTTGTTTCTGTTGCTGATATTGAAAGTTATGGTGAGTCTGACTTTTCGCGCCTTCATGGAGCTGATTTAGCAGAAGGTACTGTGACAGAGTCTTTGTCGACTTACAAGTTGTAGGCTGTGGGTTCGAATCGAGGCAGGCGCTTTACTTTGTGTAAATAATTTCATCACCACTGCTCTCAAAACGGTGAAGAAAAACATCGTGAGGAAACCGGTATCCACCAACCCGCTCTGAACTTTCGTGGTTTTATTACAGCCCACTCCCTCTCAAAGAGAGGAGGCCTGTGTCCCAGCAGTGGGAACAATATAGACGGATTATGATGATGACTTTGACAGTAATGATAAGATATGATGAACTGAAACTGAAGTCAAGGAAGAGTTGGTTGAATCTTTCGATAGATTTTTTCCAATATTGTAAAATCGAACTTTACTAAAGACTCATTATGAATCATATATAAATTAGTTCACCTGAGGCCATTGTCCGCTTAGTTTTGTTTTTATTAATTTGCATGTAGATCGTGGATTCAATAACGATGCTATTCACAGTTCAATTGTTTTAATGGATAGGCTTAGAAATGATAAAAATGTGGGAATGGAAGGCGAATTTTAAATTTAGGTCAATAACCGAGAAGTTGTATGATTATCATGGGCAATTGATGTGGAGGAATGAAGGATATGTCGTGAAGAAAGTTTTGAGACGGCAATACGGATTGTGGACGGAAGATTCGATTGCGTGTGAGGTTAATGAGGAGATGAATACTAAGATGACTGCTGATAAAGATGAAGAGATGCTGCCCCAATCTCTAACCAATCGGGATAAGAGCTATAAGCGGGGGATGATAATCTTACGAATACTTAAGGGCTAAAGGTGATCCTGATCATACCGAGCCTCTGCGTACCTACTCACCTTTTATTAATGATACTAAACATGATTTACAAACTATGGTTTTAAATTTATACTTAAAGTCCGTGCGCGACTGCTAGTCACTGCCTGAGGTATGTGAGCGGTGAGGCGGGGGAGGTAGACAAAGACCAAGTTAACTCAGTCTGACAATTTTGTCAATGGCATCCTCCCCCGTCTCACCGCGCACATAACTCATGCAGTGACTACCAATCACGCACGAACTATTTAAACTACACATTGGATTTCTCGGTTTAGTGATCAGCGTGTCCTGTGACTGTGACACGTAGGATTAGTCCCATCTCGGCACCCATGAATTTATTTATCATGCCCATGAAAATATCACACACAATTAAGGTAATTAATTAAATTTAGGTACACATCGAAAAATGGAATCACTGTTTCGACGAAACTAATAATAATAATATATATATCGGAATTTTTCGTGGGCATGATAAATAAATTCATGGGTGCCGAGATGGGACTAAACCGACACGTAGGCCTCTTCCAGTAGTTTCCATTCTGTCCTGTTGTTCGCTCTTTGTGCTTCCAACTTTATTTCACTACTCACTTCAGTTAAAGTTAGTTAAATAATCTCATAAAGGTACGTGATAATAATAGATGTATCTTTCCTCAAACCTTTCTGAAAAATAAAACAACCGACTTCCAAAACAAAACACTACAAAGTGAAAAATAACTTTCATTTCGGAAGTTGGTGTCTTTGAACTGTATTTTAGTCTGTTGCTACCGACTTTCGAAATTAAAGTAATTTTTCACTTTGTAGTGTTTTGTTTTGGAAGTCGGTTGTTTTTTTTTTTGTAAATTTATTTTTTATTTTTACTTTTTGGTTAAGGTAGGTACCTACCCCACACCAATTCGTAGATATACCACCATTTGATAAGTAAACAACAGAGACAGGAAGTTTTTTTTTTTAAAGTTATAACATATACCTACATAGTGCATTAATACGTATTATCGAAGCTAACTCAAAAACTATCGAAGCAAACTTAATAAAAAAACCGGCCAAGTGCGAGTCGGACTCCCACACGAAGAACCCTTCGTGTGGGAGTCCGACTCGCACTTGGCCGGTTTTTTTATTAAGTTTGCTTTGTTTGTTTGCCGTACCATTATCTATAAAAACGGCAAAAAAATCATGTATGTTGTATGGGAGCCCCTATTTATTTTATTCTGTTTTTTTTAGTATTTGTTGTTATAGCGGCAACAGAAATACATCATTTGTGAAAATTTCAACTGTCTATAAATTTTGAAATTATAATATTTCAAATGTCTAACTATCATGGTTCATGAGATACAGCCTGGTGACAGACGGACACACAGACAGACTAACGAATAGTGGAGTCTTAGTAATAGGGTCCCGTTTTATACTTTGGGTACGGAACCCTAAAAATTATTTGGGCCCACCGCGCACTCTTTCTCTACCAAATGAAAAAAAAAATCCACAATTGACGAAAATATCGATGAACATACATACAGACTAACATATAACCTCCGTCTATTTTTAAGTCGGTTAAAACGATTTACAATAAGCAAGGGCAAAGGTCTAAAACAAATTGTATTGTTAAAAAAAAGGAGAGCATTTCCTTGAACAAATAATTATTTAAAGTAACAGCTATTGTGCACATGAATGAGTTGATGCAAGTCTTGACGTAAAAGTGCAGCCCCGGACCTAGAATTTCTTCGCGGCCGGGAAACCGTTATATACATGGATATGTCGGACATTTATTATAATTTGGCCGGGATAGGATAGGGTTTCAAATACGTCGTGAAATTATAGACTTTTAATCGTATTCAGTAACTTGACAGCTCGAAAGAAAATTATGTTTGGCCAAAACTGTAGTTTGGTGGTGTAGTGATTGTCTAAGTTATGTAATAATTTTGTAACTGAATAGATTGGATCATTTAGCTCCCTTTAAAATGGTTGAGCTGAATGGTGCTAATCCATGCGTCATGTTCGTGAACGGGCGCCGTCAGTTGGGACTGGTCATCTCTTAGCTGCCAGGGCTTATTTTTATTTTATTTTTATTTTTTGAATTTTTCTTTGTTTTATCTTTTTATTACGGACGCTTCTAACGTGCACGTCTTTCTACATTGTTCTCACATGTATAATTTCAACATGAATGATGTAACCAATATTTTGTAACATTTTTTTATTTAAAAGAGTGTCCGTGGAGTTTCTTGCCCGTTCTTCTCCATAGGTACCTACTACGCTTTCGAATGGGCAACTAGCTTCATACTTATTTCTGACTGACCGATTCCTTGACAATTCAAAAGTGCCTGTAAATGGTTTAATTGAAATAAATGCTTTGAGTTTGAGTTTGATTTTTAAAGTTTATGTATTTATTCAATTCAATTAAAACTATGCATGTGTGTTTTTGTTAGTAACTGGTATCTTTCCAACTGTCAAGTTACTGCATACGATTAAAAGTCCAAGTATAGCTGCGCTTGATCCCGTAGGAATATCGGGATAATAGGTATCCTATGTCCTTCTCCAGGTCATGGTCTACATGTGTGCCAAATTTCATCCAAATCTGTTCAGCCGCTTTATTGTGAAAGCATAACAAACAAACTTTCGCATTTATAATATCGACCCATCTGGCCTCAAAGGTCGTAAACGCCACTTTTGGCCAAGATGAGTTAAAAATGCAGTTTTGTTAATTTTTTTCGCTCTATCGATCGATGTATTTAAACTTCCGCTAATCCCAAAAAAATTTCGTTTACTATCATTGTTTTTTTTGTCTAAAACTAAGAAAATAAAAAAAAGACAACGTAAAAGACATTTCATTTACAAAATATTTGATCCTGTGACGTAAACACCAATCGATTGTAGAAGAAAAGACGTAAAAGACATTTTCATCTGAAGATTGCCTACAATTTAATTATGAAAATAAATGATTCAAAGATTATAACATATTTTTATTAAAGACACAATAAACGATGAGCTATTCACCCTTTACCTAAAATTAATTAATACCACCTATTCTTGAACATTTTATTAATGGAAATAGGGTATAATTGTTTTTGCTAAGTATCTGAATATAACACATTACCTCAACACATAATATTTTACCTTAGCCCACAATAAAAAAACATAAAAATTAGTTTATTAAAATAGCCTTTTACTGCTTAATCACTTGCCTGTTTGTTTATAAAAATGCTTTTACTACTTTATTATTAATCAGCAATAAATTTTTACACTATTTTTGGGTAGTAAACATCATTCAACAGTTTTATTTTAGGGCGTATCTCCATGCTAACTTCTTAAATCTGCATTCTACTTCAGTGTAATACTTATGAGGTTCTTTATTAGTGATCGATGAAGTATCATCAATATACTTAGCTAAAAAAATAAGAAAGTTATTAATTTTTCTTTTTTTCTATTTTTGTTTTTTGTTCCCCTGTAAAAAGTCCTTTATGGCATTTACGACAATTGACGCCAGAGGGGTCGATATTATTACTAGCTGCGCCCCGCGGTTTGACCCGCATAAGCCTCGATCCCGTGGGAATATCGAGATAAAAAGTACCCTATATACTTACCTAGGACATGTTCTACTCACGTGCCTTTCATCCAAATCCGTTCAGCCGTTTTAGCGTGAGAGCGTAACAAACAAACTCACTTTCGCATTTGTAATATTAGTTAGGATATATTAAATATATTAATTATTATAGTTAAGATTAGAATTACATACATATTTACACTTCGAGCCTTTTATTCTGTGAATAAATTTATCCTTGTCATAATTAATCTAATGTGCGGTCCCATTTTCGATTGCTAATCTTACGCAGAAAAGTTTAACACCAATGAATGCAATCTAGAATGCAAGAGGGAGCCAAACGAGCGCAAAAAAATTGCACTATGGCTCAGATAAGTTAGATTTTCTTTTGACAATTTAAGCATTAGAAAAGTTTTAAGAACTAGGAGTTGCTAGGCTGCAAAAGCGAACGAAGCGAACTCGAAAATTTGATCATGATAATCTGTATTGATCCTTTTCTACATTGTGTCATCTTTTTGTACGAGTAAGACCACTGGCGGACTAAGAGGAGGGGAGGGAAGGGAGGCAGGTGCGGTCCACCAAGGGTCCCCGATCCGGGGGGTCAAAACTTCAAAATTACTTTTTACTAAAATCTCAAACAAGACCATGTTCAAGTATGTGAACGGCAGTTTGCAATTGGGGCCCCCTACGCATGATAAACATACGTGCGGTGCTAAAATGTTTGAGCTCGTTTTTGCGATCTACATTTTCTTTTTCTCAGACTTGCCTGCGTTAGTCGACACAAAGTAACTAGTATTTATGTAAGAATTTAGTCAAAAGAAACCTTATCTATCCGGGGCTGGCTTTCTGGGCGTGCGAGGGGTTTAGTCATTTAGTTTAACCGCTCCGGTCCCCAGAAGCGCTTAGTCCGCCACTATGTATGACATTATGATATACGCGTCCTTGAAGGTAAGGTTCAACTGCGTCATCGGTGTAAAGGGTCCCCGAAACGATAAATTGCCAATTTTTACGTGATTGATACATATTGATGCACAAATTGATCGTCTACCAAATGCAATTGAAGCGATTGACAATATTATTACAATTGATTACGTCACGCTTTTTATAACCACTGACACAAACGTTCATATTTCATAGGATAATATTAAATTGTTAAGAAGACGAGATAAATTGACATATTATGCTAATTTAATCACAGTTGACACTTCTTTTGAGACTGCATTCATCATTGATGAAGGCTTAATTCCCAAGTTCCTACCTAAATATTCGGTTTCGCCTCATTTTTTTAAATCTGTACAGTGTGAGGTCCTTCTTCAGGTTGCCGTGGTTCCTTGTTATCCATTCAATGGAGAATTTTCTAACAGCTGACCGGGGAGAATTCCTCTGTGAGAATTCTCTCCTGTCAGCTGTTACAAATCATCCATCACATAATTCATCCATCTTTTGTTTTTTCTCCCTCTCCATCCATCAACATTTATATTAATTACTTTAGTCACATGCGTTTCACCCTTTCTTGCATTGCCTCTCCAAATAATCATATCTATGGTTTAATGAAACACTTTCCGTATAACAATATTTATTTTCCCATTTAGGTGAGAGTAGTGTGACTCCAGAATACCAGGAGGCTTACCGACGCTCTATCAATGACCCTGAAGGCTTCTGGGGTGAGGTTGCCCAAGAGTTGGAATGGAGCAAACCTTGGGATCAAGTGCTGGACAACAGCAACCCGCCGTTCACGAAGTGGTTAGTAGTAACAAACACATAAGTCTTTCGTTGGAAGGGGATGGTCCATCCGTTTCCGACGAAATAGTTATCTTCCTTCCATCCGTGGTGGAAGGACCAAAGATACATGTCATGTCTTCAAGAACAGTTAAGAATATGGCAATATCGTCTTAGACTTAGCTCTTATTCCCCCAAATAAAATAGTCTCTTTTTTAACTTTAATTTGATCAGAACAAACAAGGTATAAACTTAACTATTTTTGCTAAATCTAAATTAAGGGATACAAAAAAAAAACAAACAATAATAAAGTAAAAACCACTTGGAAAATTATTAACAATGAATCGGGTAAGTTTTTTTATAGCTTATTATTTTCCGAGTGACTAATAACTTAAAAGTCGACTAAATGTTTGCAACAAATAAAATAACTTGCCGTTGCCAGCGATTCAATATTTTCGCGACTATTATATTATGTAAGGTTCAAAATTAAAGGTGTTATAAAAACTAAAAACTAGCAGCTGCGTTTAGGTAGCAAATAAACTATACCAGTCAAATAAAATATTAGGCGAGGAGCTATAAATAATGACTTGGCGACTAATAATGTTAGTAGGGTGGCAAAGATAATATATTACCAACTATTTCGTGCCGTCTATGTCACGGCTAAAACCCGAAGTGCGGCTATATCTAGTTTTAGCCGGCTACAATTAGGTGCGACCGGTAGCAGTTGGTTAAATTTAGTTGTGGCAAATGAAAATGGCTGAAAGGTAGGTTAGGTTAGGTTAGAACTGTGACCACATAACACACCGCACGAGCCGAGCGAGCGAAGCGAGCGGTGCCGCGGCAGCGGCCGGCGAGTGCCAGGGTCCATTTAGGCAAGTTTAACCAACTGCTACCGGCCGCACCTAGTTGTAAAAGGCTAAAACTAGGTGTAGCCGCAATTCGGGTTTTAGAATCTGATTTATATTATTTATGAATGCCCATTTTCTATTTTATTTTCGCCATTAAGTTTCCGCTTAGATATTAATTCTGTTCCCAAAAGAAAAACTTGATGCTAGTTTAAATTAAAACGGAGCTTATTACTGATATATTAATATGCTACCTATTACTTATTACGATACTCCTTATTAGCTGCTAACCCATTATATATGGTACCCACTCTATTTTTTTTGACGTGACAACGTCTTATAAATTGGTTTGCCGGGTGACACTTCAAGAAACTGCGTTACGCTCCGCTCACGTTATGCGCTCACAATGAGAGCGAGTGAGAGGCACGCGTGCATGGTTAGCCCGCCTAAGAGCGAGAGAGACAGACATAAAAAGTGAAAGGCACGCGTCCCTTCCACTCGAGCACAGTTAGCCCGCCTAAGAGCGAGAGAGACAGAGCGAGAGAGAGAGAGTGAGAGAGATAGGCATACACACCGGTTCATGTGTATAAATAAATGTTTTAAATTGTTACTATTATTTCATCCTTCTTCCTACTATACGAATGAATATTCACATTAAAATTATTTTACCACTCAAAGTCGTTGTCACGTAAAACTTTCGCCCGTATACCGACTTTACAGGCAACCAATTTTTTTTTAAACCTATATTCATTTTACTTAGTTGCCGCATTAAATACATGCCTTTTTTTATTATAAAAAATTATAAACAAGATAAGCAACTTGAGATTATAGTCAAAAACAAATTAATTAATAAAGTAGCTGCACACTTAGCATGACCACGTTTTTTGTCGACGGAAGAATATATAAAAAAAAACTTTTTTTTGAAGCCGGTTGTTTTTTTTTGTAAAAAGTTTTTATTTTTCACTTTTTAGTTGTTGTACCTACCCCACACACATTCGAATACCACTACCTGCTACCAGTGACAGGAACTTATCATAT
The DNA here is from genome assembly GCA_949152395.1 of Agrochola litura. Lineage (NCBI taxonomy): Eukaryota > Metazoa > Arthropoda > Insecta > Lepidoptera > Noctuidae > Agrochola > Agrochola litura. The sequence goes on from OX424512.1 coordinate 2,491,325, forward strand.
CATCTACATACTAAGCGGGAAAAAAATATGTATTTTGTAGCTAACTCAAAAACTACCCAAGTAAAGTTAATAAAATTTGTATTGGACCAATTTGGGAGCATACCCTTTCAAACAAAAAAATAATTTTCAAAATCGGTCCACAAATGACGGAGAAATTGGTGGACATACTTAAAAAAAAAAAAAAAAAAAAAAAAAAACATACGCGACAAACATATAACCTCCTCCTTTTTGGAAGTCGGTTAATGACAGATTATGATTGTTTATCTGTAATTTCTATGGTTGTCAACTTGTTATGCTACGCGTGCTGACGTAGCTTAGGCATTCAATGAATTTTTCCCCAGCATATCGATGTTTTGCATAGTAGTGTGCTTAAATATAGTCACTTATTCAACTTCGTGATGTATCTAATGTTTTTAACTCACTTGATTTAAGAACTTTTACTGACCTCATGAAGAGTTCAGCCATACCATTATTTAAATCAGGTTATAAAAATGGTGTTGGCAATTTCAGGCTTATTTTCTACCTTACCTGCATTTACTTAGTAAATTTTTGAAAAGTTAATTCTCAAGTAGCTGCTAAGACATTTGAATTTAAACAGCTTCCTTCATGATGAGCAATATGGCTTTACAAAAGTTCGTTTGACTACAGACGAGGGTGTTGCTCTGCTGAAACACATATTTAAAGCAGGGGAGAACTCGGAAAATGCTATTGGAGTTGTCTGTGATCTCCAAAGCCTTTGATTGCGTGCACCATGACATTCTTTTGCGTAAACGCCTGTGTCCAAAATGAAGCTCTTAAAGTAACAAATTCCTATTTACTTAGTATATTCCAATGTATAGATGATATTTATGGTGTTAAATCTTCCAGGCTTCCAGTTCAGTTAGGTGTACCTCAAGGCTCAATACTGGATCCATTCTTGTTCTTAGTGTATATTAATGACTTACCATTCTATGTAAAGGGTATCTGTGACGTTGTACTGTTTGCAGATGAAACCTCTCTTATTTTTAAAGTAGACAGGAATAGACAAGATTTTGACGACGTAAACAGTGCACTCTCAATGGTAACGGATTGGTTTATGACAAATAGTTCGCCTTAACAAATGTTAGAATCAAGGTCCCAACACCTTCTTAGAAGAGGTGCTTGAAACTGTCGACTTGGCAGTTTTTCTGGGCATAACAGTAGATGCTAGACTCACATATATCAAGCCTAGTCGGAAGGTTCAGTTCGGCCGCCTAAGCTGTCAGAAAAGTAAGACAATTTATACTGTAGTTGATCTAATTTTCAGTTTCCAGCTGGGTTAGTCTATTTTTCGAGAGTGAGCCAAGTGAACTCGGGACTTGGGGTTCCCCGACTCAGATAGGTTAGGTTCGAAGAGGATGACGGGGGCTCAAGTGCGCTAGCAAAGCGAGCGAACGAGCCCCCATCATATTCTTCGAACCTTGGTGCCTTTAAACCCCGCAGAAAGAAATAGGTCGACTACGCCTAACTTAAAAAATGTATTATTTATCAGCTTGACCTAGACCTTCGAGACGTTTGAAATTGACCTTGAAAATGTGTCGCCTGTGAACTGGTGGTTTCAAGCTCCCACTACATTTCAGTTATCAATCTTTTTATGAGATTTATATCATATAAAAAATCGTTAAAAAAAACTATGTATCTCCGGCAGGCGGTGGGTTTACTATCGCTACTAATCAAACCTACTTCATCTATAAATAGTGAGGTTTAATCGCGCTGGTTTTCCCCCTAGGCCTTATGAGCGCACCGAGAAAATTTTGAAAGAATTGCGTTCGTTTGATCCCTTGCTGCATCGTTATTACCTAACCTTTAGTTATGCTTAATAAGTAAGTAATTTAAGGACTCTAGAGATACTCGTAAATCGTACACTTTAAAAACACGAGTACTTTTTAGTTTCCTCGATAGAAAAAAAAATCCAACAAAAAAATCTCTAAAAAACAATATAAACCCTTAGCACGGCGTAAATACTTCACGGAAGGTCATCAGTTTTTAGGGTTCCGTAGTAAACAAGGAACCCTTATAGTTTCGTCATGTCCGTCTGTCTGTCTGTCTGTCTGTCCGCGGTCTAGCTCCAATCTATGAAAAGTAAACACGGGAACAATAGGTATATTTTATTAAATTTACGACTGCCAGTCACTCATTGATATTTATCGTAAAGGGAAACATAAAAATGTTTGAACGAACCATCGCGGCGTTTGTAATTTATAGTCACATCTGGGCGAGCACGTATTTTCAAAACTTAACCTTGAAAAGCATATTTCTTCACAAAGTAATTGTCAAACGACATTCTAAAACTATGAATGTCGCCATCCTAATAAGATCGTACTAATTATTTTCAAATCTACTGTAAATAAGTAATTTCAGCTTATTAAACTATCTACTTACCCCAATACCTAATTACAACGTACTTTATTTTCACATCCAATAAACTCAAAACACTATGTTAATCACTGTCACAAACAAATATTAATACTACTAGTAATGATAAACTAATGAATTCAATAAATACTGTGCGAAAAAAAAGGAAATTAATATGGTTCTAACGATTACGTCAAAAAGCAACCACACATTGGTCATACGAATAATGAAATGTTTACGAACTCCGAACTCCTACCCAGTATTACGAAATTCAACGAAAACTACCGAATCAAATGCGTGTGTCAGAAAGAGGTGGTGCAATAGCAATAATTCCTTCTCGGTCCCGCGCGCACGTTTCTGCTACTCTGTGCCTACAATAACTCGCTACAGACCGGCTTACCCGGCTCATAGAAATCGCGGTATCACGTGACCGAAGTGACGTCATGGTGACTTTATTTTTTGTAAGGAAATTGAATTTAGCATAAGCCGGACGCGCCTACGAGTTATTTTAGCGCAGTGTTTTGTTGTTGGGTTATTAAGACAATTTTTAATGTATGTAGGCGTTTTGTAATAGGTATTTTAATTTTATGGTGTATCAAATACTTATAGTTTGATTATTCAAATACATATTAATCATGCCGACAAAGTGGTAATATAAAATTATGAAAAATATTTTTTTAGGGTACCTCCCCTACACGTAAAGTGGGGATGTTTTTTTTTTTCTATCCCTTATTGTGGGTTGTCGTTGAAAAGAACTTTCAAAAAAATTGTGAGTGTGATAGAACCATTTTTGAATTCAGAGATCCGTTTGCGAAATATTAAGCTTTAAAGTGGAAATTTTTGTTATAGTCAAGTGCCCCCCTGCCAGCTAAATGGTTGGTTTTAGGTATGTGAAAAAATTCGAGGCAGTAGCTTATATAACGAATTTAAAAGGAAAACTATCACAGCTGCGTAGGCTTCACAAGTTAACGAGTAATAATCGACCAACTTAGATTTGCGGTTGTAAAAACATGTTCTCCCATACATTCTGTGTGAAAGATTTTTTTTTTCAACTACAAATTAAGTTTGTTCTTGGGATAAATTCATCCCAACTACGGAACCCTACATTGGGCGTGGTCCGACATGCACTTGGCCGGTTTTTTTAATAATAACAAAACTATAGGTATTCGATAACGTATACATTTTCAAAATGTGTATCGACGCCTTAGAGTGAAAACCTCGTAAGTGTAAAAGAAGTAACTTTTCAGAGGAAGAAAAAACTGCGTGCTATTTTTTGTACGGCGTCTTTTATGTTCGCAGTTCTGGATATAAAATCGGGTTAAATTTCCTTATTAATTAATAAAAAAAATATAAAAGACGCCGTACAAAAACTTTACAGCACGCAGTTTTTTCTTCCTCCTGAAAAGATACTTCTTTTACACTTACAAGGTTATTTGTTTAAATAATACGAAGGAAATACCTAAAAAATAAATTAGCATATGAACTGTCTATTCTTTGTGTGTGCGTTAATGATAATGGAAAGCAGTACGGGCAATAATGAGCAGTGGTCTGATAAATTCTAGTATATTTCGTGGTCAATATTTTTACACAAGTGACAAGGCACAAAAACATAAGCCGTAACTATATTAATTTGAATCGGTGACAGGCGTGTGCATTGTGCAACAGGCCAGTGCATACATATATGCGACCTCTTCCAATAAATGACTTGACGATTGATATTCTAACCATCTTACTCCTGCACATGTCCCAGCATACCATTCATCCTTTGTTAGTTCTCTCCATATTTTTATAGCCATCCACATTCATTCATATTTTCCTTGCTTACTATTTTTGCTATGCTAATAAAACTTACCAGAAATGATATATAATGATATACTTATGCTAAAGAAACATTATGTGATTGTTTCTGGGGCTTCTGGAGTTTCTGTTTCTGGATCTCGCGGCTAAGTAATAACAGTCGCATGGGTCGATCCAACAGGTTAAGCTACGCTTGCCAGGGTTGGTCCGTGGCTGGGTGACCATCTTTACATACCGAGACTGCTGCGTGCCTCGGAAAGCACGTTAAACCGTTGGACCCGGCTGTCATTTGTAGATCTTTGATGTTATTTCTATTTCAATGATCTTTGACAGTTCAGTAGCCCGAAAGTCTGAAGTCTGACAGCCAGTCTTACTAAGGGGTATCGTGTTACCCAGTACCTAACTGGGTTGTGGAGGTCAGATAGGCAGTCGCTCCATGTAAAATACTGGTATTCAGCTGCATCCAGTTAGACTGGAAGCCGACCCAAACATAGTTGGGAAAAGGCTAGGCAGATGGGGCTTCTTCATTTTTAAGATTATCATGCACACCATAACAGATTTCAATACATCTACGGCGCAAATATATTTATAAATTAATAAAACCGACAAAACAAGAATTTGTTTTTTGCACCTAAAAAAAAACAATCTAGAAAAAAGCAAAATTATTTACTTATCCATCTTTCATCCGTCAACTAACAGAATCTTAAACATTCACAAGACACATCTATCCGTCTTCAGCATTCAGTATCGTAAGCGCCCGAACCAAGGGGTCTACTCGGTATGTCTGTAATGGAGACGGAGGCCGAAGCGTCCGTAACTTCGGCCGAATCTACGGATTCCGCTTAGGGAGTAGACCCCCGGGGGCGTTAGCTCGTGGCACTGAAGCTCGTGCATTCTGAAGGTACGGCCAATTACCCTATTTGCGACCTCAGTTGGTGCTGCGATGAAAGAAAACCGTAAAAGCCATTGTTAATCATTGTCTTTTCTTCAGGTGGGTAGGTGGAGAGATGTCAGTATGTCACAACGCCGTGGACCGCCATGTTGCTAGTGGCAAGGGTGATCAGGTAGCACTCGTGCACGACTCACCCTTGACCGACACCGTACGGAAGATTACATACTCGGAGATTAAACATCAGGTCAGTATTTCTTTGCTTATTTTTGAAATGAAAACTTCTTTAGGGGCGTTGGACATTTTTGATATGGGACTAAACCATTGATTTTGCGACACCGTGACGACACCAGCGTTGATTATCGCGGTGCGTGGAGTAAAAGACATCAACGCGGTGCCGATTTTATTTTCAAGTTTTCACTTCTGTCGGCACTCCCGGAGTGCTACTGTTTTTTTTTCCATGGGCCTGACATCTGTATTACTTACCTTAATATATTTCATGTTCCTCGTCAAATATTCTTTGCTATTCTTGTGGTAGGTACAGTATAGGGTTGACATTGCAACCAAGAAGGTCAAAATCAACTATGTTTAGTCCATTTTGAGATAAATGAGATGTTTTTTTTCCTTCTGTTTATTAATTTACTTCTTTTAAGTCTGTTTCTTCTCTAGTTCAATACTCTTTACTTTCTAGATTATGATGTTTCTTTATATTTTTGACCCCTTTGAAAATTTTATGCAAAAAGTCCATTCCCTCTCGAAGATAGGAGGGCCTGTGTTCCAGCAGTGGGAAGGTTATGGGCTGATTATTATGTTTATGCTAAGTCATGACTTCATGAGTCTTTTTATCTTATAAACCCACAAAAAAAAACCTTTGCCGTCATCTTAAAGTTCACTTCCTTCCTTCCATGCATGTTTTCTATAGTCTACCTCAGCTGTTCTTATAGCCATACTCATTCGTTTTAGACATTTAGGACTAAGTATTGTATTTATATTATTTTTGATTTCTTATTTTGTTATTTCACTATTTATGTTGCACCGGTTGATGTCATTACGTCATCGCGGCCGCCGGCGGGGCTGTCTCGCATAGGATCGTAGCAGTATGCTGAGCGATAGCCGTTTTGCGTGGATGTGACGCATATTTTCCCCCAAATTGTTATTTTCGTGTTTTGTTCTTTCTTTGCGTCATGTTTACCGCAAATAAACGTATTTTCTTTCTTTCTTTCTTCTTCTCAGTGAGAAGAAAGGTGTTCGGGAAGTTCGCATATACAATAAGCAACCGGTAACAAATAAAATTCTGCTCAATATCAGGTGTCCCGACTGGCCGGTAAGTTGGCCTCACTGGGCGTGACCCGAGGCTCTAGAGTGCTGATCTACATGCCTCTCATTCCTGAAGCCATCATCTCAATGCTGGCTACCAACAGGATAGGAGCTATTCACTCTGTTGTATTTGGAGGTAAGATTTTGCCAAGCCATTCTATTTATTAAAGAAGTAAAGATGTCTAATATTGATACGGTCACTATAAAATGTAAGTTAAAACTAATGAGTTAACAATTTATGGCAAAGTTGTTGGATGCTCTCATAGGCCATAGATAGGTACTGAATAAATTAACCGATTTGGTTTTAAATTAGATCTCACAACGTTTTGCGATAGAAGAACTGCGTTGCGAGACTTTTTTACATGTTTTGTTTTTGAAGGGTGTCCATTTTCTAGCCAGATAGATATTTTGTCCCGCGTGATCTGGTTCGAGGACACTGCCAGGCAGTTTAACGGGGACGGTCAGAGAATAACGCAGGTGTCCTAAAGTCAGCTCAGCGACGACAAAAACCTCACGTGGAGCAAATGGCAAACGCTGTCTTGTTTCAGAAGTTCAGTACGCATAGGAACTGCGAAAGCATGTGCTTGTTTTCTTGGAGTTTGTTGCCTTGTCCTTTCCACATTAAACACTGGAAAGTGGTGAAGAATGAGTCTTTTGGGGGATGTCTTTAGTGCTGATTTTCAGCCTTGTTTTGTAGGTAAATGCTTTTTGAAAGAACGTTTAAAGCATTAGCAGCCGCAGAAAAAAAACAAAAACGAGCGGAAATACATTTGTCCGAGTATCACATTTAACTTCTGCAGGGAAGTTTAGCAAAAAGATTTGTTCCTTTCGGGTCATTGCCCGGTGGATAAGTATACTTAGGTATCTACTCATATTACGTGACGTCACTAAAAGCTTTTGGGAATTTTCCTGCAACGGCAACGTGTAATTAATTAATAACTACTTATTGTTTAAATAATCTTAATTTATAAAAATATATAAGTAGAAAATTTAGGTACCGATTATCAACATTTAGATATTTTTTACGTTTTATCATAATTAATCTAAATACTTACCAAATTCCGAGATGTTTTCTGCGACAAAAATATTTTTCAAAAAGATAAAAATTTTGAATTGAAGGACCAATAGGCCTGTGTCCAATTTTTTTTTATTTTTAGTCCGTCTTTCAGATAATAAAAAAATATTGAACACGTATTTTTTCTTTTTTGACGTAATCAAAAGATCACGCTGATACATTGAATTAAAATGTGGCATGACGTCACACCTTGCTAGATTTAATAGTGCGTTGTGACGTAGCGAGCCCCCACTCCCCAACTTTAATGCGTGTTTTCTAAGTTATTTTTGATTAATATGATAAAACAAAAAATACGTGTCTAATATTTTTTTATTATCTAAAAGACGGACTAAATAGTATTTCTGTTTTTTTACCTAGGCAACTACCCTATTGATATTTTGCTTAGGTTTCGCCGCCAGGGAGTTGAGGACAAGGATCGAGCATGCTGAACCAACTGTCATCATAGCTGCAAGTTGCGGGGTGGAGCCTAACAAAATTGTCAGGTAATATAATACTACTGTGGCTAAATAATAACAGCTGCACGGGTGGATGTGCAAGGTTAAGCAACGCTTGCTGAGGTTGGTCCGTAGATGGGTGACCTTCCATTACATACCGAGACCCCTCCGTACCTCGGAAAGTACTCCTGACTGCTACTATCAAATCAAATCAAATCAAATTATTTATTTGCTAGAATGCAGGTATACAAATAAGGTCGTGAAGAATTAAAGTTGAGCCATACATTCTGCCCAAGATTCGACATGCAAAAATTAAATGAATGAATATGATGCAATTATAAAAAATAAGAACATCAAACACAATTATCAGATAAAAAATTAACAGTTCAATTAAGCTTGAAAAATTAAACTTGTTGTATGTGAGTCTTATGCGGCGACGCATGGGCTTACATACAACGTTAAGAAATCGCAGATGGTGATTTTTAAGTGCAAACATGCATCGTTAGCTAACGTTCCTCCAGTGACTATAAGCGGAACACCTTTGCAGCGTGTTGCTCAGGTTAAGTACCTAGGTCATTTGGTTACGGAGGACTTATCTGATGATGCAGATTTGGATAGGGAGCGTAGGGCGTTGGCGGTTCGGTGCAATATGTTAGCCCGCAGGTTTGCACGTTGTAGTGGGGATGTGAAGGTGTATCTTTTTAAGGCCTACTGCCAAACCTTCTACACGTGCAGCTTGTGGGTGAAGTATACGCAGAGGGCCTACAACGTCCCACGCGTTCAATATAATAATGGGTTTAGGATGTTGATGGGGCTTCCACGCTTCTGCAGCGCTTCGCAGATGTTCGCGGAAGCCCGTGTTGACGATTTTCATGCCTTAATGAGAAAGCGGGCGGCGTCAATAATGGGTAGGTTGCGCGGAAGCTCCAACAGCATCCTAAAAACATTGGTCGACAAGGTGGACAACCCTTTTATTAGGCACTGGATGAGGAGGCACGTGCCAACATGTGTTGACCCACGTAGTTATTAGTTGTTGTTTGGTTAGTTTGTAAGTTTTACTAACATAGTTTCTAAGTCTTTGTTACTAATACTATATGGATTGTATGTACCTTTATGTGTGATCCGCAATAAATGAAAATATATATAATACAATTAAAATCAATTCATTCAAAATGCAATTAATAAATACGTAATAGTCAAAATACAATTCAAATGTCTAAATACAATTCAAATATCAAAATACAATAAAAATGTATATAATATTATACTATGTATTTATTATTTCTACTACCTACTTACTGTTTGACATTTCTCTAGATACAAGGACATCTTGGACGAAGCGCTATGCCAGTCAGACTTCCAGCCAAACAGCTGCATCATCTTCCAGCGTCGAAGAGTGCTGGAGTGTACCCTGGAACCCGGCAGGGATATCAACTGGGAGGAGGCTCTGGAAGCAGACCCTGTACCATGTGTGTCCGTGGAGGCTAACGAACCCCTGTATATTTTGTATACTTCAGGTAAGACACAAATATACCGAAAACTTAGAGAGTAGTAGCACATTATAATATGGACCCTATGGAAACTAGGTCTATTTGTTGAAATAATGACCAACGCTCCATTTTTAGGGTTCCTTAGTCAGCAAGGAACCCTATGGTTTCATCATGTCCGTCTGTCAGTCTGTCCGCGGTCAGCTCCGAGATTCTTAGTACTAGAAAGCTGTAATTTGGCATGGGTATACATTTTTTTAGGGTTCCTCCCCTACACGTAACGTGAGGATGTTTTTTTTCTTTTCTATCCCACGGTGTGGGGTATCGTTGGAAAGGGTCCTTCAAAAAAATTGTGAGCGTGTGAAAACCATTTTTTAATTCAGGGATCCGTTTGCGAAATATTAGTTTTGGATATGTGAAAAAATTCACGGCAGAAGTTTATACATATAACGAAATGAAAAGGAAAACTATCACAACTGAGTAGGCTCTACAAGTTAACGAGTAATAATCAACCAACTTATATTTGCAGTTGCAAAAACATGTTAAGTTTGTTCTTGGGATAAATTCATCCCAACTACGGAACCCTTCATTGTGCGTGGTCCGACACGCACTTGATCGGTTTTTATAAAAATCGTGGCGACGGTCTCGACACGACGGCACCCTCAACTGACAGCACCGCGACAAACGACGCTCGTCAGTGAGCGCCGTTTCGAAAGTTGGCTAAAAATATGACGCAAAGAAAGAAAAAAAAACACAAAAACAATAATTTGGGGGAAAATATGCGTCACATCCACGCAAAACTGCCATCGCGGCCACGGCCACTACTACCACAGAATACAGGGTGGCGAGGACATCGACGCAAATACTGTTACCATGGATTCAGTACATACATGATTCAGAACCCCCCTGCGTTGCAATTTATAGTCGGGTATTTAAAAAAATATCTGCTGTTTTATAAATAAGTGCAATCAAAATGTATAACATAAAACATGAACTCTTATGGCACTCGGCAGTAGTGCAGCTATCATCAGTGAAAGGATATCCATTGGAAATCGGGTCAGTATTCCAGCCAGAGCCTTTGTTACAAACAAAAGATATGAACAAACAAATTATCTGCTAGCTGACCCGTCAGACGTTTTACTGTCCAAACAAATAGTTCATACAAAAATCACATAGAAAAAATAACTTTCAATCTTTTAAATTTTTCATATTTTCAGGGACTATTTTCCAATGTTTCTTTCCCTTAAAACCTTATTCGGACTATTACGAACACTTTAAAACAAAAAATACCAATATCAGTCCAGCCGTTCTCAAGTGTTGCGCTTACCAACGAACAGCATTTCATTTTTACTTTGTTTGTGATAAGTTTGAATTTTAAAAGTGCAAATGAATTTTGAACTAACCTAACTATTTCAGTTAATACTGAAATTAAATTTATTCTAACTCATGATTGAATAAGAATGAGGTCATTAATTCAGGTTCAATGTCTAGACTTCATATTCGGACAGAATAATTTTATTGAGGCACGAGGAGGTGTTACATAACATGTATCATACCTATTAACACTGTAATTTGAAAACATTGTAAAAACAATTTATTTTGAAAAGAGTAACCGTGGAGTTTCTTGCCGGTTCTTCTCCATAGGAAGCGACCAATTGGAACCCTGCACCTAGCTTCTGACGTTTTATAAGTGCCCTTGTAGGTTTATGTGAAATAAAATATTCTGGCGGGCAACTGCCCTACGGTTGAAGTCGGGACACAGATTACTAGTAATCTGTGGTTCTATCGCGCGGTAAACTCTAATTGCGCGATGCAGGATTTGTGACGTCAGGATTTTGTGGGACGTGTTCGCCACAAGTTAGCTTATTTAATTGGTTATCAAGTGATCCCGGTTTCCTACTACAAGACTAAGGACCTGCGCCCACTGGCGGGACGGCACGGCAGGGGAGCATTTGGCATCACTACATACAAGCGAATTCTGACGGCAACGATGCCGTGATATCTTTAAGCCGTCTGTCCACCGCCACCGTCAAAGGGACGACAACGAGCTTGAGATGACAGCGCCGAAATAACGATACATACAAATGAAATGAAATTGTTTATTCTGTAAATAGGATATCGAAATCACTTTTACACGTCATATTAAAAAATATAAGCGAGATGGAGTCGACATTTCCTATCTGACTACTCCTGAGAAGAAATGGCGAAACAAACTCAGGGGTCAAAGTCTTGCCATGGGATCTGGAGGCAAAAGTCTTCGCACACATCTGGGAGGGGCGCGAGGAGGCGAAACGCCGGGGCTTAACTCCGATGCCGGAGAGAGCTCCGGCGGGATCTCATGGTGTCATGGAGAGTGCGAGTGTCGCAACCCAGCGCTGGGCACGCCACAATTGCGACGATAAGTCCCCTCTTTGAGGAGTGGCTAGAGAGGCGCCACGGCGTTTTCACCTTCCGCCTGACGCAGGTCCTCACCGGACACATCACCCGGAGGACACGGTGGAGCATACGATGGAGGTCTGCCCGGCTTTGGCGGAGCATCGCCGTGTCCGCCGATCGGAGGCGGTGATCTCTCGCGTCTGGCTCTGGTCCAGGCCATGGTACGGAGCGAGAGGACATGGGAGGCCGTCTCCTCCTTCTGCAAAGCAATAATGCTCGCGAAAGAGGAAGCAGAATGCGTGAGGGAGAGGCAAATTTTGCGCCCTCACGCCCCTAACCGCCGCAGGAGACGTCTTGGGCGTCGGGAGTCGCAGGCCAATTCCCAGCCACCGTAGGCGCGGGCTTGCGGACGGTGAGCAATGGGTAGCTCACCGTCCGATAAGGACCAGGCCCATGTCAACGGCGCGTTGTGTTCCACGCGCACCTCAAAGAGATGTCAGCAGAACTGACGGGGTCCGCTAGTGCCGATGCCTGCCGGGGTTGCGGAAACGTCCGAAAGGGATACCGTGGCCCCTGGCAACATGGCAGCTGAAGAAACACGGGTGGGTTTTAGTCAGTAAGAGTCTGACACGCCCTCCCGCTCCAAAAAAAGGGGTCAAAGTCTCTTTTAAAGTCCAGACATAATCTTTGTCAGGCCTTTGTAAAGACCGTAGATTAGTGTCTGAAATAGTCTTTTGAGGAAGGAATCCAGATTATAGTTATTCCAAGAAAAACTGTTGACTCAACAGTATCCAACTCTATTCCATTAATTTGAACATTGGTAGTGAGCTGCCTGACACGTGGCGTTAATAATTTAATGAGTTTAGTGTTTTTTTCGTTCAGGAGAAGATTATTTACATTTAAACAATGTACAACTTTATCGAGTGCTTCGTTAACTTGTTCAAAGATGACTAACTGACGTTTTATTTTGAAAACGAGGGAAGTGTCATCTGCGAATAATAAGATTTTGTCACTATCCCTTATGTGGTAAAGTAAGTCATTTACATAAATTTTAAATAAGAACGGACCTAGAATTGAACCCTGTGGAACGCCCATGGTGACCGCAGATCCTGCAGATTGTTTGCCATTAACATCGACCCTCTGAATTCAGTTGTTTAGATAAGAAGTAAGAAGGTTGAGAGCCTTGTCCCTCATTCCATAGTGGTGCAGTTTCCTGATGAGTGTATCATATTGGATGCAATCGAAGGCCTTGGATACCTCCCAGGCCTAGAATATGCTCTTTAGTAATTTCACGCCCGCGTCTGTAGTTGAAAAACCATTTGTGTTTTACGAGTACAAAGGGTCGTTCAACATTTTAAAACAAATTGCTTTAGCTGAAGTAAATTATGTGGATTGAAATGTCCTAACATTCGTTTATAAATTAATTTTTCAAAGATTTTGCTCATTGTACTCAATATTGAAATAGGCCGAAAATTCATGGGATCAGTTGTGCTGCAAAATTTGAACAGTGGAATCACTTTGCTTACTTTCATTATATCAGAAAATACACCAGATGCAACACAAGAGTTAAAAACAATTGCTAAAAAGGGTGACAACATCAATTATAAAGTATTGAAGACATGACAAAAATGGGAATATTAGTGAAGAACCAGTTGCCACCTCCACGTCTGCCTTAAATACATCATTGATTTTTATATGAAGTCACGATTCCGTTCGTTTCGTTTCTGAATTAATAATATTCCAAGTTGTTTTAATTTTATTTCCAGAATATTTTATTTTTAATATATATGGCTTTTGTTGAGGAACAGGCTCTTTTAAAAGTATTAGAATATTTTTTAACAAATTCTTTATAAGTTTAATCATGGTTATAAGTTTTTCATGGTAAAATTCAAATAACCTCTGTCTATTTTTACCCGACTACGGCGAAGCAAAAAGGAGGGTTATGATTTTGACCGGTATGTATGTATGTATGTATGTATGTATGTATGTATGTATGTATGTATGTATGTATGTATGTATGTTCATCTGTTACCTCATAACTTCTAAACTGCCAATCATAATTTGACAAGTGAGGTATCATTAGAAGCGTTTTGATTGTCCGCTGGTTATAGGCTATGTGATGTCACATTAAATGCAATATGGCGCCCTCTAGAGGACATAAAGTAACGAAATAAAAAATAAAAATAATTGAATTGTGCCATGTTGGGTATCAAATGAAAGGGCTTAATGAGCACATTACAAATATGTATATATATCATATTGTCCAAGTAAATAAATATGTTTAAATTGTTAAAAACAAGCAAAAGTGAGACTGTGCTACGTACGGCATATAACATATAACCATACATACCATAAAATATAAAAATAAGCTGCTCTGCAAATACTTTATCACGAAACTATAACTCCAAAATAGTTTAAATAAAAAGTAAGTTCAAAAACTAAAACCCGACTTAAAGGTGTGAAACAAGAAAATATTTAGACAGAACTCAAGACATCTGTACAAAAATGATCAAAGTAAAGCCGTGGTCGCATGCTTGTACACCTACAAAATTATAATGGCATGCGACCACGGCTTTACCTTGATCATTTTTGTACATATGTCTTGACTTCTGTCTAAATATTTTCTTGTTTCACACCTTTAAGTCGGGTTTTAGTTTTTGAACTTACTTTTTATTAAATACCTGGTGTTGCCCACTCATTAAATATAACGCGGTCACAAACAGGCAATGTTTTTGAGGTGAAAACCTTTCTAAAATCACAATTGATGAGGTTAAATAGTAAAGTACAAGCATGATCTGGGTCGTTGTGATGAGGCAAACCCGGTAGTTCTTCCATAAAATTATTTTTTAATTGTTCTAAGCGACTTTTTTACAGGTATAAAACTCACAAGTTTTCTTTGAGCTCTGACTATTTTTTGAGGAAAAAAGAATAACTGACCACAGGGATCAGAGTCCAACTCATTTATAATTAAATAGCTAGAAGGGCTTTTTGTAAAAAAATTGTCAATAATTATTACAGCTTTGTTTAAATTTTACTTTTAGTTTATAAGCAGGTTAGGCAATTTAGTGGTATGAGGAACAGGGTGTAAAGTTCACTCATCCACCATAGAAAAGGGAGGATCCTCCGACCAGACGGGTGTTGTGTCTGGCAGGCAACTGCCCAACGGTTTGAAGTCGGAATCTTGTATATGTCACCGTATAATTATGAACTTCGTTAGTTTATAATCTATCGGTATTATTTCCGTTAAATTATAAACTGTCGAAAAATTGTGAACCGCGACGAACCATTTACAATTTAACGCATTATTTTTCGCTAGTTTATAATCTTTCCATGGGAAACCGACAAATTGTGAACTGCAGTGCTATTCTGTAAAAATCTCACCGTGAACGCTTAGGTGAAGTGAGCTTGAAAGTGAGCTGTCAACAGTGTCAATCCCTAGTATTTGGTGGAATGACAGCTCACTTCAAGCTCACTTCACCTTAGCGTTCACGGTGAGATTTTTACAGAATAGCACTGCTGGTATCAAACTTGCTTCCGACGTAACGCACCTTGCGCTAATATTAAATAGCCTGCCTGGCTTTGAGCAATTTGGAAGTAGCGCTCGCCGGTCGCTGCCGCGGCACCGCTCGCTTCGCTCGCTCGGCTCGCGCGCGGTTGGTCACAGTTCTAACCTAACCTAACCCATTTCACCCAGTTCACAATTTTTCGACAGTTTATAATCTATCGGAAATAATTCCGCTAGATTATAAACTAACTGTTCTCACAATCTTACGGTGACATATATAAGTCTGGCGAAAGATCAATTAAGGTATGGGACAACATGCAATTTTCCAGTAGGAGCCGACAAAGATTTTTTTCTGGGTAATTTAAATATAACTTTTTTAATTCTAAGGCTATTTATGATCGAGTTTCACAGAATTATTTAGTTTAAAACGGCTCATTGTTATTGATGATGACCATTTTCCTAAACACGATACTTTCAAAGATAGCTGTCCCTTACTTTAAATTGGCCCTGATATAGTTTAAGTGTAAGTGTCAAAAGCAAAACCAACGATGTTTTTTTTTTAATGTAAATAGATTGTGTGAAATGAAATTTACTCACATTTAAGTTAAGTATTTAAAAAATGTATAGACATTTAAAAAATGTATTTATTGTGACCTTACATCATTTAGATATTCTTTTAGGTATTTAAGTAAAACACGTAAAAACAAATAAAATAAACCTTCTTTTTATTATTTTAATCAATTTTAACCTTACAGAAAATAATAATATTATAGTTACACATCGGTACATAGATATATATATGTATGTATTATTTATGGACCTACCTCATGTGAAAGTTAAAGTTAAGCAAATTATCAATTTACATACCAGCAGTGCTATTCTGTAAAAATCTCACCGTGAACGCTAAGGTGAAGTGAGCTTGAAGTGAGATGTCATTCCACCAAATACTAGGGATTGACACTGTTGACAGCTCACTTTCAAGCTCACTTCACCTAAGCGTTCACGGTGAGATTTTTACAGAATAGCACTGCAGTTCCTTTCAGTATACGGAATTGATGATTTCCTTAACTCAAATTTTTACACATCATACGAAAACTGCCCTTTAAAACTAAAAGGAACTATAAAAATCTATAGTCTACTCAAATATTCTTATGTAAACGAATAAACTATATTAAATCAGAATGGAACGTTTATAATCTATGCTGCTTTACAAAAAACAAACACAATGGTAATGCAAATGGTAATACCTATTTTCGTTTTATTACTTAACAAAAAGGAACTTAAATAGTAGCTTGGTTACATAAAGAATCTTAAAACATAATAAACTATAGCATCAATTTTAAGGGAACATAATCAAACTCGACTTTTTTTTTAGTTACTTAAACCAAAACGAAGTTACTATGTCGCGCGTCGCCTTCATAGAGATTATCATAATTTAAACAAGTTAAACTTAACAAAACTTAAATCAAATCAAAACTAAAACAACAAAAGCGTTTTTTCAACTTTTATGTAAAACATACTGTAGAATTTTTAAACGAAGAAAAGTTAGTTAATTGTGCCGATTCCCTTGTTCACAAACTTAACTAAATTTAAGTTCAGAGCATCTTTTTCTTTCTATTTCATTAAGAAAAGGACAGAAGATAAATTTTAGTTTAGTCCTTTAGTGTATGAGGAACAGGGTGTAAAGTTCACTCATCCACCATAGAAAAGGGAGGATCCTCCGACCAGACGGTTGTTGTGTCTGGTGGGCAACTGCCCATCGGTTGGAAGTTGAAATCTTGTATGTATGTCGATCGCTCGGTAAACTTTAACTGCGCGATGCAGGATTTGTGTAACGTCATGTCTTTGATGCGTAGTTTGTATGTGGCGGTGTAACCGCTACAGTCCTGTCAAATTAATCAGCGCTTGACGTAAATTAACGTAATTTTAGTAGGCAAGTTTTTAATCACGTCTAAACTTGTATGGAGTACAGGCGCTGATTAATTTGACAGGACTAAACTAAAATTTATCTTCTTTCCTTTTCTTAATGAAATAGAAAGAAAAAGATGCACTGAACTTAAATTTAGTTTAGTTTGTGAACAAAGGAATCGGCACCAATAACACCTTTAAAAATTGTCAGAATTAGTATCATGATCTTTAGAGTCTTCTTCATCGGTTTCCATAAGTGTATCTTTTTTAGTAGAAGTAAATGGTAACTTTAGAAAATCCGAGTGAAACCTGTTTGGTATAATCCCGTCATTACATAACTACAGAGAAACTACGTAATAAAATTGTGTAATCAGGACAAGCCATGGTTTCCTCATATTGTATGCCAGAAATGTATGGTATGTCTATGGTTATAGTCCAGTGGAAAAAGAGATGTAGTAATGTTCGTAACACCCATGATTTGGCGGGAACCTCGAAACATCATGACGATTGCTACTTCTGCGTTGTGAAAATAAGTTGGTACCAAAAATGTTATAAACATGCCTTTAGTTAGCCGAGACCGCACTATACTTCCACCACTTCATATTAAACTCGGCATAATGAAACAGTTTGTGAAGGCGCTTGACAAAAGTGGCGAATGTTTCAATTTTCTTTCACGCACGTTTCCAGGATTAAGTACAGAAAAATTGAAAGCTGGTATTTTTGATGGACCACAGATTAGGCAACTCGTGAAAGATCCTAATTTTATCAAATCAATGACTGAAGTCGAATCCAAAGCTTGGAATTCATTTGTTTTGGTTATGAGTAATTTCCTAGAAAAAAGAAATCTGACGACCACGTCGAGCTTGTTGAGTCCATGCTATCGAACTTGCAAGAGCTAGTGTACAACATGAGCATAAATATCCACTTTCTGCACTCGCATTTAGACCGTTTTCCACAAAATCTGGGTGATTTTAGTGAGGAGCAGGGTGAGACATTCCATCAGGATCTTCGGACAATGGAAGAGCGTTATCAGGGGCGGTGGGACTCACATATGATGGCAGACGACTGCTGGAGTTTGCAACGAGATCTACCTTAAGTCGTTCATTCAAGGAAATCTTATAAAAGATCATTTGATAGTGTTCAACAGAAATTTTGTTAACATAATGTATTCATTTTCTGTATTTTTTGTCAAAATAATAAAACTCTATATTTCAAAAAGTGTAGCTGTTAGCAATCTCCCAGCATTTTTTTCATAGCTGACTATGAAAAAAATAGCCATAGAAATACCCAATAACAGAAAAAAAAAATAAAGGAAACAAAACTTGTGTTGACCAGTGTAATTAATGGTTTACTTTCATATTAAATTAAAATTAATTTTAGCTTTAATACTTCATTTAATAATAATTATAACTTCTAACAAGAAGCACTAAATAGAGTGTAATATTTTGTAAAATTTATAATAATTACTAATTATCTATTTCAATTGTTTATTTTGAAATCTAATTGGTATAATGGATACATGGAAACGATTAAAAGTCATACTATAAAGTAAAAAACAGTAAACTAGAAAATTTATTGATTCAAAATTAATCAACGGACAATTCTAAATGTTAATTATTTACAGTTTAAACTATGTCTGTTGTATTATTAAGTTTTAAACTAAATAGTAATGTTAGGGACAAGGACCAAAAAAGACTTAAAGTTAAAATAAAGTAAAGTACATGGGCGTAATAAAAAACGTAAAGTCAAATTAAAGTAAGACAATTACGTTAATCGGAGTCCATTGTAAGCAGGACTAACTCCAATATGACTTTTTGGAACAAATACATTGACCGTTACACTAATTAAAAAGAAAATAGCTTTGTAGCATTGAAAAATCCTTACTGTACCTATCGGTACTTTTTTTAAAGCTAGTTTTTTTTTTTTAATGTAGCATTAGAAAGAGCGTAAAAAACTGAATAGAAGAGCATTTATAACTCATTTTCGAATTTTTACCTTAATTGATCTTTCGCCAGACGATATGTTGATCGCTCGGTAAAGACTAATTGCGCGATGCAGGATTTATGTGACGTCATGTCTTTTTGATGCGTAGTTCGTATGTGGCGGTGTAACCGCTACATCACTCCCCTCCGTAGACCGGAGGTCGATATTGGGTTGAATTTTGCGATTCTTCACAGTGCCAGCTGTGGTTCCAGTGAGTCGGAACCGGGTGTTAGTGGTATGAGGAACAGGGTGTAAAGTTCACTCATCCACCATAGAAAAGGGAGGATCCTCCAACCAGACGGGTATTGTGTCTGGCGGGCAACTGCCCAACGGTTTGAAGTCGGAATCTTGTATATATATATTGATCGCTCGGTAAACACTAATTGTGCGATGCAGGATTTATGTGACGTCATGTCTTTTTGATGCGTAGTTCGTATGTGGCGATGTAACCGCTATAATGTTCAATGTCTTTTTCTTTATGTTATGTACACCTAATTTTTAACAGTTTCATAAATACTTTTGTAAACCAATGTTGAATGTATATGCTATTGGTATTCTACAGGGAGCACTGGTGGCAGATAGTCTAGTCGGCTCAATGAATGTATTGTACAAGTTATAGAATAGAATAGAATTTTTCTTTATTCGAGTAACCAAGACTTATTAATATTGTTAGTAAAACTTACGACAATGTCACAGATTACATATACTAACAATGTTAAGCACAGACACTAAACAAAAACAAGGAAAACAATACAGTAACAGTACAACAATACAACAACAGTTGGTCACCGCTGCGACATCCCATGAGAGAGGGCACAACAGTGACCAACGTATGCACAGTCCAGGCAACTCGCAACCATGCTTAAGACACTGTTGGAGCTGCCCCACACCCTGCGCACCAGGGAAGCGCATCTTTTACGCATTGTTGCGTAAAAGCAATCTACATGCGCATCTGCGAACATCCCTGATGCACTACAGAAACGGGGCAGCCCCATCAGTATCCTAAACGCATTGTTATATTGAACGCGGAGAGCGCTATACGATCTTTACGTATATATAGCCCACAGGCTGCACGTGTAAAAACTAGTACAGTAGGCTCGAAAGAGCCTATAGAGATATGTTATGCTTATGACTTTTAGAGTTATACATTTATTTACTGTAAAGGATCTTTCGGCAGATTAATGTTGAAGTCTCCACAGACAACAACTGTTTTATTACTGTTACAAGTCTTTAATAATACTTCATCCATATATTTCTCTAAATTATCATAATGAACCACATGGGGGGCTTGTAGATACACGGTCATTACAATTAACTTCTCAAGCTCAATGCAAGCTATTTCAATAACTCGCTCAACAGAGAGGCTCACAATATCCTTACGTTCTTTAAATTTCATGTTGTTACGAACATTTATTAAAGAGCCACCACGTATCATATTAACTGTGGTGAAGGAGCCAGCAACCTGATGGTTCTTAAAGCTGAACATGAACTGCTTTTAACCAATGTTCAGTACACTTACACATGGGATATCAATATAACCACAGTACATGAACAACTCCGATATTAAAGAAGAACTTTTTCTAACATTTATATCATTTGAACTAGCATTTATAGATTTAAATTATCTCCATTTATTAAGCAAGAGGTTTCCTCTATTGTTTCACTTTCTAATTTAACAGTTTTTTATTAGCCAATTTCTTGGCTAATATATCAATGAAAATAAATTATAGCGATAAAGCTAATTGTATTTTTAAACAAAGCAAATACAATCTGTATTTAGTCACATATAAATAAATACATATTTACTAACATACTTATTTGTGTCAATGACATGAAAGTGTTATTAGTTGATGTCAAATTATTTAAAATTATGTTTAATAAATACATATTTACTAACATACTTATTTGTGTCAATGACATGAAAGTGTTATTAGTTGATGTCAAATTATTTAAAATTATGTTTAGTTTATGCCTAAAATAATTTACATACTTTTACTGTGACCGCGTGTCCGCCGCACGTCCGTCAACCGAGTACCGATCCCAAACCCCGAAAATTTTTAAGTTGTTCGGCGCGACCGCTAGTACTTGGCCCGAGTAATTGGCCGGTAATTGTGACGACCGATATGCAGGAAATACAAAACTTATTTACAAAAAAAAATAAACAGTGGCACTCCGGGAGTGCCGACAGAAGTGAAAACTTGAACAATTTTATTGTACAGGAAAAACTTTTCTTTTTTGAAGTCGGTAACAAAAGGGAAATGTCAATCATGTCGTTGTCATGTCTCAATGTTTGGAATGTCATTAATCCCAAAGAAAATGTATCGCGCGTTGATGTCTTTTTCATTAAAAAGACATCAACGCGCGATACTGTTACCGACACCAGCTTTTGACCATTGTTAAAAGCTGGTGTCAGTAACAGTATCGCGAGTTCAATTGTTTTTCCCATCTCAAAAATGCCCAACGCGCTTAAAGAAGTTTTCACTTCAAAAAAACGGCTGACTTCCAAACAAAAATAAACAAAAAAAAAACCGGCCAAGTGCGTGTCGGACTACGCACAATGAAGGGTTCCGTAGTTGAGATGAATTTATTTATCCCAAGAACAAACTTAACATTGTAGTTGACAAACATGTTCTCCCATACATTCCAAATGCAAATCGTCGCTCGGCATCCAATACCGCGAATGTGACACTTTTACGTTTTTTTTTAATTGCAGGATCACTTATTTGAACGTATTGAATGAAATAAAACAAAAATCTCATTTTCGTAAAAAAATCACATTCGCGGTATTAATATAATAATAATCTAAATCTAATACCTTTAAACGAACAATTCTTGTATATAGGTATGTATATTTAATCTGAATCTCGGAAACGGCTCCAAGAATTTTTATTGAATTTAGTATGCAGGGGGTTTCGGGAGCGATAAATCGATCTAGCTAGGTTTCATTTTTAGAAAACGTTGTTAAAAAAAATGGTCATCCAGATATTTTTCTTTATTCAAGTAACAAGAACTCATTGTGTTAGTAAACTTATGAACTATGTTAACTTATTTTACCAGGTCACTTCGAAAGTTTTGCGACTAACAGTTTTTGTCTATAGTATACTGGCTGGTTTTGTCATGTCAATTAAAACTATGACTATTTATTACAAAAAAACGTAACATTCCAAATTCGAAATTCCCTCCACATTTTTTTACGAACAAAATCAAAATACAGCGAGAATACAACGAGAACATTTTCGCGCGATGATTTTGTACGATTACAAATGTCGACCAAAACCAGAAGAATAGTTTGAAAGACTTCGAATGGTGTTCATAGAAAAAAGCCTTTCTATAGCACTGTTTTCCACTGGTTCAACGAATTTATGGGTGGTCTCGTAATTTTGGCGGACAAAGAAAGAAGTGGCCGCCCTATGACGGTTGTTACATAACAAAACGTGCTGGCTGTGAAAAATTTAATTCAAGAGAATAGGCGAATTACATATGAAGAGGTTCAGCATATACTGCCGATTGGATCGGGAAGTGTGCATGAAATTCTACACAGGCATCTTCGGTTATGGAAGATAGTTTCACGCTGGTACCGTAAAATCTAACACAGGCTCAGAAGGAGGTTCGGGTAGAATGGTGACGAGACATGATATCAAAATTTGTAGCAGGCTCGTCTCGGCGCGTTTAAGATATCATTACGGGTGATGAATCTTGAATTTATCAATATGATCCAGAAATGAAGCGTCAGTCGACCGTGTGGCTGTTTCAAAATAAACCAACGCCTACCAAAGTGAAGCGAGCCAGAAGTGCAGGCAAAATTTTGATCACAAGGTTTTTTTTTGCCGGTTTATCTGGTGTCAGTACCCTGACGAGATCAAAGGAGTATCAATGCTGAATGGTATGTTACCAAATGTTTGCCAGAAGTTTTTTCTACTGCAAGCAGCAAGCGACCGAACACTGGCCTCCGTGGATTACTGCTTCACCATGACAACGCGCTGGCTCACTCGGCACTCAAAACAAGGGACTTTCTGGACAGCACACCAGTCAAATTTATAGGTCATCCTCCTTACAGTCCCGATTTGGCTCCGTGCGACTTTTTCTTGTTCCCCAAAATAAAAAATCAACTCAAAGGAAAACAGTTTTCATCACCTGAAGATGCACTGGCTGCATTTGAGAAGGAGATTGGAGAGGTGTCTGATGCGAACTGGAAAATGTGTTATGAAAATTGGTTTAGACGTATAAAACTGTGTATAAACGCCAATGGAGAGTTCTTTGAAAATATATAATAAAAAAATATATAACCTGTAGTATATTTTTTTCTAGTATCACAAAACTTTCTGAGTGCCCCACGTAATCTAGTTTAAATTTATTTCACCCCATGAGAGATGGCACTGCAGTCATTGATGTACATGCAATCCAGCCTGCTAGCGATCTTTTTTCAGGATATTGTTGGAGCTGGCCCGCACTCTGCGCACCAGGGATGCACACCTCATTCGCATCGTTGCGTAAAAGCAATTAATATGTACGTCCGCGAACATTCCCGATACGCTACAAAAACGGGGCAGCCCCACCAATACCCTGAAAGCGTTATTGTATTGGACACGAAAGGCGTTGCACGACCTTTGGGTATATCTAGCCCACTGGTTGCACGTGTAAAACGTTGTACAATAAGCTCGAAACAGAGTAATTTTGACTTTTTAAGTGAGCAGCGTGCAAACCTGCGAGCCAGCATGTTTGCCCTTACCGACAACGCCCTTCGTTGATAAAAGATAAATGATTTTATTTCTGTAAGTAGGTTTGTACAAACACTTTTACACGTCAATCATATTTTAAAACTAGATGAGGTCGGCGTTTCCTATCTGACTACTCTGAGAAGAAAGGCCGAAACAAACTCAGAGGTTCCCCCCGCTCAATATCGAGTCCGTCATTGAGGTCAGGGGTCAATATATGACCAAGATATTTAAACGTAAATACTCTTTGTAGTGGAGTCCCATTGAGTAATACAGGTGGTACATAACCCGGTCTACCCCCAGCCTCAAAGACCATGATCTCCGACTTATTGGAGTTACACATAAACCCATTTGTTTTGGCATACTGCTCACATTTGGCGACCAATTACTTTCTGAGACTTCAGATTGACGCGCTCAGAAGCACCATATCATCTGCATAGCTAATATTATTTACACAAATACCATCTATGTAGCAACCCACTCTGGTGCTGCTGAGCTCGCCAATCCTGCCTCACCCGCATTCCAACCTGTATGGCCTGGAAAAAGTTCGAGCCCATCGTACACTATTGATCTGGTTACCATACCACTATTTAAAGATGTTTATAAGCTCCGTTGGCAACCTATCCTTCTCTATCTTTCTCCACAATACGTCATAAGCAATCAGATCAGAAGCCTTGAACAAATCGAGGAAGCTAGCATTAATCGGCGTCCCACGCTGTGTATAGTAAGTATGTGATAGTATGCTCAAGACACAACACTGCACTTTCTGTTTGACAAACCACGCCGAAACCCGAATTGGTTTTCATGAACATTTACAGTTTTATTTATTTGTGTATTAAGCAGACGGTCAAACACTTTTGATATATTGATATTATAGTAGCTAGAGAGATGAGCCTATTGGCTGCCGAGCGACAAAATGTAAGTTTGTACGCACAATATTGAGAGATTTACCATGTTATTTTAAGACCATGGACTTCTTATAGGTTTTCCTGTAATCTATGAGTAAAGAGCCATACTTTGTATTTTTTTCAAAATTTTTGGTCCAGTAGTTTCGGAGATAAGGGGGGGGGAATGGTCAATTTTCATTGAATTTATTAAATATCTTTAAAAGCATTTATTTTAAAATTATATAAAAAATATATTTAAGATCCTCGCAACAAGCCCTTTCATTTGATATGTCACACGGTACTGTTAGCAAAACTTTTTTTTTAATTTCCTTGTTTGCGCCCCAAAAGTGACCCCTATATTCAAAATTAATTTATTTACGTTACTTATTCATGTTTGGGTCACAGAAATACATATGTGTACCAAATTTCAACTTAATCGGTCCATTAGATTCGGAGTAAATTGGCTGTGACAGACGGACAGACAGACAGACAGACAGACAGACAGACAGACCGACAGACAGACAGACAGACACACGAGTGATCCTATAAGGGTTCCGTTTTTTCCTTTTGAGGTACGGAACCCTAAAAAAGTGAGAAATAATTTTAATTTCGAAAGTCGGTGTCTTTGGTTCTGTATTTTCGTTTTATGCCACCGACTTCACTATTTTGTTTGGAAGTCGGTTGTTTTATTGTAAAAAAGCTTTTTATTTTGCACTTTTTAGTTGTGGTTGATTAAGGTTTTGAGATGTTTTCCCTTTTACACTACATCCGTAGCTCGTATCAATAAGCCAAGCCGTCACACTTATACGTATTAGTCCATATCTTGAAAACGACTGAACCGATTTTGATGAAACTTGCACTGTTCCCTAAATTGAAGTAAATGTAAGCTAATTAAAAAATGGTCACGATCCGATTAACAGTTTCGGAGAAATGGATAGACAAAAATACATACATATTCCCGCATAAGTCTCGATTCCGTGGGAATGTCGTCGGGATAAAAAGTATCCTATGTCATCTCATGTCCCAGGTCACCCATGTGCCAAATTTCAACTTAATCAGTTCAGCCGTTTTAGCGTGAAAGGTAACAAACAAATAAACAAACTCAATTTTGCATTTATAAAATTAGTAAGGATTAAGTATATCAACGACCTCTGGCCCTGACAGTAAACAACACGTACGAATGACATTCATTGCGTTCAGTGATTGTGACTTAATTGGGCTACAAACCTTTGTTCTAGTCATTATAATTGATAATCACTTTAACGGAGTACCCCATTGTTATTACTTATTAAAGTGGGTCTTTTTAGCATATTATGTCGTGAGACTCGTGAGGGTAACGTGATTATTTCTGTAACTAGAGTACCTATTGTTTTTGTGTAGAAAGTTTATTTGTATAACCGAATCGCTTTAGCGTGGCAATAGCGGTCATTGCCCTTTCCGAAATGTCTCTGGAACCCAAACAATAAACTATGTAGGTATGGTTTTTCGTTATTGGATCACGATTTTTATTTTATTTTTGATTACTGCTACCTTGTTGATATTTGTCATTTTTGTATTAATTTGACATTTACTTTAATTCGAACGATTTGACATTATATTTTATTAAACTCAAACTCAAAGCATTTATTTCAAATAAACCAATTATGTATTGTTATAATTTCCTATTTGTTGTTTCAAATTATAATGTCTATAAATTTGTGTAGGTACATTAATAATAATATGATTTGCATGCCTATGTGACGGTATAACATGGAGGACTCTCTTAATAAAACATCAATGTAATAATTACTCATGTTTGCAAAGTAAGAAATGATTTGATTTGATAGATATTGATTCAGGACGTTAACGAACTTTATTTCCGTTTTTGAAAATGTAGGTGGGTCAATGACCGCTATTGCCACGCTAAAGTGATTCGGGTATAGCATTCATTTGTGGTATGGTATAGCTGTCTCAAGTTATATTATAACAGTAGTACTAGTAGCTGTTGTGAATAAAACTAATGTTGATTTTTGTCAAAATGATTTGCTCCGGTGATCTGCATGCATTCATATTTTGGCGGCATGTTTATGGTTTCACACTTACATGTTTAATCTAACATCTCTTAGTGATAACATAGGAATGAACGAGGAGCTCGTGGCTAAGTAATGACAGCCGCACGGGTCCATCCATCAGGTTAAGCTACGCTTGCCGGGGTTGGTCTGTGGATGGGTGACCATCTTTACATACCGAGACTCCTCCGTGCCTCGGAACCCGGATGTTATTCGTGGATCTTTGATAGTCTTTACGGGTCGTCAGAAGCCCGAAACTCTGACCACCAGTCTTCCCAAGGGGTATCGTATTACCCAGTTACTGGGTTGTGGAGGTCAGATAGGCAGTCGCTCCATGGAAAATGCTGGTATTCGGCTGTATCCTCTTAGACTGGAAGCTGACCCTAACTTGGGAAAAGGCTAGGCATATTTTATAGGAACGAACTTAGAAAGTCGATAAAAGGGCATAAAAACAAGGAACCATTTTTTTTTGTTAAGCTGCTATACATTTAAAATGAATACGACAGTACCTTCATGATTCAGCCATCCACATCATCTATCCGTTATCTTATAATATATATTTTTCCACACTATAGGCACAACAAGCGCTCCGAAAGGCGTCCAGCGTCCATGCGGACACGCAGCCACTCTCTGCTGGACCCTGCGCACAGTGTACGGGCTCAAGAAGGGCGTGTGGTGGGCAGCATCAGACTTGGGATGGGTGGTCGGCCACTCCTACATTTGCTACGGTCCCCTGCTGGCAGGCATCACGTCTGTGCTGTATGAGGGCAAACCGGATAGGACTCCTGACCCTGGACAGTATTTTAGGTGAGATTTACTTGTATTGAATGTAAAGGGCGGTTTATGCCGTTTTACTTTAATAGGCCTGTGTCCAAAATGTATTTTTGTCCCACTTGTAGTTTATTAAAAAATATTGAACATGTATTTTTTCTTTTTTGACATACTTAATCAAAAGATTACGGCGATACATTGAGTTAAAATGTGGCGTGACGTCACGACGTGGCGTCGTCGCGTATTTCCAATCTATACAAGGCCAGAACGCAGCCATAGGAAACTGCTTGCGTATACATTGTAATGCTATTTTTAAATCTGTGATTACAATGTATACACGAATTTTGCGTATTGCTGGTGTATAGTTTGTAACGTGGACGAGTGCGTCCTGGTTCCAAACTATACTACATCACTTACGCCTGATAAGAGTTTTAAAGATATAGTCTATAAAAAAAAGAAAAGAACAAAAGTGTGAACTGGATGAAATGGCTTAGGTTAGGTTAGGTTAGAACTGTGACCAACCACGCGCGAGCCGAGCGAGCGAAGCGAGCGGTGCCGCGGCAGCGGCCGGCGAGCGCTACTTCGAAGTTGCTCGCAGCCAGGCAGGCTATTTAATATTAGCGCAAGGTGCATTACCTCGCAAACAAGTTGGATCCCAGTTTACAATTTCTCGCAATCGACTCGATTAGTCCGTATGCGTACTGGCACTGTATACTATGGAATGAGGTAGTTAATTTGGTCACTACGAAGTATACGCGAGTATTTGCGTACTACTCTTGTATAGATTGGAAGACCTTAGTAAAAAAGTGATTTCCAATCTATACGCGAGCAGTTTCCTATGGCTGCGTTTTAGCCTTGTATAGAATGGAAAGACGCGGCGTCGTCAGTCGTGACGCCGTGCTAGATTTATAATAGTGCATTGTGACGTAGCGAGCCCTCACTCCCCAACTTTAATGCGTGTTTTCTAAGTTATTTTTGATTAATATAATCATCATCATCATCAGCCTATAAATGTTCCCACTGCTGGGACATAGGCCTCCTCTCTGTGAGAGGGAGTGGGCCGTAATCCACCACGCGGGCCCAATGCGGTTTGGTAGATGTCACATGTTTTCGAATTTTTGGTTCTAGGACATGCCGATTTCCTCACGATGTTTTCCTTCACCGTTTTGAGAGCAGTGGTGATTAAATAATTTACACAAAGTAAAGCGCCTGTCTGGGTTCGAACCTACGACCTACAACTCGTAAGTCGAGCCGTTACCACTGGGCCACCACTGCTCTTTAATCTTTAATTAATATGATAAAGAAAAAATACGTGTCTAATTTTTTTTTATATCTGAAAGACGGACTAAATAGAATTTATTTTTATTACCTAGGCAACTACTCTATTGTTACATTGAAAAATTTGCCCATGATAGGTTATCTAATAGATTCTCCGACATACATTTGCCTACGTAGAAGGAACTTTAATTGGTTACAACTAAATTAATTCTGGGGATAAAAGGACCAAAAAACGTTTTCCCATTGATTACCATACCTTACAAATTGATTTAAATCATTTTTTTTTAATCTCGACGTGTTTTGCTTCTTCACAGTCTATTGCTAGACTAAATCCAGTTGAGTTTGAAAACCTACCCACAGTTTTCATTGGTCGTTTGTATTTTTTTTTATTTTGATTTTGCTTCCAGAATCATAGAGCAACACCGTGTGAACGCCCTCTTCACCATCCCCACGGCATTCCGAGTGCTAAAGCGAGCTGATCCTAACGCCAAGTACGCCAGAAGATACTGCAGCAAATCTTTGAAGACCGTGTTTATTGCTGGTGAACACTGTGATCAGGATACGAGGGTGCGTTGAAAACGAATAAAATATATTTTAAACTAAGTCTTTGACGATATACCAGGGTAAGTCAGTACGTAGGTAACTTTAATATTATAGGGCTGATGACAACATTTTTTTTTTATGTCCGTCAGTTTGATACAAAATATTGGACACGTATTTTTTCTTTTTTGTTCGTAATCAAAATATTACGGCGATACATTGAGTTAAAATGTGCCATGACGTCACAAGTATGTAGATTTTATATTTGTGACGTAGCGACCCTCACTCCCCAACTTTAATGCGTTTTATCTTAAGTCATTTTGTTATTAATATTATAAAGCAAAAAAGACGTGTCTAAAATGTTTTTATTATCTGACGGACGAAGACGATTTTTAGGGTTTACGAAACCCTAAAAATCGGCTTCGTCCGTCAACAAGGAACCCTTATAGTTTCGCCATGTCCGACTGTCTGTCTGTCTATCTGTCCGCGGTCTAGCTCCGAAACTATTAGTACTAGAAAGTTGTAATTTGGCATGGATATACATATTAATCATGCCGACAAAGTGGTAAAATAAAATTATGAAAAATATTTTTTTTAGGGTACCTCCCCTACACGTAAAGTGGGGATGCGTTTTTTTTTTCTTACTCTTGGTTTGGGTTATCGTTGGAAAGGTCTTTCAAAAACATTGTAAGTGTGTTGAAACCATTTTTGAACTCAGAGATTCGTTTGCAAAATATTAAGTTTTAAAGTGCAAATTTTTGTTAGAGTCAAGTGTCCCCCCCCGTTCACATCGGCGTCGAGTCGACGATGAAGTATCTGGGACTCGTCCTCGATAGCCGGTGGAACTTCGTGGAGCATTTCCGACGTTTGGCTCCCAGACTGGACCGGGCCGGGGCTGCCTTGAAGCGGCTCCTGCCCAATCTGGGAGGTCCAAACGCCTCCTGCCGGAGGCTCTACGTGGGGATCGTGCGGTCCATGGCCCTTTACGGGGCGCCAGTGTGGGCGCCTTCATTGAGGCGGCAGCCAGGCCGCCGGCTGAACGCGTCCCAAAGGGTCATGGCCATCCGGCTGGCCCGAGGATACCGCACGGTCTCCTGCGAGGCGGCGAGCCTCCTTGCCGGAGTACCGCCATGGGATCTGGAGGCAAAGGTCCTCGCGCACATTTGGGAGTGGCGCGAGGAGGCGAAACGCCGGGGCTTAACTCCGATGCCGCAAGAAGTCGCGGCACAGCGGACAGAGCTCCGGCGGGATCTCATGGCGGAATGGAGAGTGCGATTGTCGCAACCCAGCGCTGGGCACGCCACAATTGCGGCGATAAGACCCCTCTTTGAGGAGTGGCTAGAGAGGCGCCACGGCGTCCTCACCTTCCGCCTGACGCAGGTACTCACCGGACACGGCTGTTTCGGGAGGTACCTGTTCAGGATAAAGCGGGAGGAAACGCCCGGGTGTCGTCACTGTGTGGATCGCCCGGAGGACACGGTGGAGCATACGGTGGAGGTCTGCCCGGCTTGGGCAGGGCATCGCCGTGTCCTCGTGGATGCGATCGGCGGCGGTGATCTCTCGCGTCCGGCCCTGATTCGGGCCATGCTACGGAGCGAGAGGAAATGGGAGGCCGTCACCTCTTTCTGCGAAGCAGTAATGCTCGCGAAGGAGGAGACGGAGCGCGTGAGGGAGAGGCAAATTTCGCGCCCTCGCGCCCCTAACCGCCGCAGCAGGAGACGCCCTGGGCGTCGGGAATCGCAGGAAGATTTCCGGCCACCGTAGGCGCGGGCTTGCGGACGGTGAGCAATGGGTAGCTCGCCGTCCGATAAGGACCAAGCCCGGGTCGACGGCGCGTTGTGTTCCACGCGCGCCTCAAAGAGATGTCAGCAGAATTGACGGGGTCCGCTAGGGCCAATGCCAATGCCGGGGGTTCGAAGAAAACCGATAGGGAAATCGTGGCCCCCGGCAACATGGCATAGGAAGGAACACGGGTGGGTTTTAGTCAGTAAGAGTCTGACACGCCCTCCCGCTCCACCCAGAGCGGGAGAAGTTATTTGATAATTTCCCACCCAAAAAAAAAAAAAAAAAAAAAAAGTGTCCCCCCCCCCTGCCAGCTAAATGGTTGCTTTTAAATATGCGAAAAAAATCACGGTAGTAGCTTATATAACGAATGTAAAAGGAAAACTATCGCAGCTCAGTAGGCTTTACAAGTTAACGAGTAATAATCGACCAACTTAGATTTGCGGTTTTAATAACATGTTCTCCCATACATTCCGTATGAAAGAAAATGTTTTTTCAACTACAAAGTTAAGTTTGTTCTTGGGATAAATTCATCCCAACTACGGAACCCTACATTGTGCGTGGTCCGACATGCACTTGGCCGGTTTTTTTTTTACCCAAGCATCTTCCCTATTCTCCTTGACACAGCACAATGACATCGTATATATATAGTTGTAAGGGAAAGCTACTTACATTAAGTAAATCAATGCATTCATTGTCATGTCAGAACGATATTGACCTCCGACTTTATGCACGCTCTTACTTAAGTGCGCATGCGCTGTCCCTGCAATGAAATGGGGAAAAATTTAACAAGGTATTCAACATGTAAAAAAACTTTTTACAAAAAAAAAAAACAACCGACTTCCAAAAAAAAACACTACAAAGTGAAAAATAACTTTAATTTCGGAAGTCGGTGTCTTGGGTTTTGTGTTTTCGTTTTTTGCCACCGACTTCCGAAATTAAAGTTATTTTTCACTTTGTAGTGTATTTTTTTTGGAAGTCGGTTGTTTTTTTTTTTGTAAAAAGTTTTTATTTTTCACTTTTTAGTTGTGGTACCTACCCCACACACATTCGAATACCACTACCTGCTACCAGTGACAGGAACTTATCATATCATCTACATACTAAGTGGGAAAAAAATACGTATTTTGTAGCTAACTCAAAAACTACCCAAGCAAAGTTAATAAAATTTATATGGAACCAATTTGGGAGCACACCCTTTCAAACAAAAAAGAATTTTCAAAATCGGTCCACAAATGACGGAGAAATCGGTGGACATACATAAAAAAAAAAAAAAAAACAAACATACGCGTCGAACATATAACCTCCTCCTTTTTGGAAGTCGGTTAAAAAAACCCTGTCCGATCCGTGAGGGTGTTGTTAGGTATCGTACTGAGAGTCTATTTATGTAGTAATTATCAAAAAAACCGGCCAAGTGCGTGTCGGACTACGCACAATGAAGGGTTCCGTAGTTGAGATGAATTTATTTATCCCAAGAACAAACTTAACATTGTAGTTGACAAACATGTTCTCCCATACATTCCAAATGCAAATCGTCGCTCGGCATCCAATACCGCGAATGTGACACTTTTACGTTTTTTTTTAATTGCAGGATCACTTATTTGAACGTATTGAATGAAATAAAACAAAAATCTCATTTTCGTAAAAAAATCACATTCGCGGTATTAATATAATAATAATCTAAATCTAATACCTTTAAACGAACAATTCTTGTATATAGGTATGTATATTTAATCTGAATCTCGGAAACGGCTCCAAGAATTTTTATTGAATTTAGTATGCAGGGGGTTTCGGGAGCGATAAATCGATCTAGCTAGGTTTCATTTTTAGAAAACGTTGTTAAAAAAAATGGTCATCCAGATATTTTTCTTTATTCAAGTAACAAGAACTCATTGTGTTAGTAAACTTATGAACTATGTTAACTTATTTTACCAGGTCACTTCGAAAGTTTTGCGACTAACAGTTTTTGTCTATAGTATACTGGCTGGTTTTGTCATGTCAATTAAAACTATGACTATTTATTACAAAAAAACGTAACATTCCAAATTCGAAATTCCCTCCACATTTTTTTACGAACAAAATCAAAATACAGCGAGAATACAACGAGAACATTTTCGCGCGATGATTTTGTACGATTACAAATGTCGACCAAAACCAGAAGAATAGTTTGAAAGACTTCGAATGGTGTTCATAGAAAAAAGCCTTTCTATAGCACTGTTTTCCACTGGTTCAACGAATTTATGGGTGGTCTCGTAATTTTGGCGGACAAAGAAAGAAGTGGCCGCCCTATGACGGTTGTTACATAACAAAACGTGCTGGCTGTGAAAAATTTAATTCAAGAGAATAGGCGAATTACATATGAAGAGGTTCAGCATATACTGCCGATTGGATCGGGAAGTGTGCATGAAATTCTACACAGGCATCTTCGGTTATGGAAGATAGTTTCACGCTGGTACCGTAAAATCTAACACAGGCTCAGAAGGAGGTTCGGGTAGAATGGTGACGAGACATGATATCAAAATTTGTAGCAGGCTCGTCTCGGCGCGTTTAAGATATCATTACGGGTGATGAATCTTGAATTTATCAATATGATCCAGAAATGAAGCGTCAGTCGACCGTGTGGCTGTTTCAAAATAAACCAACGCCTACCAAAGTGAAGCGAGCCAGAAGTGCAGGCAAAATTTTGATCACAAGGTTTTTTTTTGCCGGTTTATCTGGTGTCAGTACCCTGACGAGATCAAAGGAGTATCAATGCTGAATGGTATGTTACCAAATGTTTGCCAGAAGTTTTTTCTACTGCAAGCAGCAAGCGACCGAACACTGGCCTCCGTGGATTACTGCTTCACCATGACAACGCGCTGGCTCACTCGGCACTCAAAACAAGGGACTTTCTGGACAGCACACCAGTCAAATTTATAGGTCATCCTCCTTACAGTCCCGATTTGGCTCCGTGCGACTTTTTCTTGTTCCCCAAAATAAAAAATCAACTCAAAGGAAAACAGTTTTCATCACCTGAAGATGCACTGGCTGCATTTGAGAAGGAGATTGGAGAGGTGTCTGATGCGAACTGGAAAATGTGTTATGAAAATTGGTTTAGACGTATAAAACTGTGTATAAACGCCAATGGAGAGTTCTTTGAAAATATATAATAAAAAAATATATAACCTGTAGTATATTTTTTTCTAGTATCACAAAACTTTCTGAGTGCCCCACGTAATCTAGTTTAAATTTATTTCACCCCATGAGAGATGGCACTGCAGTCATTGATGTACATGCAATCCAGCCTGCTAGCGATCTTTTTTCAGGATATTGTTGGAGCTGGCCCGCACTCTGCGCACCAGGGATGCACACCTCATTCGCATCGTTGCGTAAAAGCAATTAATATGTACGTCCGCGAACATTCCCGATACGCTACAAAAACGGGGCAGCCCCACCAATACCCTGAAAGCGTTATTGTATTGGACACGAAAGGCGTTGCACGACCTTTGGGTATATCTAGCCCACTGGTTGCACGTGTAAAACGTTGTACAATAAGCTCGAAACAGAGTAATTTTGACTTTTTAAGTGAGCAGCGTGCAAACCTGCGAGCCAGCATGTTTGCCCTTACCGACAACGCCCTTCGTTGATAAAAGATAAATGATTTTATTTCTGTAAGTAGGTTTGTACAAACACTTTTACACGTCAATCATATTTTAAAACTAGATGAGGTCGGCGTTTCCTATCTGACTACTCTGAGAAGAAAGGCCGAAACAAACTCAGAGGTTCCCCCCGCTCAATATCGAGTCCGTCATTGAGGTCAGGGGTCAATATATGACCAAGATATTTAAACGTAAATACTCTTTGTAGTGGAGTCCCATTGAGTAATACAGGTGGTACATAACCCGGTCTACCCCCAGCCTCAAAGACCATGATCTCCGACTTATTGGAGTTACACATAAACCCATTTGTTTTGGCATACTGCTCACATTTGGCGACCAATTACTTTCTGAGACTTCAGATTGACGCGCTCAGAAGCACCATATCATCTGCATAGCTAATATTATTTACACAAATACCATCTATGTAGCAACCCACTCTGGTGCTGCTGAGCTCGCCAATCCTGCCTCACCCGCATTCCAACCTGTATGGCCTGGAAAAAGTTCGAGCCCATCGTACACTATTGATCTGGTTACCATACCACTATTTAAAGATGTTTATAAGCTCCGTTGGCAACCTATCCTTCTCTATCTTTCTCCACAATACGTCATAAGCAATCAGATCAGAAGCCTTGAACAAATCGAGGAAGCTAGCATTAATCGGCGTCCCACGCTGTGTATAGTAAGTATGTGATAGTATGCTCAAGACACAACACTGCACTTTCTGTTTGACAAACCACGCCGAAACCCGAATTGGTTTTCATGAACATTTACAGTTTTATTTATTTGTGTATTAAGCAGACGGTCAAACACTTTTGATATATTGATATTATAGTAGCTAGAGAGATGAGCCTATTGGCTGCCGAGCGACAAAATGTAAGTTTGTACGCACAATATTGAGAGATTTACCATGTTATTTTAAGACCATGGACTTCTTATAGGTTTTCCTGTAATCTATGAGTAAAGAGCCATACTTTGTATTTTTTTCAAAATTTTTGGTCCAGTAGTTTCGGAGATAAGGGGGGGGGAATGGTCAATTTTCATTGAATTTATTAAATATCTTTAAAAGCATTTATTTTAAAATTATATAAAAAATATATTTAAGATCCTCGCAACAAGCCCTTTCATTTGATATGTCACACGGTACTGTTAGCAAAACTTTTTTTTTAATTTCCTTGTTTGCGCCCCAAAAGTGACCCCTATATTCAAAATTAATTTATTTACGTTACTTATTCATGTTTGGGTCACAGAAATACATATGTGTACCAAATTTCAACTTAATCGGTCCATTAGATTCGGAGTAAATTGGCTGTGACAGACGGACAGACAGACAGACAGACAGACAGACAGACAGACCGACAGACAGACAGACAGACACACGAGTGATCCTATAAGGGTTCCGTTTTTTCCTTTTGAGGTACGGAACCCTAAAAAGAAAAGAAATCGCCATTTTTTTTTCAAAGGGGTTTTTTACCGTTTTTATACATGGGATGCAGGCACACGAAACTGAAGAAACACGGGTGGGTTGTAGCCGCCCAGAGCGGGAGAAGTTATTTGATTATTTCCCACCCAAAAAAAAAAGGGGTGGCGCATATGTTAAAAGGTAGAGAACCCCTGCACTAGACCAACGAGGCAGTCTCAGGCAATATTGTTATGATAGTTATGTAGTCGAAAGAAGTACAGAGAACAGTGGGGTAGGAGACTAGATGGAAAAAGAGAGAAATCCACTCAAAAACATCTCCAATAACATTTTATTTGTCACCTACTTACATTATTTGCTCAATTAATTATTCTGCTCCAACCTTTCCCATCGTCTGCGTCACCCATGCAGCTGGTCGTGCTTTTAGCAAAACCGGCATTAATTTAATGATTTTTTACATATTTATTACATATATTTGATTTGGAACTCAAGTACTTAAGACGTCACCCGTCTGTGAGTTCAGATACAGTTCGAATACAATACGACACACAGGCAGTCACTTAGACGACGTTCACACGGACGTAATAAAATCGCGGCGATTTTTTTTTCGTGCACTGGTTTTTCAACGCTCTGCTTAGCGCCGAGAGTTGAAAATCCAAAAGTGTGTTTTTTCAACGCGCTGGGACGAGATTGCGTCCCAGCGTGTTGGATTCTCAACGCTTGGCTTAACATCGAGAGTTGAAAATCCAGTGCGCAATAAAATCCCGCCGCGATTTTATAACGTCTGTGCGAACGTCGGATAACTGCATCCCGCGTCATGTGCGTCATTTTATTCTACCTACTCTTAATACACCGTGAAATTTGAATCACAGTTTTGCTAGAACAAACGTTGTTCAGACCATGGTCTACTACCATTCTACAACATCCAATAAAAAAAAACATAATGGGTTTTGAAAAACACAAAAAAAGACAAAGTTTAAAATTTCAAGATTATCGTTACTCCCTACAACACAGACACCACGAACGGGACACAGCATTGTCTACAGGGAAATGTACCTCCATAAACGAAATTTTGTAAGCAGTAGATAATCTTGACATTTTAAACTTTGTCTTTTGGTGTTTTTTCAAAAACAAAGTACCTATGTTTTTTTTTATTGGATGCTGTAGAATGGTAGTAGACCATGGTCTGAACAACGTTTGTTCTAGCAAAACTGTGATTCAAATTTCACGGTGTATTGTTTATAAACCGTGTTAAGTTAAAGTAACTTCATCATTAAATTCATTGAATGAACATTTAATTTCGTCACACTAGGTATAGAACCTCTACCACATCCTACCAAAAGTTATTTAATTGCGCACACGTCTTACAACAGCTACAATGCAACTACTATAATCATTTTTCCCGTTGCTGGTACTCTAGCCTTCCACTCCTCTCCGTGCGATGAGAATGGGTCGTTTTGCATTACCTTTATGGGCCCGTGCGAGTTGGTTGATGTTACATTCTATCTTCCAATTTTTGGTTCTTTTTCACAAAGTTTTCCTTCCCCGTTTTACGTAGATTTCTACTATAATCTTCATAATTCCTTATGCTTTTTATACAGCAATGGTCAGAGCGTATATTTGGCGTGCCAGTCCTGAACCACTGGTGGCAGACGGAGTCAGGGTCTCCCATCACAGCCCCCTGCATGGGGTATGGTGTGAAGGCCATACCACCACACTCGGCTGGATACCCGGTTCCTGGATATGATAGTGAGTATCTGACTACTCTGACATTACTTCTGTATCGTAAGAAAAAAAAAACAGTGGCACTCCGGGAGTGCCGACAGAAGTGAAAACTTGAACAAGATCGCCTTGGTGGAAGAAAAATACTTGTATAGAACATTGGTCCGTAACCTTATCTAAATAAAGAACACAAGCGTGTTTACAAAAAAAAAAAACTTCCAAAACCTTTAAAGTAAAAATACTTGCAAAGAACATTGATCCGTAATTTAATATAAATAAAGAGCATAATCGCGTTTACAAAAATGAGGTGTTGGTAACGGTGTCGCGAATTCAATTGTTTTTTCCCATCTCAAAAATGCCCAACGCGCCTAAAGAAGTTTTCACTTCAAGAAGAAAAGAAAAAGTTAAATTAATTTGGCAACAGTTCATGAAACACGAAATACCTACAATAATAAAATTGAAATGTTTGTAAAATTACAGTGTGTGCCACACGGCTGCGCTAAAAAGGCCAATGACTCCAAATCAGTTCAATGACTTGTCAAAAATGGTTCTGAACGGGTGTGTCTGACCAATAGATGTAAAACAACCGATTTAAAACGTTTTAAATCAAATGTTGCGGTTTTAAACCCCAAATAAATCGTTTTAAACGGTTGAAAACTCGCCTACAAAAATAAAAGTATATGCGTGCCCGGCGCGGCGGCCGCGCGCGGCAGTTTATGTAGGTGCAGGTGTGTGTAGGGTAGGCGAGCTGGCATCGTTGCGTCGAGTCACGAGTGACGACGTCAACGAGAGTGCGAGAGTGTGAGTTTGGTTTTAAACAGAATCAAATTGATTATTTATATCGTTTAAAAACAATGAAAAAAAAAATTACCATCACAGAGTTTTTAGGTACTCTGTTATATCCCTACCTCGGTAAAATCAAGAAATGTAGTTATAATTAAGAAAAACATAGTCATCCACACCAACCGTTTTAAATTTAAAAAAATGGTTTATTTCGGTTTTAAACGATTTTTTTCGTTTTAAATGAATTGGTTTAATTGGTTTTAAACCGGCCTTTTAAATCTATAGTCTGACCTGTTTAAGACCTTGATTATGGAAAATTCCTTTAATTGATTGGATCACAGACATATAAAGAATAGCAGACCAAACATTCGCTAAAAATTGCGTAGCTATTACGCACACACAGGGAGTGCTGTCAATATCGGGCCGGACTAAGGAAGATAATACCGGCCAGTATTCTACGGTCCGGTATCTTACGATACTGAAACAACCAATATACTTACTGAAAATCCGCGAAAATCGATAGTCTCTGGGTATAAGAAGTGTGGATCAATTTATTATTAACTGCCGAACGAAATTTCAAAGTTATGTGAGCAGCCTATCCCTATTTATGTGCACATATGCCTATGTTTTCGTTATCCATCAGAGAGATACAGGGTAACATAATTAATTTTATAATTTATTACAATAGCAAGTGTGTTTACACTGACAATCTGCACTCTGCAGTATTCTGGAACAATGACACAAAAAAGAAAAAATCGTAGAGTAAACTTAGGCTTTGTTTGATAATTCAATGGTAAATGTTTTACAAAAACTTTTCATCTTTGTTGCCAAATCCGTCCCTGACTAAATAACGCGGTTGAAACATACAACGCGATGCAGATGATGTTGCTTATCAATATGACGGCGCGGCCTAAACAAGTTACGCGTCAAATTAACACACACATATATACACTCCACGCTCAAAACTACACAATCCTTCCATACAAACACACAATCTCACATAAAATACGGTGAAATTTTGTTCAGTTTTAATTTTAAGTTCTGATTTTTTTTTTTTTTTTTTTCTTATTTGATTTGTTTTAGTTTTGAATTTGTCTCGAACTTTTTGGAGGTGGGCGTTAATGACTGCGACACAGTATTATACTAATGCAGTTGTTATCGAACACAGAGTTTCTGTAAACTGAGTTTTTTTTGTTTCAATAAAGTTTATATTTATATTTATATTTAAATTGTGTCTATGTGTGAGTCAGTGTGACAACAGGTGACAGAACGAGATACAATTTACGACTTGTCGCTTAGCAAAAAAAGGATAGAGAATCATGTCCAGCTATATAAATATAACTATGGATTAATGTTTGGTCTGCTACTCTTTATATGTCTGTGAATTGGATAAGGTCTTCCTATCATCAGCATATAACAGTTCACTGTTTGTCATAGGCCTCTCTAATCGCACTCGCCACTCTGTGAAATTGTAGCTTTATAACTGATGACACCCCCTTCCATTTGTCGATTCGCTCACAAGAGCCGCCTGCCTACAGTTCGTTTCTTAATCTCAGAGACTAATTTGACAGGTACAAATGTCAAACTCCAAATTGAAAAAAGAACAAACAATAATCACTTGAAATGTCAAATTATTATTAGTCTCTGGGATTAAGAAACGAACTTTAGTTAACGGTTATGTTATGTAAATTCTTTCAGGTTTTATTTCAATCTTTTACAATATTTTCCAGTTCGTACCCTAAAAGAAGACGGTTCAGAATGTCAACCAGGTGAGGTTGGCAGGCTGGTGGCCAAGCTACCTCTGCCTCCTGGTTTTGCTTCTACTCTGTGGCAAGCGGATAAGAGATTCAAGGAGACCTACTTCGAGACTTATCCGGTAAGTTTTTTGTAATTTTCATTTTGCATCTAATACAAAAGTCACTTGAATTGTTGTAAACTGGTCACACTCATATAGTATGTGCGGTTCATATAGTAGCCTTTAACTTGCCTTGGACTATAACTGCTATATTGATATGGGGCCGTTCAAGTATTACGTAAGCAGATTTATTACTATTATTTACCCCCGCCTCCCCCTTGTCAGCAAAAATAAGCAAAGCTCTTACCCCCCCTTCCATTCTTACGTAATCATTGGTATATATATGCGTTTTTCTTAATTTTTATGTAACTTATTCTGTTTTTTTTATTGATTCGTGAGCAGCAGTTATAAGTCTAACAAGTGTAAATTTAGACAAGTGAATAGCACGCGGTAATTCCCTTACTCGGTTCTAAGCGAGTACCTAAACGTATTCATTATTTGTGGGAATCCCCGAATATACGTTTCGTTTTCAAGCATAGACAATGTGTGGGTTGCCATATGTGTAAAAAGTAAATAATTACTGCTGACGTAATCACCATCTAGACCCTCCCACCCCCCATGTCATCAAAAATAAGCAAAGCATAGACCCCCCGCCCCCCTATAGTGCTTACGTAATACTTGAACGGTCCCTATGATAATGATTATACCTATGTAAATCAAGGGGCTGATTTGTTAATTTTGTAATAATAATTTATTCTGCGATGTATTATGCAAGATCAGGAAACAATTTGCTTTTATAATTTCTTTAACAATATAATACTTATACCTACACGCCTACGTGCAGCATTATATCCAGAAGGTTGATTGATCGGCAGGAATTAATTCACTTTGGATGATAGGTAGGTACAGACGCCAGCACTTCAAGCTACTACAATCTGTCAAATTTATTTAATAGTCTTTCAACTTTATCGCCGAATAGTAAAGTTCAAAGTTGATTGGGAAAATTTGACAGTTTCGGGTAGCTTGATGTGCTGGCGTCTGTACCATTAGATTACCTTCCTAACATCTTGTACAGACGCCAGCACATCAAGCTACTACAATCTGTCAAATTTATTTATTAGATTTTCAACTTTATCTCTGAATGTTAAGGTTCAAAGTTGATTGGGAAAATTTGACAGTTTCGGGTAGCTTGATGTGCTGGCGTCTGTACGTTGGTTTCTACAAAGTAAACAAGTGATACATGGTTCCTTTAATTTTACAGGGCTACTATGATACTCAAGACGCTGGCTGGATAAGTTCCGAAGGCGCTGTTTGGGTGGTTGCCAGAGCTGATGATGTCATCAATGTAGCAGGCCATCGTCTTTCCACTGCAGCTCTCGAAGATGTGGTCCTGCGACATGCCAGGGTCGCTGATGCTGTAGTTGTCGGAGCTCCAGACCCTACCAAGGGGGATGTTCCACTCTGCCTGTATGTTATGAGGCCTCCCCAAGATGGTATGTGATTTATTATGGATCTGATAAAAACCTTGTTTAAGATCTTTATAAACTAAACAGTTACTTTTCTTCTTTTTCATCGTTATTTTGGCCTATCGTTAGGATTTCATTTATTCAAAGATAGGATCTCAAGTATTATCTAAAAAGTCAGTTTAATAATGAGCTATTATAGTATTACTAAACAACCGATTTTGTTCACAGATGAAGAAATCGTAGCCGAGAGCACAGTGACTCAAGAGTTAATCGCGTTAGTTCGACATTTGATTGGTCCGATTGCAGCATTCAGGAAGGCAGTAGCCGTTCCAGCATTACCCAGAACTAGGTCAGGAAAAGCACTCCGAGGAGCCATCGCCAAGCTGGCTAGGTCTCAACTAGTGAAATTACCGTCTACGATAGAAGACCCCACCGTATTCGGCGAAATCAAGATCGCTTTGCAAAAATTCGGTTACGCGATCGATGCTCCTGATCCAGAAATGTAAATTGTTTAGAAAAATGTTTTATTAGTTCATACATTCTACATTCATTCAGCGTGGCGAAAAGTTTTCAAAAATACTGTTTTTTTGTTTCTGGCAACATATATCTTCCTGTCAGGCTCTTGGTACAGGTCGACATAAAAGAGTTTGACGTGGTGACATTTGGAACGAAATATTTTACTTATGTAATGTAGACCTATGATGATGGCACTACTTTGCCCACAAGTGCTAGTAGGTTTTGAGTCACCAACAAGCAGCATTTTTAACAATTTGTTTCTTTTACTCATTGCCCATTCGAAGTCACCCAAGTGCGATAGTGGCGCCCTCATTTTGTTCAGACTCTTTTTGCCAAGCTGTACTGTGTAGGAAATATTTTATAATTATTTTTTACACTTTTAGCAAAGCTGTAATTTTTTGTTACTATTTATTTTTATTCCACTGTGATAGAAAGTTAAAGTTTTAGCTTTTTATTTTTTAAATGTAATTATGGTAGTAATACGACCTACGTACCAAAAATCAGTGTTAGTTACGAATAGATGGTATGAAATAATTCATTTAAACATTTTGGCCGAAAACATTGTCACGAATGGATTTTAGGGCCTTTTAAGGTAATAATTTTATTAATTTCATATTAAAAAATAACCTAAATTAGTTAACTAGTAAAAATATAAGATTATGATCTAGTCTAGGTATATCTACTATTATTAACCTTACTATAATGTTTCAGGCACGTTAAATAAATTGTTATTTAAGGGGGATGGGTAAAAAAAATTGAATTTAAAATTTTCTTACGTTTTGTTGCAATATAGTTCAGTATCAGGTTGTATGTTGATCAAAATACAATTCGCGATTGTAACAAATATGTATTTATAGAATTTTAAATCATTAAACTCATCGATACAACTCACTATGTAAGAAATGACCTAAAATGTCACAATATCATGAAATTTTATAGTCATTATTTTTTTTATTTTTAAAGCGATTTCTAAAGTGAGTTCCTTAGAAAATTCACAAGGGTTCCGCGAATCCGAAATTTAAAATAATAACATATCATCACGCCCTGTAAAATAATCAATAGTAATATAATAATGCTGAAGATTTTGTTTATT
This sequence comes from Agrochola litura, assembly GCA_949152395.1. Lineage (NCBI taxonomy): Eukaryota > Metazoa > Arthropoda > Insecta > Lepidoptera > Noctuidae > Agrochola > Agrochola litura. Next base: position 2,534,920 of record OX424512.1, read on the forward strand.
TGATTCATTTGTTTACTGCTCCTATCCTAATGGTAAATTCTGATCGGGAGTAGCTACATTTGGTTATTAGTATTACCAGTGATCGGAGTAGGTAGATTGATTTTATGTACTCGCATCATGAATAGTCATAGAAATCAGAACATGGATAAGCCTTTTTTTTGGGATTTCGTTTTGGTACTTATGGGATTGAATCAAATATTGTAAAAGTAAGGATTTTTAAAGTACTACATTAGAAATTTATAGAGTCCGATCACCTATATATTAAAAAGACAGCAAAAGGGTTAAACATTTCTTATTCATATTGATGTATTCTTTATTCTACACATTACAACATTTGAAATTCCTTTAAAAAATCTTAATAATTTCAAAATCCCGGAATCCCGGAGGCATATCAATATACTAATATATTCGTGCCAGTTCATTGACCCCAAATCAATCTACCTACTCCGATCACTGGTTATTACAAATACCTAATGTGTGAAAAGTGTATTGCGACAACAAGAGCAAAAAAATTAAATGCTGTATTCCTGTGAAACATCTCGTAAAGTATTATAGTTTGACCAATACCGCTGTACCGCTCCTTAGGAAGGCGTGCGGCGAGACGGAGGAGCAGTGCAGGCCGCTAATTCGTCTTCGCTCTCGGCGCACGGCGTCCCGCCCGCCGCTCATTGGTCAACACTGCCCCCCGCCTCGCTGCGTATTCCTAAGGCGCGGTACAGCGGTATTTGTCAAACTATAGATTAACGTCAATTTATGGTACTACAAGTTTATTCCACGACAAGTTTATTCCTTTGAATGTTTAGGGTTCCATAAAATTAAAGGGATTTGTCGAGTGTTCTGTATCCTTAAAAGTTTAGGAACCGCTGCAATATAGGTAGTAATCTGAACTTAGATAGGCTTGCAGAAAAACATTGATATATCTATATTTTTTGTTCGATATGTCGATATTTTTGGGCGATATTTATTATTTCGATGTATCGACATATCGATATAAAATATCAAGTATTGAAAATGTATCAAATTCGATATATTTCCAATAGCAACATCATTTTCGCCACTGACTAAAACCACTGGGAATCAGAGCCGTAATTGTTTTTGTTTCATTTTCCCATTTTCAAGGTGATTTTAAGGTAGGAATGCAAGTGCCAAAAAATATCGAAATATTGAATTTTTTTTCGATATATCGAAATCGATATTGATATTTTTTTAAATATCGATACTTTTTGGCACTTCTTGCATCCCTAAACTTAGAGTGCTGTATGAATGATTACAATGATTATAATTCTGTAAATACATATTTGTTACGGTCTTGAATCATATTTTGATGAACATACAACATGATACTGACCTGCAAGTTACAAAAACCGTAAGAAAATTTGAATTTCGTTGGTTACCCTGTAGCTTTCAACATAAGTTACTAGCGCAAGAATCCTATGTGCTTGCTCTAAATTGCCCACAACTGGTTGTGGGCACACCCTAATTATGTAACACATTTTCGTAAACGATTAAGACTAATGTTTTTCATTTTGACAGTTCAACAACATTCATTGCGTTTGTGTTAAAAACAAATCTGCTCAAGATTTTCTAATCTGTTTCAAACCGATTCAGATTGTGATTGATCGTGTATTACGCAATTAGGGTACAGGTTAAATTGAACGTTTGCAAAGTAAGCGTTTTAATGTCGCTAAAATATAAATAAATACCAGCTTTATTTCATGTAATTTAGATGTATCACAATGTTACTATTTTACTGTAATAAATTATTTTAGGTACAGACGCCAGCACATCAAGCTACCCGAAACTGTCAAATTTTCTCTATCAACTTTGAACCTTAATCTTCAGCGTTAAAGTTGAAAATCTATTAAATAAATTTGACAGATTGTAGTAGCCTGATGTGCTGGCGTCTGTACTTACTTAGATTTCGAAGAACGATAAATGGATAAGGTACTAATACTAGTATTCTTTGGTTTTCTGTTTTATTACCTAACCTTTTCCACATGGCTATGCTGTGCTTGCCCTAAAAATAACTTGGATGGTGTGGCAGTTCATTAGACATCAAAACTGAAATGCTGTCTGTTTTGGCTGACAGACAAATAAACAATCCTGACAGACAGGTTCAACTATATAAAGATCGCTAGATAATCCTTATTATTTTAGCTACATCAGCACGCGTAGCATGACCACCTTAGAAATGGACAAGAATAAACAAAATGACGGATTGTTACTGTTTATCTGTGATTTTTATCTATTCTTCCGTCGACAAAACCCGTTTATAATGTCGTCATGCTAAGCGTAGTTCTGAATTGGTAACAAAGCCGTATAATCGCAAGTTTTGATAACTTCACAAAATCTTATCGTATTTTCCTGTCTTCGAACAAATTTTTAATAAAAATATATTCAAGCACTGGGTGAAGTGATATAACTGACACTGACATCAGGGATTTAAATTGATAACATAAAAAATCGGTTTATAGGTGGCCGATCTGGCCTATAAACCGTTCTTGAACCAGTGACCGACAAATTCTGATATTTGGCGACTAATTTCGACTAATTGGCAACAATTTTTTTGTGTCATCAAAATTAAAATCCCTGATGGTGGTCATGCCATTGTCAGTCACACGGTGAAGTGTTGTTTTCAAATGCGTAGTATACTTTTCATAACCTAGCAACATTTACATCTTGTCAAAAGTTGCTGATCTGAGATCTGATGACAGCTGCTGGCTGTCAACGTCAAATACGATTTTCGAGTGACGCATCGTGGGGATCGCCCTACTTGTTTCGCAAAATAAATCGAAATAATACCATCTGTGGGGTTTTATTGAATGCCAAAATCATAATTAATCCTTTCCTAACGTACATCAGGTATTATCGTTGTAGTTGGAATGTCCATATCGTGTCAGTAAAAGGTGAAACTGTGTGTTTACGTGTAATTGAAAAACCGGCTTAAAAAAGGTAAGAACGCTTTCTATTTCATACATTTTCTCTTAATAATAGCTAAACTAGACAGCGTTCAACTTACTTAGAGTCTATTGTAAAAGTTATATTGAATAGAGAGCTCTAAAAAGTATTTTTGGTAAGTGAAATAATGTACACAACATTGATTGGCATACTTATAAGTAGTGCTACACCTGTATGTTACGTCAAGATAATAATAGATAATGGGATAACTTCAGTTCCATAAAAGATAGCTAACTAGTATTCGTGATATATAATCGCCCAAATCAATATTTTCAACATGGTAAGTGAGTCATTTCAAGTTAAATATTTTAATTTCCTCATAATAGGTCAATTAACTAAAAAGCAATTGAATGTGCATTAGCTATATCTAAACATGTCCCTTAATGATTCATTTGCATGTATTGAAAGTATAAAACCATAAGAATGAGGCAGTAAGACAGGTTATTGTTTACATCAGATTATAAACCACCCATTGAATTTTTTTTCTCTTGTTTGTGCTCCTGAATTCTATGAATGAATGTTTTTATTACAGAAATAATGGTCATAGTCATCTTAGACGTATTTCTCAAAGGAAAGCAGTTATTTAACTATAGTATTTTGCTGGAAATGGTCTTGCGTCTGATCAAATTAAATTGAGAACATATGGGAAATGTGTGTAGGCAGTGTTCTCGCCATATCACGGCAAGCTAATGCACAACATTTTCACACAAAGCATTTTATCATTATATTCCTTCGTTTGCCGTCATTCCTTTCACTTTTTAACCATGGTACAGTCATAGTTAAAAATTGACAGTGACATTATGCTGATTTTGGACCAATAAGAGTGGTTTTGCTGTTCAATTGTTACCACTTGCGGTTGACCGTTAATTATTATACAAAGTAGTGACTTATAATTTATATTGCAGATGTGGAAAGCATCAACTAACGTGGCTCCGCCAGAGCTCCCGGAGGCGGACGATTGGGAGACCGACCCTGACTTTGTAAACGATGTAACGGAGCATGACCAGAGATGGGGACCGGGAGGAAGGAACGTAGAGGCTATTGAGTGAGTACATGAGTTTGTTACTTAATTTATTTATGACTATATTACTTATCAGGGCAATAAGAAAGCATTCTGGCGTGATAGATGCCTTGTCCTTCGCACGAGGTCTGAAATGGAGGTGGGTGGTTCACGTGGCATGCTACACTGATAACAGGTGGACAAAGATCGTGACTATGTGGAGAGGACCTCATGGGCACAGAACAAGAGGGAGACCAAAGGAAAGGTGGAAGGGCGAGATAGAGACTGTCTGAACACATTGGTCCAAGCTCGCAAGGAATCATGATGAGTGGCAATATCTGGATGAGGCCTTTACCCGAAGAGGGGTCCAGATGGCATGTTTATTGGCTTAACAATATCCACAGCCATTACTATTCATACATGGAATAATAAGGGCTTTTTTATTTTATTTATTATATTACTTATAAACAAAAATATCAGCCACATTTTATAAAACGCCCTCGGCCCATCGCGGCGCATCGTATCGTCCGGCTCCGCTATTACTTTGTTTTAGCTTAGCTGTCTATCTGACTTTATTTTCTTTTTACTCGTCTCCTAAGGGTCGTAGCGTGATGTTAAATAGCCTATAACCTTTCTCAAGAATTGGGCTATCAAAGACAATTTTTTTTTAAGTCTGACTGGTGATTCCAGAGATTAGCATGTTCAAACAAAAACAAATAAACTCTTCAGGTTTATTATATTAGTAAAGATATGTAGATTGGTCTTCAAAAGCCTATTTAGTTCCAAGCACGGACGTTAAAATATCGCGGGGAGATTTTATCGCGCACTGGATTTACAACTCTCGGTGTTAAGCCGAACGTCGAAAACCCAGTGCACGAAAAAAAATTGCCACGGAAAAAATCGCCCGTGCTTACCTGGGCTTAGGTGATTAGTTTCATTGGCTCATATTATTCAGTTAAATCAATCAGGTCTGCTTAGGTGTTTTTTTTTTTTTTTTTATCACAAAATACTAACAGAATACAAACAAAGATGGACTGAAAGATTATAAACCAAATATCTTAGAAACAAAGTGTAGGAAAAATAACTGCATCAAATAAAAAAAAAAGGATTTTACTAAACATCTTTACACAATAATTATTTCATAAAATATGTGTTACAATACAAAACACCGTTGGCTTGCAGGAAACTAAACCAGTTCTAGCATTACCAAAGAATGTTTTCCTTAATTTATAAATAGGTATTGATTTTACTTAGGGAAAACTGTACTGTAGGTATATCAAACTATTTTTAGATTTTGTTATTGGGTAAAAACATTTAGTAAAGTGTTTTATCAAGTAACATAATTAATTACTCATTACAATAATCATCTTATTTTTTTAATTTTTTTTTTACATGATAAATATGTAAAAAAAAATAACATTAAAAATGTTATTATTAAGTGCAATAACAAATACTATCTGACTTAAGTTTTTATTGCTGTCTCTGAGTGACCAACCATGACCTTTAGAGGCTTTGAATTACTCATTCATTACAATAATCAATTAAAATACAATGGTTTGTTTGTCATGTCTTTCATGGAAGTCAAATCATAAAACATGTTTACTAAATAAAAATAATTAATTATGAAAACAATTTTTTTTTCGAAATACTTTAATAATTAAAAACCGGCCAAGTGCATGTCGGACCACGCACAATGTAGGGTTCCGTAGTTGGGATGAATTTATCCCAAGAACAAACTTAACTTTGTAGTTGAAAAAAAAATCTTTCATACAGAATGTATGGGAGAACATGTTTTACAACCGCAAATCTAAGTTGGTCGATTATTACTCGGTAACTTGTAAAGCCTACGCAGCTGTGATAGTTTTCTCGTTATATAAGCTACTGAAGCTAGAGAAGAAGGCGTGAGTTTATGTATGTATAAGCTACTGTCGTGAATTTTTTCACATATCTAAAACCAACCATTTAGCTGGCAGGCCCCCCCTGGGCCTGGGGGGGCACTTGACTCTAGCAAAAATTTGCACTTTAAAGCTTAAAAATGGTTTCCACACACTCACAATGTTTTTTTTGTTTTTTTTTCAATTTTATATTAACATATAATATACACAAACATATTTACAACTAACTACTATATGTATTATGTACAAGTATGTAAATGTTTTTGAAAAACCTTTCCAACGATACCCCACACCAAGGTATAGAAAAAAATTTTTTTTACCACTTTGTCGGCATGATTAATATGTATACCCATGCCAAATTACAACTTTATAGTACTAACAGTCTTGGAGCTAGATCGCAGACAGACAGACGGACATGACGAAACTATACTTCTTCGCGGCCGCTTCAAATAAGTTTAGTCTAGTGTCTAGTCTACATGGTGTTCAGCTTACTGCTTAGATGCGAAAATCGAACCTGCAATATAGCTTTCACACGTTTAAGCTGAAGCTGTTACACATGCATTTTAAAAGGAAAATATTTTTTTTCCAAAAAGACACAACTGACTTCCAAAAAAAAAATCATCAAGGACCAACCGCGGCAGGCGTAACTTAACTTGATCGATCGACTTTTGTGGCTGTCATTGCTTTTTTTTAAATAATAACAACCGCACGGGTCAATAGAAGGTTAAGCTACGCTTGCCAAGGTCGATTCGTGGATGGTGACCATCCATAACATATCGAGACTCCTCCGTGCCACGAAAAGCACTTACGCCGTTGATCCCGACTCCCGGCTGTCATTCGTAGATCTTTGATAGTCGTTACGGGTAGTCAGAAGCTCGAAATTCTTAGGCAGTCGCTCCATGTAAAATACTGGTATTCAGCTGCATCCGGTTAGACTGGAAACCGACCTCAACAGAGTTGGAAAGAGCTTACGTAGATGATGACTGACATAGGTACACATGCATTGGTCGCGGCGTGTGGGGACTTAGCATAGGATACGATCGCGCCGTCAGTGTGGTGCCAATGCCCTGCAGTATCGGCCAGACGATGCTAATTATAATAAATTGATATTAAACCAGTGATAGGGAAGCGTGTGGGCGATATTTTCTTTTATACAGTGAATCACTTTACAGGAAACAAAAGAACGCATGTTTATGAATGTATAAAAACTTTTTTACAAAAAATACAACCGACTTCCAAACTACAAAGTGAAAAATAACTTTAACTTCAGAAACTTTTTTTTTTGTAAAAAAGTTTTTATATCTCGCTTTTTAGTGGGTCAATTTGTAATTTATCTAAGTTACATTAGTCTAATGCCAACTACTCATCACCTTTTACAAAATATTGCTTTTCCCGATTCAGGGACGTTCATCGTTGAGGAGTTCTCTTGGTACTGCACCATCAGCTCCACTTCTCCATATGCATTGTGACGAGCATAAATTGCATTGCAACCATATTAAAGTAATCGAATCGCAACCCGTGAAATACTTATTATTGAGTAGTTCCGGTGGTTATTTGTGGTCTTCATCATCAGTTCCATTTAACTAAATGGTACTTTTCAAGAGCAACTGCACGAGTTACTATAAAAAATACCCAAATCGCTATAGGTTTGCCTGTAATATTTAAAGAGTTCCCTCGATTTCTCTTGGATGCCATCATCAGATCCTGGTTTCCTTATCATGGTCCCACCCTTGGGATGTCTCCTTTTCAACTAAAAAGAATCATCAAAATCGGTTCATAAACGACGAAGTTATACGCGAACACACATAAAAAAAAAATATGTACGGTCGAATTGAGTAACCTCCTTTTTTTGAAGTCTGTGAAATACATCTCACAGTGTGAAGGCTTAGATCCCAGCTGTGGGAACATTAAAGGATGATTATGCACAAGCTTATGCTTTTTCTTGGTGTAGGCGTTATGTTAGATGTCCTATGAATATGTGGGCAAGCCTATTGTTCTACTGTTAACACTGGTCTTTTTTTTTGGGTCGTTAATCATCAAATAACTTGTCCCGCTCTGGGTGGAGCGGGAGGGCGTGTCAGACTCTTACTGACTAAAACCCACCCGTATTCCTTCAGTTGCCATGTTGCCAGGGGCCACGGTATCAATTTCGGCTAGCACTGGTCTTTGCGACCATTCTAAAGTAGACCAACGAGGAATAACTTCTTTTCCACATTGATTAAACGTCTTGTAAAATATATTAAGCCAGAGTTTGAGTCATTTATTCATTACAATAAATAATTAATTTAAAAAAAAAATGGCAGTGGCACTCCGGGAGTGCCGACAGAAGTGAAAACTTGAACAAGATCGCCTTGGTGGAAGAAAAATACTTGTATAGAACATTGGTCCGTAACCTTATCTAAATAAAGAGCACAATCGCATTTACAAAAAAAAAAAAAACTTCCGAAATCTTTAAAGTAAAAATACTTGCATATAACATTGATCCGTAATGTAATATAAATAAAGTGCACAATCGCGTTTACAAAACCTTTAAAGTAAACATACTTGCATAGAACATTGATCCGTAACGTAGTATAAATAAAGAGCAGAATCGCGTTTACAAAAATGAGGTGTCGTCATGGTATCGCGAAATCAATGGCGCCTAAAGAAATTTTCACTTCAATATATTTGATTCATTAATTTTTTTTGAAATATTTAACTATAATTTAAAATGTCTGTTAATTTTCAGTATGGCGAAGCTAAGAGAAGAAGTATTTGAGGCAGATTCACAGTCGAAGAAGAAGCAATATGAGGCTGGACCTAAACCTTCATTTGGGTTCGTAATATTTCAGTGTCAACACGATAACACACTTAGCAATAAACTTTTATACAGCCAAAATTACGATAGATTTTCAAATGAGCCAACTTTTCATCGCTTTCTGAATTCCTTTTTGTATACCCCGATTCAAACCTAATGGCGGCTCGGAACATGAGGCGAGTGGCTGCGCAGGAACGAATTCATGGGTCAGCGGGGGGCAGGGGGGGTACTGCGCTACGAGTAGCGCACTTCAGAGCCGTCGTTAAGTTTGATTTGAACTGTACTTACCAGCAAATTATATTTTATGTCTCTTTTCTTTCAAGTTTCATAATCAGAAAAAAAAAAAATGATGCAAGTTATACAGGGTGGCGGGACATCGATGCGAAAAGTGTTACCATGGATTCAGTACATGATTGTGAAACCCGCAGCGTCGAAATTGTTCATCGGTTATTTTTAAAAAATCTGCTGTTTCATAGAAAAGTGCAAAAGTGCCGTCAAAATGTATGAAACAGCAGAATTTTTTTATAACCGACAAAAAATTTCATCCATCGCGGACTTTTTTGTTAAACTTTTTAAGATGAACAAAACCGTAGAACATAAATTTGATGTATCTTTTCCGATTAACGCAGCGCACGCCAGTAAAGCTCCCAGTCGGAATGATTTTTTCAGACTTCTTCAACAATAATCGTCATATTTCAGCCAATTTACACAAAACCTTCATGAATTATACACTAAAACCTTCCGCGAATCACTCCGTCCATTGGTGAAAACCGTTTGAAAATCCGTTCGGTAGTTTTTGAGTTTATCGCGTTCAGACAGACAGACGCGGCGGGGGACTTTGTTTTATAATATGCAAGGAAGGATTATAAATATAGGTACTTATTTTAGTAAAAAATAAAAATATGTTCTGTTCTTCTATATCAAGTTAAATGAACATTTAATACCTACTATTTACATTACAAAACTATACCTTAAAATAACAAATTCAGAAGTTTTGGTCCATGTGTTGCTATGGCGAATTAACATTAAGGCACTTTAGATATTTAATAAGAATATATTTCAACAGTTACGGAGGCAAGTTCGGTGTGCAACAGGACCGGATGGACAAGTCTGCGGTCGGACACGACTACGTCGGCAAGACTGAGAAACACGTGTCGCAAAAAGATTATGCACAAGGTAATGTTTATTCTTGAAAAAACTAACGATCCCTTTACTTGGTGTTAACAAATAAACAAAATTAAAATCAATAAACTAGCAATCCATAGCGAAATAAAAACGTCATACTGTAGGAAAGCAAGATATTTTTATTTGGCTATGGTTTAGACAAATGCCTGCAGTGCAGTGTGGGCAATTGGATTAGGCTTGAGAAAGTTTCTGGATTATTACGGAATAATGATATCTTTTATCATTTAATTTGTTTGATTTAGTAATAAGGTATTTAAAAAAAAAAAACTAATTCACCCGTATTTGGGGTTGGCGTAGCATGTCGCTGTCCCCGGCGAATAAAATCGTAATCGTAAAAACCAAATTTTACAGGAAAAATAAAAAACAGTTTTTTGTGAAAATCTTATTAACTAATAATATACATAGCGGAATAGTTTAATATCAAAAGAAAAGTGATTTTTTAAATTAATTACAATACACCTTAAAATCTCGTAACTTCTGAAATAACCGTAGGAAATGAATGAAAAAAATTGACAGAGTGTAATCGAACCTCTAAATATCGAATATGCAATAAAGTTAAGATTATCGTAATAGCACATTACCATCTTATTCGCCGGGGACAGCGATGTGTCTTCTCCTACCCTGACAGCACATAGGCAGCTTCATATGATTTTCTTAATGTTTTTTGTGCAAGCGTGGTGATCAATGCTCGTGCCTTCTCTGTATGAGAAGAGACTTTTGCCCTGCAGTGGGACAATAATAGGCTGGTATTATTATTTACTATTTTGTTTGAAACTCAGGTTTCGGCGGCAAGTACGGCGTGCAAGCGGACCGCATGGACGCGTCGGCCGTGGGGCACGACTACGTGGCCGAGGTACACAAGCACGTGTCGCAGACTGACTACGCGCAGGGCTTCGGCGGCAAGTACGGCGTGCAGACTGATCGGGTGGATAAGGTGAGGATATAATTACAACTTTAAATTTGGCTACTAAATATTCACAATTTATATAAGGGGATCAAATGTAATCCGAGATACAAGTTTACCACCTAGTTCGGATGCAGATAGTTCTAAACTTTGTATATTACAAACTTTCATATTCATATTCATATTCATATTCATTTATTTGCGTTCCACAAGGTAAAAACAAGATGTTAACAAAAGGCTTAAAGCTAAGAGCCGTTGTAGACCCTGTCAGGGCATAGCAAAATTTATTATTAGATTTAGATACATAGCTAATACTTAAAGTTAAAAATACAAGTCGCAGAAAACTAAAAATTAAAACAAAACTACACATGAAAACTGAATTATCACATTCGCATAAAAGTCAATAACAATAACATAAATAATTCTATTTTTGGTAAGTAGGTAGCTATTTTTATAAAGTTATATTTACTTAGGTAATATTATTACAATCATTTAATGAGAGATCATATTTTAAGGTTACAAATTATAAGGTTACTTATTATATATCACAATTTAAGACAATTTATAGATTCATTCATGTAGGTAGCATTTCATAAATTAGTCATTGTGTATTTAGTAGTAATGTTATGTTCAATTTAATAATCTTCATGATAAATGTACACATGTATATATTTATTAATGTATTTATTGTAATTATAGTCTTTCATTTAAGTATTCATTCACATTATAATAGCTTTTGTTTAATAGAAATAATTTTAATTTATTAATAAAGATGTTGTATTTATTTATATTTCTTATTTCTTCCGGTAACTTATTATATATTTTTATCGACATGACATAGGTACTTGAGGAGTGCATTTTCAACCGGGATGTAGGTATATTTAATCTATTTTTATGTCTTAAAGTAATTTTAGTTTGTATGTCTTCTCTTTTTGTGTAGAATTTCGGGTATCTACGTACAAATTTACAGATTTCAAAGATGTAGAGGCTCGGTAGGGTTAAAATTTTTTGTTCCTGAAAGTGAGGCTTACAGCTATCTGTTTGTTCAATATTGACTAGAATTCTAATAAGTTTTTTTTGTAGGGTGAATAGTGTGGGTGAGTCTGTACTGTTACCCCATAATATGACACCGTACTTAAGCCATGCATAGGCATACGCGTAATATGTTACCAACGCAGTATCTATGTCTGTAGTTTTTTTAATTTCCCGAAGGGCGTAAGAAAATTTTGATAATTTTGCTTTCAATTTTTGGATATGCGACTTCCAATTTATGTGTGTCTATGTCTAGTCCTAATAGGGTGAATTTATTTACTATTTCTAACTTGTAATTTTTAAAACTGAAGTTTATATGTATAGGTTTTTTTTGTCGTGGGTGAAATGTCATTATTTTTGTTTTATTAAAGTTAATTTCTAAGTTATGTTCCATCATCCAATTAGTTGTAGCGTCAAGTATTGAATTTAATTTATCATTCAGATTAAGATTAGTTTCGCATGAGGCAAGAATGGATATATCATCCGCAAACAAAACACAAGGTTCACTGATATGCTTCGGGAGGTCGTTTATGTAAACCAAGAATAGGAAGCAGCCTATCACACTACCCTGTGGGATTGAAGAGTTTATTGGTATGGTTTCGGATCGGAACAATTCTATTTCGTTAGTTTTTTGGTTAAAATATTCTAATTCTACTAATTGCTCTCTATGCTGTAAATACGATGTGAACCATTCATGACATTTACCACGGATCCCTATGCCATATAGTTTGTCTAATAAGATGTCAAATTGTACTTTATCGTAAGCTTTCGTCATATCCAGCAGTAATCCTATTGCATATTTTTTGGAGTTAATGATATCGAGGGCTTCTTGTATGTATTTATAGACAGCGAGGGTTGTGGATCGATTTTTTCTGAAGCCATTTTGACAGTCATTAAATATATTGTATTTTTCACAATAAGCGTAGACACGGTTGCACATGGCTTTTTCAAATATTTTTGATGCAGTTGGTAGGAGAGCGATGGGGCGGTAGTTATTTGGGTCAGTTTTTGTATTTTTCTTGTATATTGGCTTAACAAGGGCCTTTTTCAAGAGGTTGGGAAAAGCACCTTCCTCGAATGATTGATTTACCAGTTTGTAGAATGGAAGAGTTAAGTCATCCGCACATTGTCTCAGTAATGAAGGTGGAAGTTCATCAACGCCATAAGTCGACTTATTTTTTAAGTTTTTTATTAATGCATTCACCTCGTAAGGATCTGCTGGACTCAGAAAGATCGAGTTTTCTGTTGTAGACATTATAGGTGTTTTCTTTAGTTTACTGCCAGATGGGTTCGTACTAGTTTTCCCAACAGAAACAAGGAAATTATTTAAGATGTTGGCCACCTCTTTGGGCTCTGAAGTCATGTTATTATTGTTAGTTTGTATAGTTATATTCTGTTTTTCGCGTCTAATTTTCTTGTTGGTTCGTTCATTTATTATACCCCACATTGTTTTAACCCTATTGTTTGATTTTATCATTTTATGTTTAAAGTGTTGTTTTTTTGCTGTTACTACAGTTTTCTTTAATATTTTTTCATACTTCTTGTAGTATTAATATTGGTCTGTTAATATTGGGTTTTTTGTTTTGGTAATTAGTATCTTCAATAATCTTTTATTTTTGCAACAGTTTTTTATACCTTTTGAGAGCCAGTATTTATTATAATTTGTTTTTAATTTGTATCTTTGTATTGGGATACATTGATTTAGGATGCTAATTAGGATTTCGTTAAAAGCTTCGTAGTTTTCATTAATATTTTTATTAGCTGTTATTACATCGTTCCAGTTTATTTCTTGCAATTTTGATTTAAATTTTAACATATTTGTATTGTTGAATCGCCTTTTTTTTGTGTACCAAGTTATTTTCTTTGTTTGCTTCGGTAATTTTAAATGTAAAATTATACTATTGTGATCGGAAAAACCTAACTCTTCTACCGTTGTGTACATATCTTTATAATTGAAATTTGTAAATATGAGATCTAAACATGTTTTTGTAGTAGGTGTTATGCGTGTCGGGGTTTTTATGTGCTGTGTGAGTCCAAATTCCTGCATAAGATTTAAAAATTGATTCGATTTTAGGTTGTCAGATAGGATGTCTATATTAAAATCACCTCCTATAATAACATTAAGTGTAGAGTATTTAATGTTTACATATCTTAGGATTTTCTGTATTTGTTGATAGAATGTTTCTTCTTGTCTTTTGTTCCAATACACGGTTATAATTAACAGATTTTCTTTAGGTAGTTCAGTAGCACATACCTCTATAACATATTCTATAGACATGTCCGTAATTTCGTTTCTCTGGATGCAGTCTATATGATCCTGAAGTAGGATACAGACTCCTCCACCTGTTCGAGTGCTGCGGCAATAAGATGCTGCGAATTTATATCCACTAAATTGAATGATATCCAGCTTTTCTTGCGTAAGCCAGGTCTCCGAGATACCTATTGCTTTGTATGATGAATTTTGTGTAATGAAAACTTCAAGAATGTCCTGTTTATTGTAAAGACTTTGAAGATTCTGGAACAGTATTTTAAATGATGTGTCGTTGTCAATTTTATTTTTATTTACGAAATGTATAATTTTCAGTTTCATCCGTTATGGATGTGCGGCTGAGTTGGTCAATATTGCTCATAGTTATTATATCATTTCCCTGGTAGCTCGAAATCATTTGTTGATGTTCCCTTTGGTTTTCTTTAGTGTTGGTGGGTTTAATGGGTTTTCCGTCTATGTATAATTTGTTATTCCTTATAATTGCATAGAGGCCATTTTTCCTGGCTTTAAGTAGTTCTTCTCTCAGTTGTGCTCTCTCCCTCCGTGCATTCATATCCAAAAATTCAGATATAAACAATCCGGTTCCTTGAAAACATTGGCTGCTGTTCACGATGTATTTAGTCATTCTTTTGCTGAGCAACTCAACAACCAGCGGTCTGTTCTTTGAGCTTTTTCTTCCCACTCTATACATATCTTCAATGTACCCTGATAGGTCCACGTTTGCAATATCTCGGAATAGTTCTAAAAGTCTATTATAAAGTTCGCTTTGGGGTTCTCTATAATACTCAGTAAGACCGTACAGTACAATTTTTTTATGGTTTATTTCAGAAGTATGTGGTGATTGGGATGGATGGATTGGTAATTCCTTTATTTCTTTCTTAAGTGCCTCATTTTCAATACGAAGGCTTTCTAGTTTGGTGTTAATTGTTTCTATTTCTAGTTTTCTTTCGTTATTTTGCATGGTTAAATCGCTAGTCTTCCGCTCAAAATCTTGTCTTATATCGGCAATAGCTTTTTTGATTTCAATTTGTATTGTACTTTTTAGTTCTTCTATTATAGATCTATTATTTTCCTTCAAACGTAGTACTATTAATTCGCTTAAACTTTGCATCGATAGTTGGGTTTGTGTATCTTTAAAAATTTCGATATTTTCTTGAGTTCGCAAAGTATCTCCTATAAAACTAAGGTTGTCAGAGCAAGTCGTGACATCATTTGGGTTTATTACTGTTTTCCTTATAGTGATATTGTTTCCCTCTATTGGTGTGATTGGGTACTGGGTACATTCTGGGTCCCTCGCAGAGCGTACTGGTGTGTCAGTGTTGTCAGTCTTTGGTATTTTGCAAACGCAAGTCTGGCATTTCCAAGACTTTCTATGTTCCAAAGTCATAATTTTGACGTAATGATCTTTAGAGACACCAGCGCATTCCAAATCATATCTGCACTTGCATAGCGAACAAGTTAGATTTTCTCTTACCGGTACTTTTTGTTGACATCCTGAGCAAAGCGGAGTAGGCGCCATCTTGTGAGGTGTTTAGAAGGGACTTCTAATTGACTGCTGGTTACGGCCTCTAGTGTAGGTAGTATTCCGTATTCCTTCTTGTGGCGTAAGTATTCCTAAGATCAGAAGGTTCACGAAGAGGCGCAGTTTAACAACATGAAGATTATAAAAAGAATCACATCTGGCGGGGTTCGAACTTAGAACACGTCGACCGAAGCATTGGTGCCACGCTTATCGCCGCTCATCCAAATGTACTTAATTTCTACTCGTGAAATTTTGCATTGCAATATACAGAACAACATTTAAACGAACAAAGACGGTTAAAAATGACTCATTTAGTGGAATTTTTTGCAACACGTCGAACACTTTGTCTTTGTTTGAAATTATACACGTTTTTATGTTTTGTCTATTGCATATTGTTTATAAATTAGTTTGTAGCACTATTTTGATGATGACACTGATATTAATTGTAGTTTGATTCCCTTTTTTATTTTTATTTAAATCTAAAGTTTGTATTTTAGACGTATATTATATGCTTAGTTTTCCACTTTTCCACTTAATATTAAGAATCACTGTTTTTAAAGACACTGCACTCGATATTCACTCATTGTCATTGTTTTTATTTAGATTTTTTTATTGTTTATTGAGAGTTCGCTTTTTTTTGTTGCTTTTTATAATGTGAATAGCAGTGTATTTTTGGAGATAACACTTTCACTTATTTATGGTAACTATTTAAAGATATTTAGCGGAAAAAATTCAACAAAAAGTAACTTTTACTATTTTTTGTTAATTTAGTCACGGAGCGGATTCGATCGCAGGACAGTCGCGCGCTAGTCCGTAACTTTAAGCCATCATGTACTGTATATTGTCAAATAATCAATTTTTGTAATACGTGTTCTTATTTTGGTGAATAACTTAAATTAAATTAAATTATTAAATAATAAAAGGAATTGTTTATGTGTATTTTTTCCATATACAATTTATTTTTAAATATATTTTCTTAAAAACATTTAAAAATATAATATTTATTTATTTTATTATTTAAGTAGGTATTTATTTACAAGGAATATCATCTGTGCTTAAACTTCATATTTACCTATTATTATAATTCGTTGTACAGTTGTCTCATATTCTAAGCACTGTTTATTTTATTTTGTTACATATTTAATGGAAAAATCACTGAACCTGACTTGATTTCCGTACATCTTCTTTTTTTTCGGGTGACCACTGAAAATCAGCGCTGTGCTGTGGGTCCCCCATAGCACAGCATCATGCTGAGTGGAAGCCTTCTTGTCGCAGTAATGTCGTGCAGCTGCCGCCTTAGTAAATTCTGTTCTATGCTCGTGATTTATTATGTACTTTGTGTTATTCTTTGTTTACTCATGTTTTTTATGTATGCACGTGTTTCTGTGACAAATAAACCTATTTTTCTTTCTTTCTTTTCTTTCTTTCTAAAGATAGGAATGACCAAGTCTGGATTGGGGCCACGCTAAACAATCGTTCAGTTGTTTAGCGTGGGCTGGATTAGAAAACACTCTTCATGGCTTACATGTACCTAACAGAATATACTGGTATTCAGCTGCATCCGGTTAGATCGGAAGCCCCAATATACTTGGGCCAAGGCTAGGCAGATGATGATGATCTATAAAGAGCACTCAGACTTTACAAGCTATGCACATCCAGAGTTTCATGCGAAAATGAGTCGTATACTTATGAAAATAATGTTCATATTCCTACAAGAAAATATGATCGAACATTTCATGCGAGTGTTCAACTTAGAATTACAATAGAATTTCAATGACATTTTTTTTGGGATTGTTTGTCCCACAGTCTGTACTGTGGGACAATCATCACAAAAAAAACAGTGGCACTCCGGGAGTACGCACAGAAGTGAAAACTTGAACAAGATCGCCTTGGTGGAAGAAAAACACTTGTATAGAACATTGGTCCGTAATCTTATCTAAATAAAGATCACAATCGCGTTTACAAAAATGAGGTGTCGGTAACGGTGTCGCGAGTTCAATTGTTTTTCCCATCTCAAAAACGCTCAACGCGCCTAAAGAAATATCACTTAAAAAATAGTCATGTTAATATTTACTTTCCTGCTTACAGAATCTCGTCTATTATTTATCGAGAATTTGTTCCTTTACAGGCATTAAGAAAGCAAAATCTTGCACAATTAAGTCTAGTTTTCTATTCGCAGAGCGCAGCCGGTTGGGAGCATAAAGAACAAGTAGTGAAGCATTCCTCACAGAAAGATTACTCGCACGGCTTCGGAGGCAAGTTCGGAGTACAAGCCGACAGTCAAGACGCCTCCGCTGTGGGCTGGGACCACAGGGAAGACGCACAGCATCATCAGTCGCAGAAAGGTATTTGAGAAAATAATTTAAACAGGGTTATTAGTTATATATTGGCAATCCATTAGGCGAGTTGTAGGAGAGGACTCCTATGCAACTGTCAAGCATTTTCGAGTAACTTGACTTTTTTTTTCATTCATTTTATAACTAGCTGTTACCCACTACTTCGTCCGCGTGGAATTCTCTACATCAATTTTATTTATTTGTATAGCTGTCAGTGAAAGTCCCGTCAAAATCGGTCCAGTCGTTTCAGGATTAGCCGGAACAAACAGACAGTCAGACCTACAGACAAAATTTTTAAAAATTGTTGAATGTACCATATATACTTTCATATGCATTAAATGAAAAGTTGTTATTTTGACATTACAAACAGACACTTCAGTTTTATTTATTTGTATAGATATGAAATGTCAAATTACCTCACTTAAATTAACGAGTACCTACTGCAAAACATGCTAGAAAAGGTTTCTCTTATCACTTTGTGTTTCCTGTCATCATCATTAATAAGTTTAACATCAAACAACAATAATACCTCTATTACTGTCCCACTGCAGGGCAAAGGCGTCTTCTCATACAGAGAAGGCACGAGCATTGATCACCGCACTTGGTCAAGACGGGTTGGCGATTTCAGAATTATATTAGGGAGCGTTCAAGTATTACGTAACGCAATTTGGGGGGAGGGGGGGTCATCTGAAACGTTACGATGCGTTACAGGGGTGGGAGGGGGTGTTTGAACTACGCGTTACGTAACATTGTTTTAACCCTTCAGAACGGTTGCGTAGAGATTTTTTTTCTCACGCATTTTATAAAACGTTTTTTACCTTCACAAAATTTCTTGCTTGCTTAATATAATTTTTTTAAACTCCAAATGTAAAGCAAAAAAAATATTTATCAACAGCTTGTACTTTACGCCACATAATTGTGACTTTCAGGTAAAAATTGTCACTTGGTTACGGTTACGTAACGTTTTACTAAGGGGGAGGGGGGGGGGGTAAAGAAAAACGTTACGGCGCGTTACATGGGGGGGAGGGGGGTCAAAAATCTCCAAAAATTGCGCTACGTAATACTTGAACGCTCTCTTAGCTACTAATATGTAACTAATATACTAATAAATAATAATTGTAGTCTATGTTACTCAGTGATAATATAGCATTCAACTGGTGAAATAATTTTTTAAATCGGTCCATTAGTTTTTGAGTTTATTCATTCCAAAGAAACAGACATACAAAGGCTCATGTCATTTCTCTTTATAATATTAGTTTAGACTAGCTTTTGTTCGCGGCTTCACCCGCGTGGAGGGCGGAAATTAACCCTCGGGACTGTACTACTCGGATAAAAAGTATCCTCTAAGTATGTGTTAATCCAGTACCCTAATTGCGTAAACAATTTTGCCTAATTTGTTTCATTTTGACAGTTCAACAACATTCATTGCGTTATTTACGTTGTTGAGCAGATTTTTTTCCAACTTATGAAGCAATGGATTAGCAATCTGTTTCAAATCGAAACAGATTGTGATTGTGTTGTATTACGCAATTAGGGTACAGGTTACAAACTATCATCCGTTCAGCCGTTTTTGTGTTATTGAGTAACAAACATCCGAACATACAAGGTTTTACATTTATAATATTACTAGCTTTTGCCCACGGCTTCGCCCGCGTGGATGTCGGAAAATATTCCACGGGAACGTACTACCGAGGTTAAAAGTAACCTATGTGTTAATCCAGGTCAACAATGTATTAATTCTATAATACATTGTTTTCATATAACTATTGGTTTACGCGGCGCACGCCAGTAAAGCTCCGAGTCGGCATGATTTTTTCCGACATCTTTAACAATCATCGTCATATTTCAGCCAATTTACACAAAACCGCAATGAATAGGGATGAATATTGCACACTTTTTACGGCGATATTTTGAGTTAAAATGAGGCATGACGTCACTCATTGGTAGATTTAATACTGAGTTGTGACGTAGCGAGCCCCCTCTTTCCAACTTTAATGCGTTTTATCCAAGTAATTTTTTATTAATATGATAAAGCAAAAAATAATGTTTTAATTATATTACGTTACGGATCAATGTTCAATGCAACTATTTTTAGGGTTCCGTACCTCAAGAGGAAAAAACGGAACCCTTATAGGATCACTCGTGTGTCTGTCTGTCTGTCTGTCGGTCTGTCTGTCTGTCTGTCTGTCTGTCCGTCTGTCACAGCCAATTTACTCCGAATCTAATGGACCGATTAAGTTGAAATTTGGTACACATATGTATTTCTATGACCCAAACACGAATAAGTAACGTAAATAAATTAATTTTGAATATTGGGGTCACTTTTGGGGCGCAAACAAGAACATTTAAAAAAAAGTTTTGCTGACTGTACCGTGTGACATATCAAATGAAAGGACTTGTTGCGAGGATCTTAAATATATTTTTTATATAATTTTAAAATAAATACTTTTAAAGATATTTAATAAATTCAATGAAAATTGACCATTCCCTTATCTCCGAAACTACTGGACCAAAAATTTTGAAAAAAATACACAGTATGGCTCTTTACTCATAGATTACAGGAAAACCTATAAGAAGTCTATGGTCTTAAAATAACATGGTAAATCCCTCAATATTGTGGGTACAAACTTACATTTCGTCGCTCGGCATCCAATAGGCCCATCTCTCTAGCTACTATAATATCAAAAGTGTTTGACCGTCTGTTTAATACACAAATAAATAAAACTGTAAATGTTCATGACAACCAATTCGGGTTTCGGCGTGGTTTGTCAACAGAAAGTGCAGTGTTGTGTCTTAAACATACTATCACATACCACTTACTATACACAGCGTGGGACGCCGATTTATGCTAGCTTCCTCGATTTATTCAAGGCTTCATTTATTTTATTTATTTATTCATATAACAATTCGCATTGTGTTTGAATTTTGTAGTACATTTTAATTAATATTTTACAGCTAAAAACAATAAATTATGAATATCAAACAGTAAATTTCACTAAAAATAAAATCAATAACTTATATGATGAATTAATATGTCAATAGATTGTAAATAGTAATTATATAAATTATTGTAAATATTATCATGTCAAATTCGTATAAATCTATTCTCTAAAATGCAAAAAATCGAACAATGTCTTGAATGTATAATGTCAAAAAGGTAAATTACTAAATATAAAAACTATTCACCATCATTTGTCACCAATTCAGATATAGAATATAAACATTTATTCAACAGGAATGCTTTAAGTTTGGCTTTGAATAGTGTACCTTTGTAAATCAATGATCTTAAGTCAGTAGGCAACTTATTAAATAATTCTACTGCTTGGTATTTAGAGCAATGTTCAGCAATATTAAGTTTCGGCGCTATTTTATTTTTTATAACGTTTCTTCTAGTTTTCTCTCTAAGTTCACGTTCTTCCTGTGATTCGTGCTCGTGTATGTATTTCGCAAAGTGGCTGAGTAGTACTAAAACATATAAACTTGGGACTGTTAAAATACCAAATTTTTTAAAATATTCTTTACATGACTCTTGTTGTGGGATTCTGACAATCGTTCTTAATGCACGTTTCTGTAGAATGAATGCTCTTTGGCAATTGTACCCGTAACTACTCCCCCAAAACATAATGCTATATCGTAATCTGGATTCTACTAATGCATAATATACAGATTTAAGTTGCTTAAGATTAATATCGTCCCTGAGGCTTTTTAGCGCGTAACAAGCTGAAGATATTGAGGAATCAATGGCGGTGAGCTCCTTTTTCCAATTTAATAGGGAATCTATATAAACTCCTAAAAATTTAACTTCGTTCACCAGTCCAATATTTTCCTTTTTAAGCTTGACATCAATACTATCTTTGTTGCGTGACGTTGTTTTAAACAACATTACATTGGTTTTGCTTGGGTTTATTATTAAATTATTTGCTGTAAACCAAACAGAAAGATTCTTTAAACACTTATTTACATTTTCTGTCAACTCATTTAAGTTTGGCGACCCGAGTATGGCATTCGTGTCGTCTGCAAACATTACAAGTCCTGCGTCGGGTTGGGTTATGCTTCTGATCTGGTTGCTTATGATGTATTGTGGAGAAAGATGGAGAAGGATAGGTTGCCAACGGAGCTTATAAACATCTTTAAGTAGTGGTATGGTATCCAGATCAATAGTGTACGATGGGCTGGAGCTTTTTCCAGGCCATACAGGTTGGAATGCGGGTGAGATAAATTTAAACTAGATTACGTGGGGCACTCAGAAAGTTTTGTGATACTAGAAAAAAAATATACTACAGGTTATAATTATTTTTATTATATCTTTTCAAAGAACTCTCCATAGGCGTCTATACACAGTTTTATACGTCTAAACCAATTTTCATAACACATTTTCCAGTCCGCATCAGACACCTCTCCAATCTCCTTCTCAAATGCAGCCAGTGCATCTTCAGGTGATGAAAACTGTTTTCCTTTGAGTTTTTATTTTATTTTGAGGAACAAGAAAAAGTCGCACGGAGCCAAATCGGGACTGTAAGGAGGATGACCTATAAATTTGACCGGTGTACTGTCCAGAAAGTCCCTTGTTTTGAGCGCCGAGTGAGCCAGCGCGTTGTCGTGGTGAAGCAGCAGCCCACGGAGGCCAGTGTTCGGTTGCTTGCTGCTTGCAGTAGTAAAAATTTCTGGCAAACATATGGTAACAAACCATTCAGGATTGATGCTCCTTTGATCTCGTCAGGGTACTGACACCAGATAACCGGGCAAAAAAAAAAAAACTTGCGATCAAAATTTTGCCGGCACTTCTGGCTCGCTTCACTTTGGTAGGCGTTGGTTCATTTTGAAACAGCCACACGGTCGACTGATGCTTCATTTCTGGATCATATTGATAAATCCAAGATTCATCACCCGCAATGATATCTTAAACGCGCCGAGACGAGCCTGCTAGAAATTTTGCTATCATGTCTCGGCACCATTCTACCCTAACTTCCTTCTGAGCCTGTGTTAGATTTTACGGTACTAGCGTGAAACTATCTTCCATAACTGAAGATGCCTGTGTAGAATTTCATGCACACTTCCCGATCCAATCGGCAGTATATGCTGAACCTCTTCATATGTAATTCGCCTATTCTCTTGAATTAAATTTTTCACAGCCAGCACGTTTTGTTATGTAACAACCGTCATAGGGCGGCCACTTCTTTCTTTGTCCGCCAAAATTACTCGACCACCCATAAATTCGTTGAACCAGCGGAAAACAGTCGCTTTAGAAGGGCTTTTTTCTATGAACACCATTCGAAGTCTTTCAAACGATTCTTCTGGTTTTAGTCAACATTTGAAATCGTACAAAATCATCGCATGAAAATGTTCTCGTTGTAAATCCAGTTTTCAGTAAAACAGAGTATTTTGATTTTGCTCGTAAAAAATGTGGAGGGAATTTCGAATTTGGAATGTTACGTTTTTTTGTAATAAACAGTCATAGTTTTAATTGACATCAAAACCAGCCAGTATCGTATAGACAAAAACTGTTAGTCGCAAAACTTTCTAAGTGACCTGGTAAAATAAGTTAACATAGTTCATAAGTTTACTAACACAATGAGTCCTTGTTACTTGAATAAAGAAAAATATCTGGATGACCATATTTTTTTGAACAACGTTTTCTAAAAATGAAACCTAGCTAGATCGATTTATCGCTCCCGAAACCCCCTGCATACTAAATTTAATAAAAATTCTTGGAGCCGTTTCCGAGATTCAGATAAAATATACATATATACAAGAATTGCTCGTTTAAAAGTATTAGATTTAGGGCCTATTTCACCATGTCCGAATAGCCACTACTTACCTAATAAATTCAAAAATGGAACAGAATTTGTAGGTTATTATCTACCAAGTGAGTTAACGAGAATCTAATCGGAGGTGGTGAAACAGGCCCTTAGATTATTATTATATTAATACCGCGAATGTGATTTTTTTTACGAAAAACAGATTTTTGTTTTATTTCATTCTACACGTTCAAATAAATGATCCTGCAATTAAAAAAAAAATGTAAAAGTGTCACATTCGCGGTATTGGATGCCGAGCGACGATTTGCATTTGGAATGTATGGGAGAACATGTTTTTCAACTACAATGTTAAGTTTGTTCTTGGGATAAATAAATTCATCTCAACATTCTTAACTACGGAACCCTTCATTGTGCGTAGTCCGACACGCACTTGGCCGGTTTTTACTTTAAAGGTTTTGGAAGTATTTTTTTTTGTAAACGCGATTGTGCTCTTTACAGCGGCGAGCGTTTCATAAAGACAAAAAGACACTGCCTACCCTACCTAAATCAGATAATATAAATATTTCTAATCTTGTTCTGTTATCAAATTAATATTATTTTATCTACGAGTACTTACTATCAACAAAAAAATCTTTAATCATAATTCAGCTCCACCTGTCGCGTAAAATTTGAAGCAACTTCACATTGCGCTGCACTAGCGCCGCTGAGTGTCTCGGGAAAGACACAAACTATTCGCGTCTAAATGTTTATATGTGTGCTCGCGTGGCTATGCGGATTTAATGGGTGTGCATTCCTATAAATACGTGACACACAATATCACAAATAACTCACACAACCGCACAGAGTAGACACTGTCTTTTGATTTCCGAGTTCGATCCTCGCCGTGCCGACAAGTCTAGATAATAATTGATTTCGTTTTTTATTTACTTTTTATTTTAATACACTGTAGAGCATATAATGTTGATGATATTTTTTAATTTTTAAAATCAGAAGTAGTTAATTTAGTAGTAGTAGTTAGTTAATTTTAGTGTTTTTCCACGAATGCTTAATTTATTTGAAAAATCCCTTTTCATTACAAAACAAAGAATTCGACTTTTCAAATCACAAATAATTTTGTTTAAACTCTGTTTGAATTTTTGTATGTTTGAATGAATGTTTGTATGTTTGAATGTTTTTATGTTTGTATGTTTGCATGTTTGAATGAATGTTTGAATGTTTGTATGTTTGAATGAATGTTTGTATGTTTGTATATATGAATGTTTGTATGTCTGTATGTTTGAATGAATGTTTGTATGTTTGCGTGTTTGCATGTTTGAATGAATGTTTGAATGTTTGAATGAATGTTTGTATGTTTGCATGTTTGTATGTTTGTATGTTTATATGTTTGTATGTATGAATGTTTGTGTTTGTATGTTTGAATGAATGTTTGTATGTTTGAATGAATGTTTGTATGTTTGAATGTTTGCATGTTTGAATGTTTGTATGTTTGTATGTTTGAATGTTTGAATGAATGTTTGTATGTTTGAATGTTTGTATGTTTGAATGTTTGAATGTTTGTATGTTTGTATGTTTCATGTTTGAATGAATGTTTGAATGTTTGTATGTTTGAATGTCTGAATGTTTGTATGTTTGAATGTTTGAATGTGTGTATGAATGTTTGACTGTTTGTATGTTTGAATGTTTGTATATTTGTATGTTTGTATGTATGAATGTTTGTATGTTTGTATGTTTGAATGTATGTTTGAATGTTTGAATGAATGTTTGTATGTTTGAATGTTTGAATGAATGTTTGTATGTTTGCATGTTTGTATGTTTGTATGTTTGCATGTTTGTATGTTTGCATGTTTGTATGTTTGAATGTTTGAATGAATATTTGTATGTTTGCATGTTTTTATGTTTGAATGTTTGAATTAATGTTTGAATGAATGTTTGAATGAATGTTTGTATGTTTGTATGTATGAATGTTTGTATGTCTGTATGTTTGAATGTATGTTTGAATGAATGTTTGTATGTTTGCATGTTTGCGTGTTTGCATGTTTGAATGAATGTTTGTATGTTTGAATGAATGTTTGTATGTTTGCATGTTTGCGTTTATATGTTTGTATGTATGAATGTTTGTGTTTGTATGTTTGAATGTTTGAATGAATGTTTGTATGTTTGAATGTTTGAATGAATGTTTGTATGTTTGCATGTTTGAATGTTTGTATGTTTGAATGTTTGTATGTTTCATGTTTGAATGAATGTTTGAATGTTTGTATGTTTGAATGTCTGAATGTTTGTATGTTTGAATGTTTGTATGTTTCATGTTTGAATGAATGTTTGAATGTTTGAATGTCTGAATGTTTGTATATTTGTATGTTTGAATGTTTGAATGTGTGAATGAATGTTTGACTGTTTGTATGTTTGAATGTTTGAATGTTTGAATGTTTGTATGTTTGTATGTTTGTATGTATGAATGTTTGTATGTTTGTATATTTGAATGTATGTTTGAATGTTTGAATGAATGTTTGTATGTTTGAATGAATGTTTGAATGTTTGTATGTTTGAATGTTTGAATGTTTGTATGTTTGTATGTATGAATGTTTGTATGTTTGAATGTTTGAATATTTGAATGTTTGTATGTTTGTATGTATGAGTGTTTGAATGTTTGTTTGAATGTATGTTTGAATGTTTGAATGAATGTCTGAATGTTTGTATGTTTGCATGTTTGTATGTTTATATGTTTATATGTTTATATGTTTGTATGTATGAATGTTTGTGTTTGTATGTTTGAATGAATGTTTGTATGTTTGAATGTTTGTATGTTTGTATGTATGAATGTTTGTATGTTTGCATGTTTGAATTAATGTTTGAATGAATGTTTGTATGTTTGAATGAATGTTTGCATGTTTGTTTGTTTGTATGTATGAAATGTTTGTATGTTTGTAAGTTTGTATGTTTGTATGTTTCAATGTTTGAATGTTTGAATGAATGTTCATTTGTTTAAACATTCAAACATTCAAACATACAAACATACAAACTTACAAACATACAAACATTCAAACATACAAACATGAATTATACGACTCCATATTGCAGACATTCTGACTGAAAGATTGACGTGTAGATTTAATTTAAAAAAACTTAAAATAACTTTACAGATCCGATCAACCAAAACAAACATGAGTTTTGGTTAGGTAATAGCTTTATTAAAAAATCTGCCTACCCTGTCTAAAAATTCTGTGCACGCCGCTGGCTCTTTATTTAGATAAGGTTACGGACCAATGTTCTATACAAGTATTTTTCTTCCACCAAGGCGATCTTGATCAAGTTTTCACTTCTGTCGGCACTCCCGGAGTGCCTCTGTTTTTTTTTTACCCGGGCATCGTCCGTATTATACACCTAAACCTTCCCATGAATCACTTCCTCCATTCGTGAAAGACGTATGAATATACGTTTGGCAGTTTTTGAGTTTATCGCGTTCATTACAGATAGACAGACGGACGCGGCGGGAGGACTTTGTTTTATAATATGTAGTGGTAGTAAGGAAGTCTGGCAATAATAACGGCATAACAATGTAAATGTCTATTAACTGCTCCCAAATTACGATGATTATTTTATTTTACTTTTTTTACATACTTTATTGATATAATCTTTTCAGTATATACCTACAATTTTCTATTATTTTTTTTTAAATCAAATTAGATTTGTTACAGCTGTAGTGGCAATCATGTCATTTGGTTTAAATAAGTTCTTATTTTTATTATTTTGTTTATCTTTTATATAGATTATTTTCTTTTCTATTAGATTTTGTGAATGTGAGAACGTCCTCCCATACCTATTAACACTGTTATTTGAAAACATTGTAGAAACAATTTATTTTGAAAAGAATAACCGTGGAGTTTCTTGCCGGCTCTTTACCTAGCTTCTGACGTTTCATAAGTACCCTTGTAGGTTTATGTGAAATAAAATATTTTGATTTTGAGTAGGATAAGTCCAGGTTTCCTCACGATGTTTTCCTTTCTCGATGTCGAAAACAAAGAATCCGCATCAAGAACCCTGTTTAACATACTTATTTATTACAGACTACGCCATCGGTTTCGGCGGCAAGTATGGCGTGCAGACAGACAGACAAGACGCATCTGCGCTGGGTTGGGACCATCAGGAGAAGACACAGGCTCACGCTAGTCAAGTGGACCATAAGAAGGTATGCATGGGATATCGGTGATTTAAAACTTTTAAAATAAATGTTTTTATCTAGAATAGTTGACCTATAAGGTTCATTTTATGAAAGCGTGCGAGACGCATCTAACAAAAACTGGCCAAATGCGAGTCGGACTCGCACACGAAGGGTTCCGTACCGTATTAAAAGATCACGCCGAAAAATACACGTTTACTGTATGAAATTAATAAACTTTATTTAATTTTTATTATTTGTTGTTTTAGCGGCAATATAAATAATCTGTTAAAAGGAGAAACCCAAACTACATAGAAACTTGGGCCTGGCGTTCCAGGACTGGAATTTGGACATAAATTAGAGTATTTAGGGAGGATTCATGACCCCAATTTTCACGTCTCCCAGCAATGGCCAAATTGGTCAAATCAGACAATGTTTACATTTTAGGTTATTTTTATTATTTGAGTTATTTCAATAAAAAAAATATGTTTGAGGCTTGTGCTGTAGCGCCTGCAGTCTATCATGATGAGGTTTAGGTAGGTACACAAAAAGCGCTTGGGGGGGGGGGGAATCTAAAGTGACCTTTAGATTTATCTGATTGATCTTACTGAAAACGTCAGCTGAAAACTATATTTAATAAACAAGGCTCACTTACAACATTACTGGCTTGCATTTGTTAATATTGTATCTACTAGGGGATTTAATGCAATCTCATATTACAGTAATCTGAGATTGCAATAATATATTAAGTAAAATAAAGTAAAAACACATAATTGTGATAAATGGTTTTTTTAATCACTTTCTTCATTAGGATTATCGTAATATAATAATACAGTATCCAGAAATTGTGCAGAAGGCATTTGGCTACCCTGGTGCCGTGCCTAACCAAGATAATTATCATAATTCTCCTCATCGTGTGGGTACGGCTACCAACCGTTCGTTTGCCAACAAAACAGGTGCAATAATATTGAAGTATAGGATCCCTCCCACTTAGAGAGCTGTCGACTAATATATAAACGAAATACATCCTATTACTAATATGCTTGATTTTATTCTTTCTCTCAACATCCAGTTTGAGTCCGATGTTGACAGCTCTTGCTGTAGGCCACCGTCCACCTCTCTACACACTTCCATTCATCAGTGTCCTATAGGTGTCTGTTCACTCTCTTCTGGTCTACTTATTTCAATCAAGAGATACAGCATTGGCATGTTTTCGGCAAGCTTGGCAGATAAACTCATTTTCATTTAAGTACCTGAAACAAACATTTATCATTTGACTATTAGGTCTAGCACTAGCATTTAGCAAGAAACATCTGAGTGGCACATTTGGGTATAGATAGTGCAATCCACGAAGACGCGCCCCACTCTGCTCCGCTCCGTACTTAAAGTACAACTTACAGTACAGTAATCAGTGGGGCGCGTCTTCGTGGATTGCACAATCTATAAACATAAGCGGCCTGATTACATTCCCACTGCAGGGACACAGACCTCCTCTCTGAAGATGGAATAGGCTGTAATTAACTATGCAGGTTCAGTCCAGATTGGCGATGTCAGATATGGCTTCGAATATGAATTTGTTGCACATTCTGGTATTATTTTATAAAATACAACTATCAACAGACAACTGGACACAAACGATAATACTATTTAGTTTGATTGCATTAAATAATTACATGGTACAAAAATGTTACGATACAAAAATATCGGATACTAACCGTTTGAGGCGCGACCCATTCCTGTAAATTGAAAGAATCATTTTCATCTTCCAATTTTTGCCTTCCTATTGTATTGCAGCGGTCTGTTGCTATTCCGCAATTAATGTACAGGCTCATGATGTCGTTATTTAACCAGTCTTCAAAAGATCATTATACAGATCTGGTTTTCCAGCAAAGGTCTACAGGGGTGGCAGGGTACGGCGTCCAATGTTCAAGCGAGGGCAGTCGGAAGCAATTTCGGAGTTCAGTATTCGAAGAGGTTCTAAGAAATAATAAATCCCGAGAAATACGAAAAAACACAATAAAAGCGAATGACAACAATGACATGACATTTGACAGACGTTGACATTGACATTTGCCGTTTACTAGTGTAATCCGTGGTGCAATCGCTTTTATCGATTATTTATTTCTTTTAATGATTTTTTTATGGTGGTTACTTTAAAAATCAATTAGATTCCAGATTTTATTTATTTTACAATGATTGTAATATAAAAATAATTATAATAAAATAATGGAGTATTATTTAATTATTTGTAACAGTATCGATTTCCACTAAATCGATTATATTCTTATGGCACGCTCTATTGATATAATGCCAGCGTTTGTGAAGTTAGTGATGTTTAACGAAATAAGTGTTTTAATGGTGTACAAAGGTTGTTTAAAACAAAAAATAGAAAACTACTTATTTTCTACACTTGGCCATTGCTATTGAGGCTAAGATTAAAATGGGTTAATTAAGCAAAATAGACGATTTTTTTGGTACATATCTGATTCGTGGAACAGTTAGGCCCAGAAACGGGTTTCTCCTTTCAACTGTCTGCCAATTATGGTTCATGAGATACAGCCCGATGACAGATACACGGACGGACAGTCACGAGCACTAATATGTATACAATTATCAACTTTTCAGTCCTATTGTATGTTGTTAGGAATATAGTATTTTGGAACCCATAGTCCCACACTACGTAGGGCTTATGTAAAGTTGCAATCGTTATTCGGCGAGAAAATCATTTTGAATTTTTGCTAAGTGTATGCATATTTTTGCTCGTGACTGGACAGCGGAGGTTTAGTAGGGTAGGGTGAATTCAAGGCAGACACATCACACTTGATTTTCTATGCCACCAAAACCTGATATTGTTAATGACTCACTCCTTCCATTCCCCAGGGTTTCGGCGGCAAGTTCGGCGTGGAAACAGACAGGGTAGACAAGTCAGCTCATCGGTTCGACGAGGTGGAGAAGGTGGGCACCAACTACACCAAGCAGAAGCCGGATATAGGCGCCGCCAAACCGTCCTCTATTCGGGCCAAGTTTGAGAACATGGCTAAGGAGAAGGAACAAGTAAGTTTGTCATTTTGCTTAAGGGTATATTAGTCCATCATTCTTCCATACAAACGTAGTATGGTGATGTACGTTCAAAACTAAAAATTATATCAATTTGCCTTGTCATTATCTAGCCCTGAATGGAAGCAGAATTGGGAAAAAGTATTGGTTTGGAAGTTATGAGCGTCGAAACTTCCATATTTTAATACTAATTTTAACTCATCTTTGGGCGTAAATAAATAACTTATGTAGCATGAATATGGCAAAATGGAAGCCGTATAGGGATAGATAATCCATTGAAAAGTTCAAATAATTTTATTTTGAGTAAATACATCCACTAGTTTTTCCATAATATCTATACGCCCAAAGGTCTGTTCATGAAATTTTACGCGCTCATTTTCGTTATAAATCGTCGTCTATTTAAATAAATAACTTTACTAAATAGCTTGCAAATTAGTCACGCCACCAACAAGATCGAGCCGTCGACTAGTGGAACCTTAAAGAAAACATTGAAACTAGCATTAAATTTCTAACTGACCGACTCCTTGACAATTCAAAAGTGCCTGTAAATGGGCAAAGGCCTTTTTATACAGAGAAGGCACGAATATTGATCACAAAGGCGTGAAAAGGTAACGGACAGTTATTTTCGCATTTATAATAAACTCAAACTCAAAGCATTAATTTCAATTAAACCATTTACAGGCACGTTTGAATTGTCAAGGAATCGGTCAGTCAGAAATATGAAGCTAGTTGCCTATTCCAAAGCGTAGTAGGTACCTATGGAGAAGAACGGGCAAGAAACTCCACGGACACTCTTTTAAATAAAAAATTGCTACAAAATATTGGTAACATCATTCATGTTGAAATTATACATGTGAGAACAATGTAGAAAGACGTGCACGTTAGAAGTGTCCGTAATAAAAAGATAAAACAAAGAACTATTAAAAAATTATAATACGTTAAAAATAAGTCATGGCAGCTAAGAGATGACCAGTCCCAACTGACGGCGTTCGTTTACGAACATGACGAATATTAGTATGGCTGCCATAAGTAAATCAAAATGCAGCTTATTTTTATTGGTTTTTCCAATATTATCATGTCTATTTTTTATTTCACAGGAAGCGTTACAGTCGGTGCAAAAGATAAGGCAACAGAGAGAGGCTATTGACAAAGACTTATCACAAAAGGTAAGCTTTATTCATAATCTAATATCTTTGTAGCGGTTACACCGCCACATACGAACTACGCATCATAGACATGACGTCACACAAATCCTGCATCGCGCAATTATAGTTTACCGAGCGATCGACATATATACAAGATTTCAACTTCTAACCGATGGGCAGTTGCCCGCCAGACACAACACCCGTCTGGTCGAAGGATCCTCCCTTTTCTATGGTGGATGAGTGAACTTTACACCCTGTTCCTCATACCACTAAATCTTATTAAAATTTTCATATTGGTTGTAATTAGAGAGGGGCTGACTAACCGCCTGGCCGAATACTCAGCCAAGCCGACCATTGTTTTCGGATGAGTTTGGTTCAAAACGGAAATTGTGATTCTAAAATAATATAATAGGTTATGTACGGTCTATAATTCAAAGTTGTAGAAGCTGTCGTTTAAATATTATATTTGTTTTTTATTTACGTTCAATTATTGACTACCAAAAGAAGAGGTCCTATTCTTAGATCATGAATTAGGGTGATTCTAAAATTATTAACAACTGTTGTCTGCGACTTCGTCTGCGCTCCAGGATGAAAAGTAGCTTATGTCCTTCTCCAAGTCATGGTCTACTCCTGTGTCAAATTTCATCCAAATCCGTTCAGCCGTTTTAGCGTGAGAGCGTAACAAACAAACAAACTCACTTTCGCATTTATAATATTATACTAGTTAGGATAAAGGTAACGATTTCATTTCAATCACCCTATTTTTAATGCTGGGGCCGCACCTGCGCCTATCGTAACGAAGCAATACGTGCCGAAGCTTCGTATGTTTAGCTCGCTAAAAAGTTTGCGCGCTAATGCGGTGGTTACATTAGCGGCTTCATAATTTTAACGAATTATCGTACAATATAGATGGCTCTCCATTATTTTGACAGAGCGTCTACACAGTCCAGAGACAACAGTCGAAATGAACAACAGTAGTCCGAGCACGCGCGACGCTAATTAGCGCGCTAAAACTCTATGATGTATTCGGGCGAAAACTGCTACGCAGCCCGAACTATCGCGACGATAGCCGATAATGGTTGGTCACATTTGCGTGTATCGTATCACTGTGCGAAGCTTCCTCACGATAGACGCAGATGCGGCCGCAGCATAAGCATAAAAATATGAATAAAATAAAGAGCCGAATAGTCTACGCTTTTTGCCGACTAGTTGCCGACTTCAAATATGGCCGGACAGTCGGCTTTCCCGTCTAGTCGGTACAGTACAATTATGTTCTTAATGTCCCTCGGCAAACTTCATGTTTCGTCAGTCGTCGGACTTCTATCAGTTGCCCTTTGCACTTGGTGCAGACGGGACGCTCACAATCGACTTGGAAGTATATAGAGTTGTTAATACTCTTTTAACTTAATGTAATTTATTTTTAAAATGGTAGGAAAGCTGCTAAAGTCGCAGGCACGACTGATAAGAAAATAATTTTACAGTTCTATGTAGTTCACAGGAAAATCAGAACAAAACAACAATAAAGTAGGTACTTAGTTCTGAATTCAAATTATTATACAAGATAAATCTAATCATTGATGGACATGGAAATTTGCATTCGTTTGTATTCGGAAATGCAAAGATTCCCTAGGGATATAAAAAAAATAGAAATACAGTACATCGTTAGGTGTAATGATCTGTTGATCTAAATAAAATGTAACATATTCTTCACAAATCCTTCCACAGGAGAAAGTCCGCGTAGACAAAGAGAAAGCGGACCAACCTGAACCGGACGTCGAACCGGAAGCCCCCACCAAGCTGCCCCCGGGCCGCCTCGCCAACAGACAGCCGGTGTTGCCGTCTCCTACCGCTTCACCCGTCACTTCGCCTCTTACATCGCCTATCATGCACAAGGTTTGTCAAAATAACACTTAAAAAATACAACAGACGTGGATATATTTAGTATCCTGTTCCGCTTAGCTATTTCTAAAGAGCCATAAAAAACCCTGAAAGAAATCGACACGTGTTTCACCTCTAAACGAGGCATCCTCAGGATGACGATTGACTTGTCGCGAATCCGAACACGGCGTGTTGCACCACCGAGCGCTAGACGCAGAGCGCGTTCGTGTGTTCGTGAGAGGTGAAACACGTGTCGATTTCTATTTATGGCTCTTTAGAAATAGCTAAGCAGAACAGGTTACTAAATATACGGGGTGGCAGGGACATCGACGCGAAAACTGAAACCATGGATTCAGTACATGATTCTGAACCAAAAATTTCAATGCAGGGGGCGTTGAAATTTTTAGTCGGTTATTTTAAAAAAAAATCTGCTGTTCCATACATTTTGACCGCACTTTTCTTTGAAACAGCAGATTTTTTTTAAAATAACCGACGGAAAATTTCAACGCTGGGGGGTTCAGAATCATGTACTGAACCCATGGTTTCAGTTTTCGCGTCGATGTCGAGATGCCACCCTGTATACACGTCTATTGTATTTTATAATGGATTTCCGCAAGGTCACGCCTGAATCAATTAACTAAAATAACACTTCTATAATGTATATATTATGAACAGCGGTCTATTCTGTAAAAAAGTCACCGTGAACAGTTTGTTGAAGTGAGCTGTCCCATCTGATGCAGGGATGTTACGGATGCAGATTTTTTTACATCTGCGGATGCGGAACTCAAGGGGGGGCAGGGGCGAAACGTCCATATAAGCCGATTCCTACCGGCTTCCCTTTGGAAATTCGGAACACAACCACTCTATCGTCATTGAATAATCAAACTATAAGTATTTGATACACCATAAAATTAAAATACCTATTACAAAACGCCTACATACATTAAAAATTGTCTTAATAACCCAACAACAAAACACTGCGCTAAAATAACTCGTAGGCGCGTCCGGCTTATGCTAAATTCAATTTCCTTACAAAAAATAAAGTCATCATGACGTCACTTCGGTCACGTGATACCGCGGTTTCTATGAGCCGGGTAAGCCGGTCTGTAGCGAGTTATTGTAGGCACATAGTAGCAGAAACGTGCGCGCGGGAGCGAGAAGGAATTATTTTTATTTATTTATTTATTTAAAACTCTTAAACTATCATTACAGGTTTAGAAACATAATGCGATAGCTAAGCCTGCTTATAATATTAACTATTTTAAATAACACTATTACTAACAATTACAAATAACTACACAATACATTAACACCAAATTACTTATAACTAAAACAATACAACCTTATAATTATAACAATGACTATATAATTATAAATTATAACATAACTTATAATAAAACAAAAAAAATAACACAAAAAAGAAACAATAAACATAAAATTACCCTAACTGTTGCTTTCGTAACATATTATATATAAACTTACTCTTGCAAGTTCACTAAAGTAACACGAAAAAATGTCCAACCTATTCTGAATTCCGTTAACAGTTCGAATTGCTCGCGTGAGAGGTGCTTTGGCCAGCAGGTTGGTTCGGGCAGTTGGCACATCCAGCAGTGGCGGGCGCCGCCGCCTCCACACGTAGCGGTCCGGAACAGACAACCGCAAGCACTGAAGCACTCCCGGATTGTGCTCCTTGCCCCGGAGTAGTTTAATTAAATAGACGACAAGAGTAAACTGTCGTCGCACCCTTAACTCATTGTACCCGACCATGCCCAGTACAAACAGGGTGGGGTACATCAGCGGGTACAATGGATAAACCCCGTACAGTCTGAAGTACAAGTGACGCGTGAACTTGTTCTGTATGCGCTCCACCATGATAGAGTACTTGGCTTCATGTGGAGCCTATTATTGCTATTGCACCACCTCTTTCTGGCACACGCATTAGATAATTATTTAAAAATCTATATAGCTCTCGAAATTTTATGCGTTTAACAGATATAACACTATTTCGTGAAAATGTGACAATTTAGAGCTATATTTATAATTTAAATGATTATTATTTCCATTTTGTTGATTATGATTTTACTTATATTCACCCTTTTCCACCCACATCTGCATCCGCACGAGCTCCGCATTAATTAATGCGGATGCGGAGGTCTAAATAAATGCGGTAGCGCCGTAATTGCGGATGCGGTTACGAATTTCCGCAACATCCTTCAGAATCAATCGGCAGATATATTAACGTGGACCTGATAGATCGACCCGTGCGGCTGTTATTACTTAGCTCCTATTATTATTATAATATGCATTTTATATTTAAGAGCGATACATTATTTTGAGACACTTCTTTTTTACTCTTATACACCCTGTATGACTACAAGATGTTTCTGAATGCGAATGCCTAATGGCTCTAAATAAAACAAAATAAATAAAATATGGTATAACTGAACACTTTCTCTAGATAAATAATTATTTTATTTTGCTCAATAAAACCACAGTATAAATATGGACAGTACAGAAACTACGTAGTAAACGTTCGAAACGGCACACACTCACACAGATGCGCTCATTGACTCACCCTAAGCGATTGTCGCGGTGCTGGCAGTTGCGGGTGCCGTGTCGAGACGAGAGGTAGCGTCGATCTTTTTAAAAATGGAGTTATTTTTTAACAAATAGCCCTAGTTTCCATCCTGCGCAAATTTATGCTGTGATAAAACTCACAGTGCCAATCTGTAAGGACCAGTAGCATATAAAAATACAAATGGTTTAAAATTCACGAGAATCGAAACATTAGCCACGTATTCACGAGGGACAAAGTCGCTCGACATGTCGCGAGCAGTCGCGGGCCATTTACGTGCGACTGTCCGGCGACAATGTCGGTCGACATTTTGCTTGTCTACATACCAAAGTTGTGGTCGCGAGACATCCAGACACACAGAGCGACACGCGTCATCACTACTCGAATGCCGTCAGGCGACTGTCGAGGGACACAAAGTCGCGCAAGGTCAATGCTTTCCGAGCGTCGACACGCGACATGTCCCGCGACACGTAGATGTGGCCTGCGATGTCGGGCGATGTTACCCACGACGTCGCCCGACACGTAGAATTCGTGTCGGGCGACAAGGTCGCGGGACAAATGTCCCTTATTGTATACGTGGCTTTACATCTTTTCTAGGTAATGCCTGATGTACCGCCGCCAGCCGAAGTAGTAAGATCTGCGCCCGCGCCGGCTGAAGTAGAGGAAGTGACGTCAGCGGTGGACAAACTGCCCAACTTGCCGGATGTCACGCTAGTCGGAGAGCCCAAGGAGGATAAGGAAGAGGTTTGTTGATAATTTATTAAGTTGTTGTAGGTTTTGAGACCCGCTTTTCTTTGTGGGTTCAAATCCTGAGACGTATCAATAAATGTGACATAGTTTGTTCTTTAAATAATACAAAATTTTTGTTTGTAATATCGTAATGGTGGTGTTTTTAAATTGCTGATTTACACTAGGGAAATTTCTCGCCTTGAATAGGAAAAATAATCGAAAGTCGACTCGTCTGAGATACTCGCATGAGATACTCGCATGTCAAGAACTGTGTTTGGCTTCGCTTCTCAGAACAGAAAACGTCTTAGTAAACAGAAAATCGTATTTAACCGTATGCAACTGCCTCTGTGGTCTAGTTGTTAGTCCACCTGTCTTAGACCCAGAGGTCCCGGGTTCGATTCCCAGTGGGGGCAACATTTTCTGCTCGGTTTGGTTGGTGGTAGAGCTTGTTCTCTAAGTTCACCTGGCTAGCTACCACCATCTTATCAAAGTCTGTCGCCAAAACAACAATGTTAACAGCATTGTTGAGGATTCCGGGTGAAGCTCGCTTCCACCTTCGGCCTGATCATCACTTACCATCAGGGGAGATGCAGCCCAAAGCTTCAATGGCGAGGATAAAAAAGAAAGTGTTTTCAAATAACAGTTCGAGAAAATCTCCTGAATAGTCTCGAATGACATCATTTTAGGCCAGGGATATTCCCCTACGAACTCGCATGGTTACTATCAATAGACGAGAAACTCCCCGGGTAAATGCGCCTGAAGTAGGGATGTGGCTTCAAAATGTTTGATATGTGGCGGCATCTACACCGCCATATGCGAACTACGCATCAAAGATCTGACGTTACACAAAATCCTGACGTCCCACAAAATCCTGATATCACACAAAATCCTGACGTCACACAAATCCTGCATCACGCAATTAGAGTTTTCCGCGCGAACGCCATATACAGGGTGGCAGGGACATCGACGCGAAAACTGTTACCATGGATTTAGTACATGACTCTGAACCCCCATGCGTTGAAAGTTTTCGTCGGTTATAAAAAGAAAATCTGCTGTTTCATAGAAAAATGCAATACCTATGCGGTCAAAATGTATGGAACAGCAGATTTTTTTTTTAAATAACCGACGAAAAATTTTCCACGCAGGGGGATTCAGAATCATAATCCATGGTATCCAGTTTTCGCGTCAATCTGCCAACCTGTATATAACTTCCCCGAAATCAATCGTCGGGCAGTTGCCCGCCAGACACGACACCCGTCTGGTCGGAGGATCCTCCCTTTTCTATAGAGGATGAGTGAACTTAACAACCTGGTCCTCATACCTCTAAAGTTATATTTAATTTCTGTCCCCAGCTCATTCGCCAGCCCACAATAGTGGTATCCCCTGTGGGGTGGGAGAGTGAAATGGCAGGAGAAGGTGAAATAGAGGGAGATGATGAAGACGGGTACACCGCCAGGGCACTCTACGATTACCAAGCGGCCGCCCCTGATGAGATATCCTTCGACCCTGATGATATCATCACCAATATCGTGATGGTAAGTTTAACAATTCGTTTTCTTTTAAATAACCGACTTCTGCTGCAAAAATCTTATTTCCCAATATATTTAGGAATTCGTCCTGAGAAAGTAAAGCAAAAAAAGTGTGTGTGTCAGCTCCGACGCACGACTGGAGTTTACTCCTAAGAATTTTTATGTCTAATTAGATTTCAGTAAGAAATTGTTATTATGTTGTGATCTCAGGTAGATAGATATTAGGTTCGTGTTAAAAAATTAATTTAGAAGGAAATTTTAGCAAATTGAAATTGTCATAATTACGTAACTTAAAAACTCACTTTTTTGTTTGTAAAGATATTTATTTAATCTTGGTCTTAAATGAAAAGGTTTAAACTTAAAGCTATTTGTCACGTTTAGTTCATGAAAATCGACATGCGGAACAAAAAGATAAGGTAATTTTTATGTATGGAAATTTTGTTTAGTTCATAATTTGTAAATTTTTGTTCTAAAAAGATGTAATTACTAAAGTAAATAACTTATATTTGTGTTTTATATGCATATTAGTAAGGTGAGTATGTTTTGTATATACACACATACATAATCTGGAAGTGAAAGGTGTGCAAAGGAACGTAACGCCTCACTTTTAGTTAACGCTCGATTTTACTCGTCATAATTTTTTCATACCACGGGCTAAATATGAAAATCGTTTCTTTAGGAGTAAACTCCAAAAAGTAAAAATCGTTTATTTCAACATTTAAATTACAATACAGAAGTACCAACAGTAATTTCTATCGCTATGCAAAGTTACTATATTTCGATTTGAATTAAGGGTATGGCATAAGTTTAAGCATAATCAGCTTAAAATATTCCCACTGTTGGGACACAGGCCTCCTCTGCATGAGAGGGAGTGGGCTGTAATCTACCACGTAGGCCCAGTGTGAATTGGTGGATGTCACATGTCTTCGAATTTTCGGTTCTAGGATATGCCGGTTCCCTCACGATTTTACTTCAACGATTTGAGAACGTGGGTGATTCAAAATTCAAAAATTCAAAAGTCATTTATTCAAACTAGGCTGAGAATCAGCACTTTTCGAACGTCAAAATTACATAAGACAGTCCCCCAAAAACGCCCACCCTTCACCACTTCCTAGTGCCTTTAGCTGGGAAGAAGAAGTAGCGCAACAAACTCCCCAGCAGCACAGCTGTCTGTTCAAGTTAGAGAATGATTCTAGTATACAATAGTATACAAAATAACTTACATTATGCAACACAAAACATAATTCAAATGATAAATTATAAGGCCATATGTCAGCTAGCACACGCCAATATACCAACCAAAAACATCGAGAACTATACTAAAGCATAAAAAAAAAAAAAAAATTGAATATGGGTGCCGGTGTAATTACAGGCACATTACAGGCATTTTAACTTTCTCTCTGGGCTGGCAAAGGAACTGCGATGCCACCAAGGGTGTAGCTAGCGCGGTATCAGCCGTATTAATGATGCCCCTGGGCTACAGGAGCCCACGGACGAAAATTCGTAAAATGTTATCCATAACCTCAAATTCTTATTGATAAAAGGCCCGGAATTAATTAATACCTAATGAAAATATGAAAAAATCGTAATTTATTTATGGTTTTGTAAAGGCTTCAAGCTACAGGTGCGGTCAAGCTCTTGCAGTCATTTTTGTAAAATCACACAGAAAATCTAACCTATCCAAGTCAGGATGCTCCAATTTTCAAGCTCGTTCTTGCACTCTCTTAGTAAAATCACAATAATTATGTAACCGAGTAAGTCACATAATAAAAAAAACAGTGGCACTCCGGGAGTGCCGACAGAAGTGAAAGTGAAGTGAACTTTTATAGAACATTGGTCCGTAACCTTATCTAAATAAAGAGCACAATCGCGTTTACAAAAAAAAAAAAACTTCCAAACCTTAAAAGTAAAAATGCTTGCATAGAACATTGATCCGTAACGTAACACAAATAAAGAGCACAATCGCGTTTACAAAAATTAAGTGTTGGTAACGGTGTCGCGAGTTCAACTGTTTTTTCCCATCTCGAAAATGCGCAACGCGCCTATAGAAGTTTTCACTTCAAAAGACCAGAAAGTAATTAAAAACGTATTATTTCTCTTCCTCAGATCGACGAAGGCTGGTGGCAAGGCCTCTGCAAGGGCGCTTACGGCCTCTTCCCAGCCAACTACGTTCAGCTTCAAGATAAGTGAAACATTCCCTGCGTAGACCGCTAGATTTAACACTAATATTAAAGAGTATGACTTGTCTGTACATTGGATTTCGTTAACAAATGTGAGAATATGTCACACTTCTATACTTGAATACCCAATCTTAGATAATTGTCATGTATTGCCAGTTAATCAACTATCTACTTTAGCTTTTTGTACTCTAGGTTGATTTTTGATTGACCTTTTAGAATGAAAAGGTCCTAAATAAATTTTATTTGCAATGGAATTTGAACTTTGTCATGTATGACATTGACTTTGTATTCCCAAAACTTGATAATTATCTAAGATTCCGAATTCAAATATGTATATGTGGCTCATGTCTTGTTACTGTTTTATTTTTGTAACCTGAATTTTTATTTCGTGTTTGAGTATGTAGTGGCATACTCAAAATATACGCTCAGATATCTTTAGGCTATCCTATAAATATTTGTTTCGAAGCGGGAATAAAGACGGAAGGCGTATGTTATAAAGACTTTCGAACTTAATGGCGGCTCGGAACATGAGCTGAGTGAATGCGCTGGGGGGGGGGGGAGGGGGAAGGTACTGCGCAACGAGTAGAGCACTTCAAAACTGACATTAATTTTGAATCGAACTGTACGTCACAAATTTTTCGAGACAACGCCATTTTATTTAAAAAGCACGATTATTTTGGCATTATATTCTTCATAAGAAATCATTTCGGTACCTTAATAGACAAAAATATTAGTTGTATAAAAGTATGTAAACTAGTTATTATTGTTATAAAAGACTTTAATTTTGATAAATGAGTAATTTTGATGATATAATTATTATAATGTTGAAATGATAATATGGACAGTTTTAGATCAACAAAATGACTTTAATAGTCTTAATAACGGGATGTATGCATTATTAGCTAATATGACATTTGAAATCGGATTAATATTATATTCATATAACTTTGAGAAACAGGGGATCGTCAGAACTGTTAAAGATAAAGGAATTATTCTAACACTTTATAACTGTCAATATTATTATAATTTATGCAAAAATATCTTGTTAGCTTTGACACTTAGAACAAATACAAAGATTGAGCATGATCATTATGATCTCAAATTCCGTTACGACGTAAAAAGTATTATATACGCCTTGCTCAAAGCGAACAAGATTTTTTTGCATACATCATAGAAATAGAAAAGAGTGAGCATTCTTGTGAAGAAGGAGTAACTGCTGGTTCGCCTGATACTGATGAAAATACACGAATATTGCAGATTTGTGCAATACATTACTTTTTGTTGGGGCGAAATTCACCAGTGAAACTGAACGCGATGAAATTCAAACTTAAAGTCAAAGCATTTATTTCAAATAAACCAATTACAGGCATACATTTAAACCAATAGCTAAGTTACTTGGCTTTGATGATCTAGCAGCCCTACCTAGACAAGACTTTACAGTACAAATATGTTCTTAAAGTCCCTCGGCAAACCTCGTATTTCGTCAGTCGTCGAATTTCTATCAGTTGCTCTTTGCACTTGGTGCAGACCGGACGCACTCAATCGACTTGGAAGTATATAGAGTTGTTAATACTCTTTTAACCTAATGTAATTTATTTTTAAAATGGTAGGAAAGCTGCTAAAGTCGCAGGCACGACAGATAAGAAAATAGTTTTACAGCTCTATGTAGTTCACACGAAAATCTAAACAAAACAACAATAAAGTACTTAGTTCTGAATTCAAATTATTATACAAGATAAATCTAATAATTGATGAACATGGAAATTAGCATTCCTTTGTATTCGGCAATGCGATGATTTCCGAGGGACATTAAGAATAAAAATACTGTATATGTGGACGATGAACTGAGAAGACGTCGATTGCAATGAATTGCGATAGATGAATGAGCTTATGTTCTGATGATGTAAATAAACTAATGGAATGTAAAAAACCAATTACAGCCACTTTTGAATTGTCAAGGGGTCGGTCAGACAGAAAGATGAAGCTAGTTGCCCATTCCAAAGCGTAGTAGGTTCCTATGGAGAAGAACGGGCAAGAAACTCAGCACACAAAAACCGCGTTCAAGAGCTCTCAACGATGATGACACTACCAGCTGTCGAATGCGGTTTAGATGTGCTGATTGCGTTCTGTTTTATTTTGGTGACATTCAGGGACCGCGGAAGTGGGGGCCAGAGGGGGCCAAATGCCCCTCCAAAATCAAACAGGGGGCCGCGCCCCCTCCAATGTTACTAATATTGGTAAAAAAGGTTTAGAAAGGAATGGTGTAGAAATATGTTCCTGTCGCCTTGTTTGTTTCCTTCTCGCCCCGTTGCGCTATTTTACGCGTAACCTACGATGGCGGAATTTGTACATTAAATTGTTTTTGGAAGGGGGTGACCAAAAAAGTTTGCCCCCCTCCGTCGTGGAGTACTTCCGCGGTCCCTGGTGACATTCGCTCATAGTCCTTACTAAACGTCGCAAGTGTGCTCACTCTAGTTAATAGTAAGTAAGTAACATAACTTTGATAACGTACTTATGACACGAGATAACGCGAGAAACCTCACTACATTGACATAAGGTGGATTTTTATTATTTTGTAGCGATAGCCTATTGCGTAGGCTTTCATTGGAGGTAGGAATAATAATGTAATAACATTACTATTCACTACGATGCATTTTTTGACTTATGATGTTGACATAAGATTCAAATTGTAATGGTAAACGTATCATCGTAGAATGATCACTAGCGAAACAATTCACAATGATGCATTGTGTGACTTATGACGTAGACAGTAGGTCTAAATTAGGGTGTTATCATGGAAGGTAATAATGGAGCGTAATTTACGAAGTGTATGCTCGGCAAACGGTTGCTTTGGCATGAAAAGCTTGAGCTTAAACTTTGATATTTAATTGAACCTTAAAGGGTTATCGGCGTCTGTAAAGGCACTATCTACCAGGTTAATTCAAAATGGTACAGTACGACACAACTTAGATGTAGCATAAGTTTGAAAATTTTCATTCAATCATTTAAATTTTTCGAATGTATTTGGTTAGTGACTTTACAAGT
Organism: Agrochola litura; assembly: GCA_949152395.1. Classification (NCBI taxonomy): domain Eukaryota; kingdom Metazoa; phylum Arthropoda; class Insecta; order Lepidoptera; family Noctuidae; genus Agrochola; species Agrochola litura. Next base: position 2,578,871 of record OX424512.1, read on the forward strand.
TATTGCGTTTGCGTAAAGATAATTTTCACCTAAAGCAGTAATAAAGATTGGTGATTTACGAATTTTGCCGATGCTACGACTAAGTTGTGTCGTACTGTACAGAATTTATATTAATTCAAAACGGTACAGAATTAGTAATAATTTAAAATGGAACAATTTGTATAAAATTTTCTGCTCGACAAGTTAACCGTTTAAGAGTTTAAGCACTTCGTAAATTCAAAGATATCAAGTTAATGGTTAAGAGAGTAGATCGCACATTCGTTATTCAATAGAATAAGATATAATTATATTGTCTTCCAAAACCTACCTCTACACGCAATCGCATTTTATTTTAAAATGCACGACATTTTGCACATTTTTCATAAAAAAAAAACGTCGTTTAGAGGCGAAATTTCTTTCGCAACTTTGATGGGGTCGGTTTCCAGTCTAACCGGATGCAGCTGAATAACAGTATTTTGCATGGAGCGCCTGCCTATTTGACCAATGACTTTTGGGCCGAATGATACGCCCTGTTTCGCTTTCTTACTAAGTTTTTTCTCTATTTCTTTCGTATGTATTCAAAGAAATAAAGCATTTAACTACATGCAATAAATTATTTGTAAGCTGACTTATATTTTGTTAAGAATAATTATTTTAGCTCAACACACATACAAGGCGCGTGTCGGGCGCGGGTCAGGTCGGGAGTGGGAGCCGCGCACGCGTTTCGTGTGCTGACATCCACATAATACAAGGAATTACAATATATACAAGCCCGCTGTACTACCGTCCCGACCCGCGCCCGATACGCACCCGCCTTGTGTGTTGATCTTTAATCGAGTCGACTATTACTTTTAAGAAAAAATGCATTAAAATCATTAATAAAAAAATTATTTGTCATTATGCATCCTTAGAATTTATTTTCAGTGTAATATTTGCCATTAAATTGATGATAAAAACCTATATCCCTTAGAATGTATCCAATGTTTAATTTGTCATAATTATATTCCATATCCTATTGTAGAAACTATCAGGCTTTAGATAATAGATAAAATAGTAATATTAAATAGAAATGATGAATGATTAAATTATATTTTTTCTTTTATGTATGAATTTGTATGAGTCTAACACCCGGTTTCTGAAAGGCTGAACAAGATAAAAAAAGGCTACTAAACTATCAAAACTCAAGTAGAGTAATTTGTAAGCTTTTATAAATAATAATAATAAATTATTGCCCCAAAAACAGTGTTACAGTTATTTCTCTACCAATTATGAATAAGCAAAAAAACTGTGCAATACAATAAAGTACTTAACTTTAGTGGAAAAGATCTGTACCAGTTGAAAAACTGTATCACAGGTGGCAAGACCTTGCCGTTGTTTTAGTCAGCCGATCACAGCATAGCCTATTAGCCAATTTTTGTTTTCCTTTTCTGGAACCGGGTGTTAGTAGCATGAATAAAGAGTCATTACGAATTGAGAATTAAATTATAAGTTTTATTAACAAAGTATTTTTAAGAAATATCTGCGAAATTCGACTAGATAATGCCCGTTTTCACTACTTACCGGGCATTAAAATTATTGAAAAAATAAGTAAATGATTTCTGAAGTTTTCATTTTTATTCCAAAAAGTATTTTCACATTAATTGGTGTTTATAGAAATCATACACCAACTAAAATAATAGAGTTGTTTGCGAATGATTTTAATATAATGTTGACAGTATCGTAATTTGAAACTTCACCACATGTTCACGAATATTGACAGGCAACACGGCGGTAAATTTTTGACGGAATGTCCAGTAAAAAATAGTTTTTTTTTGTTCTAGAATAGATTCCCATAATCGAATACGCTGGATATGGATGGCCAAATCGTATCGAATCGTAATTTGAGTATTGATAAACCAGCGCTTAATCATATTTTGGGACATGTGGGGTGGAATTAAAATAGCATATAAGTAGTATGTATAGGTATCTAATGCCGAACTATGTTTTATATAAAACAATTTATTGTTTAAAGATGAATAAATAAATATTTTATATCTATTTCCAGGTTTTATTTTTCGCCCTTCCTATCTACCTAATATTTAGACACAGTGGTAAGAAAAAACAGCCGCTTACACGTAGTCACCACTTACACATACAAGACATCCTATCGCACGAGTTGGTCACAGTAGCTAAGCTAGGTCACCCCAACCAAATAGGTAAGATAAGGTTAGAATCGTGAGACAAAGGGCACGAACTGAGCGAGCAAAGCTAGCGGTGCAGCGGCCCGGCCGGCGATTGCTACATCCAAGTTGCTCGCAGTTAAGGCCTATTATATAAGCGATATCGCTTTCGCGCTCGGTAGCGGTAATGGTCCAAAGGGACTAACCAGGAGAGCGACAACGATATCGCTTATATCGGAATAGGCCTTAGGTACTTGGCTATTTAGTATTTTAGGACTGAGAGCGACAACGATATCGCTTATATCTGAATAGGTCTTAGGTACTTGGCTATTTAGTATTTTAGGACTGAGAGCGACAACGATATCGCTTATATCTGAATAGGTCTTAGGTACTTGGCTATTTAGTATTTTAGGACTGAGAGCGACAACGATATCGCTTATATCTGAATAGGCCTTAGGTACTTGGCTATTTAGTATTTTAGGACTGAGAGCGACAACGATATCGCTTATATCTGAATAGGTCTTAGGTACTTGGCTATTTAGTATTTTAGGACTGAGAGCGACAACGATATCGCTTATATCTGAATAGGCCTTAGGTACTTGGCTATTTAGTATTTTAGGACTGAGAGGGACAACGATATCGCTTATATCTGAATAGGTCTTAGGTACTTGGCTATTTAGTATTTTAGGACTGAGAGCGACAACGATATCGCTTATATCTGAATAGGTCTTAGGTACTTGGCTATTTAGTATTTTAGGACTGAGAGCGACAACGATATCGCTTATATCTGAATAGGCCTTAGGTACTTGGCTATTTAGTATTTTAGGACTGAGAGCGACAACGATATCGCTTATATCTGAATAGGTCTTAGGTACTTGGCTATTTAGTATTTTAGGACTGAGAGCGACAACGATATCGCTTATATCTGAATAGGTCTTAGGTACTTGGCTATTTAGTATTTTAGGACTGAGAGCGACAACGATATCGCTTATATCTGAATAGGCCTTAGGTACTTGGCTATTTAGTATTTTAGGACTGAGAGCGACAACGATATCGCTTATATCTGAATAGGTCTTAGGTACTTGGCTATTTAGTATTTTAGGACTGAGAGCGACAACGATATCGCTTATATCTGAATAGGTCTTAGGTACTTGGCTATTTAGTATTTTAGGACTATTTGAGGCTCATGAAAAGACAGTACATTTACTGTATTAGTGTCCATCTGAGCAGTGATAGCCTAGTGGTGTGACCGTCAGAATGCCAAGTCATAGGTCTCGAGTTCGAACCCAAGGACGCACCTCTGACTTTTCGGATTCATTTATTTATTTATTTAACCATTTATGCAAACACATATAAACAGACAAGAAGAAAGGAACAGAAAAATACGTACAAAGGCAATACTTATTTCTAAAGAAATCTCTTCCAGCATACCTGCGATAGGAAAGTATACAAAAAGAGATGTAGACAACGTGTGTAACCGTATAAGAAAAAATTAAAACATAAATCATAGAAGAAAAACAAAAAAAAATTATCATGTGCGTATTCCATGTTAATTATCACTTGCTTAAAAAACGGTGAAGGAAAACATCGTGAGGATGCCTGAGGGATATTTCTTGACGGCATGTGAAGCCAAGTCAGAGGCCCATGGGCGGCTTTAAAACTCTGACACCAGGTTAGTCACTAACCACACGAAAAGAAGGAGAGTGACCATATATTTTTTTAGGAATTCCAAACGTAAACTATTTGGAGTTCCATTAAATACATACCTCGACTCGTGTCATACTCAATACGTAGGCACCTCGTACACATCATCACATAGACCTCAATACAATAATTTTGACGAGTAAAGTTGTGAAAATTAAGGAAGTTGAGATAGCCCATCTATCTGGCGTTGGTCCATTATCAATCCAATTCAACATTGCGATTGTGGCTTGAGAGTTGCCTTTCTAGTAAATATAGATGGCGTTACCAGTCGTCCTAGTTACATGCAACAGCATAGATGTCGCTACTAGTTACATCTTTTAGCATTATCTGCCGCACTCGGATGTGTTTCAATTCACAGTTATTTTTGTATGACAGCAACCCAAGCAGCACCCCACCAGCAAACTTAGTGCACCGAAAATAAAGATCACTTTAATTTTAACAGTCTTCTTAGCTTGTCGATGGCAAAAATAACACATATAAAAACTTTTTACAAAAAAAAAACAACCGACTTCAAAAAAAAAACACTACAAAGTGAAAAATAACTTTAATTTCGGAAGTCGGTGTCTTTGGTTTTGAATTTTCGTTCTTTGTCACCGACTTCCGAAATTAAAGTTATTTTTCACTTTTGTAGTGTTTTTTTTTTGAAGTCGGTTGTTTTTTTTTTGTAAAAAGTTTTTATTTTTCACTTTTTAGTTGTGGTACCTACCCCACACAAATTCGAATACCACTACCTGCTATGTAAATAACAGTGACAAGAAGTTATTATATCATCTACATACTAAGTGGGAAAAAATACGTATAATTGAAGCTAACTCAAAAACTACCCAAGCAAAGTTAATAAAATTTATATGGGACCACCTCTGAAGTATGATCTACCAAACAAAAAAAGAATCATCAAAATCTATTCATAATTGGCGGAGTAATCGCGTAACAAACATACAAAAAAAAAAAAAAAAAAAACATACCTACACACGAATTGAGAACCTCCTCCTTTTGGAAGTCGGTTAAAATACCTACCTAATCTTATATTTGTTTGCAAAATTCAGCAACGCTAATACGCAGCCAATAGGTCTTCACGTGTGCAGGTGACAGACAGGGAATGCAGCGCAAGATGAAAACAGCGCCATTATCTGTGGAAAGACGCCGCATACGCATCCGACATCTGAGCCGTCCATGAATCCACTTTAAGGTTTTCCAAGTCGCCCACGGCCACTCGTTCTCGGGTGGGAAGGTGTCTGATGGTCCACTAGTAGACTGGATTATTGGACCATCAGACGGTCCAATAATAGACCACAGTCGATAATTTTTGAAACCAATAAAAATTTAGTACATTACTTTGGTAAATGTTCTCGGAAAATGCAAAGAAACGAAAAAACCTCGAATCCGATATTTTTTTAAATTCATAATCTATGTATCTACTCATCATTATGTCATTATGTATTGTGTTTGTTTTTTTGTTATGTATTATTATGTTCCCAGGTCTAATTAAGGAATCAGGAGGTTTGAGCTCTTGCCAAAGGTCACATCTTGCTGTGAAGGGATTGAACTCACGCACCAAGAAAACTTTTGCGACTCTGGGACACTGTAGTAGACATTGGGTGGCGTGGGTCATCCTGTAGCTTCGCCCTCTCGATGCGGCTGGCTATTGTCCTGCGAATTTCTGGAGGCGCAATGCCTGTTAGTGGATACAACATTCGGATCGGGGTCGTATTTAAACAACCAGTAATAATGTGGCACGTCTCATTAAGTGCTGTATCCACAAATTTAGCATGGACAGATCGGCCCTACAGTGGATAGGCATATTCACCAGCGGAGCAAAATGCATATAACCTGATGTTGGATATAGATCGATGCGTGTAGGTTGTTGTAATTTACCTATAAGACCATAGAAGGTTAGGTAAGCTACGCTTGCCGAGGTCGGACTGTCGATAGGCGACCATCCATTACATATCGAGACACCTCTGTGCTTCAGAAAGCACGTTAAACCGTTGGTGCGTCTGTCATTCGTAAATCTTTGGCAGTTGTTACGGGTCGTCAGAAGATCGAAAGTCAGACAATCAGCGAATCCGCGGCAAGTGGCCTGAAGGGAGGAGCAGTGCGGTGTCTAGTCTTGTGTGAACACCGATTACAGCTCACGGCCCAGTCGCGAGAATTATCGAATAATCCCGCGAATTCGCTTGCCTTTTCACTCGACGAGATGAAATTGACACTTCGCAATGTAAAATGAGCCTTAGTAAACAATCTTCCATAAATTACAGTTTCACACTATTGACCCCAAAGCCTTTCACTTTTCGTGTGGTTACTGACTAACCTGGTGTCAGAGTTTTAAAGCCGCCCATGGGTCTCTGACTTGGCTTCACATGTCGGCGAGAAATATCTCTCAGGCGGTTTCCTCACGATGTTTTCGTTCACCGTTTTTGAAGCAAGTGATAATTATACAATACGCACATGAATCCGAAAAGTCAGCGAAAAGTGAGTCAAAAGGCGAGCGTGCCCCAATTGCCCAATTTTCACCTTATACAGAACCTTGTAAAAAGTCTCAATTACAAGAAAATAAGCCTGCAATAATGAAAATAAAATCCTGACTATAAATTAAGCATTAATTGCGTCCCTCTTGGTAATAATAGGGTGTCAAGAGCGTCTTTGATTAAGACTATCTTTAACAATCATTTGTCTGCATTAGGGGCGGAATGTTTGCACAGGCGGCAAATATGGTTGGCCGCGGCTTTGTTTGTCCTGGCCTGTAATTATTGGGCCCAATTGATTGTAAGGCTGGTATTAAGATTGATTTGAAAAGAGTATAGGTAATGGTATACTGAAAGATTTTGTGCCAGAAAAGATAATGTTGTTTTTAATATGTTTGTGAAAAAAATATTGCTGATTTTTTTTTTGGAATCACCCTCTTCTTTTGTAGGTTCTTTCTCTAAAATATTCTAGTCATTGCCACGCATTTTTTGGTCGAAAGACCTGCTTGGTTTTATCCAAGAACTCAACTTAAACGGCATAGAGTTCTATTGACAAAAAGACGTATTATTTATGCTCCCAGAATAAATAAAATGAAGAACTGACCACCAGTCAAACTCACTGTCAAACCCGGTCAAACTAAAGTTAAACAGATCAACAAAAGGATTTCATCCCAATTTCGGAAATGAACAAAATTACTAATGAACGTCTTTACAATTCTTACTTTTCTCATTCAAACTGTATTATGTGAATATGACAGGCGTGTTATAACAACTCTAAGGTTCTCCAAATTCAGCATAACACCTACCGTTGTTAACGGTAAAGCTGTAGGAGAAGGGCAGTTCCCATTCCTAGTGTCTCTCAAGGAACCCATGCAAAAATTTGAGCCAGGAAAGTATTTATGGCAGAATCTTTGTGGTGGCAGCATTATTACTAATACAAAGGTGCTGACAGCAGCGCATTGCTTCGAAGTTAACAATTTCTATTACGAGAAGCACCCGGAAGCGGTGCGCTTCGTGGCAGGCAGCATGAAGACGGATCTCATACACACCGGGATAACAGAAACCACAGCAGACGCCCAGTGGAGACAAATAACAAAAGTGATTTTACACAAGGACTTCAGTTTCCCTTCAAGCGATATTGCCGTAGCAGTGATGGATCAACCGTGGGTCTATAACGACCAAGTCAATTATGTGAAACTTGCGACAACGATGTCCGACTATCAGGGTCAATGTGTGACCGCTGGGTTCGGAAGACTTAGCCATGATTCGAATGCCAAAACCTCGCCAGTCATGCTTACGGCTGATATTGAACCCATTTCCAGGTGGCAGTGCTCCTTAATGTGGGAAATGAATATGAATTCGTTTATTTGCACGGCGACTGCTTTCACAGACGTTGCTAGGGGTGACTCTGGTGGACCGCTGGTGTGCATGCGTACCGGAGACCCCAATGAGGTCGGCAATGAAGGGGTCTTGGTCGGTATTGTGAGCGGGAAGAATTTTGATAAGACTTCTTTGTTTACTCGCGTCTCTGAGTACAGTGATTGGATTGAGAAAAATGAAGATGTCGCGGGCGTGACAGGCAGCGCGACAGGCACGGTGATCGGCAGCGCGACCGGCAGCGCGACCAGCAGCGCGGCCCTTGTCGCGCCCGCGACATCGCGCTGGTCTGCACTAGCCTCAACTGTAAATGTTTGTTTGTCTATTATAGTGTTCGTTTTAATATATCTTTTGTTTTATTGTTAAGTTTCCTCGAGAACAATGCAAAATACTTTAGTGAAGCTAGGAACTTCTTTCTGCCTCGTTATTCTAGTTGTAGTAGTCGCAAATGCGACTGCTGACTGTGAAGACCTGGTACCTACGATTTACAGGTCAGGAGAAGCGTTTTTCCGACAGGAATTTCTTGGTAGCAGCCCAGAGTCTGGATTTGTGTCCGGTTGATGACAATAGGCTCGCCCCTATTACATGGGACTTAAATATACTTAACTGGCGAAATGACCCACATTTCGCCAATAGGTACTAAAGGTCCTCTGCCTAACCCTTTGGGTAAAACAGCCATGATTTTATGTTATAAAACTCTTTCCCTTTTTAATAACTCAACGTGAATTTAAACAGTCTCAGACCATCGCGGGTTTACCTGGCCCAACAGTTCGGTATATCTTCGTTTTCTTCTTGGCGACATTATTCAGCCCCGGAAATAGCGTGTAGGTGTATTACGTAGGATCTGTCATCAGCTCTGTCTGTCCTTAAGGTATTCTTAATTAAGAAAGAGATCAGTTTATTTCGCAGTAAATAAGCGAGTGTTATACCGAAGTAGTCCACTTAGAGCACCCGTCCGAATAGCACCTGCGAATCAGCAGCCTAGGTACTGCTGGGATGTATTTGTTTTACAGGACGTTATTAAATGAAAGATATCGATAAAAATCACTAGAATGTTTATTAACTACCAGTGATCGGAGTAGGTAGAGTGATTTGGGGTCAATGCACTGGCACGTATATATTAGTATGGATATGCCCCCGGGATTCCGGGATTTTGAAAATATTAAGACTTTTTCAAGGAATTTTAAACGTTGTAATGTGTAGAATAAAGAATACATCAATATGAATAAGAAATATTTAACCCTTTTGGTGTCTTTTTAATAGTAGGTATATAGGTGATCGGATTCCAAGAAAAGGATATTGGGTTATTGGGTTTTTCTATCTGAAATTTCTCAGTAGCAGCTCGGAGTCTGGATTTGTGCCCAGTTGATGGCAATAGGCTCGCCCCCTATTACATGGGACTTAAACATAACTGGCGAAATGTGGGTGTACCTGCTACAGGGACACCTCTGCCCAACCCTTCGGGGAAACAAGGCGTGATGTTATGTTATGGATAGGTATACTATAAAAACAATATAATAATATAATATAGGTATTTAAAATGTTTATCTATCGCATTCTATAAATTTCTAATGTAGTAGTTTAAAAATCCTTACTTTATCAATATTTGATTCAATCCCGTAAGTACCAAAATGAAATCCCGGAAAAAAGGCTTATCCATGTTATGATTTCTATGACTATTCATGATGCGAGTACATAAAATCACTCTACCTACTCCGATCACTGTTAATTACACATACTTACGTACATACGAAATTTGTCTAGGCGACATTTAAAAATAAGACGCTTTTCGTGGACTAGGCTAGGTGCTATTCACGCAGGTGCTATTCGGACGGGTGCTCTAAGTCGACTACTTCGTTATACCTACTACGTTTTCATTTCTTTGTTGTGGATCGGGATAACAAGAGGAAAAAGAGACTTAAACTATTTCTTCTAATAACAAAACTAAGAATACACCTAACTAACTAGCTTCTTTGGCGAACCATCATAAAAAATTGCTAAGTTTTGCATAATAATGAGAATCGGCTATTATTCTATGTAAAACAGCTTGGTTCCGCATTAGACTTGATCAAGTAATTTTTTATTGTGAAGCGTCGTCAGCTTGAAAAAATATTGTTAAATGGCATTTTTAATTAATTGCGGTTTTAGAATTAAAGAAAAACAGCGTCAGATTGTTTGATATCGCGCGAAGTTATGGTCTGAATAGTTTTTTAAAATTTTGTGGTGCTTTTGTAAATTTATCTCGGAAAATGGATAAGGAAAATGCATGCCTTTATTCCACAATCTACAAAAGATGAATAATAACGTAAACTATTAGAAAAAATTTAAAATTTATTTTATTTATTTAATAACTATTATTTATTTTATTTATTATAAAGTAACTTACTAAACTTAAATATCCTATACTATTAAACGAGCAATATTTGTACCTATATATATTTGTTTGTATATATATTTGTACCTACTCACGTTCTCGAAATCGGCTCTAACGATTTCGATGAAAGTTGCAATATAGGGGTTTACGGGGGCGAAAACTCGATCTAGCTATGTCTCATATCTGGGAAAATTAGTTTTCATTTCTCATACTTGGAAAGTAGTGTTTGTTTGATCCAAGTAGCGGGTGAAAGACGCTGATCCCCACCCTTAGGTGGGAAAGACTCATAGTAATTACTTCCCTCTCTAGGGCGGGAATGAATTTTAAAAATAGAACTAAATTTGGTTAGGTAGTCGGCTAAGAAAATTTTTACTACTAAGGGGGTATTACACTGTCGAGTCTGTGGTCATGGATGATCGAAGATAAATACTGGAATTTTAAAATAGACATTTATTATGGATAGACATTTATTACACTATCATTTTATATCCTATATCTATCTACGAAGCTCATAAATTACCCATGTTACTCGTATGTCTATTTTACAATTTAGTCATGTCTTTGATCATGGATCTGTGATCGTAGATATGATGGTGTAATACGGGGGGGTATAAAAAAATAATGATTAAAAAAAAAAAAATGCTGCAGTCATGTCATTGTATAAACAGCCAGTGTGAATTAAAATAAAAACTTTTTACAAAAAAAAAACAACCGACTTCAAAAAAAAAACACTACAAAGTGAAAAATAACTTTAATTTCGGAAGTCGGTGTCTTTGGTTTTGAATTTTCGTTCTTTGTCACCGACTTCCGAAATTAAAGTTATTTTTCACTTTGTAGTGTTTTTTTTTTGAAGTCGGTTGTTTTTTTTTTGTAAAAAGTTTTTATTTTTCACTTTTTAGTTGTGGTACCTACCCCACACAAATTCGAATATCTATACCTGCTATGTAAATAACAGTGACAAGAAGTTATCATATCATCTACATACTAAGTGGGAGAAAATACGTATAATTGAAGCTAACTCAAAAACTACCCAAGCAAAGTTAATAAAATTTATATGGGACCACCTCTGAAGTATGATCTACCAAACAAAAAAAGAATCATCAAAATCTATTCATAATTGGCGGAGTAATCGCGTAACAAACATACAAAAAAAAAAAAAAAAAAAAAAAACATACCGACGAATTGAGAACCTCCTCCTTTTGGAAGTCGGTTAAAATACCTAAGCAGGACGACCCGCGGCGGTGACGCGGTGTGTTCCATATTTTAAATTAAAAAAAGACTAATAGGTACTACAATACTCGTGTCATTATCATCAATTAATATTTTAGAAAGACTATAACTTTTAACTTTCCTTATATTCGAAATGAAAAGTAGAGTGTTTAACACGGGTGAAAGTCATCAATTCCTACTCGAACTATAGCCGCCCTCGCTGCGCTCGGGCGTCTAAATACCTCGTATGGGAATTGATTCCTTTCGACCCTTGTATAACAATCTACTATTTCTCCGTATTTTCACCCGAGCAGAGCTCGGTCGCCCAAAGTTTAGAACAAGATAATGAATAATGACATGACATTATTGACATTAGAATAATGATCATGGCAGCATGGAATTAGTGAGTACCTACTATCATGGCAGTATGGATTAGTAGGTACTATCCTATACTATTGAATGAGCATTCTCTATTTTCACCAGAACAGAGCTCGGTCGCCCAGGTACTATGCTACAGGTACATTTATGATTTGACATCGGTATTGAGAAATGAATTGAAATTGTTTATTCTGTAAATGGGATTTCAGAATCAATTTTACACGACAAAATAAAAAGAAAATAAGCTAGATGAAAGACCAGAAGAAATGGCGAAAAAAATTCAGGGGCCAAATTCTCTTTTAAAGTCCAGACATTAAATATCAAAAATATCGAGTAACTTATTGCAGGGTAGCATCCGGGCTGGCCTTTGTAGTAGAGCCCGCGGAAGTACTCCATGACGGGGGCAATCATCTTTGGTCACCCCTTCCTTCAATCTCCGGACCCCCCGGCTTCCTCCGGTCAATTTACTGCAGATAAGACGAAACAGAACAGACTACGTCAATCAAATTATAAAATATTTTATTTATTACATAAAATGCGAAGATTCACTGGACAATACCAAAAACATTACGCCTCTCAGCCGTCTTTAAAGCGAATTCCCTAAGAATGTCATTCAAAACTAAACAAAATGTTTATACAATATTATATATATTATGTACATGTAAAGAAAAAATAAAAGTTCAGATAATAATGTATTAACTTAGAATGCGAAACACTAGTTGCTTATGGGTAAATAAACAAAGAAAGCATAAAAAAAAAAGTTTCTAGTGCAATATTGCTAGCTAAGTTATTCTTCTCTGCTTCATTGAAAATTCGGAGGAAAGTTCCGATGCGTCGCAGGGCATTTAGCGACCCAGAGCTCTGTGAAGGATAGCACGGAGAAACCTTCTTTACCAGGTAGTAAAATTGGAAGGGGCGCGGCCCCCCTGTTTGATTTTAGGGGGGCATTTCACTGGCAAAGAACCTGAAACAGTTTGAGTAAACCTGTCCCAACAGACGGCTTGCATGCATCTGCCATCGTGAGGTCAACCTTATCTTAGAGCTCTACGACTTGACACCACAACACAACAATACCACAAGTGGGAATATACAAAATAGGCGTAAAAGTTTCCCAAATCGCCGCGCGGCGAATCATCATCATCATCAGCCTATAATGTTCCCACTGCTGGGACACAGTCCTCCTCTCTGTGAGAGGGAGTGGGCCGTAATCTACCACGCGGGCCCAGTGCGGGTTGGTAGATGTCACATGTCTTCGAATTTTTCGGTTCTAGGACATGCCCGGTTTCCTCACAAAACACCTTCACCGTTTTGAGAGCAGTGGTGATGTAATAATTTACACAAAGTAAAGCGCCTGTCAGGGTTCGAACCTACGATCTATAACTCGTAAGTTGCGGCCGTTACCACTGGGCCACTACTGCGTGGCGAATAGTCACACTAAAATAATATTATAAAGGCGAAAGTTTGTGAGTGTGTGTGTTTGTCTCTTCTTCACGCTCAAACGGCTGGACCAATTTGGATGAAATTTGGCACACAGATAGTTTATAACCTGGATTAACACATAGGATACTTTTTATCCCGATATTCTCACAGGATGGAGACTTACGCGGGTGAAACCGCGGGGCGCAGCTAGTAAATTATAAAATCTTCCAATATCATAATGTGCTATACAACATGTTCCATTTGATGTCCCACAACTCTAAGGTTATATATATATATTCACAACTTTTACAACAAATGAATTGGTGATCACTGTTTGTTGACATTAGGTACAGACAGAAGGACGCAGTTGCATTCTGTTGAAGTAATTCTTTAAAAAGTAGTGTTTCACTTGACAAAACGGTAAGGATACATTCAGAAAAATATAAGACTTATCTGTGATCTATTTCATCACCTAAAAGCTCTTTTATAACAAATGGGCTCTAAGTGGATCCTTCTCATCTTTAGTTCTGAAGTTCTAATTTTAAACCCCTTAAAGATGTTTTTTATTTTAAAATTTAGGCTAATTTTATAACCTCAATTTTCATTGACACTTTTTCAATTACAATTTAAGCGTGTTAATTTTTTTTTTAATTGTTGGAAGAAGTGGTGATAAACATATAAAGTCCAATCCTTCTAAATACAGATGAATGTGTTATCAGTGTTTGTTTACACTTTTATCAGACACATTTGGAACGATCTATAGAATTAGGCGCTATAAACCTATAGGTCTATAGCGCCTATTCTGATACTGAAAACAACCCCTAATAATACAGGTAGCAATAAGTCAAGTAGGTTTCGAGAGGTTTTCTTTGTTAAGGGAGATGCGCTAAGGTAGCCTTTGAAATTGAAATTTTCTTACGTTTCTAAGGTTCCGTAGTAAACAAGGAACCCTTATAGTTTCGTCATGTCCGTCTGTCTGTCTGCGGTCTAGCTCCGAGACTTTTAGTACTAGGAAGCTGTAATTTGGCATGGGTATGGGTAATTATGCCGACAAAGTGGTAAAACAAAATTATGAAAAACATTCTTTTTTAGGGTACCTCTCCTACACGTAATGAGGTGATGTTTTTTTTTTTAACCCGTTTTGTGGGTATCATTGAAAAGGTCCTTCAAAAACATTGTGAGTTTGTGAAAACCATTTTTGGATTCAGGAATCCGTTTGCGAAATATTAAGCTTTAAAGTGCAAATTTTTGTTAGAGTCAAGTGTCCGTCCCCCCTGCCAGCTAAATAGTTGGTTTTAGATATGTGAAAAAATTCACAGCAGTAGCTTATATAAGGTCGGAGGTCGGACTGTGGATAGGCGACCATCCATTACATATCGAGACACCTCTGTGCTTCAGAAAGCACGTTAAACCGTTGGTGCATCTGTCATTCGTAGATTAAGTAGAAAGTCAGAGGTGCGTGCCCCAATCGCCCAATTTTCACCTTATACAGAACCTTGTAAAAGCCCCCAATCATCTACTTTTCGTGTGGTTACTGACTAACCTGGTGTCAGAGTTTTAAAGCCGCCCATGGGTCTCTGACTTGGCTTCACATGTCGGCGAGAAATATCTCTCAGGCGGTTTCCTCACGATGTTTTCCTTCACCGTTTTTGAAGCAAGTGATAATTATACAATACGCACATGAATCCGAAAAGTCAGCGAAAAGTCAGTCAAAAGGCGAGCGTGCCCCAATTGCCCAATTTTCACCTTATACACCTTATACAGAACCTTGTAAAAAGTCTCAATTACAAGAAAATAAGCCTGCAATAATGAAAATAAAATCCTGACTATAAATTAAGCATTAATTGCGTCCCTCTTGGTAATAATGGGGTGTCAAGAGCGTCTTTGATTAAGACTATCTTTAACAATCATTTGTCTGCATTAGGGGCGGAATGTTTGCACAGGCGGCAAATATGGTTGGCCGCGGCTTTGTTTGTCCTGGCCTGTAATTATTGGGCCCAATTGATTGTAAGGCTGGTATTAAGATTGATTTGAAAAGAGTATAGGTAATGGTGTACTGAAAGATTTTGTGCCAGAAAAGATAATGTTGTTTTTAAGTTGTTTGTGAAAAAAATAATGCAGATTTTTTTTTTGGAATCACCCTCTTCTTTTGTAGGTTCTTTTTCTAAAATATTCTAGTCAGTGCCACGCATTTTTTGGTCGAAAGACCTGCTTGGTTTTATCCAAGAACTCAACTTAAACGGCATAGAGTTCTATTGACAAAAATACGTATTATTTATGCTTCCAGAATAAATAAAATGAAGAACTGACCACCAGTCAAACTCACTGTCAAACCCGGTCAAACTAAAGTTAAACAGATCAACAAAAGGATTTCATCCCAATTTCGGAAATGAACAAAATTACTAATGAACGTCTTTACAATTCTTACTTTTCTCATTCAAACTGTATTATGTGAATATGACAGGCGTGTTATAACAACTCTAAGGTTCTCCAAATTCAGCATAACACCTACCATTGTTAACGGTAAAGCTGTAGGAGAAGGGCAGTTCCCATTCCTAGTGTCTCTCAAGGAACTCATGCATAAATTTGAGCCAGGAAAGTTTGTATGGCAGAATATTTGTGGTGGCAGCATTATTACTAATACAAAGGTGCTGACAGCAGCGCATTGCTTCGAAGTTAACAATTTCTATTACGAGAAGCACCCGGAAGCGGTGCGCTTCGTGGCAGGCAGCATGAAGACGGGTCTCATACACACCGGGATAACAGAAACCACAGCAGACGCCCAGTGGAGACAAATATCAAAACTGATTTTACACAAGGACTTCAGTTTCCCTTCACGCGATATTGCCGTAGCAGTGATGGATCAACCGTGGGTCTATAACGACCAAGTCAATTATGTGAAACTTGCGACAACGATGTCCGACTATCAGGGTCAATGTGTGACCGCTGGGTTCGGAAGACTTAGCCATGATTCGAATGCCAAAACCTCGCCAGTCATGCTTACGGCTGATATTGAACCCATTTCCAGGCGGCAGTGCTCCTTAATGTGGGAAATGAATATGAATTCGTTTATTTGCACGGCGACTGCTTTCACAGACGTTGCTAGGGGTGACTCTGGTGGACCGCTGGTGTGCATGCGTACCGGAGACCCCAATGAGGTCGGCAATGAAGGGGTCTTGGTCGGTATTGTGAGCGGGAAGAATTTTGATAAGACTTCTTTGTTTACTCGCGTCTCTGAGTACAGTGATTGGATTGAGAAAAATGAAGATGTCGCGGGCGTGACAGGCAGCGCGACAGGCACGGTGACCGGCAGCGCGACCGACAGCGCGACCAGCAGCGGGGCCCTTGTCGCGCCCGCGACATCGTGCTGGTCTGCACGAGCCTCAACTGTAAATGTTTGTTTGTCTATTATAGTGTTCGTTTTAATATATCTTTTGTTTTATTGTTAAGTTTCCTCGAGAACAATGCAAAATACTTTAGTGAAGCTAGGAACTTCTTTCTGCCTCGTTATTCTAGTTGTAGTAGTCGCAAATGCGACTGCTGACTGTGAAGACCTGGTACCTACGATTTACAGGTCAGGAGAAGCGTTTTTCCGACAGGAATTTCTTGGTAGCAGCCCAGAGTCTGGATTTGTGTCCGGTTGATGACAATAGGCTCGCCCCTATTACATGGGACTTAAATATACTTAACTGGCGAAATGACCCACATTTCGCCAATAGGTACTAAAGGTCCTCTGCCTAACCCTTTGGGTAAAACAGCCATGATTTTATGTTATAAAACTCTTTCCCTTTTTAATAACTCAACGTGAATTTAAACAGTCTCAGACCATCGCGGGTTTACCTGGCCCAACAGTTCGGTATATCTTCGTTTTCTTCTTGGCGACATTATTCAGCCCCGGAAATAGCGTGTAGGTGTATTACGTAGGATCTGTCATCAGCTCTGTCTGTCCTTAAGGTATTCTTAATTAAGAAAGAGATCAGTTTATTTCGCAGTAAATAAGCGAGTGTTATACCGAAGTAGTCCACTTAGAGCACCCGTCCGAATAGCACCTGCGAATCAGCAGCCTAGGTACTGCTGGGATGTATTTGTTTTACAGGACGTTATTAAATGAAAGATATCGATAAAAATCACTAGAATGTTTATTAACTACCAGTGATCGGAGTAGGTAGAGTGATTTGGGGTCAATGCACTGGCACGTATATATTAGTATGGATATGCCCCCGGGATTCCGGGATTTTGAAAATATTAAGACTTTTTCAAGGAATTTTAAACGTTGTAATGTGTAGAATAAAGAATACATCAATATGAATAAGAAATATTTAACCCTTTTGGTGTCTTTTTAATAGTAGGTATATAGGTGATCGGATTCCAAGAAAAGGATATTGGGTTATTGGGTTTTTCTATCTGAAATTTCTCAGTAGCAGCTCGGAGTCTGGATTTGTGCCCAGTTGATGGCAATAGGCTCGCCCCCTATTACATGGGACTTAAACATAACTGGCGAAATGTGGGTGTACCTGCTACAGGGACACCTCTGCCCAACCCTTCGGGGAAACAAGGCGTGATGTTATGTTATGGATAGGTATACTATAAAAACAATATAATAATATAATATAGGTATTTAAAATGTTTATCTATCGCATTCTATAAATTTCTAATGTAGTAGTTTAAAAATCCTTACTTTATCAATATTTGATTCAATCCCGTAAGTACCAAAATGAAATCCCGGAAAAAAGGCTTATCCATGTTATGATTTCTATGACTATTCATGATGCGAGTACATAAAATCACTCTACCTACTCCGATCACTGTTAATTACACATACTTACGTACATACGAAATTTGTCTAGGCGACATTTAAAAATAAGACGCTTTTCGTGGACTAGGCTAGGTGCTATTCACGCAGGTGCTATTCGGACGGGTGCTCTAAGTCGACTACTTCGTTATACCTACTACGTTTTCATTTCTTTGTTGTGGATCGGGATAACAAGAGGAAAAAGAGACTTAAACTATTTCTTCTAATAACAAAACTAAGAATACACCTAACTAACTAGCTTCTTTGGCGAACCATCATAAAAAATTGCTAAGTTTTGCATAATAATGAGAATCGGCTATTATTCTATGTAAAACAGCTTGGTTCCGCATTAGACTTGATCAAGTAATTTTTTATTGTGAAGCGTCGTCAGCTTGAAAAAATATTGTTAAATGGCATTTTTAATTAATTGCGGTTTTAGAATTAAAGAAAAACAGCGTCAGATTGTTTGATATCGCGCGAAGTTATGGTCTGAATAGTTTTTTAAAATTTTGTGGTGCTTTTGTAAATTTATCTCGGAAAATGGATAAGGAAAATGCATGCCTTTATTCCACAATCTACAAAAGATGAATAATAACGTAAACTATTAGAAAAAATTTAAAATTTATTTTATTTATTTAATAACTATTATTTATTTATTTATTATAAAGTAACTTACTAAACTTAAATATCCTATACTATTAAACGAGCAATATTTGTACCTATATATATTTGTTTGTATATATATTTGTACCTACTCACGTTCTCGAAATCGGCTCTAACGATTTCGATGAAAGTTGCAATATAGGGGTTTACGGGGGCGAAAACTCGATCTAGCTATGTCTCATATCTGGGAAAATTAGTTTTCATTTCTCATACTTGGAAAGTAGTGTTTGTTTGATCCAAGTAGCGGGTGAAAGACGCTGATCCCCACCCTTAGGTGGGAAAGACTCATAGTAATTACTTCCCTCTCTAGGGCGGGAATGAATTTTAAAAATAGAACTAAATTTGGTTAGGTAGTCGGCTAAGAAAATTTTTACTACTAAGGGGGTATTACACTGTCGAGTCTGTGGTCATGGATGATCGAAGATAAATACTGGAATTTTAAAATAGACATTTATTATGGATAGACATTTATTACACTATCATTTTATATCCTATATCTATCTACGAAGCTCATAAATTACCCATGTTACTCGTATGTCTATTTTACAATTTAGTCATGTCTTTGATCATGGATCTGTGATCGTAGATATGATGGTGTAATACGGGGGGGTATAAAAAAATAATGATTAAAAAAAAAAAAATGCTGCAGTCATGTCATTGTATAAACAGCCAGTGTGAATTAAAATAAAAACTTTTTACAAAAAAAAAACAACCGACTTCAAAAAAAAAACACTACAAAGTGAAAAATAACTTTAATTTCGGAAGTCGGTGTCTTTGGTTTTGAATTTTCGTTCTTTGTCACCGACTTCCGAAATTAAAGTTATTTTTCACTTTGTAGTGTTTTTTTTTTGAAGTCGGTTGTTTTTTTTTTGTAAAAAGTTTTTATTTTTCACTTTTTAGTTGTGGTACCTACCCCACACAAATTCGAATATCTATACCTGCTATGTAAATAACAGTGACAAGAAGTTATCATATCATCTACATACTAAGTGGGAGAAAATACGTATAATTGAAGCTAACTCAAAAACTACCCAAGCAAAGTTAATAAAATTTATATGGGACCACCTCTGAAGTATGATCTACCAAACAAAAAAAGAATCATCAAAATCTATTCATAATTGGCGGAGTAATCGCGTAACAAACATACAAAAAAAAAAAAAAAAAAAAAAAACATACCGACGAATTGAGAACCTCCTCCTTTTGGAAGTCGGTTAAAATACCTAAGCAGGACGACCCGCGGCGGTGACGCGGTGTGTTCCATATTTTAAATTAAAAAAAGACTAATAGGTACTACAATACTCGTGTCATTATCATCAATTAATATTTTAGAAAGACTATAACTTTTAACTTTCCTTATATTCGAAATGAAAAGTAGAGTGTTTAACACGGGTGAAAGTCATCAATTCCTACTCGAACTATAGCCGCCCTCGCTGCGCTCGGGCGTCTAAATACCTCGTATGGGAATTGATTCCTTTCGACCCTTGTATAACAATCTACTATTTCTCCGTATTTTCACCCGAGCAGAGCTCGGTCGCCCAAAGTTTAGAACAAGATAATGAATAATGACATGACATTATTGACATTAGAATAATGATCATGGCAGCATGGAATTAGTGAGTACCTACTATCATGGCAGTATGGATTAGTAGGTACTATCCTATACTATTGAATGAGCATTCTCTATTTTCACCAGAACAGAGCTCGGTCGCCCAGGTACTATGCTACAGGTACATTTATGATTTGACATCGGTATTGAGAAATGAATTGAAATTGTTTATTCTGTAAATGGGATTTCAGAATCAATTTTACACGACAAAATAAAAAGAAAATAAGCTAGATGAAAGACCAGAAGAAATGGCGAAAAAAATTCAGGGGCCAAATTCTCTTTTAAAGTCCAGACATTAAATATCAAAAATATCGAGTAACTTATTGCAGGGTAGCATCCGGGCTGGCCTTTGTAGTAGAGCCCGCGGAAGTACTCCATGACGGGGGCAATCATCTTTGGTCACCCCTTCCTTCAATCTCCGGACCCCCCGGCTTCCTCCGGTCAATTTACTGCAGATAAGACGAAACAGAACAGACTACGTCAATCAAATTATAAAATATTTTATTTATTACATAAAATGCGAAGATTCACTGGACAATACCAAAAACATTACGCCTCTCAGCCGTCTTTAAAGCGAATTCCCTAAGAATGTCATTCAAAACTAAACAAAATGTTTATACAATATTATATATATTATGTACATGTAAAGAAAAAATAAAAGTTCAGATAATAATGTATTAACTTAGAATGCGAAACACTAGTTGCTTATGGGTAAATAAACAAAGAAAGCATAAAAAAAAAAGTTTCTAGTGCAATATTGCTAGCTAAGTTATTCTTCTCTGCTTCATTGAAAATTCGGAGGAAAGTTCCGATGCGTCGCAGGGCATTTAGCGACCCAGAGCTCTGTGAAGGATAGCACGGAGAAACCTTCTTTACCAGGTAGTAAAATTGGAAGGGGCGCGGCCCCCCTGTTTGATTTTAGGGGGGCATTTCACTGGCAAAGAACCTGAAACAGTTTGAGTAAACCTGTCCCAACAGACGGCTTGCATGCATCTGCCATCGTGAGGTCAACCTTATCTTAGAGCTCTACGACTTGACACCACAACACAACAATACCACAAGTGGGAATATACAAAATAGGCGTAAAAGTTTCCCAAATCGCCGCGCGGCGAATCATCATCATCATCAGCCTATAATGTTCCCACTGCTGGGACACAGTCCTCCTCTCTGTGAGAGGGAGTGGGCCGTAATCTACCACGCGGGCCCAGTGCGGGTTGGTAGATGTCACATGTCTTCGAATTTTTCGGTTCTAGGACATGCCCGGTTTCCTCACAAAACACCTTCACCGTTTTGAGAGCAGTGGTGATGTAATAATTTACACAAAGTAAAGCGCCTGTCAGGGTTCGAACCTACGATCTATAACTCGTAAGTTGCGGCCGTTACCACTGGGCCACTACTGCGTGGCGAATAGTCACACTAAAATAATATTATAAAGGCGAAAGTTTGTGAGTGTGTGTGTTTGTCTCTTCTTCACGCTCAAACGGCTGGACCAATTTGGATGAAATTTGGCACACAGATAGTTTATAACCTGGATTAACACATAGGATACTTTTTATCCCGATATTCTCACAGGATGGAGACTTACGCGGGTGAAACCGCGGGGCGCAGCTAGTAAATTATAAAATCTTCCAATATCATAATGTGCTATACAACATGTTCCATTTGATGTCCCACAACTCTAAGGTTATATATATATATTCACAACTTTTACAACAAATGAATTGGTGATCACTGTTTGTTGACATTAGGTACAGACAGAAGGACGCAGTTGCATTCTGTTGAAGTAATTCTTTAAAAAGTAGTGTTTCACTTGACAAAACGGTAAGGATACATTCAGAAAAATATAAGACTTATCTGTGATCTATTTCATCACCTAAAAGCTCTTTTATAACAAATGGGCTCTAAGTGGATCCTTCTCATCTTTAGTTCTGAAGTTCTAATTTTAAACCCCTTAAAGATGTTTTTTATTTTAAAATTTAGGCTAATTTTATAACCTCAATTTTCATTGACACTTTTTCAATTACAATTTAAGCGTGTTAATTTTTTTTTTAATTGTTGGAAGAAGTGGTGATAAACATATAAAGTCCAATCCTTCTAAATACAGATGAATGTGTTATCAGTGTTTGTTTACACTTTTATCAGACACATTTGGAACGATCTATAGAATTAGGCGCTATAAACCTATAGGTCTATAGCGCCTATTCTGATACTGAAAACAACCCCTAATAATACAGGTAGCAATAAGTCAAGTAGGTTTCGAGAGGTTTTCTTTGTTAAGGGAGATGCGCTAAGGTAGCCTTTGAAATTGAAATTTTCTTACGTTTCTAAGGTTCCGTAGTAAACAAGGAACCCTTATAGTTTCGTCATGTCCGTCTGTCTGTCTGCGGTCTAGCTCCGAGACTTTTAGTACTAGGAAGCTGTAATTTGGCATGGGTATGGGTAATTATGCCGACAAAGTGGTAAAACAAAATTATGAAAAACATTCTTTTTTAGGGTACCTCTCCTACACGTAATGAGGTGATGTTTTTTTTTTTAACCCGTTTTGTGGGTATCATTGAAAAGGTCCTTCAAAAACATTGTGAGTTTGTGAAAACCATTTTTGGATTCAGGAATCCGTTTGCGAAATATTAAGCTTTAAAGTGCAAATTTTTGTTAGAGTCAAGTGTCCGTCCCCCCTGCCAGCTAAATAGTTGGTTTTAGATATGTGAAAAAATTCACAGCAGTAGCTTATATAAGGTCGGAGGTCGGACTGTGGATAGGCGACCATCCATTACATATCGAGACACCTCTGTGCTTCAGAAAGCACGTTAAACCGTTGGTGCATCTGTCATTCGTAGATTAAGTAGAAAGTCAGAGGTGCGTGCCCCAATCGCCCAATTTTCACCTTATACAGAACCTTGTAAAAGCCCCCAATCATCTACTTTTCGTGTGGTTACTGACTAACCTGGTGTCAGAGTTTTAAAGCCGCCCATGGGTCTCTGACTTGGCTTCACATGTCGGCGAGAAATATCTCTCAGGCGGTTTCCTCACGATGTTTTCCTTCACCGTTTTTGAAGCAAGTGATAATTATACAATACGCACATGAATCCGAAAAGTCAGCGAAAAGTCAGTCAAAAGGCGAGCGTGCCCCAATTGCCCAATTTTCACCTTATACACCTTATACAGAACCTTGTAAAAAGTCTCAATTACAAGAAAATAAGCCTGCAATAATGAAAATAAAATCCTGACTATAAATTAAGCATTAATTGCGTCCCTCTTGGTAATAATGGGGTGTCAAGAGCGTCTTTGATTAAGACTATCTTTAACAATCATTTGTCTGCATTAGGGGCGGAATGTTTGCACAGGCGGCAAATATGGTTGGCCGCGGCTTTGTTTGTCCTGGCCTGTAATTATTGGGCCCAATTGATTGTAAGGCTGGTATTAAGATTGATTTGAAAAGAGTATAGGTAATGGTGTACTGAAAGATTTTGTGCCAGAAAAGATAATGTTGTTTTTAAGTTGTTTGTGAAAAAAATAATGCAGATTTTTTTTTTGGAATCACCCTCTTCTTTTGTAGGTTCTTTTTCTAAAATATTCTAGTCAGTGCCACGCATTTTTTGGTCGAAAGACCTGCTTGGTTTTATCCAAGAACTCAACTTAAACGGCATAGAGTTCTATTGACAAAAATACGTATTATTTATGCTTCCAGAATAAATAAAATGAAGAACTGACCACCAGTCAAACTCACTGTCAAACCCGGTCAAACTAAAGTTAAACAGATCAACAAAAGGATTTCATCCCAATTTCGGAAATGAACAAAATTACTAATGAACGTCTTTACAATTCTTACTTTTCTCATTCAAACTGTATTATGTGAATATGACAGGCGTGTTATAACAACTCTAAGGTTCTCCAAATTCAGCATAACACCTACCATTGTTAACGGTAAAGCTGTAGGAGAAGGGCAGTTCCCATTCCTAGTGTCTCTCAAGGAACTCATGCATAAATTTGAGCCAGGAAAGTTTGTATGGCAGAATATTTGTGGTGGCAGCATTATTACTAATACAAAGGTGCTGACAGCAGCGCATTGCTTCGAAGTTAACAATTTCTATTACGAGAAGCACCCGGAAGCGGTGCGCTTCGTGGCAGGCAGCATGAAGACGGGTCTCATACACACCGGGATAACAGAAACCACAGCAGACGCCCAGTGGAGACAAATATCAAAACTGATTTTACACAAGGACTTCAGTTTCCCTTCACGCGATATTGCCGTAGCAGTGATGGATCAACCGTGGGTCTATAACGACCAAGTCAATTATGTGAAACTTGCGACAACGATGTCCGACTATCAGGGTCAGTGTGTGACCGCTGGGTTCGGAAGACTTAGCCATGATTCGAATGCCAAAACCTCGCCAGTCATGCTTACGGCTGATATTGAACCCATTTCCAGGCGGCAGTGCTCCTTAATGTGGGAAATGAATATGAATTCGTTTATTTGCACGGCGACTGCTTTCACAGACGTTGCTAGGGGTGACTCTGGTGGACCGCTGGTGTGCATGCGTACCGGAGACCCCAATGAGGTCGGCAATGAAGGGGTCTTGGTCGGTATTGTGAGCGGGAAGAATTTTGATAAGACTTCTTTGTTTACTCGCGTCTCTGAGTACAGTGATTGGATTGAGAAAAATGAAGATGTCGCGGGCGTGACAGGCAGCGCGACAGGCACGGTGACCGGCAGCGCGACCGACAGCGCGACCAGCAGCGGGGCCCTTGTCGCGCCCGCGACATCGTGCTGGTCTGCACGAGCCTCAACTGTAAATGTTTGTTTGTCTATTATAGTGTTCGTTTTAATATATCTTTTGTTTTATTGTTAAGTTTCCTCGAGAACAATGCAAAATACTTTAGTGAAGCTAGGAACTTCTTTCTGCCTCGTTATTCTAGTTGTAGTAGTCGCAAATGCGACTGCTGACTGTGAAGACCTGGTACCTACGATTTACAGGTCAGGAGAAGCGTTTTTCCGACAGGAATTTCTTGGTAGCAGCCCAGAGTCTGGATTTGTGTCCGGTTGATGACAATAGGCTCGCCCCTATTACATGGGACTTAAATATACTTAACTGGCGAAATGACCCACATTTCGCCAATAGGTACTAAAGGTCCTCTGCCTAACCCTTTGGGTAAAACAGCCATGATTTTATGTTATAAAACTCTTTCCCTTTTTAATAACTCAACGTGAATTTAAACAGTCTCAGACCATCGCGGGTTTACCTGGCCCAACAGTTCGGTATATCTTCGTTTTCTTCTTGGCGACATTATTCAGCCCCGGAAATAGCGTGTAGGTGTATTACGTAGGATCTGTCATCAGCTCTGTCTGTCCTTAAGGTATTCTTAATTAAGAAAGAGATCAGTTTATGTCGCAGTAAATAAGCGAGCGTTATACCGAAGTAGTCCACTTAGAGCACCCGTCCGAATAGCACCTGCGAATCAGCAGCCTAGGTACTGCTGGGATGTATTTGTTTTACAGGACGTTATTAAATGAAAGATATCGATAAAAATCACTAGAATGTTTATTAATTACCAGTGATCGGAGTAGGTAGAGTGATTTGGGGTCAATGCACTGGCACGTATATATTAGTATGGATATGCCCCCGGGATTCCGGGATTTTGAAAATATTAAGACTTTTTCAAGGAATTTTAAACGTTGTAATGTGTAGAATAAAGAATACATCAATATGAATAAGAAATATTTAACCCTTTTGGTGTCTTTTTAATAGTAGGTATATAGGTGATCGGATTCCAAGAAAAGGATATTGGGTTATTGGGTTTTTCTATCTGAAATTTCTCAGTAGCAGCTCGGAGTCTGGATTTGTGCCCGGTTGATGGCAATAGGCTCGCCCCCTATTACATGGGACTTAAACATAACTGGCGAAATGTGGGTGTACCTGCTACAGGGACACCTCTGCCCAACCCTTCGGGGAAACAAGGCGTGATGTTATGTTATGGATAGGTATACTATAAAAACAATATAATAATATAATATAGGTATTTAAAATGTTTATCTATCGCATTCTATAAATTTCTAATGTAGTAGTTTAAAAATCCTTACTTTATCAATATTTGATTCAATCCCGTAAGTACCTACCAAAATGAAATCCCGGAAAAAAGGCTTATCCATGTTATGATTTCTATGACTATTCATGATGCGAGTACATAAAATCACTCTACCTACTCCGATCACTGTTAATTACACATACTTACGTACATACGAAATTTGTCTAGGCGACATTTAAAAATAAGACGCTTTTCGTGGACTAGGCTAGGTGCTATTCACGCAGGTGCTATTCGGACGGGTGCTCTAAGTCGACTACTTCGTTATACCTACTACGTTTTCATTTCTTTGTTGTGGATCGGGATAACAAGAGGAAAATGAGACTAAACTATTTCTTTTAATAACAAAACTAAGAATACATCTAACTAACTAGCTTCTTTGGCGAACCATCATAAAAAATTGCTAAGTTTTGCATAATAATGAGAATCGGCTATTATTCTATGTAAAACAGCTTGGTTCCGCATTAGACTTGATCAAGTAATTTTTCATTGTGAAGCGTCGTCAGCTTGAAAAAATATTGTTAAATGGCATTTTTAATTAATTGCGGTTTTAGAATTAAAGGAAAACAGGGTCAGATTGTTTGTCATCCCGCGAAGTTATGGTCTGAATAGTTTTTTTTAAATTTTGTGGTGCTTTTGAAAAATAATGTCGGAAAATGGATAAGGAAAATGAATGCCTTTATTCCACAATCTTACAAAAGATGAATAATAACGTAAACTGTTAGGTAAGTACCAAAGCATAAGTTAAAAATATATTTTATTTATTATAAAGTAACTTACTAAACTTAAATATCCTATACTATTAAACGAGCAATATTTGTAGCTATATATATTTGTTTGTATATATATTTGTACCTACTCACGTTCTCGAAATCGGCTCTAACGATTTCGATGAAAGTTGCAATATAGGGGTTTACGGGGGCGAAAACTCGATCTAGCTATGTCTCATATCTGGGAAAATTAGTTTTCTCCGCATTTTCACCCGAGCAGAGCTCGGTCGCCCAAAGTTTAGAACAAGATAATGAATAATGACATGACATTATTGACATTAGAATAATGATCATGGCAGCATGGAATTAATGAGTACCTACTATCACGGCAGTATGGAATTAGTAGGTACTATCCTATACGGGGTGGCAGGGACATCGACGCGAAAACTGAAACCATGGATTCAGTACATGATTCTGAACCCCGCTGCGTTGAAATTTTTTGTCGGTTATTTAAAAAAAAATCAGCTGTTTCATACATTTTGACCACGTAGGTATTGCACTTTTCTATGACCTACCCTACCCTACCTACCCTACCTACCCTACCTACCCTACCTACCCTACCTACCCTACCTACCCTACCTACCCTACCTACCCTACCTACCCTACCTACCCTACCTACCCTACCTACCCTACCTACCCTACCTACCCTACCTACCCTACCTACCCTACCTACCCTACCTACCCTACCTACCCTACCTACCCTACCTACCCTACCTACCCTACCTACCCTACCTACCCTACCTACCCTACCTACCCTACCTACCCTACCTACCCTACCTACCCTACCTACCCTACCTACCCTACCTACCCTACCTACCCTACCTACCCTACCTACCCTACCTACCCTACCTACCCTACCTACCCTACCTACCCTACCTACCCTACCTACCCTACCTACCCTACCTACCCTACCTACCCTACCTACCCTACCTACCCTACCTACCCTACCTACCCTACCTACCCTACCTACCCTACCTACCCTACCTACCCTACCTACCCTACCTACCCTACCTACCCTACCTACCCTACCTACCCTACCTACCCTACCTACCCTACCTACCCTACCTACCCTACCTACCCTACCTACCCTACCTACCCTACCTACCCTACCTACCCTACCTACCCTACCTACCCTACCTACCCTACCTACCCTACCTACCCTACCTACCCTACCTACCCTACCTACCCTACCTACCCTACCTACCCTACTGCTATAAACCTCACGGAGCCCGAGACCTTTCCAACGAATGCAAAACCGTGGAAATCGGTTCGTGCGTTCTGGAGTTATAGCGTCAGGAAGGAAAACCCGACTTATTTTTGTATAGTAGATTATATATATTATGTACAATTATGTAAAGAAAAAATAAAAGTTCAGATAATAATGTACTAACTTAGAATGCGAAACACTAGTTGCTTATGGGTAAATAAACAAAGAAAGCATCAAAAAAAAAAGTCTCTAGTGCAATATTGCTAGCTGGGTATTTTTTACTTCTGATGACGAAAACAAAAAAAAAAGTTTTGATCAACTTTACGTGAAATAGCTGTAAATATCAATAATTTAGGTCAAAATCTACTATAAAAAAATATGTACCGAGCTTACAACTCTTTAGTTTTACTAGAAATATCCAATAAAATTTCGAACGTCCATAGTAGTGACACTGAATCCAGGGAAGTGATTTTCCATACAGTTTTTTTAACCATGGAAATGACTTCAAATCATGGACGGTGACATTCTATATATTTTATATGAAAGTTTAAGTCACAAATTTTATTTTATCCAAGGAAATTATGATGTGTATAAATACATTGGATTTATTAAATAAAACAAATGTTTTGAAAATCAGCTTTAATTGCTTTGAATTTTTAACTTTAAACTAAATCACATGTCATGTTATGTTAGGATTATGGTATCAACAATATTTTGTAATAAAATATGAAACATATATATTTTTAAAAGTAACTGCTAAAGAGATCAAAAACATTGTACTTAAGGCACTTTCTAATTTCAGTCTCAATAAAATCTTAATAATCTATTATTATACTATTTTTTAAATATATAAAAGCTGAAGAGTTTGTTTGTTTGTTAGCTTGAACGTGCTAATCTCAGGAACTACTGGTCCGATTTGAAAAAATCTTTCAGTGTGAAATAGCTCATTTGTCGAGGAAGGCTATAGGCTATACATCATTACGCGAAGATTAATAGGAGCGCAGCACCAAAAGTAACTATTCCATGCGGACGAAGTCGCGGGCAGAAGCTAGATAAAAACGTTCAAGTTTTTTATAACTTTAGAAAATATTTCTTAATTAAAATATTTCGAGGTTGTCATCGTTTCCACTGTCAAAGATCCTCATCCTCCTCTTTTCAGGCTTACTATCGCGTTCCTTATCTTCCTGTTCTTCAGCCTCACTATCAAGCTCGTTATCTTCTTGTTCTTCAGTCTGATCATCAAGTTTTCTATCCTCCAGTTCTTCAATCTCACTGTCTAGTTCCTTATCCTCCCGTTCTTCAGTCTTACTATCAAGCTCGTTATGTTCTTGTTCTTCAGTCTGATTATCAAGTTCCTTATCCTCCTGTTCTGCAGTCTCATTATCCAGTTCCTCGTATTCGTGTCCTTTCGTATCATTGTCAAGTACCACATTCTCCTGTTCTTTGGTTTCACTATCCGGTTCCTTATTCTCTTGTTCTTCGCTATCTTTTTGGTCACCAGCAATGGACTCTGGAGTATTCTCTCTGAAACTTTGTAGTAGTCGCTCATTACGTTTTTTATTCTGTCTACTCCTAGCTTTACGTTCTCGCCATTCACGTTGATTAGCACGTCGTTCTCTTGCAGTCATTTCGGATACTAGTTTTACCTGATTTTTGCGTCGTTTTTCTGCATAACGCTGCGGCGATTAGACCCCTCTTTCAGGAGTGGTTAGAGAGGCGCCACGGCGTTCTCACCTTCTGCCTGACGCAGGTCCTCACCAGACATGGCTGTTTTGGGAGGTTCCTGTTCAGGATAAGGCAGAAGGAAACGCCCGGGTGTCACCATTGTGTGGATCGCCCGGAGGACACGGTGGAGCATACGGTGGAGGTCTGCCTGGGTTGGGCGGAGTATCGCCGTGTCTTCGTGGAGGCGATCGGCGGCGGTGATCTCTCGCGTCTGGCCCTGGTTCTGGCCATGGTATGGAGCGAGAGGAAATGGGAGGCCGTCACCTCCTTCTGCGAAGCGGTAATACTCGCGAAGGAGGAGGCGGAACGCGTGAGGAAGAGGCGAAATTTCGCGCCTTCACACCCCTAACCGCCGCAGGAGGAGACGCTCTGAGCATCTGGAATCGCAGGCTGATTTCTGGCCACTGTAGGCGCGGGCTTGCGGACATTAAGCAATGGGTAGCTCGCCGTCCGATAAGGACCAGGCAGGCAAAAGTAAAACATGTATTTTTTGTATGAAAAAGCGTTTTAGGTATGTATATGGCAGTAATCAAACAAACAAAATAATTGGAATGATCCAAGTTAAAGTTCACATCCCTGTAGCCACTTCCATGGAGGAAAATTATCCACGTAATCAATGGAAGTGACATCCATGGAAGGGACATTTTTTGGTTCAAATACGGAAAATTAACCTAAAAAATCTCGTCTTTACAACCTATTTCGGCAATCGTAATTTGACCATCAAACCTACAAAACAGCAAAATAAATGTAAATTTAACATTATATACTTACTTGGCGAAACAACCACAGTAGTGACCACGTATGCTTAACGAGTTTTAATTTAAAACAATAAGATTACTCACGACAAACGTATTGCAGCCAGTAAGAAATTGACATCTCACTATGGTTATGACGGCTTGCCAATGCTCACATAAATTCGGAGACACGCAGTTTTTTTTGTCAGTAAAAAGTTATTGTGACCTTCGTCCATGGAAGTGACCAAAATTTAAGTCACATATTTTAATTAGGTTTTTTGTTCTCTTTTTTATCAATAGGATAGTAAGTTATAAGCTGATATGGGTCAGTATTTATTAGAGTTTAAGATAATAACCTTATATTTTAGAAATATCATGATAGAGACTGGGAAAAAATTATTATATCTGTAAATTTGCTTCAGTCACATCCACGGAAAAGACATTTTCACAATTATTTTTTTAATATTTAAAATAATGTGATCAATAAATTTTGTATATTTTCATGTAGTCTTCACCAGACATGGTAGTACTACCTTGATAAATATATCAAGTCCACGTGCCCCGTGTTATTAAAGAAAAAAATCTCTGTCACAGACAATTTTACTGAAAATGAGAAATACTCAGCTAAGTTATTCTTCTCTGCTTCATTGAATAGTCGGAGGAAAGTTCCGATGCGTCGGAGGGCATTTAGCGACCCAGAGCTCTGTGAAGGATAGCACGGAGAAACCTTCTTTACCAGGTAGTAAAATTGGAAGGGGCGCGGCCCCCCTGTTTGATTTTAGGGGGGCATTTCACTGGCAAAGAACCTGAAACAGTTTGAGTAAACCTGTCCCAATAGACGGCATGCATGCATCTGCCATCGTGAGGTCAACCTTATCTTAGAGCTCGACGACCCGACACACAACCACAACACAACAATACCACAAGTGGGAATATACAAAACAGGCGTAAAAGTTTCCCAAATCGCCGCGCGGCGAATCATCATCATCATCAGCCTATAATGTTCCCACTGCTGGGACACAGTCCTCCTCTCTGTGAGAGGGAGTGGGCCGTAATCTACCACGCGGTAGATGTCAACATGTCTTCGAATTTTTCGGTTCTAAGACATGCCCGGTTTCCTCACGATGTTTTCCTTCACCATTTTGAGAGCAGTGGTGATGTAATAATTTACACAAAGTAAAGCGCCTGTCAGGGTTCGAACCTACGACCTACAACTCGTAAGTTGCGGCCGTTACCACTGGGCCACTACTGCGTGGCGAATAGTCACACTAAATTAATATTATAAAGGCGAAAGTTTGTGAGTGTGTGTGTTTGTCTCTTCTTCACGCTCAAACGGCTGGACCAATTTGGATGAAATTTGGCACACAGATAGTTTATAACCTGGATTAACACATAAGATACTTTTTATCCCGATATTCTCACAGGATGGAGACTTACGCGGGTGAAACCGCGGGGCGCAGCTAGTAAATTATAAAATCTTCCAATATCATAATGTGCTATACAACATGTTCCATTTGATGTCCCACAACTCTAAGGTTATATATATATATATTCACAACTTTTACAACAAATGAATTGGTGATCACTGTTTGTTGACATTAGGTACAGACAGAAGGACGCAGCTGCATTCTGTTGAAGTAATTCTTTAAAAAGTAGTGTTTCACTTGACAAAACGGTAAGGATACATTCAGAAAAATATAAGACTTATCTGTGATCTATTTCATCACCTAAAAGCTCTTTTATAACAAATGGGCTCTAAGTGGATCCTTCTCATCTTTAGTTCTGAAGTTCTAATTTTAAACCCCTTAAAGATGTTTTTTATTTTAAAATTTAGGCTAATTTTATAACCTCAATTTTCATTGACACTTTTTCAATTACAATTTAAGCGTGTTAATTTTTTTTTTAATTGTTGGAAGAAGTGGTGATAAACATATAAAGTCCAATCCTTCTAAATACAGATGAATGTGTTATCAGTGTTTGTTTACACTTTTATCAGACACATTTGGAACGATCTATAGAATTAGGCGCTATAAACCTATAGGTCTATAGCGCCTATTCTGATACTGAAAACAATCCCTAATAATACAGGTAGCAATAAGTCAAGTAGCTTTCGAGAGGTTTTCTTTGTTAAGGGGATGCCTTCGAAATTGAAATTTTCTTACGTTTCTAAGGTTCCGTAGTAAACAAGGAACCCTTATAGTTTCGTCATGTCCGTCTGTCTGTCTGCGGTCTAGCTCCGAGACTTTTAGTACTAGGAAGCTGTAATTTGGCATGGGTATGGGTAATTATGTCGACAAAGTGGTAAAACAAAATTATGAAAAACATTCTTTTTTAGGGTACCTCTCCTACACGTAATGAGGTGATGTTTTTTTTTTTAACCCGTTTTGTGGGTATCATTGAAAAGGTCCTTCAAAAACATTGTGAGTTTGTGAAAACCATTTTTGGATTCAGGAATCCGTTTGCGAAATATTAAGCTTTAAAGTGCAAATTTTTGTTAGAGTCAAGTGTCCGTCCCCCCTGCCAGCTAAATGGTTGGTTTTAGATATGTGAAAAAATTCACAGCAGTAGCTTATATAAGGTCGGAGGTCGGATTGTGGATAGGCGACCATCCATTACATATCGAGACACCTCTGTGCTTCAGAAAGCACGTTAAACCGTTGGTGCATCTGTCATTCGTAGATTAAGTAGAAAGTCAGAGGTGCGTGCCCCAATCGCCCAATTTTCACCTTATACAGAACCTTGTAAAAGCCCCCAATCATCTACTTTTCGTGTGGTTACTGACTAACCTGGTGTCAGAGTTTTAAAGCCGCCCATGGGTCTCTGACTTGGCTTCACATGTCGGCGAGAAATATCTCTCAGGCGGTTTCCTCACGATGTTTTCCTTCACCGTTTTTGAAGCAAGTGATAATTATACAATACGCACATGAATCCGAAAAGTCAGCGAAAAGTCAGTCAAAAGGCGAGAGTGCCCCAATTGCCCAATTTTCACCTTATACAGAACCTTGTAAAAAGTCTCAATTACAAGAAAATAAGCCTGCAATAATGAAAATAAAATCCTGACTATAAATTAAGCATTAATTGCGTCCCTCTTGGTAATAATAGGGTGTCAAGAGCGTCTTTGATTAAGACTATCTTTAACAATCATTTGTCTGCATTAGGGGCGGAATGTTTGCACAGGCGGCAAATATGGTTGGCCGCGGCTTTGTTTGTCCTGGCCTGTAATTATTGGGCCCAATTGATTGTAAGGCTGGTATTAAGATTGATTTGAAAAGAGTATAGGTAATGGTGTACTGAAAGATTTTGTGCCTGAAAAGATAATGTTGTTTTTAAGTTGTTTGTGAAAAAAATAATGCAGATTTTTTTTTTGGAATCACCCTCTTCTTTTGTAGGTTCTTTTTCTAAAATATTCTAGTCAGTGCCACGCATTTTTTGGTCGAAAGACCTGCTTGGTTTTATCCAAGAACTCAACTTAAACGGCATAGAGTTCTATTGACAAAAATACGTATTATTTATGCTTCCAGAATAAATAAAATGAAGAACTGACCACCAGTCAAACTCACTGTCAAACCCGGTCAAACTAAAGTTAACACGTTAGCTGCGGCACCAATTTTTGCATACTTTCCGTTCCTGCGGCACGAGGTATAATCGGCCCGTACCGTGACCAGACGTTAGGGCGACACGCGGTCTATTAGACCCCACCTCCTTTTACAGACTAAAATCCATTTTCTGGCGCGAAATCAAAGATAAATGAGAATTTTGGTCCTTATTGATATAGACAGTGAATTGATGAACCCTAATCCACCGTCGCCCCGGGATCTTATGGCTAGTTTAGGAATTATTAGCAAAACAAAATATGGGATCTTATACACCTCGTAACGCACTGAAATAGGGCAAATTTTCGCTGCGATTAGTGATGGGAAAAATAATATCGACGTTTTTAAACTGTCTTAACTACGCAACGACTTGACCGATTTTGATCAATTATATCTCATTAGATCGTTTTAAGGGCAAAACCTGGCAAAACAACACAAAGCTATCAAAGGATACATTTTTTTTCAAATAATCTAAATTGTGCTTGAAGGCGCACAGTGGAACGAATGTATGGGAGCGGTTGGACGTAGACATTTCCGAAAAAAAAGAGTAAAATTATGCCAAACTAATGATGCCATCTTATTCGATTACTTAATGCCTTCATAACTTGTGGTGATGAATTTCTTCATAACTCCCATATTTCGGGAGTAATTTGAGAAAATGTGAAATTTTACTATGAAAATGAGTGTATCGAGCTCTCTCCCTCCTGATTCCGGGCTTGTTTCAAGTAGCGGTCTCTAATATCATAATGCTAATACTAAGAGCTATATTTAATACTAAGACACATAGTGCGCCAAATGTGCACTTTCTGGGATAAAGAGTGATGTTTATTTTATAACACAATTTTTTTATTTTTTGTTTATTTTGTTGATTAAAACCGTTTTTCTAAAGGTTTACCTTATTACAATAACATTTCTGAGCAGCCAATTAGAGAAGATATAAGCTAATTAGGATATATAATTAGGGACTTAAGGTTTACATATAAAACTGATGCACTAATGATTACTGATAAGAACATTGCTATTATTTAATTACTAAATGGCTCTTAATACACTAATTTAGCATGCATCATTTACTAATTATCACAATAACTAATTACCTTGCAATATTTAACAAAGGATACCTGGGATACCTGGATTTTATATAAATAGGTCACTATTAGTAACTTTAAAATCAGTGTTGATTTACACCTCGTTGTATCCAAGCTAATCTCGCAATGTATTTTCCAAATTTTAATACAAATCTTGATATTCACGTTGCTTTATGCGCACGCGCACATAAAGATTTACGCGACTTTAACTATTTGTTCAGTGTTTTAAAAGATAACAGTTGTGTTCAGTTATGTGAAAGTGCTGAAACAAGTTTAAAAGACTGGTGTCGTCGATTTTGCTACCGCATTTATGCAAAATGGACACAGTCTGGAAGAAGCACAGATAAGTTTCGGAAGAAACATGAGATTTGGCTACAGGCTGCAATTCAATGGCCGGAATTACAGAATGAAAATATGGAACCTTCTACAGAAAATATAAGTGACGTCATCGAGCCCATAATTTCTCCTGCTAAATCTGATGCTTCAACTTGTACACATCCTAGTCCTCGTAAATCTTTTGAGGACCTTAGTAACCGGCAAAAAAGAAGACGCACTGAAGATAGTCTTTCATGCAGCAGTAGCAGCGCTGAAATTATGTTTTCGGCCGAAAGGGCGCTTCAAAAGGCAGGACAAAGCGATACAGCTTATGTTATGAAATACTTGACGAAGAATCCAGAAGAGGCCTCAAAAATCAAAGCCTTCATTGAAGGTAAATCAATTCAGGTACGGGAAATATCCCCTTTGAAGGCATTGGCTCTTTATGTATCGATGAACTTATCGAAATGGCGCTATAACACTCTTCGGGATTTCAACACTCAAGAAGGAGCTCTTCAATACCCGAGTTACTACATGTTGGTTAAAGAAAAAATTAAGTGCTATCCGGCCAAAGAAGATCTCACAGTTACAGAGAGCTCTGCAAAAATCAAATTACAAGCCTTGATGGATTTAACCTCAAGAAGACTTTGTGGCGTCACGTATTGTGAATTTGTGAACGCACATTAGTATACGTGGCGTCGCCTGTTATGTTTAGTTAATTATAGGTAGTCAGGAACGCACCCTTGTAAGTGGCAACACGAAGCCACGGTTCGGGGCGTTACCTACAGCGGGCCCTTTTAGTAGCGTCGCTCGCTTGCTGGTCAACCGTCGCGGGACAGACTAGATATTACATTGTCATTAGTATTTTGTCCCTACGATTCTAACTAGTTATAAGATAGTGTACCTAACGTTAGAACTTCATACGTGTGACCATTATATATATGATTATTTCTGCAAGTTGAAGTTTCTCTTCCGCTCCTTGACTCTGTTTCACCTCCAATACGCGTAAAAGGAGACAGGTGGAATACCTTCCACCTATGTCCCCAAAGTGGTGACCCCGACGTGATCTGCGATTGCGTCAACCTGAGGTGAACAGCAGCAAGCTACGAGTTGAACTTGTACCGCGTCTGAGCTGGAAATACAATGAAGAGGAAGCCGACCACGCCCTGGACACTCTGCTGCTAACGACTCATCGGAACCTGCGGACTGCGAGACTACGGCTCTCCTTATTCGCACAGTTCCCGTTTTCCGTCCGTCTACTAGTGCTATAGTGTTCTAAAATCGTTTTTAAATTCAAAAGTGCTACAAATATTTAGTGATCAATTCCAAAAAGAGTTTTTTTTTGTGAGTGCGCATTCTATTTTTAGACATCTCGAGTGGTCGACCCGACTCAGGTAGTCAACCGGAGCCGCTGCAAATTCGAGTTGAGCACGTTGCACGCCCTCTGTCGCTATCCGGCGACAACATTTGACACTCGAATGACAGCTGTCACTACTGACAATTGTCAACTGTCAGCTGTCAACTGTCTTTAACGTTCCAGTCCACGCAAGTATTGCTCATGTTAATATCTTGAACATTTCTGTTTCGCGTTTACATTTTTGTTCGTCATTTTGCGTTTACTTTTGTTTACTTATTATATAGTCTTTCTTTACTCATTATTATTTACAAACTTTAAATTTATTCTATTTTTAGGATGTTTTTTTTGTTTTTTTTTTTTTTGTTATCTTGTCAATTTATAAAACTGTTTCTTTTAACAATTGCATGTATACCTTCTGTCTATATTGACTTCAAGTAACCTTTTTTTTTTACATGTTAAATTTTTTATTTATTTTTGAAGCTCATTGGTTTTGTTTGTGATTGTGTTTTGTACGCTTAGATTAAGATTTGTATGTGGTTATTTTTGTAAAAATTATTCGTTCCGCTGCCCACCCACGGTTAAGGATTATTGTAACGGCTGCACATTTTAATTCGGTGTTCTGTGTATTAGTTCGTTTATTCCTCATTCTTTACAACCGCGCACCTTCTCATTCTTTTAACCAACCTACGTCCCAAAGCTGATTGACATGGCTGACGAACTTCAGGAACGCTTAGCAGCGCTTGAAGCTGAAACCGTAGCTCTACGCGCCCTACAAGTGCAGCCTAAGCCTCATTTCACCACTGCTGGGGCAGTTTCTGTCAAGCTGCCACCTTTATGGACTGATAGGATAGCGGTTTGGTTTGCTCAAGCTGAAGCACAATTTCTTCTGGCTGGCATTTCAGCGGATGCCACCAAATTTTGTCATATTCTAAGTCAAATCGATCACAAAACAGCCGGTGAAGTCGAGGACATTATCACCAACCCACCTGCTGAAGGCAAGTACCAGAAATTGAAGGAAACTCTTCTTAAACGCTTTTCAATTTCTGAAGAGCAGCGAGTTAAACGACTTCTTAATGACGAAGAACTTGGAGACAGAAAACCGTCACAGTTCCTCCGTCACTTACGGTCACTCGCAGGCAATACACTGACTGATGACAACATCTTGCGTCAGTTATGGCTTCGCCGCTTGCCTCAGCATGCGCAAGGCATCCTTGCAGCCCAGGCTGATCTTGACCTTGACAGGATAGCGGACATCGCTGACAAAATTGTTGAGGTTCAGCCAGGACCTGCAAACATCTACGAATCAGCAGCTCCACCTTTGTCCGTCCTATTGGTTGAACGAATTGAGGAGTTGAGCCGGAAATTAGAATTGTTAACGTCCGAGCGATCCCGGTCTCGTAATAACCCCAGATCACGAAGCTCAAGCAGACGCAGAACCAATGATGGCCTGGCTGCTAAATACTGCTGGTACCACAAACTGTACGGCCCCAAGGCTAAAAAGTGCATTTCTCCTTGTAAGTGGAAGTCGGAAAACCCGACAAGCAGTCAGTAGTGGCGGCAACTGACTGCGACAGCTCACAACCTCCCAGCCGCCGTCTTTTCATAACCGATCAGGAGACCAAACGTCAATTTTTGATTGACACCGGATCGGACTTATGTTGCTATCCTCATCGCTGGCTTACAGATCGAAGGAAGTCCTCTGACTATGAACTCTGCGCTGCTAACGGTAGTAGAATTAAAACATACGGCACGGTGACCTTGACGCTCAACTTTCGACTCCGTCGCCAATTCGTCTGGACTTTCGTCGTTGCGGATGTCAACAGCGCCATCATTGGTGCGGATTTTCTGGCACACTACCATTTGCTGCCAGACTGCCGTACTAAGCGTTTGATTGACGGCATTACGAGCCTATCAACCGTTGGCTCCACCGCTACATCAGACCAACCGAGTGTCAAGGCCGTTGCCCCGGCGAATTCTGCTTCTGCACAAGTGCTCGCAGAGTTCCCAGAAATCACCCGTCCTCCTGGTTTACCCAGAATAGTCAAACATGACACCGTACATTTTATTAAAACGACGGATGGGCCTCCTATTTCTTGCCGTCCTCGCCGTCTAGCCCCTCAAAAATTGTCATCTGCCAAAAAGGAATTTGAGGACATGGTTCATTCTGGCACAGCACGGCCTTCCAAAAGCGCCTGGTCGTCTCCTTTGCACATGGCCTTGAAAAAGGACAACACTTGGCGTCCCTGTGGTGACTATCGTGCACTTAACGCCCGAACTGTACCGGATAGATACCCTGTCCGGCACATCAACGATTTTGCCCACAACCTTACTGGTTCTAAAATTTTCAGCACCATCGACCTTGTAAAAGCATATCATCAAATACCAGTATCTGAAGAGGACGTCCCGAAGACTGCCATCGTTACACCGTTTGGCCTCTTCGAATTTCCTTTCATGACCTTCGGTCTCCGCAATGCTGGTCAAACATTCCAGCGGTTTATCGACGAGGTCACACAGGGTCTCGATTTCTGCTTTCCGTACGTGGATGACATTCTCGTCCATTCAGCTGACGAGGCCCTACACTGCGAGCATCTACGTACTCTCTTCGGACGCCTACGAGACTATGGAGTCATAATCAACCCCTCCAAGTGCGTCCTTGGTGCACAAGAAGTGACATTTTTAGGCTACCACATCAGTCCCGAGGGAACTCGTCCTCCTCAAGATCGTGTCCAAACCATCCTAGACTTTCCCCCTCCTAAGACAGTCCAAGGGGTGCGTCGTTTTCTAGGCATGCTAAACTATTATCGCCGATTCGTGCCCCGCGCTGCATTGTTCCAGGCTCCACTTATAAAATCTGTGGTTGAAACCAAAGGCAAGGGTGCCAAACCATTTATATGGACACCTTTACTTTTGGAACAATTTAAAGGCTGCAAAGAGAGTCTAGCTAATGCCACTCTTCTGCAATATCCGATCAACGGCGCGCCTCTCGGTCTGTTTACTGATGCATCCAACGTCCACATTGGGTCCTGTCTCCAACAACTCATTAACGACAAGTGGGTCCCTCTTGCCTTCTTTAGCAAGAAACTGACAGATCAGCAAACACAGTGGCCGGCTTATTATCGCGAGTTACTGGCGGTGTACGAAAGCGTACAACATTTTCGCTACATTCTTGAGGTCCAACACGTGACCATTTTCACGGACCATAAGCCGCTTCTCTACGCTTTTATACAGCGCCGTGAAAAACTCCCCCCTGCTCAGTTAAACCAACTGTCTTTTATCAGTCAGTTCACGACAGATATAAAATATATCAGGGGAGAGGACAATGTCGTTGCCGACGCTATGTCACGTGTCGACGCTATCGCTTTTGACCAGGACTACGAAGCCCTCGCCAAATCACAAAAGTCAGACTCAGAGCTATCTTTCCTGCGTACTCAAGGGTCAAGCCTGCAATTGACCAACATTAATATTCCAGGAACCAACATCTCTGTGACCTGTGACGTGTCCACGGGCAAGCCTCGTCCCTATCTTACCCCTCCTTTTCGAAGAGAAGTTTTTAACAAGGTCCACAATCTCAGTCATCCCGGTGCACGAGCTAGCACCCGCTTAGTAACTGAACGCTACGTTTGGCCTTCTGTCAACAGGGATTGCAAAGAGTGGGCACGAACTTGCGAGGCGTGTCAACGCGCCAAAGTATCACGTCATAATTTTTCGCCAATCGGAAATTTCGAACTACCATCTGGTCGTTTCAAACATGTCCATATTGACATCATCGGCCCCCTGCCGATTTGCAGCGACTACCGATATTGTTTGACAGCTATTGATAGAACGACTAGGTGGCCTGAGGTCTGGCCAATGCGGACTATCACTGCAGAGGAGGTAGCAGAAACCTTTACACGAGAATGGGTTGCCCGTTTCGGTGTACCGTCAGTCATTACAACAGACCAAGGCACTCAGTTTGAGTCTGATTTGTTCCGCCGAATGACAATAAACTTCGCCACTAAGCGAATTAGAACAACGGCATACCATCCCTGCGCCAACGGCATGATTGAGCGTGTTCATCGCCAACTTAAGGCTGCTCTCATGTGCCACCAAGATTCTTGGGTACGTGCACTGCCTTTCGTCCTTCTTGGGATGCGCTGCGCTTTCAAAGAAGACCTGAAAGCTACAGCTGCTGAACTGGTTTACGGAGAAACACTTCGGTTGCCCGGTGAATTGCTTGTTCCAGTTTCCGGAACTGATACCACAAACGATCCCGCAGACTTTGTTGTACAACTTCGACGTAAAATGTCGACTGTACGACCAATCCCTGCATCTCGTCATACTCAACCATCTTCTTTTATCTTCAAAGATCTTTCGTCAGCAACTCACGTTTTTCTTCGTGACGATACAGTCAGACGCCCCTTACAAACACCTTATACAGGTCCATACCAAGTCATTGATCGCGCAATGGATGGCAAAACAATGACTTTGGTCATTAAGGGTAAAAACGTCGCTGTAAGTATTGATCGAGTCAAGCCGGCTTACATGGAACATGCCAGTCCAGCAGCCCTTGATCCTCAGACGAATCCAACAAAACCCACATCAAAACCTAAACAGCCCGATCCATCTCAAAACGCAGACGCCAATCCAACAACAATTACAAAACTACCCTATATTACTCGTTCTGGCAGACGAGTCAAATTCAAGGATTTCCCCGATTTCTGTTAAATCGGTTCATCTTTCTCCGTGGGGGGGTGGTGTGGCGTCACGTATTGTGAATTTGTGAACGCACATTAGTATACGTGGCGTCGCCTGTTATGTTTAGTTAATTATAGGTAGTCAGGAACGCACCCTTGTAAGTGGCAACACGAAGCCACGGTTCGGGGCGTTACCTACAGCGGGCCCTTTTAGTAGCGTCGCTCGCTTGCTGGTCAACCGTCGCGGGACAGACTAGATATTACATTGTCATTAGTATTTTGTCCCTACGATTCTAACTAGTTATAAGATAGTGTACCTAACGTTAGAACTTCATACGTGTGACCATTATATATATGATTATTTCTGCAAGTTGAAGTTTCTCTTCCGCTCCTTGACTCTGTTTCACCTCCAATACGCGTAAAAGGAGACAGGTGGAATACCTTCCACCTATGTCCCCAAAACTTATTAGGTCGTTAGAAACCCCTGTTGATCCCAATCAACAGCTCGTATTGACCAGCAAATGGGGTTTTGACGGATCATCTAGCCAAAGCATTTATCATCAAAGGACGAGTGAAGATGAGCAAATCGATCTTGCTAGTAATTTTATGATTAGTCTTGTACCACTGCGGCTCGTCTCAAAAGGTGTAACAATTTGGGAAAACGAGCGACCATCTTCCACTTCATTTTGCCGGCCAATATTGTTTAAGTTTATAAAGGAAACCAAAGAAAATGTGCAGAGAGAGATGGCTGAAATCGAAGCAGAGATTGAAGCCTTAACTCCATCCACCATCACTGATGGAATTAGTGTCAAACACCAACTGCTGTTGACAATGATTGATGGTAAAATTCATTCCATTATATCCAATACAGCAGCTTCAGTGTGTGACATATGCAAGGCTTGTCCTAAAGAAATGAATAATTTAGAGTTAATCAAAGATAAACACGCAAACGAGGACATGTATAAATATAGCTTAAGCACCCTTCACGCTTGGATTCGCTCAATGGAATGCTTATTACACATTTCCTACAAATTAGACATAAAATCATGGCAAGTAAGGGGTGATATAGCAAAAAGGCAAGTTGATGACAGGAAGAAAAGAGTTCAAGAGGCTGTAAGAAGAGAAACGGGCTTACTTCTCGATGTTGTGAAACAAGGCAGTGGATCCACCAACAATGGCAACTCGGCAAGGAGATTTTTTGAAAACTACACTAAATCTGCTGAACTGACCGGAATAGATGCTATGCTTTTAAGAAAAATCTGTGTGATCTTGCAGTGTATTTCATCAGGAGAGAAGATCAACGTAACTAAATTCCGAGAGTTCTGCTTTGATACTGCTAAGCTTTACGTGGAGTTATACCCATGGTATTATATGCCTTCTTCACTTCATAAAATTTTAATGCATGGGCCAGACATAGTTCAGAACATGTCAATTGTGCCCATTGGTTTTCTATCCGAAGAGGCATCTGAGGCTAGAAATAAAGATTTTAGAAAATATAGAGAGGGGCATTCTCGAAAGCATAGCAGTATCTCATGCAATGAAGATATTATGCACAATCTTTTACTGTCTTCTGATCCACTTGTTACAAGTATCCGTCCAAAAGGAAATAAGTTTGTAAAAAAATCTTCTTTTAAGGAATTTTATGAGCTTACGGATTCTGAGAAAAGTGATATCGAATTTGTTAACATAAATGATTTAGCGGACATCGATTCTGAATTTGAATTAATTGATGATGATGATGATGACGAAGATAATTAAATGATGTTATTGTTTTAAAATGTGTAACTTAGTAAATTAGAGCTTACATCTTAATTATTTATTGTACTTTTAATGAAACTAGGTAATTTATTATCAACTTACTTAAAAGTCATACTCTCATCAGTTCTTGTGAATATTTTTGTTAATATATATTTCTGTATATATATAATATATTTATAGACCTCTTAATA
The DNA here is from genome assembly GCA_949152395.1 of Agrochola litura. Lineage (NCBI taxonomy): Eukaryota > Metazoa > Arthropoda > Insecta > Lepidoptera > Noctuidae > Agrochola > Agrochola litura. The sequence goes on from OX424512.1 coordinate 2,622,488, forward strand.
AGTCTGTCTGCGGTTTAAAGTAAATACAAATGGGGAAAAAACGTTTTTTTTTTTAAATTTTCATTTCCTTTTATCCCAGAAAGTGCACATTTGGCGCACTATGTGTCTTAGTATTAAATATAGCTCTTAGTATTAGCATTATGATATTAGAGACCGCTACTTGAAACAAGCCCGGAATCAGGAGGGAGAGAGCTCGATACACTCATTTTCATAGTAAAATTTCACATTTTCTCAAATTACTCCCGAAATATGGGAGTTATGAAGAAATTCATCACCACAAGTTATGAAGGCATTAAGTAATCGAATAAGATGGCATCATTAGTTTGGCATAATTTTACTCTTTTTTTTCGGAAATGTCTACGTCCAACCGCTCCCATACATTCGTTCCACTGTGAGGCGCCATAAAGAAAAAAAAACCGGCCAAGTGCGAGTCGGACTCGCGCACGAAGCGTTCCATTCTATACCATTAAGAGGCACCTATTACAGACTTATTATTGGAAAATAATGGATTACGGTTTATGCATAAGGTTTATCTTTCTATTTGTATATGAAAATCTTAATGCGGTTCACAGAATAGAAAAAAAAGGCAACCAGAAGTAGAAAAGAAACTGTCCTATTTATTCTGCCTCGGGCTTTAAAAATACAATTATTAGAACTTGAATTAACATTAAAAAATCAGTATCAATATACTTTTTTTATAAAAATCTCAATATATATGTTGTACTTATTTATGAGTGTTTTTCATTGAAACAACATTAACTTCTTCCGACATCGTTTAGACATGTTCGGCGCTGTAAAAGGACGTGCTCTCCAATCGACGTGATGCACAACACTGGTCGCGGGAAGCTCGCGTTGAGTGCGGTACGAGGTCAGGGGGGATATGGGACGTTTTAGCCTCGTTCCGCACTGCATTAAAATTATATTAATTCAGTGCGGCACGAGGCCTAAGACATCCGGTACCAAGGTAGGTACACCACCGAGTCCAGAACCATTAGTGATCTCAAATATATATTTATCTCTTTCCTACACTGGACCAAACCAAAGCTATGCCATTCGCACGACAGAGAAATTCACTTTTTTGCTTGCCGCACCACAGGGAAGTTGCATCAGGGGTGATTTAGGCCTCGCTTCGCACTTAACGTGTTAAACAGATCAACAAAAGGATTTCATCCCAATTTCGGAAATGAACAAAATTACTAATGAACGTCTTTACAATTCTTACTTTTCTCATTCAAACTGTATTATGTGAATATGACAGGCGTGTTATAACAACTCTAAGGTTCTCCAAATTCAGCATAACACCTACCATTGTTAACGGTAAAGCTGTAGGAGAAGGGCAGTTCCCATTCCTAGTGTCTCTCAAGGAACTCATGCATAAATTTGAGCCAGGAAAGTTTGTATGGCAGAATATTTGTGGTGGCAGCATTATTACTAATACAAAGGTGCTGACAGCAGCACATTGCTTCGAAGTTAACAATTTCTATTACGAGAAGCACCCGGAAGCGGTGCGCTTCGTGGCAGGCAGCATGAAGACGGGTCTCATACACACCGGGATAACAGAAACCACAGCAGACGCCCAGTGGAGACAAATATCAAAACTGATTTTACACAAGGACTTCAGTTTCCCTTCACGCGATATTGCCGTAGCAGTGATGGATCAACCGTGGGTCTATAACGACCAAGTCAATTATGTGAAACTTGCGACAACGATGTCCGACTATCAGGGTCAATGTGTGACCGCTGGGTTCGGAAGACTTAGCCATGATTCGAATGCCAAAACCTCGCCAGTCATGCTTACGGCTGATATTGAACCCATTTCCAGGCGGCAGTGCTCCTTAATGTGGGAAATGAATATGAATTCGTTTATTTGCACGGCGACTGCTTTCACAGACGTTGCTAGGGGTGACTCTGGTGGACCGCTGGTGTGCATGCGTACCGGAGACCCCAATGAGGTCGGCAATAAAGGGGTCTTGGTCGGTATTGTGAGCGGGAAGAATTTTGATAAGACTTCTTTGTTTACTCGCGTCTCTGAGTACAGTGATTGGATTGAGAAAAATGAAGATGTCGCGGGCGTGACAGGCAGCGCGACAGGCACGGTGACCGGCAGCGCGACCGACAGCGCGACCAGCAGCGTGGCCCTTGTCGCGCCCGCGACATCGTGCTGGTCTGCACGAGCCTCAACTGTAAATGTTCGTTTGTCTATTATAGTGTTCGTTTTAATATATCTTTTGTTTTATTGTTAAGTTTCCTCGAGAACAATGCAAAATACTTTAGTGAAGCTAGGAACTTCTTTCTGCCTCGTTATTCTAGTTATAGTAGTCTCAAATGCGACTGCTGACTGTGAAGACCTGGTACCTACGATTTACAGGTCAGGAGAAGCGTTTTTCCGACAGGAATTTCTTGGTAGCAGCCCAGAATCTGGATTTGTGTCCGGTTGATGACAATAGGCTCGCCCCTATTACATGGGACTTAAATATACTTAACTGGCGAAATGACCCACATTTCACCAGTAGGTACTAAAGGTCCTCTGCCTAACCCTTTGGGTAAAACAGCCATGATTTTATGTTATAAAACTCTTTCCCTTTTTAATAACTCAACGTGAATTTAAACAGTCTCAGACCATCGCGGGTTTACCTGGCCCAACAGTTCGGTATATCTTCGTTTTCTTCTTGGCGACATTATTCAGCCCCGGAAATAGCGTGTAGGTGTATTACGTAGGATCTGTCATCAGCTCTGTCTGTCCTTAAGGTATTCTTAATTAAGAAAGAGATCAGTTTATTTCGCAGTAAATAAGCGAGTGTTATACCGAAGTAGTCCACTTAGAGCACCCGTCCGAATAGCACCTGCGACTCAGCAGCCTTGGTACTGCTGGGATGTATTTGTTTTACAGGACGTTATTAAATGAAAGATATCGATAAAAATCACTAGAATGTTTATTAATTACCAGTGATCGGAGTAGGTAGAGTGATTTGGGGTCAATGCACTGGCACGTATATATTAATATGGATATGCCCCCGGGATTCCGGGATTTTGAAAATATTAAGACTTTTTCAAGGAATTTTAAACGTTGTAATGTGTAGAATAAAGAATACATCAATATGAATAAGAAATATTTAACCCTTTTGGTGTCTTTTTAATAGTAGGTATATAGGTGATCGGATTCCAAGAAAAGGATAGGTGTACTATAAAAACAATATAATAATATAATATAGGTATTTAAAATGTTTATCTATCGCATTCTATAAATTTCTAATGTAGTAGTTTAAAAATCCTTACTTTATCAATATTTGATTCAATCCCGTAAGTACCTACCAAAATGAAATCCCGGAAAAAAGGCTTATCCATGTTATGATTTCTATGACTATTCATGATGCGAGTACATAAAATCACTCTACCTACTCCGATCACTGTTAATTACACATACTTACGTACATACGAAATTTGTCTAGGCGACATTTAAAAATAAGACGCTTTTCGTGGACTAGGCTGGGTGCTATTCACGCAGGTGCTATTCGGACGGGTGCTCTAAGTCGACTACTTCGTTATACCTACTACGTTTTCATTTCTTTGTTGTGGATCGGGATAACAAGAGGAAAGAGAGACTAAACTATTTTTTCTAATAACAAAACTAAGAATACACCTAACTAACTAGCTTCTTTGGCGAACCATCATAAAAAATTGCTAAGTTTTGCATAATAATGAGAATCGGCTATTATTCTATGTAAAACAGCTTGGTTCCGCATTAAACTTGATCAAGTAATTTTTCATTGTGAAGCGTCGTCAGCTTGAAAAAATATTGTTAAATGGCATTTTTAATTAATTGCGGTTTTAGAATTAAAGGAAAACAGGGTCAGATTGTTTGTTATCCCGCGAAGTTATGGTCTGAATAGTTTTTTTAAATTTTGTGGTGCTTTTGGAAAATAATGTCGGAATATGGATAAGGAAAATGAATGCCTTTATTCCACAATCTTACAAAAGATGAATAATAACGTAAACTGTTAGGTAAGTACCAAAGCATAAATTAAAAATTTATTTTATTTATTATAAAGTAACTTACTAAACTTAAATATCCTATACTATTAAACGAGCAATATTTGTAGCTATATATATTTGTTTGTATATATATTTGTACCTACTCACGTTCTCGAAATCGGCTCTAACGATTTCGATGAAAGTTGCAATATAGGGGTTTACGGGGGCGAAAACTCGATCTAGCTATGTCTCATATCTGGGAAAATTAGTTTTCTCCGCATTTTCACCCGAGCAGAGCTCGGTCGCCCAAAGTTTAGAACAAGATAATGAATAATGACATGACATTATTGACATTAGAATAACGATCATGGCAGCATGGAATTAGTGAGTACCTACTATCACGGCAGTATGGAATTAGTAGGTACTATCCTATACGGGATGGCAGGGACATCGACGCGAAAACTGAAACCATGGATTCAGTACATGATTCTGAACCCCGCTGCGTCGAAATTTTTCGTCGGTTATTTAAAAAAAAATCAGCTGTTTCATACATTTTGACCACGTAGGTATTGCACTTTTCTATGACCTACCCTACCCTACCTACCCTACCTACCCTACCTACCCTACCTACCCTACCTACCCTACCTACCCTACCTACCCTACCTACCCTACCTACCCTACCTACCCTACCTACCCTACCTACCCTACCTACCCTACCTACCCTACCTACCCTACCTACCCTACCTACCCTACCTACCCTACCTACCCTACCTACCCTACCTACCCTACCTACCCTACCTACCCTACCTACCCTACCTACCCTACCTACCCTACCTACCCTACCTACCCTACCTACCCTACCTACCCTACCTACCCTACCTACCCTACCTACCCTACCTACCCTACCTACCCTACCTACCCTACCTACCCTACCTACCCTACCTACCCTACCTACCCTACCTACCCTACCTACCCTACTGCTATAAACCTCACGGAGCCCGAGACCTTTCCAACGAATGCAAAACCGTGGAAATCGGTTCGTGCGTTCTGGAGTTATAGCGTCAGGAAGGAAAACCCGACTTATTTTTGTATAGTAGATTATATATATTATGTACAATTATGTAAAGAAAAAATAAAAGTTCAGATAATAATGTATTAACTTAGAATGCGAAACACTAGTTGCTTATGGGTAAATAAACAAAGAAAGCATCAAAAAAAAAAAGTCTCTAGTGCAATATTGCTAGCTGGGTATTTTTTACTTCTGATGACGAAAACAAAAAAAAAAGTTTTGATCAACTTTACGTGAAATAGCTGTAAATATCAATAATTTAGGTCAAAATCTACTATAAAAAAATATGTACCGAGCTTACAACTCTTTAGTTTTACTAGAAATATCCAATAAAATTTAGAACGTCCATAGTAGTGACACTGAATCCAGGGAAGTGATTTTCCATACAGTTTTTTTAACCATGGAAATGACTTCAAATCATGGACGGTGACATTCTATATATTTTATATGAAAGTTTAAGTCACAAATTTTATTTTATCCAAGGAAATTATGATGTGTATAAATACATTGGATTTATTAAATAAAACAAATGTTTTGAAAATCAGCTTTAATTGCTTTGAATTTTTAACTTTAAACTAAATCACATGTCATGTTATGTTAGGATTATGGTATCAACAATATTTTGTAATAAAATATGAAACATATATATTTTTAAAAGTAACTGCTAAAGAGATCAAAAACATTGTACTTAAGGCACTTTCTAATTTCAGTCTCAATAATAATCTATTATTATACTATTTTTTAAATATATAAAAGCTGAAGAGTTTGTTTGTTTGTTAGCTTGAACGCGCTAATCTCAGGAACTACTGGTCCGATTTGAAAAAATCTTTCAGTGTGAGATAGCTCATTTATCGAGGAAGGCTATAGGCTATACATCATTACGCTAAGATTAATAGGAGCGGAGCACCAAAGTAACTATTCCATGCGGACGAAGTCGCGGGCAGAAGCTAGATAAAAACGTTCAAGTTTTTTATAACTTTAGAAAATATTTCTTAATTAAAATATTTCGAGGTTGTCATCGTTTCCACTGTCAAAGATCCTCATCCTCCTCTTTTCAGGCTTACTATCGCGTTCCTTATCTTCCTGTTCTTCAGTCTCACTATCAAGCTCGTTATCTTCTTGTTCTTCAGTCTGATCATCAAGTTTTCTATCCTCCAGTTCTTCAATCTCACTGTCTAGTTCCTTATCCTCCCGTTCTTCAGTCTTACTATCAAGCTCGTTATGTTCTTGTTCTTCAGTCTGATTATCAAGTTCCTTATCCTCCTGTTCTGCAGTCTCATTATCCAGTTCCTCGTATTCGTGTCCTTTCGTATCATTGTCAAGTACCACATTCTCCTGTTCTTTGGTTTCACTATCCGGTTCCTTATTCTCTTGTTCTTCGCTATCTTTTTGGTCACCAGCAATGGACTCTGGAGTATTCTCTCTGAAACTTTGTAGTAGTCGCTCATTACGTTTTTTATTCTGTCTACTCCTAGCTTTACGTTCTCGCCATTCACGTTGATTAGCACGTCGTTCTCTTGCAGTCATTTCGGATACTAGTTTTACCTGATTTTTGCGTCGTTTTTCTGCATAACGCTGCGGCGATTAGACCCCTCTTTCAGGAGTGGTTAGAGAGGCGCCACGGCGTTCTCACCTTCTGCCTGACGCAGGTCCTCACCAGACATGGCTGTTTCGGGAGGTTCCTGTTCAGGATAAGGCAGGAGGAAACGCCCGGGTGTCACCATTGTGTGGATCGCCCGGAGGACACGGTGGAGCATACGGTGGAGGTCTGCCTGGGTTGGGCGGAGTATCGCCGTGTCTTCGTGGAGGCGATCGGCGGCGGTGATCTCTCGCGTCTGGCCCTGGTTCTGGCCATGGTATGGAGCGAGAGGAAATGGGAGGCCGTCACCTCCTTCTGCGAAGCGGTAATACTCGCGAAGGAGGAGGCGGAACGCGTGAGGAAGAGGCGAAATTTCGCGCCTTCACACCCCTAACCGCCGCAGGAGGAGACGCTCTGAGCATCTGGAATCGCAGGCTGATTTCTGGCCACTGTAGGCGCGGGCTTGCGGACATTAAGCAATGGGTAGCTCGCCGTCCGATAAGGACCAGGCAGGCAAAAGTAAAACATGTATTTTTTGTATGAAAAAGCGTTTTAGGTATGTATATGGCAGTAATCAAACAAACAAAATAATTGGAATGATCCAAGTTAAAGTTCACATCCCTGTAGCCACTTCCATGGAGGAAAATTATCCACGTAATCAATGGAAGTGACATCCATGGAAGGGACATTTTTTGGTTCAAATACGGAAAACTAACCTAAAAAATCTCGTCTTTACAACCTATTTCGGCAATCGTAATTTGACCATCAAACCTACAAAACAGCAAAATAAATGTAAATTTAACATTATATACTTACTTGGAGAAACAACCACAGTAGTGACCACGTATGCTTAACGAGTTTTAATTTAAAACAATAAGATTACAATCTTATTGTTTTTTCACGACAAACGTATTGCAGCCAGTAAGAAATTGACATCTCACTATGGTTATGACGGCTTGCCAATGCTCACATAAATTCGGAGACACGCAGTTTTTTTTGTCAGTAAAAAGTTATTGTGACCTTCGTCCATGGAAGTGACCAAAATTTAAGTCACATATTTTAATTAGGTTTTTTGTTCTCTTTTTTATCAATTGGATAGTAAGTTATAAGCTGATATGGGTCAGTATTTATTAGAGTTTAAGATAATAACCTTATATTTTAGAAATATCATGATAGAGACTGGGAAAAAATTATTATATCTGTAAATTTGCTTCAGTCACATCCACGGAAAAGACATTTTCACAATTATTTTTTTAATATTTAAAATAATGTGATCAATAAATTTAGTATATTTTCATGTAGTCTTCACCAGACATGGTAGTACTACCTTGATAAATATATCAAGTCCACGTGCCCTGTGTTATTAAAGAAAAAAATCTCTGTCACAGACAATTTTACTGAAAATGAGAAATACTCAGCTAAGTTATTCTTCTCTGCTTCATTGAATAGTCGGAGGAAAGTTCCGATGCGTCGGAGGGCATTTAGCGACCCAGAGCTCTGTGAAGGATAGCACGGAGAAACCTTCTTTACCAGGTAGTAAAATTGGAAGGGGCGCGGCCCCCCTGTTTGATTTTAGGGGGGCATTTCACTGGCAAAGAACCTGAAACAGTTTGAGTAAACCTGTCCCAATAGACGGCATGCATGCATCTGCCATCGTGAGGTCAACCTTATCTTAGAGCTCGACGACCCGACACACAACCACAACACAACAATACCACAAGTGGGAATATACAAAACAGGCGTAAAAGTTTCCCAAATCGCCGCGCGGCGAATCATCATCATCATCAGCCTATAATTTTCCCACTGCTGGGACACAGTCCTCCTCTCTGTGAGAGGGAGTGGGCCGTAATCTACCACGCGGGCCCAGTGCGGGTTGGTAGATGTCAACATGTCTTCGAATTTTTCGGTTCTAAGACATGCCCGGTTTCCTCACGATGTTTTCCTTCACCATTTTGAGAGCAGTGGTGATGTAATAATTTACACAAAGTAAAGCGCCTGTCAGGGTTCGAACCTACGACCTACAACTCGTAAGTTGCGGCCGTTACCACTGGGCCACTACTGCGTGGCGAATAGTCACACTAAATTAATATTATAAAGGCGAAAGTTTGTGAGTGTGTGTGTTTGTCTCTTCTTCACGCTCAAACGGCTGGACCAATTTGGATGAAATTTGGCACACAGATAGTTTATAACCTGGATTAACACATAGGATACTTTTTATCCCGATATTCTCACAGGATGGAGACTTACGCGGGTGAAACCGCGGGGCGCAGCTAGTAAATTATAAAATCTTCCAATATCATAATGTGCTATACAACATGTTCCATTTGATGTCCCACAACTCTAAGGTTATATATATATATATTCACAACTTTTACAACAAATGAATTGGTGATCACTGTTTGTTGACATTAGGTACAGACAGAAGGACGCAGCTGCATTCTGTTGAAGTAATTCTTTAAAAAGTAGTGTTTCACTTGACAAAACGGTAAGGATACATTCAGAAAAATATAAGACTTATCTGTGATCTATTTCATCACCTAAAAGCTCTTTTATAACAAATGGGCTCTAAGTGGATCCTTCTCATCTTTAGTTCTGAAGTTCTAATTTTAAACCCCTTAAAGATGTTTTTTATTTTAAAATTTAGGCTAATTTTATAACCTCAATTTTCATTGACACTTTTTCAATTACAATTTAAGCGTGTTAATTTTTTTTTTAATTGTTGGAAGAAGTGGTGATAAACATATAAAGTCCAATCCTTCTAAATACAGATGAATGTGTTATCAGTGTTTGTTTACACTTTTATCAGACACATTTGGAACGATCTATAGAATTAGGCGCTATAAACCTATAGGTCTATAGCGCCTATTCTGATACTGAAAACAATCCCTAATAATACAGGTAGCAATAAGTCAAGTAGGTTTCGAGAGGTTTTCTTTGTTAAGGGAGATGCGCTAAGGTAGCCTTTGAAATTGAAATTTTCTTACGTTTCTAAGGTTCCGTAGTAAACAAGGAACCCTTATAGTTTCGTCATGTCCGTCTGTCTGTCTGCGGTCTAGCTCCGAGACTTTTAGTACTAGGAAGCTGTAATTTGGCATGGGTATGGGTAATTATGCCGACAAAGTGGTAAAACAAAATTATGAAAAACATTCTTTTTTAGGGTACCTCTCCTACACGTAATGAGGTGATGTTTTTTTTTTAACCCGTTTTGTGGGTATCATTGAAAAGGTCCTTCAAAAACATTGTGAGTTTGTGAAAACCATTTTTGGATTCAGGAATCCGTTTGCGAAATATTAAGCTTTAAAGTGCAAATTTTTGTTAGAGTCAAGTGTCCGTCCCCCCTGCCAGCTAAATGGTTGGTTTTAGATATGTGAAAAAATTCACAGCAGTAGCTTATATAAGGTCGGAGGTCGGACTGTGAATAGGCGACCATCCATTACATATCGAGACACCTCTGTGCTTCAGAAAGCACGTTAAACCGTTGGTGCATCTGTCATTCGTAGATTAAGTAGAAAGTCAGAGGTGCGTGCCCCAATCGCCCAATTTTCACCTTATACAGAACCTTGTAAAAGCCCCCAATCATCTACTTTTCGTGTGGTTACTGATTAACCTGGTGTCAGAGTTTTAAAGCCGCCCATGGGTCTGACTTGGCTTCACATGTCGGCGAGAAATATCTCTCAGGCGGTTTCCTCACGATGTTTTCCTTCACCGTTTTTGAAGCAAGTGATAATTATACAATACGCACATGAATCCGAAAAGTCAGCGAAAAGTCAGTCAAAAGGCGAGCGTGCCCCAATTGCCCAATTTTCACCTTATACACCTTATACAGAACCTTGTAAAAAGTCTCAATTACAAGAAAATAAGCCTGCAATAATGAAAATAAAATCCTGACTATAAATTAAGCATTAATTGCGTCCCTCTTGGTAATAATAGGGTGTCAAGAGCGTCTTTGATTAAGACTATCTTTAACAATCATTTGTCTGCATTAGGGGCGGAATGTTTGCACAGGCGGCAAATATGGTTGGCCGCGGCTTTGTTTGTCCTGGCCTGTAATTATTGGGCCCAATTGATTGTAAGGCTGGTATTAAGATTGATTTGAAAAGAGTATAGGTAATGGTATACTGAAAGATTTTGTGCCAGAAAAGATAATGTTGTTTTTAAGTTGTTTGTGAAAAAAATAATGCAGATTTTTTTTTTGGAATCACCCTCTTCTTTTGTAGGTTCTTTTTCTAAAATATTCTAGTCAGTGCCACGCATTTTTTGGTCGAAAGACCTGCTTGGTTTTATCCAAGAACTCAACTTAAACGGCATAGAGTTCTATTGACAAAAATACGTATTATTTATGCTTCCAGAATAAATAAAATGAAGAACTGACCACCAGTCAAACTCACTGTCAAACCCGGTCAAACTAAAGTTAAACAGATCAACAAAAGGATTTCATCCCAATTTCGGAAATGAACAAAATTACTAATGAACGTCTTTACAATTCTTACTTTTCTCATTCAAACTGTATTATGTGAATATGACAGGCGTGTTATAACAACTCTAAGGTTCTCCAAATTCAGCATAACACCTACCATTGTTAACGGTAAAGCTGTAGGAGAAGGGCAGTTCCCATTCCTAGTGTCTCTCAAGGAACTCATGCATAAATTTGAGCCAGGAAAGTTTGTATGGCAGAATATTTGTGGTGGCAGCATTATTACTAATACAAAGGTGCTGACAGCAGCGCATTGCTTCGAAGTTAACAATTTCTATTACGAGAAGCACCCGGAAGCGGTGCGCTTCGTGGCAGGCAGCATGAAGACGGGTCTCATACACACCGGGATAACAGAAACCACAGCAGACGCCCAGTGGAGACAAATATCAAAACTGATTTTACACAAGGACTTCAGTTTCCCTTCAAGCGATATTGCCGTAGCAGTGATGGATCAACCGTGGGTCTATAACGACCAAGTCAATTATGTGAAACTTGCGACAAAGATGTCCGACTATCAGGGTCAATGTGTGACCGCTGGGTTCGGAAGACTTAGCCATGATTCGAATGCCAAAACCTCGCCAGTCATGCTTACGGCTGATATTGAACCCATTTCCAGGCGGCAGTGCTCCTTAATGTGGGAAATGAATATGAATTCGTTTATTTGCACGGCGACTGCTTTCACAGACGTTGCTAGGGGTGACTCTGGTGGACCGCTGGTGTGCGTGCGTACCGGAGACCCCAATGAGGTCGGCAATGAAGGGGTCTTGGTCGGTATTGTGAGCGGGAAGAATTTTGATAAGACTTCTTTGTTTACTCGCGTCTCTGAGTACAGTGATTGGATTGAGAAAAATGAAGATGTCGCGGGCGTGACAGGCAGCGCGACAGGCACGGTGACCGGCAGCGCGACCGACAGCGCGACCAGCAGCGGGGCCCTTGTCGCGCCCGCGACATCGTGCTGGTCTGCACGAGCCTCAACTGTAAATGTTTGTTTGTCTATTATAGTGTTCGTTTTAATATATCTTTTGTTTTATTGTTAAGTTTCCTCGAGAACAATGCAAAATACTTTAGTGAAGCTAGGAACTTCTTTCTGCCTCGTTATTCTAGTTATAGTAGTCTCAAATGCGACTGCTGACTGTGAAGACCTGGTACCTACGATTTACAGGTCAGGAGAAGCGTTTTTCCGACAGGAATTTCTTGGTAGCAGCCCAGAGTCTGGATTTGTGTCCGGTTGATGACAATAGGCTCGCCCCTATTACATGGGACTTAAATATACTTAACTGGCGAAATGACCCACATTTCGCCAATAGGTACTAAAGGTCCTCTGCCTAACCCTTTGGGTAAAACAGCCATGATTTTATGTTATAAAACTCTTTCCCTTTTTAATAACTCAACGTGAATTTAAACAGTCTCAGACCATCGCGGGTTTACCTGGCCCAACAGTTCGGTATATCTTCGTTTTCTTCTTGGCGACATTATTCAGCCCCGGAAATAGCGTGTAGGTGTATTACGTAGGATCTGTCATCAGCTCTGTCTGTCCTTAAGGTATTCTTAATTAAGAAAGAGATCAGTTTATTTCGCAGTAAATAAGCGAGTGTTATACCGAAGTAGTCCACTTAGAGCACCCGTCCGAATAGCACCTGCGAATCAGCAGCCTAGGTACTGCTGGGATGTATTTGTTTTACAGGACGTTATTAAATGAAAGATATCGATAAAAATCACTAGAATGTTTATTAACTACCAGTGATCGGAGTAGGTAGAGTGATTTGGGGTCAATGCACTGGCACGTATATATTAGTATGGATATGCCCCCGGGATTCCGGGATTTTGAAAATATTAAGACTTTTTCAAGGAATTTTAAACGTTGTAATGTGTAGAATAAAGAATACATCAATATGAATAAGAAATATTTAACCCTTTTGGTGTCTTTTTAATAGTAGGTATATAGGTGATCGGATTCCAAGAAAAGGATAGGTGTAGGTACTATAAAAACAATATAATAATATAATATAGGTATTTAAAATGTTTATCTATCGCATTCTATAAATTTCTAATGTAGTAGTTTAAAAATCCTTACTTTATCAATATTTGATTCAATCCCGTAAGTACCTACCAAAATGAAATCCCGGAAAAAAGGCTTATCCATGTTATGATTTCTATGACTATTCATGATGCGAGTACATAAAATCACTCTACCTACTCCGATCACTGTTAATTACACATACTTACGTACATACGAAATTTGTCTAGGCGACATTTAAAAATAAGACGCTTTTCGTGGACTAGGCTAGGTGCTATTCACGCAGGTGCTATTCGGACGGGTGCTCTAAGTCGACTACTTCGTTATACCTACTACGTTTTCATTTCTTTGTTGTGGATCGGGATAACAAGAGGAAAGAGAGACTAAACTATTTTTTCTAATAACAAAACTAAGAATACACCTAACTAACTAGCTTCTTTGGCGAACCATCATAAAAAATTGCTAAGTTTTGCATAATAATGAGAATCGGCTATTATTCTATGTAAAACAGCTTGGTTCCGCATTAGACTTGATCAAGTAATTTTTCATTGTGAAGCGTCGTCAGCTTGAAAAAATATTGTTAAATTGCATTTTTAATTAATTGCGGTTTTAGAATTAAAGGAAAACAGGGTCAGGTTGTTTGTTATCCCGCGAAGTTATGGTCTGAATAGTTTTTTTTAAATTTTGTGGTGCTTTTGGAAAATCATGTCGGAAAATGGATAAGGAAAATGAATGCCTTTATTCCACAATCTTACAAAAGATGAATAATAACGTAAACTGTTAGGTAAGTACCAAAGCATAAATTAAAAATTTATTTTATTTATTATAAAGTAACTTACTAAACTTAAATATCCTATACTATTAAACGAGCAATATTTGTACCTATATATATTTGTTTGTATATATATTTGTACCTACTCACGTTCTCGAAATCGGCTCTAACGATTTCGATGAAAGTTGCAATATAGGGGTTTACGGGGGCGAAAACTCGATCTAGCTATGTCTCATATCTGGGAAAATTTGTTTTCTCCACATTTTCACCCGAGCAGAGCTCGGTCGCCCAAAGTTTAGAACAAGATAATGAATAATGACATGACATTATTGACATTAGAATAACGATCATGGCAGCATGGAATTAGTGAGTACCTACTATCACGGCAGTATGGAATTAGTAGGTACTATCCTATACGGGATGGCAGGGACATCGACGCGAAAACTGAAACCATGGATTCAGTACATGATTCTGAACCCCGCTGCGTTGAAATTTTTCGTCGGTTATTTAAAAAAAAATCAGCTGTTTCATACATTTTGACCACGTAGGTATTGCACTTTTCTATGACCTACCCTACCCTACCTACCCTACCTACCCTACCCACCCTACCTACCCTACCTACCCTACCTACCCTACCTACCCTACCTACCCTACCCTACCTACCCTACCTACCCTACCTACCCTACCTACCCTACCTACCCTACCTACCCTACCTACCCTACCTACCCTACCTACCCTACCTACCCTACCTACCCTACCTACCCTACCTACCCTACCTACCCTACCTACCCTACCTACCCTACCTACCCTACCTACCCTACCTACCCTACCTACCCTACCTACCCTACCTACCCTACCTACCCTACCTACCCTACCTACCCTACCTACCCTACCTACCCTACCTACCCTACCTACCCTACCTACCCTACCTACCCTACCTACCCTACCTACCCTACCTACCCTACCTACCCTACCTACCCTACCTACCCTACCTACCCTACCTACCCTACCTACCCTACCTACCCTACCTACCCTACCTACCCTACCTACCCTACCTACCCTACCTACCCTACCTACCCTACCTACCCTACCTACCCTACCTACCCTACCTACCCTACCTACCCTACCTACCCTACCTACCCTACCTACCCTACCTACCCTACTACCTACCCTACCTACCCTACCTACCCTACCTACCCTACTGCTATAAACCTCACGGAGCCCGAGACCTTTCCAACGAATGCAAAACCGGTTCGTGCGTTCTGGAGTTATAGCGTCAGGAAGGTAAACCCGACTTATTTTTGTATAGTAGATTATATATATTATGTACAATTATGTAAAGAAAAAATAAAAGTTCAGATAATAATGTATTAACTTAGAATGCGAAACACTAGTTGCTTATGGGTAAATAAACAAAGAAAGCATCAAAAAAAAAATGTCTCTAGTGCAATATTGCTAGCTGGGTATTTTTTACTTCTGATGACGAAAACAAAAAAAAAAGTTTTGATCAACTTTACGTGAAATAGCTGTAAATATCAATAATTTAGGTCAAAATCTACTATAAAAAAATATGTACCGAGCTTACAACTCTTTAGTTTTACTAGAAATATCCAATAAAATTTCGAACGTCCATAGTAGTGACACTGAATCCAGGGAAGTGATTTTCCATACAGTTTTTTTAACCATGGAAATGACTTCAAATCATGGACGGTGACATTCTATATATTTTATATGAAAGTTTAAGTCACAAATTTTATTTTATCCAAGGAAATTATGATGTGTATAAATACATTGGATTTATTAAATAAAACAAATGTTTTGAAAATCAGCTTTAATTGCTTTGAATTTTTAACTTTAAACTAAATCACATGTCATGTTATGTTAGGATTATGGTATCAACAATATTTTGTAATAAAATATGAAACATATATATTTTTAAAAGTAACTGCTAAAGAGATCAAAAACATTGTACTTAAGGCACTTTCTAATTTCAGTCTCAATAAAATCTTAATAATCTATTATTATACTATTTTTTAAATATATAAAAGCTGAAGAGTTTGTTTGTTTGTTAGCTTGAACGCGCTAATCTCAGGAACTACTGGTCCGATTTGAAAAAATCTTTCAGTGTGAAATAGCTCATTTATCGAGGAAGGCTATAGGCTATACATCATTACGCTAAGATTAATAGGAGCGCAGCACCAAAGTAACTATTCCATGCGGACGAAGTCGCGGGCAGAAGCTAGATAAAAACGTTCAAGTTTTTTATAACTTTAGAAAATATTTCTTAATTAAAATATTTCGAGGTTGTCATCGTTTCCACTGTCAAAGATCCTCATCCTCCTCTTTTCAGGCTTACTATCGCGTTCCTTATCTTCCTGTTTTTCAGTCTCACTATCAAGCTCGTTATCTTCTTGTTCTTCAGTCTGATCATCAAGTTTTCTATCCTCCAGTTCTTCAATCTCACTGTCTAGTTCCTTATCCTCCCGTTCTTCAGTCTTACTATCAAGCTCGTTATGTTCTTGTTCTTCAGTCTGATTATCAAGTTCCTTATCCTCCTGTTCTGCAGTCTCATTATCCAGTTCCTCGTATTCATGTCCTTTCGTATCATTGTCAAGTACCACATTCTCCTGTTCTTTGGTTTCACTATCCGGTTCCTTATTCTCTTGTTCTTCGCTATCTTTTTGGTCACCAGCAATGGACTCTGGAGTATTCTCTCTGAAACTTTGTAGTAGTCGCTCATTACGTTTTTTATTCTGTCTACTCCTAGCTTTACGTTCTCGCCATTCACGTTGATTAGCACGTCGTTCTCTTGCAGTCATTTCGGATACTAGTTTTACCTGATTTTTGCGTCGTTTTTCTGCATAACGCTGCGGCGATTACACCCCTCTTTCAGGAGTGGTTAGAGAGGCGCCACGGCGTTCTCACCTTCTGCCTGACGCAGGTCCTCACCAGACATGGCTGTTTCGGGAGGTTCCTGTTCAGGATAAGGCAGGAGGAAACGCCCGGGTGTCACCATTGTGTGGATCGCCCGGAGGACACGGTGGAGCATACGGTGGAGGTCTGCCTGGGTTGGGCGGAGTATCGCCGTGTCTTCGTGGAGGCGATCGGCGGCGGTGATCCTCCACCTCCTTCTGCGAAGCGGTAATACTCGCGAAGGAGGAGGCGGAACGCGTGAGGAAGAGGCGAAATTTCGCGCCTTCACACCCCTAACCGCCGCAGGAGGAGACGCTCTGAGCATCTGGAATCGCAGGCTGATTTCTGGCCACTGTAGGCGCGGGCTTGCGGACATTAAGCAATGGGTAGCTCGCCGTCCGATAAGGACCAGGCAGGCAAAAGTAAAACATGTATTTTTTGTATGAAAAAGCGTTTTAGGTATGTATATGGCAGTAATCAAACAAACAAAATAATTGGAATGATCCAAGTTAAAGTTCACATCCCTGTAGCCACTTCCATGGAGGAAAATTATCCACGTAATCAATGGAAGTCACATCCATGGAAGGGACATTTTTTGGTTCAAATACGGAAAACTAACCTAAAAAATCTCGTCTTTACAACCTATTTCGGCAATCGTAATTTGACCATCAAACCTACAAAACAGCAAAATAAATGTAAATTTAACATTATATACTTACTTGGCGAAACAACCACAGTAGTGACCACGTATGCTTAACGAGTTTTAATTTAAAACAATAAGATTACAATCTTATTGTTTTTTCACGACAAACGTATTGCAGCCAGTAAGAAATTGACATCTCACTATGGTTATGACGGCTTGCCAATGCTCACATAAATTCGGAGACACGCAGTTTTTTTTGTCAGTAAAAAGTTATTGTGACCTTCGTCCATGGAAGTGACCAAAATTTAAGTCACATATTTTAATTAGGTTTTTTGTTCTCTTTTTTATCAATAGGATAGTAAGTTATAAGCTGATATGGGTCAGTATTTATTAGAGTTTAAGATAATAACCTAATATTTTAGAAATAGGTATCATGATAGAGACTGGGAAAAAATTATTATATCTGTAAATTTGCTTCAGTCACATCCACGGAAAAGACATTTTCACAATTATTTTTTAATATTTAAAATAATGTGATCAATAAATTTAGTATATTTTCATGTAGTCTTCACCAGACATGGTAGTACTACCTTGATAAATATATCAAGTCCACGTGCCCTGTGTTATTAAAGAAAAAAATCTCTGTCACAGACAATTTTACTGAAAATAAGAAATACCCAGCTAAGTTATTCTTCTCTGCTTCATTGAATAGTCGGAGGAAAGTTCCGATGCGTCGGAGGGCATTTAGCGACCCAGAGCTCTGTGAAGGATAGCACGGAGAAACCTTCTTTACCAGGTAGTAAAATTGGAAGGGGCGCGGCCCCCCTGTTTGATTTTAGGGGGGCATTTCACTGGCAAAGAACCTGAAATAGTTTGAGTAAACCTGTCCCAATAGACGGCATGCATGCATCTGCTATCGTGAGGTCAACCTTATCTTAGAGCTCGACGACCCGACACACAACCACAACACAACAATACCACAAGTGGGAATATACAAAACAGGCGTAAAAGTTTCCCAAATCGCCGCGCGGCGAATCATCATCATCATCAGCCTATAATGTTCCCACTGCTGGGACACAGTCCTCCTCTCTGTGAGAGGGAGTGGGCCGTAATCTACCACGCGGGCCCAGTGCGGGTTGGTAGATGTCAACATGTCTTCGAATTTTTCGGTTCTAAGACATGCCCGGTTTCCTCACGATGTTTTCCTTCACCATTTTGAGAGCAGTGGTGATGTAATAATTTACACAAAGTAAAGCGCCTGTCAGGGTTCGAACCTACGACCTACAACTCGTAAGTTGCGGCCGTTACCACTGGGCCACTACTGCGTGGCGAATAGTCACACTAAATTAATATTATAAAGGCGAAAGTTTGTGAGTGTGTGTGTTTGTCTCTTCTTCACGCTCAAACGGCTGGACCAATTTGGATGAAATTTGGCACACAGATAGTTTATAACCTGGATTAACACATAGGATACTTTTTATTCCGATATTCTCACAGGATGGAGACTTACGCGGGTGAAACCACGGGGCGCAGCTAGTAAATTATAAAATCTTCCAATATCATAATGTGCTATACAACATGTTCCATTTGATGTCCCACAACTCTAAGGTTATATATATATATTCACAACTTTTACAACAAATGAATTGGTGATCACTGTTTGTTGACATTAGGTACAGACAGAAGGACGCAGCTGCATTCTGTTGAAGTAATTCTTTAAAAAGTAGTGTTTCACTTGACAAAACGGTAAGGATACATTCAGAAAAATATAAGACTTATCTGTGATCTATTTCATCACCTAAAAGCTCTTTTATAACAAATGGGCTCTAAGTGGATCCTTCTCATCTTTAGTTCTGAAGTTCTAATTTTAAACCCCTTAAAGATGTTTTTTATTTTAAAATTTAGGCTAATTTTATAACCTCAATTTTCATTGACACTTTTTCAATTACAATTTAAGCGTGTTAATTTTTTTTTTAATTGTTGGAAGAAGTGGTGATAAACATATAAAGTCCAATCCTTCTAAATACAGATGAATGTGTTATCAGTGTTTGTTTACACTTTTATCAGACACATTTGGAACGAACTATAGAATTAGGCGCTATAAACCTATAGGTCTATAGCGCCTATTCTGATACTGAAAACAATCCCTAATAATACAGGTAGCAATAAGTCAAGTAGGTTTCGAGAGGTTTTCTTTGTTAAGGGAGATGCGCTAAGGTAGCCTTTGAAATTGAAATTTTCTTACGTTTCTAAGGTTCCGTAGTAAACAAGGAACCCTTATAGTTTCGTCATGTCCATCTGTCTGTCTGCGGTCTAGCTCCGAGACTTTTAGTACTAGGAAGCTGTAATTTGGCATGGGTATGGGTAATTATGCCGACAAAGTGGTAAAACAAAATTATGAAAAACATTCTTTTTTAGGGTACCTCTCCTACACGTAATGAGGTGATGTTTTTTTTTTTTAACCCGTTTTGTGGGTATCATTGAAAAGGTCCTTCAAAAACATTGTGAGTTTGTGAAAACCATTTTTGGATTCAGGAATCCGTTTGCGAAATATTAAGCTTTAAAGTGCAAATTTTTGTTAGAGTCAAGTGTCCGTCCCCCCTGCCAGCTAAATGGTTGGTTTTAGATATGTGAAAAAATTCACAGCAGTAGCTTATATAAGGTCGGAGGTCGGACTGTGGATAGGCGACCATCCATTGCTTTTTAAGGCCTACTGTCAGAGCTTTTATACGAGCAATCTATGGGTCAATTACACCAAGAGATCGCTGGATGCCCTGCGCGTACAATATAATAATGCATTCAGGATGTTGTTGCGACTGCCCCGTTTCTGCAGCGCTTCGGAAATGTTTGCTGAGACCCACACAGATGGCTTTCATGCTATAATCCGTAAAAAAACCGCGTCGCTGCTGAGCAGAGTGCGAGGTAGTCGCAACTATATCCTGAGAGCTGTGGCGGAGAGCTATACTCCAAATATTCGGCAATTTATCCGGAGGTTGCTCAGGTAGGAAACATGTTTTCTTGCCTGCTCGTCCTCTGGGGGAGTGTGCATGATTGTATTTTATTTTATACCTACCGTTAAATACTACTAACACTAGAATATAAGTTGTTTTTGTAATACTAACATAATATGGATCCCTGTTATCTGTAATAAATGAATTTTAATTTAATTTTAATTTTAATTACATATCGAGACACCTCTGTGCTTCAGAAAGCACGTTAAACCGTTGGTGCATCTGTCATTCGTAGATTAAGTAGAAAGTCAGAGGTGCGTGCCCCAATCGCCCAATTTTCACCTTATACAGAACCTTGTAAAAGCCCCCAATCATCTACTTTTCGTGTGGTTACTGACTAACCTGGTGTCAGAGTTTTAAAGCCGCCCATGGGTCTCTGACTTGGCTTCACATGTCGGCGAGAAATATCTCTCAGGCGGTTTCCTCACGATGTTTTCCTTCACCGTTTTTGAAGCAAGTGATAATTATACAATACGCACATGAATCCGAAAAGTCAGCGAAAAGTCAGTCAAAAGGCGAGAGTGCCCCAATTGCCCAATTTTCACCTTATACAGAACCTTGTAAAAAGTCTCAATTACAAAAAATAAGCCTGCAATAATGAAAATAAAATCCTGACTATAAATTAAGCATTAATTGCGTCCCTCTTGGTAATAATGGGGTGTCAAGAGCGTCTTTGATTAAGACTATCTTTAACAATCATTTGTCTGCATTAGGGGCGGAATGTTTGCACAGGCGGCAAATATGGTTGGCCGCGGCTTTGTTTGTCCTGGCCTGTAATTATTGGGCCCAATTGATTGTAAGGCTGGTATTAAGATTGATTTGAAAAGAGTATAGGTAATGGTGTACTGAAAGATTTTGTGCCAGAAAAGATAATGTTGTTTTTAAGTTGTTTGTGAAAAAAATAATGCAGATATTTTTTTTGGAATCACCCTCTTCTTTTGTAGGTTCTTTTTCTAAAATATTCTAGTCAGTGCCACGCATTTTTTGGTCGAAAGACCTGCTTGGTTTTATCCAAGAACTCAACTTAAACGGCATAGAGTTCTATTGACAAAAATACGTATTATTTATGCTTCCAGAATAAATAAAATGAAGAACTGACCACCAGTCAAACTCACTGTCAAACCCGGTCAAACTAAAGTTAAACAGATCAACAAAAGGATTTCATCCCAATTTCGGAAATGAACAAAATTACTAATGAACGTCTTTACAATTCTTACTTTTCTCATTCAAACTGTATTATGTGAATATGACAGGCGTGTTATAACAACTCTAAGGTTCTCCAAATTCAGCATAACACCTACCATTGTTAACGGTAAAGCTGTAGGAGAAGGGCAGTTCCCATTCCTAGTGTCTCTCAAGGAACTCATGCATAAATTTGAGCCAGGAAAGTTTGTATGGCAGAATATTTGTGGTGGCAGCATTATTACTAATACAAAGGTGCTGACAGCAGCGCATTGCTTCGAAGTTAACAATTTCTATTACGAGAAGCACCCGGAAGCGGTGCGCTTCGTGGCAGGCAGCATGAAGACGGGTCTCATACACACCGGGATAACAGAAACCACAGCAGACGCCCAGTGGAGACAAATATCAAAACTGATTTTACACAAGGACTTCAGTTTCCCTTCACGCGATATTGCCGTAGCAGTGATGGATCAACCGTGGGTCTATAACGACCAAGTCAATTATGTGAAACTTGCGACAACGATGTCCGACTATCAGGGTCAATGTGTGACCGCTGGGTTCGGAAGACTTAGCCATGATTCGAATGCCAAAACCTCGCCAGTCATGCTTACGGCTGATATTGAACCCATTTCCAGGCGGCAGTGCTCCTTAATGTGGGAAATGAATATGAATTCGTTTATTTGCACGGCGACTGCTTTCACAGACGTTGCTAGGGGTGACTCTGGTGGACCGCTGGTGTGCATGCGTACCGGAGACCCCAATGAGGTCGGCAATGAAGGGGTCTTGGTCGGTATTGTGAGCGGGAAGAATTTTGATAAGACTTCTTTGTTTACTCGCGTCTCTGAGTACAGTGATTGGATTGAGAAAAATGAAGATGTCGCGGGCGTGACAGGCAGCGCGACAGGCACGGTGATCGGCAGCGCGACCGGCAGCGCGACCAGCAGCGCGGCCCTTGTCGCGCCCGCGACATCGCGCTGGTCTGCACTAGCCTCAACTGTAAATGTTTGTTTGTCTATTATAGTGTTCGTTTTAATATATCTTTTGTTTTATTGTTTAGTTTCCTCGAGAACAATGCAAAATACTTTAGTGAAGCTAGGAACTTCTTTCTGCCTCGTTATTCTAGTTGTAGTAGTCGCAAATGCGACTGCTGACTGTGAAGACCTGGTACCTACGATTTACAGGTCAGGAGAAGCGTTTTTCCGACAGGAATTTCTTGGTAGCAGCCCAGAGTCTGGATTTGTGTCCGGTTGATGACAATAGGCTCGCCCCTATTACATGGGACTTAAATATACTTAACTGGCGAAATGACCCACATTTCGCCAATAGGTACTAAAGGTCCTCTGCCTAACCCTTTGGGTAAAACAGCCATGATGTTATAAAACTCTTTCCCTTTTTAATAACTCAACGTGAATTTAAACAGTCTCAGACCATCGCGGGTTTACCTGGCCCAACAGTTCGGTATATCTTCGTTTTCTTCTTGGCGACATTATTCAGCCCCGGAAATAGCGTGTAGGTGTATTACGTAGGATCTGTCATCAGCTCTGTCTGTCCTTAAGGTATTCAAACTCAAACTCAAACTCAAAGCATTTATTTCAATTAAACCATTTACAGGCACTTTTGAATTGTCAAGGAATCGGTCAGTCAGAAATAGGTATGAAGCTAGTTGCCCATTCCAAAGCGTAGTAGGTACCTATGGAGAAGAACGGGCAAGAAACTCCACGGACACTCTTTTAAATAAAAAATTGTTACAAAATATTGGTTACATCATTCATGTTGAAATTATACATGTGAGAACAATGTAGAAAGACGTGCATGTTAGAAGCGTCCGTAATAAAAAGATAAAACAAAGAACAATTCAAAAAATAAAAATAAAAATAAGCCCTGGCAGCTAAGAGATGACCAGTCCCAACTGACGGCGCCCGTTCACGAACATGACGCATGGATTAGCACCATTCAGCTCAACCATTTTGAAGGGAGCTAAATGATCCAACACACGCGCCACCATCAGCGAAACATTTGAGTGAGCATGACATACTCACAGCCGCCAGGGCAGATTCAAGTCAATGCAAGACATATTACCCGGTAAATGGTAACTCTTTAGTACATAGTACTCACACCTGTGCTATGCAATTATATAATACAATGGAGATTGAGTTTATACAATGCAAAGATAGTCTTACAATCTTCAGCAGCTCCAACAGTATTTGCAAATGTTAATCAATTAGTTGTGGAGCAGGACCAGCATTGAGCCAAGCATTTTTATCAGCGATGTAATCCCCCAACGTATAATATGCCTGCCTGCATAGTGTGCGTTTTATACAAGATTTGAATTTCGTCTCATTCAGTTGAAGTATGTGGGGAGGAATTTTATTGTAACATTTTAAACAGTATCCCATAAAAGATGAATCTACTTTAGCCAGTCTGAAACCTGGTTGAACTAATAGGTCCCTATTTCTTGTACTATAGTTATGTCTATCACCTCTTTTGCTAAAAAGATGTAAATTCTTTCTTACGTACATGATGTTTTCATAGATATATTGACAAGGTACCGTCATGATGTTAATATCCTTAAACAGTTTCCTTAGAGAATCGCGCCTGCGGAGATAATATATGGCTCTGATCGCTCTTTTCTGCAGAATAAAAATAGACTCGATGTCTGCAGCCCGTCCCCACAGTAAAATACCGTACGACATGATACTATGAAAGTAGCTAAAATAGACTAGCCTCGCGGTATCTACATCAGTAAATTGACGGATTTTTCTGACAGCATATGCTGCTGAACTTAGCCGTCCTGCAAGAGATGTTAAATGAGGACCCCATTGCAGCCTTGAGTCGAGCGTGATCCCTAGGAAAACAGTTTTGTCGACAAATTCTAGTTTCTCTTGATTCAATACTATCTCACAATCACTACTTTTGACATTTGGTAAAGAAAATTTTATGCACTTAGTTTTTTTTCCATTTAATACTAAATTATTAGCAGTGAACCAATTTTGGACCTGCAGTAGGGCGTTATTTACGTCGTTAAAATTTGTAGCACGTCTATCTACCTTAAAAATTAAAGAAGTATCGTCAGCAAATAACACCATTTGTGGTTGATTTTTTAATAAATGGAGTAGATCATTTATATACACTAAGAAGAGGAATGGACCCAATATCGAGCCTTGTGGCACACCTATTTTTACTTTTAAACCTAGTGAATTGATACCGTTTATTTGAACTTGCTGTTGTCTATCATTTAAATAAGATTTTACTAAATTGAGTTCAAGTTTTCCAAGTCCGTAATGCTCAAGTTTCAAGAGTAAGGTTTCGTGATCGACGCAATCAAATGCTTTGGAGAGGTCACAGAAGACCCCTATGGCGTCTTGAGCCTCTTCCCACGCGTTAAAAATGTGTCTTAATAGGGTTACACCGGCGTCGGTCGTACAACGTCCTTTGGTGAATCCATACTGTTGATCGTGAAGGATTTTATTTGTGTTAAAATGATTGAGCATTTGATTAAGCATTACCTTTTCAAACACCTTGCTGAATACCGGCAACACGGATACGGGTCTATAATTATTGGCGTCTTTACTGTCCCCGGATTTGAAAAGTGGTATTACCTTACTGTATTTCATTAAATCCGGGGAGACTCCTTGATCCACACACAAATTAAAAATTAAAGCTAAGTAAGGCGCTATGGTCTCAATTATGGAGGTACAGACTTTAATTTAACAATTATGGAGGTACATTCTTAATTAAGAAAGAGATCAGTTTATTTCGTAGTAAATAAGCGAGCGTTATACCGAAGTAGTCCACTTAGAGCACCCGTCCGAATAGCACCTGCGACTCAGCAGCCTAGGTACTGCTGGGATGTATTTGTTTTACAGGACGTTATTAAATGAAAGATATCGATAAAAATCACTAGAATGTTTATTAACTACCAGTGATCGGAGTAGGTAGAGTGATTTGGGGTCAATGCACTGGCACGTATATATTAGTATGGATATGCCCCCGGGATTCCGGGATTTTGAAAATATTAAGACTTTTTCAAGGAATTTTAAACGTTGTAATGTGTAGAATAAAGAATAAATCAATATGAATAAGAAATATTTAACCCTTTTGGTGTCTTTTTAATAGTATATAGGTGATCGGACTCCAAGAAAAGGATAGGTATACTATAAAAACAATATAATAATATACTATATTTGAAATGTTTATCTATCGCATTCTATAAATTTCTAATGTAGTAGTTTAAAAATCCTTACTTTACCAATATTTGATTCAATCCCGTAAGTACCAAAATGAAATCCCGGAAAAAAGGCTTATCCATGTTATGATTTCTATGACTATTCATGATGCGAGTACATAAAATCACTCTACCTACTCCGATCACTGATAATTACACATACTTACGTACATACGAAATTTGTCTAGGCGACATTTAAAAATAAGACGCTTTTCGTGGACTAGGCTAGGTGCTATTCA
Source organism: Agrochola litura (assembly GCA_949152395.1). Taxonomy (NCBI): domain Eukaryota; kingdom Metazoa; phylum Arthropoda; class Insecta; order Lepidoptera; family Noctuidae; genus Agrochola; species Agrochola litura. The sequence goes on from OX424512.1 coordinate 2,648,584, forward strand.
CGCAGGTGCTATTCGGACGGGTGCTCTAAGTCGACTACTTCGTTATACCTACTACGTTTTCATTTCTTTGTTGTGGATCGGGATAACAAGAGGAAAATGAGACTAAACTATTTCTTTTAATAACAAAACTAAGAATACATCTAACTAACTAGCTTCTTTGGCGAACCATCATAAAAAATTGCTAAGTTTTGCATAATAATGAGAATCGGCTATTATTCTATGTAAAACAGCTTGGTTCCGCATTAGACTTGATCAAGTAATTTTTCATTGTGAAGCGTCGTCAGCTTGAAAAAATATTGTTAAATGGCATTTTTAATTAATTGCGGTTTTAGAATTAAAGGAAAACAGGGTCAGATTGTTTGTTACCCCGCGAAGTTATGGTCTGAATAGTTTTTTTAAAATTTTGTGGTGCTTTTGGAAAATAATGTCGGAAAATGGATAAGGAAAATGAATGCCTTTATTCCACAATCTTACAAAAGATGAATAATAACGTAAACTGTTAGGTAAGTACCAAAGCATAAGTTAAAAATTTATTTTATTTATTATAAAGTAACTTACTAAACTTAAATATCCTATACTATTAAACGAGCAATATTTGTAACTATATATATTTGTTTGTATATATATTTGTACCTACTCACGTTCTCGAAATCGGCTCTAACGATTTCGATGAAAGTTGCAATATAGGGGTTTACGGGGGCGAAAACTCGATCTAGCTATGTCTCATATCTGGGAAAATTAGTTTTCTCCGTATTTTCACCCGAGCAGAGCTCGGTCGCCCAAAGTTTAGAACAAGATAATGAATAATGACATGACATTATTGACATTAGAATAATGATCATGGCAGCATGGAATTAGTGAGTACCTACTATCACGGCAGTATGGAATTAGTAGGTACTATCCTATACGGGATGGCAGGGACATCGACGCGAAAACTGAAACCATGGATTCAGTACATGATTCTGAACCCCGCTGCGTTGAAATTTTTCGTGGTTTATTTAAAAAAAAATCAGCTGTTTCATACATTTTGACCACGTAGGTATTGCACTTTTCTATGACCTACCCTACCCTACCTACCCTACCTACCCTACCTACCCTACCTACCCTACCTACCCTACCTACCCTACCTACCCTACCTACCCTACCTACCCTACCTACCCTACCTACCCTACCTACCCTACCTACCCTACCTACCCTACCTACCCTACCTACCCTACCTACCCTACCTACCCTACCTACCCTACCTACCCTACCTACCCTACCTACCCTACCTACCCTACCTACCCTACCTACCCTACCTACCCTACCTACCCTACCTACCCTACCTACCCTACCTACCCTACCTACCCTACCTACCCTACCTACCCTACCTACCCTACCTACCCTACCTACCCTACCTACCCTACCTACCCTACCTACCCTACCTACCCTACCTACCCTACCTACCCTACCTACCCTACCTACCCTACCTACCCTACCTACCCTACCTACCCTACCTACCCTACCTACCCTACCTACCCTACCTACCCTACCTACCCTACCTACCCTACTGCTATAAACCTCACGGAGCCCGAGACCTTTCCAACGAATGCAAAACCGTGGAAATCGGTTCGTGCGTTCTGGAGTTATAGCGTCAGGAAGGAAAACCCGACTTATTTTTGTATAGTAGATTATATATATTACGTACAATTATGTAAAGAAAAAATAAAAGTTCAGATAATAATGTATTAACTTAGAATGCGAAACACTAGTTGCTTATGGGTAAATAAACAAAGAAAGCATCAAAAAAAAAAGTCTCTAGTGCAATATTGCTAGCTGGGTATTTTTTACTTCTGATGACGAAAACAAAAAAAAAAGTTTTGATCAACTTTACGTGAAATAGCTGTAAATATCAATAATTTAGGTCAAAATCTACTATAAAAAAATATGTACCGAGCTTACAACTCTTTAGTTTTTACTAGAAATATCCAATAAAATTTCGAGCGTCCATAGTAGTGACACTGAATCCAGGGAAGTGATTTTCCATACAGTTTTTTTAACCATGGAAATGACTTCAAATCATGGACGGTGACATTCTATATATTTTATATGAAAGTTTAAGTCACAAATTTTATTTTATCCAAGGAAATTATGATGTGTATAAATACATTGGATTTATTAAATAAAACAAATGTTTTGAAAATCAGCTTTAATTGCTTTGAATTTTTAACTTTAAACTAAATCACATGTCATGTTATGTTAGGATTATGGTATCAACAATATTTTGTAATAAAATATGAAACATATATATTTTTAAAAGTAACTGCTAAAGAGATCAAAAACATTGTACTTAAGGCACTTTCTAATTTCAGTCTCAATAAAATCTTAATAATCTATTATTATACTATTTTTTAAATATATAAAAGCTGAAGAGTTTGTTTGTTTGTTAGCTTGAACGCGCTAATCTCAGGAACTACTGGTCCGATTTGAAAAAATCTTTCAGTGTGAAATAGCTCATTTATCGAGGAAGGCTATAGGCTATACATCATTACGCTAAGATTAATAGGAGCGCAGCACCAAAGTAACTATTCCATGCGGACGAAGTCGCGGGCAGAAGCTAGATAAAAACGTTCAAGTTTTTTATAACTTTAGAAAATATTTCTTAATTAAAATATTTCGAGGTTGTCATCGTTTCCACTGTCAAAGATCCTCATCCTCCACTTTTCAGGCTTACTATCGCGTTCCTTATCTTCCTGTTCTTCAGTCTCACTATCAAGCTCGTTATCTTCTTGTTCTTCAGTCTGATCATCAAGTTTTCTATCCTCCAGTTCTTCAATCTCACTGTCTAGTTCCTTATCCTCCCGTTCTTCAGTCTTACTATCAAGCTCGTTATGTTCTTGTTCTTCAGTCTGATTATCAAGTTCCTTATCCTCCTGTTCTGCAGTCTCATTATCCAGTTCCTCGTATTCGTGTCCTTTCGTATCATTGTCAAGTACCACATTCTCCTGTTCTTTGGTTTCACTATCCGGTTCCTTATTCTCTTGTTCTTCGCTATCTTTTTGGTCACCAGCAATGGACTCTGGAGTATTCTCTCTGAAACTTTGTAGTAGTCGCTCATTACGTTTTTTATTCTGTCTACTCCTAGCTTTACGTTCTCGCCATTCACGTTGATTAGCACGTCGTTCTCTTGCAGTCATTTCGGATACTAGTTTTACCTGATTTTTGCGTCGTTTTTCTGCATAACGCTGCGGCGATTAGACCCCTCTTTCAGGAGTGGTTAGAGAGGCGCCACGGCGTTCTCACCTTCTGCCTGACGCAGGTCCTCACCAGACATGGCTGTTTCGGGAGGTTCCTGTTCAGGATAAGGCAGGAGGAAACGCCCGGGTGTCACCATTGTGTGGATCGCCCGGAGGACACGGTGGAGCATACGGTGGAGGTCTGCCTGGGTTGGGCGGAGTATCGCCGTGTCTTCGTGGAGGCGATCGGCGGCGGTGATCTCTCGCGTCTGGCCCTGGTTCTGGCCATGGTATGGAGCGAGAGGAAATGGGAGGCCGTCACCTCCTTCTGCGAAGCGGTAATACTCGCGAAGGAGGAGGCGGAACGCGTGAGGAAGAGGCGAAATTTCGCGCCTTCACACCCCTAACCGCCGCAGGAGGAGACGCTCTGAGCATCTGGAATCGCAGGCTGATTTCTGGCCACTGTAGGCGCGGGCTTGCGGACATTAAGCAATGGGTAGCTCGCCGTCCGATAAGGACCAGGCAGGCAAAAGTAAAACATGTATTTTTTGTATGAAAAAGCGTTTTAGGTATGTATATGGCAGTAATCAAACAAACAAAATAATTGGAATGATCCAAGTTAAAGTTCACATCCCTGTAGCCACTTCCATGGAGGAAAATTATCCACGTAATCAATGGAAGTGACATCCATGGAAGGGACATTTTTTGGTTCAAATACGGAAAACTAACCTAAAAAATCTCGTCTTTACAACCTATTTCGGCAATCGTAATTTGACCATCAAACCTACAAAACAGCAAAATAAATGTAAATTTAACATTATATACTTACTTGGCGAAACAACCACAGTAGTGACCACGTATGCTTAACGAGTTTTAATTTAAAACAATAAGATTACTCACGACAAACGTATTGCAGCCAGTAAGAAATTGACATCTCACTATGGTTATGACGGCTTGCCAATGCTCACATAAATTCGGAGACACGCAGTTTTTTTTGTCAGTAAAAAGTTATTGTGACCTTCGTCCATGGAAGTGACCAAAATTTAAGTCACATATTTTAATTAGGTTTTTTGTTCTCTTTTTTATCAATAGGATAGTAAGTTATAAGCTGATATGGGTCAGTATTTATTAGAGTTTAAGATAATAACCTTATATTTTAGAAATATCATGATAGAGACTGGGAAAAAATTATTATATCTGTAAATTTGCTTCAGTCACATCCACGGAAAAGACATTTTCACAATTATTTTTTAATATTTAAAATAATGTGATCAATAAATTTAGTATATTTTCATGTAGTCTTCACCAGACATGGTAGTACTACCTTGATAAATATATCAAGTCCACGTGCCCCGTGTTATTAAAGAAAAAAATCTCTGTCACAGACAATTTTACTGAAAATGAGAAATACCCAGCTAAGTTATTCTTCTCTGCTTCATTGAATAGTCGGAGGAAAGTTCCGATGCGTCGGAGGGCATTTAGCGACCCAGAGCTCTGTGAAGGATAGCACGGAGAAACCTTCTTTACCAGGTTGTAAAATTGGAAGGGGCGCGGCCCCCCTGTTTGATTTTAGGGGGGCATTTCACTGGCAAAGAACCTGAAACAGTTTGAGTAAACCTGTCCCAATAGACGGCATGCATGCATCTGCTATCGTGAGGTCAACCTTATCTTAGAGCTCGACGACCCGACACACAACACAACAATACCACAAGTGGGAATATACAAAACAGGCGTAAAAGTTTTCCAAATCGCCGCGCGGCGAATCATCATCATCATCAGCCTATAATGTTCCCACTGCTGGGACACAGTCCTCCTCTCTGTGAGAGGGAGTGGGCCGTAATCTACCACGCGGGCCCAGTGCGGGTGGGTAGATGTCAACATGTCTTCGAATTTTTCGGTTCTAAGACAAGCCCGGTTTCCTCACGATGTTTTCCTTCACCATTTTGAGAGCAGTGGTGATGTAATAATTTACACAAAGTAAAGCGCCTGTCAGGGTTCGAACCTACGACCTACAACTCGTAAGTTGCGGCCGTTACCACTGGGCCACTACTGCGTGGCGAATAGTCACACTAAATTAATATTATAAAGGCGAAAGTTTGTGAGTGTGTGTGTTTGTCTCTTCTTCACGCTCAAACGGCTGGACCAATTTGGATGAAATTTGGCACACAGATAGTTTATAACCTGGATTAACACATAGAATACTTTTTATTCCGATATTCTCACAGGATGGAGACTTACGCGGGTGAAACCACGGGGCGCAGCTAGTAAATTATAAAATCTTCCAATATCATAATGTGCTATACAACATGTTCCATTTGATGTCCCACAACTCTAAGGTTATATATATATATATTCACAACTTTTACAACAAATGAATTGGTGATCACTGTTTGTTGACATTAGGTACAGACAGAAGGACGCAGCTGCATTCTGTTGAAGTAATTCTTTAAAAAGTAGTGTTTCACTTGACAAAACGGTAAGGATACATTCAGAAAAATATAAGACTTATCTGTGATCTATTTCATCACCTAAAAGCTCTTTTATAACAAATGGGCTCTAAGTGGATCCTTCTCATCTTTAGTTCTGAAGTTCTAATTTTAAACCCCTTAAAGATGTTTTTTATTTTAAAATTTAGGCTAATTTTATAACCTCAATTTTCATTGACACTTTTTCAATTACAATTTAAGCGTGTTAATTTTTTTTTTAATTGTTGGAAGAAGTGGTGATAAACATATAAAGTCCAATCCTTCTAAATACAGATGAATGTGTTATCAGTGTTTCTTTACACTTTTATCAGACACATTTGGAACGATCTATAGAATTAGGCGCTATAAACCTATAGGTCTATAGCGCCTATTCTGATACTGAAAACAACCCCTAATAATACAGGTAGCAATAAGTAAAGTAGGTTTCGAGAGGTTTTCTTTGTTAAGGGAGATGCGCTAAGGTAGCCTTTGAAATTGAAAATTTCTTACGTTTCTAAGGTTCCGTAGTAAACAAGGAACCCTTATAGTTTCGTCATGTCCGTCTGTCTGTCTGCGGTCTAGCTCCGAGACTTTTAGTACTAGGAAGCTGTAATTTGGCATGGGTATGGGTAATTATGCCGACAAAGTGGTAAAACAAAATTATGAAAAACATTCTTTTTTAGGGAACCTCTCCTACACGTAATGAGGTGATGTTTTTTTTTTTAACCCGTTTTGTGGGTATCATTGAAAAGGTCCTTCAAAAACATTGTGAGTTTGTGAAAACCATTTTTGGATTCAGGAATCCGTTTGCGAAATATTAAGCTTTAAAGTGCAAATTTTTGTTAGAGTCAAGTGTCCGTCCCCCCTGCCAGCTAAATGGTTGGTTTTAGATATGTGAAAAAATTCACAGCAGTAGCTTATATAAGGTCGGAGGTCAGACTGTGGATAGGCGACCATCCATTACATATCGAGACACCTCTATGCTTCAGAAAGCACGTTAAACCGTTGGTGCATCTGTCATTCGTAGATTAAGTAGAAAGTCAGAGGTGCGTGCCCCAATCGCCCAATTTTCACCTTATACAGAACCTTGTAAGAGCCCCCAATCATCTACTTTTCGTGTGGTTACTGACTAACCTGGTGTCAGAGTTTTAAAGCCGCCCATGGGTCTCTGACTTGGCTTCACATGTCGGCGAGAAATATCTCTCAGGCGGTTTCCTCACGATGTTTTCCTTCACCGTTTTTGAAGCAAGTGATAATTATACAATACGCACATGAATCCGAAAAGTCAGCGAAAAGTCAGTCAAAAGGCGAGCGTGCCCCAATTGCCCAATTTTCACCTTATACAGAACCTTGTAAAAAGTCTCAACTACAAGAAAATAAGCCTGCAATAATGAAAATAAAATCCTGACTATAAATTAAGCATTAATTGCGTCCCTCTTGGTAATAATAGGGTGTCGAGAGCGTCTTTGATTAAGACTATCTTTAACAATCATTTGTCTGCATTAGGGGCGGAATGTTTGCACAGGCGGCAAATATGGTTGGCCGCGGCTTTGTTTGTCCTGGCCTGTAATTATTGGGCCCAATTGATTGTAAGGCTGGTATTAAGATTGATTTGAAAAGAGTATAGGTAATGGTGTACTGAAAGATTTTGTGCCAGAAAAGATAATGTTGTTTTTAAGTTGTTTGTGAAAAAAATAATGCAGATATTTTTTTTGGAATCACCCTCTTCTTTTGTAGGTTCTTTTTCTAAAATATTCTAGTCAGTGCCACGCATTTTTTGGTCGAAAGACCTGCTTGGTTTTATCCAAGAACTCAACTTAAACGGCATAGAGTTCTATTGACAAAAATACGTATTATTTATGCTTCCAGAATAAATAAAATGAAGAACTGACCACCAGTCAAACTCACTGTCAAACCCGGTCAAACTAAAGTTAAACAGATCAATAAAAGGATTTCATCCCAATTTCGGAAATGAACAAAATTACTAATGAACGTCTTTACAATTCTTACTTTTCTCATTCAAACTGTATTATGTGAATATGACAGGCGTGTTATAACAACTCTAAGGTTCTCCAATTTCAGCATAACACCTACCGTTGTTAACGGTAAAGCTGTAGGAGAAGGGCAGTTCCCATTCCTAGTGTCTCTCAAGGAACTCATGCATAAATTTGAGCCAGGAAAGTTTGTATGGCAGAATATTTGTGGTGGCAGCATTATTACTAATACAAAGGTGCTGACAGCAGCGCATTGCTTCGAAGTTAACAATTTCTATTACGAGAAGCACCCGGAAGCGGTGCGCTTCGTGGCAGGCAGCATGAAGACGGATCTCATACACACCGGGATAACAGAAACCACAGCAGACGCCCAGTGGAGACAAATATCAAAACTGATTTTACACAAGGACTTCAGTTTCCCTTCACGCGATATTGCCGTAGCAGTGATGGATCAACCGTGGGTCTATAACGACCAAGTCAATTATGTGAAACTTGCGACAACGATGTCCGACTATCAGGGTCAATGTGTGGAAATGAATATGAATTCGTTTATTTGCACGGCGACTGCTTTCACAGACGTTGCTAGGGGTGACTCTGGTGGACCGCTGGTGTGCATGCGTACCGGAGACCCCAATGAGGTCGGCAATAAAGGGGTCTTGGTCGGTATTGTGAGCGGGAAGAATTTTGATAAGACTTCTTTGTTTACTCGCGTCTCTGAGTACAGTGATTGGATTGAGAAAAATGAAGATGTCGCGGGCGTGACAGGCAGCGCGACAGGCACGGTAACCGGCAGCGCGACCGACAGCGCGACCAGCAGCGGGGCCCTTGTCGCGCCCGCGACATCGTGCTGGTCTGCACGAGCCTCAACTGTAAATGTTTGTTTGTCTATTATAGTGTTCGTTTTAATATATCTTTTGTTTTATTGTTAAGTTTCCTCGAGAACAATGCAAAATACTTTAGTGAAGCTAGGAACTTCTTTCTGCCTCGTTATTCTAGTTGTAGTAGTCGCAAATGCGACTGCTGACTGTGAAGACCTGGTACCTACGATTTACAGGTCAGGAGAAGCGTTTTTCCGACAGGAATTTCTTGGTAGCAGCCCAGAGTCTGGATTTGTGTCCGGTTGATGACAATAGGCTCGCCCCTATTACATGGGACTTAAATATACTTAACTGGCGAAATGACCCACATTTCGCCAATAGGTACTAAAGGTCCTCTGCCTAACCCTTTGGGTAAAACAGCCATGATTTTATGTTATAAAACTCTTTCCCTTTTTAATAACTCAACGTGAATTTAAACAGTCTCAGACCATCGCGGGTTTACCTGGCCCAACAGTTCCGGGATTCCGGGATTTTGAAAATATTAAGACTTTTTCAAGGAATTTTAAACGTTGTAATGTGTAGAATAAAGAATACATCAATATGAATAAGAAATATTTAACCCTTTTGGTGTCTTTTTAATAGTAGGTATATAGGTGATCGGATTCCAAGAAAAGGATATTGGGTTATTGGGTTTTTCTATCTAAAATTTCTCAGTAGCAGCTCGGAGTCTGGATTTGTGCCCAGTTGATGGCAATAGGCTCGCCCCCTATTACATGGGACTTAAACATAACTGGCGAAATGTGGGTGTACCTGCTACAGGGACACCTCTGCCCAACCCTTCGGGGAAACAAGGCGTGATGTTATGTTATGGATAGGTATACTATAAAAACAATATAATAATATAATATAGGTATTTAAAATGTTTATCTATCGCATTCTATAAATTTCTAATGTAGTAGTTTAAAAATCCTTACTTTATCAATATTTGATTCAATCCCGTAAGTACCAAAATGAAATCCCGGAAAAAAGGCTTATCCATGTTATGATTTCTATGACTATTCATGATGCGAGTACATAAAATCACTCTACCTACTCCGATCACTGTTAATTACACATACTTACGTACATACGAAATTTGTCTAGGCGACATTTAAAAATAGGACGCTTTTCGTGGACTAGGCTGGGTGCTATTCACGCAGGTGCTATTCGGACGGGTGCTCTAAGTCGACTACTTCGTTATACCTACTACGTTTTCATTTCTTTGTTGTGGATCGGGATAACAAGAGGAAAATGAGACTAAACTATTTCTTTTAATAACAAAACTAAGAATACACCTAACTAACTAGCTTCTTTGGCAAACCATCATAAAAAATTGCTAAGTTTTGCATAATAATGAGAATCGGCTATTATTCTATGTAAAACAGCTTGGTTCCGCATTAGACTTGATCAAGTAATTTTTCATTGTGAAGCGTCGTCAGCTTGAAAAAATATTGTTAAATGGCATTTTCAATTAATTGCGGTTTTAGAATTAAAGCGACGCGCGACGGTAAAAAGGAAGTAAGGCATAAGCGACATGTTGGTCAAAAAATGAGTTAATATGCCATCCTACGTAAAATTTTCCGCTCTTTCGAATGCGCTTACTCCCATGGCTCTACGATAACTTTTTTGGCGTTTATGCCAGTAAAAATACGTCAGTTTTTCAAAAATTTAAAACTTTGAACGGCTCTCACTATGGTTATGACGGCTTGCCAATGCTCACATAAATTCGGAGACACGCAGTTTTTTTTGTCAGTAAAAAGTTATTGTGACCTTCGTCCATGGAAGTGACCAAAATTTAATGTGCTATACAACATGTTCCATTTGATGTCCCACAACTCTAAGGTTAATAAATATATATTCACAACTTTTACAACAAATGAATTGGTGATCACTGTTTGTTGACATTAGGTACAGACAGAAGGACGCAGCTGCATTTTGTTGAAGTAATTCTTTAAAAAGTAGTGTTTCACTTGACAAAACGGTAAGGATACATTCAGAAAAATATAAGACTTATCTGTGATCTATTTCATCACCTAAAAGCTCTTTTATAACAAATGGGCTCTAAGTGGATCCTTCTCATCTTTAGTTCTGAAGTTCTAATTTTAAACCCCTTAAAGATGTTTTTTATTTTAAAATTTAGGCTAATTTTATAACCTCAATTTTCATTGACACTTTTTCAATTACAATTTAAGCGTGTTAATTTTTTTTTTAATTGTTGGAAGAAGTGGTGATAAACATATAAAGTCCAATCCTTCTAAATACAGATGAATGTGTTATCAGTGTTTGTTTACACTTTTATCAGACACATTTGGAACGATCTATAGAATTAGGCGCTATAAACCTATAGGTCTATAGCGCCTATTCTGATACTGAAAACAACCCCTAATAATACAGGTAGCAATAAGTCAAGTAGGTTTCGAGAGGTTTTCTTTGTTAAGGGAGATGCGCTAAGGTAGCCTTTGAAATTAAAATTTTCTTACGTTTCTAAGGTTCCGTAGTAAACAAGAAACCCTTATAGTTTCGTCATGTCCGTCTGTCTGTCTGCGGTCTAGCTCCGAGACTTTTAGTACTAGGAAGCTGTAATTTGGCATGGGTATGGGTAATTATGCCGACAAAGTGGTAAAACAAAATTATGAAAAACATTCTTTTTTAGGGAACCTCTCCTACACGTAATGAGGTGATGTTTTTTTTTTTAACCCGTTTTGTGGGTATCATTGAAAAGGTCCTTCAAAAACATTGTGAGTTTGTGAAAACCATTTTTGGATTCAGGAATCCGTTTGCGAAATATTAAGCTTTAAAGTGCAAATTTTTGTTAGAGTCAAGTGTCCGTCCCCCCTGCCAGCTAAATGGTTGGTTTTAGATATGTGAAAAAATTCACAGCAGTAGCTTATATAAGGTCGGAGGTCAGACTGTGGATAGGCGACCATCCATTACATATCGAGACACCTCTATGCTTCAGAAAGCACGTTAAACCGTTGGTGCATCTGTCATTCGTAGATTAAGTAGAAAGTCAGAGGTGCGTGCCCCAATCGCCCAATTTTCACCTTATACAGAACCTTGTAAGAGCCCCCAATCATCTACTTTTCGTGTGGTTACTGACTAACCTGGTGTCAGAGTTTTAAAGCCGCCCATGGGTCTCTGACTTGGCTTCACATGTCGGCGAGAAATATCTCTCAGGCGGTTTCCTCACGATGTTTTCCTTCACCGTTTTTGAAGCAAGTGATAATTATACAATACGCACATGAATCCGAAAAGTCAGCGAAAAGTCAGTCAAAAGGCGAGCGTGCCCCAATTGCCCAATTTTCACCTTATACAGAACCTTGTAAAAAGTCTCAACTACAAGAAAATAAGCCTGCAATAATGAAAATAAAATCCTGACTATAAATTAAGCATTAATTGCGTCCCTCTTGGTAATAATAGGGTGTCGAGAGCGTCTTTGATTAAGACTATCTTTAACAATCATTTGTCTGCATTAGGGGCGGAATGTTTGCACAGGCGGCAAATATGGTTGGCCGCGGCTTTGTTTGTCCTGGCCTGTAATTATTGGGCCCAATTGATTGTAAGGCTGGTATTAAGATTGATTTGAAAAGAGTATAGGTAATGGTGTACTGAAAGATTTTGTGCCAGAAAAGATAATGTTGTTTTTAAGTTGTTTGTGAAAAAAATAATGCAGATATTTTTTTTGGAATCACCCTCTTCTTTTGTAGGTTCTTTTTCTAAAATATTCTAGTCAGTGCCACGCATTTTTTGGTCGAAAGACCTGCTTGGTTTTATCCAAGAACTCAACTTAAACGGCATAGAGTTCTATTGACAAAAATACGTATTATTTATGCTTCCAGAATAAATAAAATGAAGAACTGACCACCAGTCAAACTCACTGTCAAACCCGGTCAAACTAAAGTTAAACAGATCAATAAAAGGATTTCATCCCAATTTCGGAAATGAACAAAATTACTAATGAACGTCTTTACAATTCTTACTTTTCTCATTCAAACTGTATTATGTGAATATGACAGGCGTGTTATAACAACTCTAAGGTTCTCCAATTTCAGCATAACACCTACCGTTGTTAACGGTAAAGCTGTAGGAGAAGGGCAGTTCCCATTCCTAGTGTCTCTCAAGGAACTCATGCATAAATTTGAGCCAGGAAAGTTTGTATGGCAGAATATTTGTGGTGGCAGCATTATTACTAATACAAAGGTGCTGACAGCAGCGCATTGCTTCGAAGTTAACAATTTCTATTACGAGAAGCACCCGGAAGCGGTGCGCTTCGTGGCAGGCAGCATGAAGACGGATCTCATACACACCGGGATAACAGAAACCACAGCAGACGCCCAGTGGAGACAAATATCAAAACTGATTTTACACAAGGACTTCAGTTTCCCTTCACGCGATATTGCCGTAGCAGTGATGGATCAACCGTGGGTCTATAACGACCAAGTCAATTATGTGAAACTTGCGACAACGATGTCCGACTATCAGGGTCAATGTGTGGAAATGAATATGAATTCGTTTATTTGCACGGCGACTGCTTTCACAGACGTTGCTAGGGGTGACTCTGGTGGACCGCTGGTGTGCATGCGTACCGGAGACCCCAATGAGGTCGGCAATAAAGGGGTCTTGGTCGGTATTGTGAGCGGGAAGAATTTTGATAAGACTTCTTTGTTTACTCGCGTCTCTGAGTACAGTGATTGGATTGAGAAAAATGAAGATGTCGCGGGCGTGACAGGCAGCGCGACAGGCACGGTAACCGGCAGCGCGACCGACAGCGCGACCAGCAGCGGGGCCCTTGTCGCGCCCGCGACATCGTGCTGGTCTGCACGAGCCTCAACTGTAAATGTTTGTTTGTCTATTATAGTGTTCGTTTTAATATATCTTTTGTTTTATTGTTAAGTTTCCTCGAGAACAATGCAAAATACTTTAGTGAAGCTAGGAACTTCTTTCTGCCTCGTTATTCTAGTTGTAGTAGTCGCAAATGCGACTGCTGACTGTGAAGACCTGGTACCTACGATTTACAGGTCAGGAGAAGCGTTTTTCCGACAGGAATTTCTTGGTAGCAGCCCAGAGTCTGGATTTGTGTCCGGTTGATGACAATAGGCTCGCCCCTATTACATGGGACTTAAATATACTTAACTGGCGAAATGACCCACATTTCGCCAATAGGTACTAAAGGTCCTCTGCCTAACCCTTTGGGTAAAACAGCCATGATTTTATGTTATAAAACTCTTTCCCTTTTTAATAACTCAACGTGAATTTAAACAGTCTCAGACCATCGCGGGTTTACCTGGCCCAACAGTTCCGGGATTCCGGGATTTTGAAAATATTAAGACTTTTTCAAGGAATTTTAAACGTTGTAATGTGTAGAATAAAGAATACATCAATATGAATAAGAAATATTTAACCCTTTTGGTGTCTTTTTAATAGTAGGTATATAGGTGATCGGATTCCAAGAAAAGGATATTGGGTTATTGGGTTTTTCTATCTAAAATTTCTCAGTAGCAGCTCGGAGTCTGGATTTGTGCCCAGTTGATGGCAATAGGCTCGCCCCCTATTACATGGGACTTAAACATAACTGGCGAAATGTGGGTGTACCTGCTACAGGGACACCTCTGCCCAACCCTTCGGGGAAACAAGGCGTGATGTTATGTTATGGATAGGTATACTATAAAAACAATATAATAATATAATATAGGTATTTAAAATGTTTATCTATCGCATTCTATAAATTTCTAATGTAGTAGTTTAAAAATCCTTACTTTATCAATATTTGATTCAATCCCGTAAGTACCAAAATGAAATCCCGGAAAAAAGGCTTATCCATGTTATGATTTCTATGACTATTCATGATGCGAGTACATAAAATCACTCTACCTACTCCGATCACTGTTAATTACACATACTTACGTACATACGAAATTTGTCTAGGCGACATTTAAAAATAGGACGCTTTTCGTGGACTAGGCTGGGTGCTATTCACGCAGGTGCTATTCGGACGGGTGCTCTAAGTCGACTACTTCGTTATACCTACTACGTTTTCATTTCTTTGTTGTGGATCGGGATAACAAGAGGAAAATGAGACTAAACTATTTCTTTTAATAACAAAACTAAGAATACACCTAACTAACTAGCTTCTTTGGCAAACCATCATAAAAAATTGCTAAGTTTTGCATAATAATGAGAATCGGCTATTATTCTATGTAAAACAGCTTGGTTCCGCATTAGACTTGATCAAGTAATTTTTCATTGTGAAGCGTCGTCAGCTTGAAAAAATATTGTTAAATGGCATTTTCAATTAATTGCGGTTTTAGAATTAAAGCGACGCGCGACGGTAAAAAGGAAGTAAGGCATAAGCGACATGTTGGTCAAAAAATGAGTTAATATGCCATCCTACGTAAAATTTTCCGCTCTTTCGAATGCGCTTACTCCCATGGCTCTACGATAACTTTTTTGGCGTTTATGCCAGTAAAAATACGTCAGTTTTTCAAAAATTTAAAACTTTGAACGGCTCTCCTGAACATTTCAGTTTTTGTCGCTTATACCCTATTTCCTTTTAACCGTCGAAAGGAAAACAGGGTCAGATTGTTTGTTATCCCGCGAAGTTATGGTCTGAATAGTTTTTTTAAAATTTTTTGGTGCTTTTGGAAAATCATGTCGGAAAATGGATAAGGAAAATGAATGCCTTTATTCCACAATCTTACAAAAGATGAATAATAACGTAAACTGTTAGGTAAGTACCAAAGCATAAGTTAAAAATATATTTTATTTAACTATTAAACGAGCAATATTTGTAACTATATATATTTGTTTGTATATATATTTGTACCTACTCACGTTCTCGAAATCGGCTCTAACGATTTCGATGAAAGTTGCAATATAGGGGTTTACGGGGGCGAAAACTCGATCTAGCTATGTCTCATATCTGGGAAAATTAGTTTTCTCCGCATTTTCACCCGAGCAGAGGTCGGTCGCCCAAAGTTTAGAACAAGATAATGAATAATGACATGACATTATTGACATTAGAATAATGATCATGGCAGCATGGAATTAGTGAGTACCTACTATCACGGCAGTATGGAATTAGTAGGTACTATCCTATACGGGGTGGCAGGGACATCGACGCGAAAACTGAAACCATGGATTCAGTACATGATTCTGAACCCCGCTGAGTTGAAATTTTTCGTCGGTTATTTAAAAAAAAATCAGCTGTTTCATACATTTTGACCACGTAGGTATTGCACTTTTCTATGACCTACCCTACCCTACCTACCCTACCTACCCTACCTACCCTACCTACCCCACCTACCCTACCTACCCTACCTACCCCACCTACCCTACCTACCCCACCTACCCTACCTACCCCACCTACCCTACCTACCCCACCTACCCTACCTACCCCACCTACCCTACCTACCCCACCTACCCTACCTACCCCACCTACCCTACCTACCCCACCTACCCTACCTACCCCACCTACCCTACCTACCCCACCTACCCTACCTACCCCACCTACCCTACCTACCCCACCTACCCTACCTACCCCACCTACCCTACCTACCCCACCTACCCTACCTACCCCACCTACCCTCCCTACCCCACCTACCCTACCTACCCCACCTACCCTACCTACCCCACCTACCCTACCTACCCCACCTACCCTACCTACCCTACCTACCCTACCTACCCTACCTACCCTACCTACCCTACCTACCCTACCTACCCTACCTACCCTACCTACCCTACCTACCCTACCTACCCTACCTACCCTACCTACCCTACCTACCCTACCTACCCTACCTACCCTACCTACCCTACCTACCCTACCTACCCTACCTACCCTACCTACCCTACCAACCCTACCTACCCTACCTACCCTACCTACCCTACCTACCCTACCTACCCTACCTACCCTACCTACCCTACCTACCCTACCTACCCTACCTACCCTACCTACCCTACCTACCCTACCTACCCTACCTACCCTACCTACCCTACCTACCCTACCTACCCTACCTACCCTACCTACCCTACCTACCCTACCTACCCTACCTACCCTACCTACCCTACCTACCCTACCTACCCTACCTACCCTACCTACCCTACCTACCCTACCTACCCTACCTACCCTACCTACCCTACCTACCCTACCTACCCTACCTACCCTACCTACCCTACCTACCCTACCTACCCTGCCTACCCTCCCTACCCTACCTACCCTACCTACCCTACCTACCCTACCTACCCTACCTACCCTACTGCTATAAACCTCACGGAGCCCGAGACCTTTCCAACGAATGCAAAACCGTGGAAATCGGTTCGTGCGTTCTGGAGTTATAGCGTCAGGAAGGAAAACCCGACTTATTTTTGTATAGTAGATTATATAAATATGTTATGTACAATTATGTAAAGAAAAAATAAAAGTTCAGACAATAATGTATTAACTTAGAATGCGAAACACCAGTTGCTTATGGGTAAATAAACAAAGAAAGCATCAAAAAAAAAAAGTCTCTAGTGCAATATTGCTAGCTGGGTATTTTTTACTTCTGATGACGAAAACAAAAAAAAAAGTTTTGATCAACTTTACGTGAAATAGCTGTAAATATCAATAATTTAGGTCAAAATCTACTATAAAAAAATATGTACCGAGCTTACAACTCTTTAGTTTTACTAGAAATATCCAATAAAATTTCGAACGTCCATAGTAGTGACACTGAATCCAGGGAAGTGATTTTCCATACAGTTTTTTTAACCATGGAAATGACTTCAAATCGGTGACATTCTAAATATTTTATATGAAAGTTTAAGTCACAAATTTTATTTTATCCAAGGAAATTATGATGTGTATAAATACATTGGATTTATTAAATAAAACAAATGTTTTGAAAATCAGCTTTAATTGCTTTGAATTTTTAACTTTAAACTAAATCACATGTCATGTTATGTTAGGATTATGGTATCAACAATATTTTGTAATAAAATATGAAACATATATATTTTTAAAAGTAACTGCTAAAGAGATCAAAAACATTGTACTTAAGGCACTTTCTAATTTCAGTCTCAATAAAATCTTAATAATCTATTATTATACTGTTTTTTAAATATATAAAAGCTGAAGAGTTTGTTTGTTTGTTAGCTTGAACGCGCTAATCTCAGGAACTACTGGTCCGATTTGAAAAAATCTTTCAGTGTGAAATAGCTCATTTATCGAGGAAGGCTATAGGCTATACATCATTACGCTAAGATTAATAGGAGCGCAGCACCAAAGTAACTATTCCATGCGGACGAAGTCGCGGGCAGAAGCTAGATAAAAACGTTCAAGTTTTTTATAACTTTAGAAAATATTTCTTAATTAAAATATTTCGAGGTTGTCATCGTTTCCACTGTCAAAGATCCTCATCCTCCTCTTTTCAGGCTTACTATCGCGTTCCTTATCTTCCTGTTCTTCAGTCTCACTATCAAGCTCGTTATCTTCTTGTTCTTCAGTCTGATCATCAAGTTTTCTATCCTCCAGTTCTTCAATCTCACTGTCTAGTTCCTTATCCTCCCGTTCTTCAGTCTTACTATCAAGCTCGTTATGTTCTTGTTCTTCAGTCTGATTATCAAGTTCCTTATCCTCCTGTTCTGCAGTCTCATTATCCAGTTCCTCGTATTCGTGTCCTTTCGTATCATTGTCAAGTACCACATTCTCCTGTTCTTTGGTTTCACTATCCGGTTCCTTATTCTCTTGTTCTTCGCTATCTTTTTGGTCACCAGCAATGGACTCTGGAGTATTCTCTCTGAAACTTTGTAGTAGTCGCTCATTACGTTTTTTATTCTGTCTACTCCTAGCTTTACGTTATCGCCATTCACGTTGATTAGCACGTCGTTCTCTTGCAGTCATTTCGGATACTAGTTTTACCTGATTTTTGCGTCGTTTTTCTGCATAACGCTGCGGCGATTAGACCCCTCTTTCAGGAGTGGTTAGAGAGGCGCCACGGCGTTCTCACCTTCTGCCTAACGCAGGTCCTCACCAGACAGTTTCGGGAGGTTCCTGTTCAGGATAAGGCAGGAGGAAACGCCCGGGTGTCACCATTGTGTGGATCGCCCGGAGGACACGGTGGAGCATACGGTGGAGGTCTGCCTGGGTTGGGCGGAGTATCGCCGTGTCTTCGTGGAGGCGATCGGCGGCGGTGATCTCTCGCGTCTGGCCCTGGTTCTGGCCATGGTATGGAGCGAGAGGAAATGGGAGGCCGTCACCTCCTTCTGCGAAGCGGTAATACTCGCGAAGGAGGAGGCGGAACGCGTGAGGAAGAGGCGAAATTTCGCGCCTTCACACCCCTAACCGCCGCAGGAGGAGACGCTCTGAGCATCTGGAATCGCAGGCTGATTTCTGGCCACTGTAGGCGCGGGCTTGCGGACATTAAGCAATGGGTAGCTCGCCGTCCGATAAGGACCAGGCAGGCAAAAGTAAAACATGTATTTTTTGTATGAAAAAGCGTTTTAGGTATGTATATGGCAGTAATCAAACAAACAAAATAATTGGAATGATCCAAGTTAAAGTTCACATCCCTGTAGCCACTTCCATGGAGGAAAATTATCCACGTAATCAATGGAAGTGACATCCATGGAAGGGACATTTTTTGGTTCAAATACGGAAAACTAACCTAAAAAATCTCGTCTTTACAACCTATTTCGGCAATCGTAATTTGACCATCAAACCTACAAAACAGCAAAATAAATGTAAATTTAACATTATATACTTACTTGGCGAAACAACCACAGTAGTGACCACGTATGCTTAACGAGTTTTAATTTAAAACAATAAGATTACAATCTTATTGTTTTTTCACGACAAACGTATTGCAGCCAGTAAGAAATTGACATCTCACTATGGTTATGACGGCTTGCCAATGCTCACATAAATTCGGAGACACGCAGTTTTTTTTGTCAGTAAAAAGTTATTGTGACCTTCGTCCATGGAAGTGACCAAAATTTAAGTCACATATTTTAATTAGGTTTTTTGTTCTCTTTTTTATCAATAGGATAGTAAGTTATAAGCTGATATGGGTCAGTATTTATTAGAGTTTAAGATAATAACCTTATATTTTAGAAATATCATGATAGAGACTAGGAAAAAATTATTATATCTGTAAATTTGCTTCAGTCACATCCACGGAAAAGACATTTTCACAATTATTTTTTAATATTTAAAATAATGTGATCAATAAATTTAGTATATTTTCATGTAGTCTTCACCAGACATGGTAGTACTACCTTGATAAATATATCAAGTCCACGTGCCCTGCGTTATTAAAGAAAAAAATCTCTGTCACAGACAATTTTACTGAAAATGAGAAATACCCAGCTAAGTTATTCTTCTCTGCTTCATTGAATAGTCGGAGGAAAGTTCCGATGCGTCGGAGGAAATGAAATGAAATGAAATGAAATGAAATTGTTTATTCTGTAAATAGGATATCGAAATCACTTTTACACGTCATATAAAAAAATATTAAAAATAAGCTAGATGAGTTCGGCGTTTCCTATCTGACTACTCTGAGAAGAAAGGCCGAAACAAACTCAGAGGTCGCAGTCTCTTTTAAAGTCCAGACATAATCTTGGTCAGGCCATATGAGGACCATGTAGATAAGTGTCTGAAAAGGTCTTTTGAGGAAAGAACCACACAGATTTGAGTGGACCTGTCCAGTCAGTGCAAGCATTTGTCAGTAATCGTGGAGCTCAACTCAGAACTTAAGGAGCTCAACTCGACGAACAATACCAAAGAAAGGACATTTGGGTAGGCCGCATAAACTACTCAAACTGCCAGACCATCACTAAAACTAGCAGAGAAATAAAAACAATATCCACATAGTCCTCACATTCACAATAGTTAAAATAATATAATACTTTACAAAGTAATCATGTCATTTTGAATATAATTTTCAACAATGTCAATGTGTTTATAAAACTGGTATATGTTGATTTTACATAATTAAAATGTGAGGGCATTTAGCGACCCAGAGCTCTGTGAAGGATAGCACGGAGAAACCTTCTTTACCAGGTAGTAAAATTGGAAGGGGCGCGGCCCCCCTGTTTGATTTTAGGGGGGCATTTCACTGGCAAAGAACCTGAAACAGTTTGAGTAAACCTGTCCCAATAGACGGCATGCATGCATCTGCCATCGTGAGGTCAACCTTATCTTAGAGCTCGACGACCCGACACACAACCACAACACAACAATACCACAAGTGGGAATATACAAAACAGGCGTAAAAGTTTCCCAAATCGCCGCGCGGCGAATCATCATCATCATCAGCCTATAATGGGACACAGTCCTCCTCTCTGTGAGAGGGAGTGGGCCGTAATCTACCACGCGGGCCCAGTGCGGGTTGGTAGATGTCAACATGTCTTCGAATTTTTCGGTTCTAAGACATGCCCGGTTTCCTCACGATGTTTTCCTTCACCATTTTGAGAGCAGTGGTGATGTAATAATTTACACAAAGTAAAGCGCCTGTCAGGGTTCGAACCTAAGACCTACAACTCGTAAGTTGCGGCCGTTACCACTGGGCCACTACTGCGTGGCGAATAGTCACACTAAATTAATATTATAAAGGCGAAAGTTTGTGAGTGTGTGTGTTTGTCTCTTCTTCACGCTCAAACGGCTGGACCAATTTGGATGAAATTTGGCACACAGATAGTTTATAACCTGGATTAACACATAGGATACTTTTTATCCCGATATTCTCACAGGATGGAGACTTACGCGGGTGAAACCGCGGGGCGCAGCTAGTAAATTATAAAATCTTCCAATATCATAATGTGCTATACAACATGTTCCATTTGATGTCCCACAACTCTAAGGTTATATATATATATTCACAACTTTTACAACAAATGAATTGGTGATCACTGTTTGTTGACATTAGGTACAGACAGAAGGACGCAGCTGCATTCTGTTGAAGTAATTCTTTAAAAAGTAGTGTTTCACTTGACAAAACGGTAAGGATACATTCAGAAAAATATAAGACTTATCTGTGATCTATTTCATCACCTAAAAGCTCTTTTATAACAAATGGGCTCTAAGTGGATCCTTCTCATCTTTAGTTCTGAAGTTCTAATTTTAAACCCCTTAAAGATGTTTTTTATTTTAAAATTTAGGCTAATTTTATAACCTCAATTTTCATTGACACTTTTTCAATTACAATTTAAGCGTGTTAATTTTTTTTTTTATTGTTGGAAGAAGTGGTGATAAACATATAAAGTCCAATCCTTCTAAATACAGATGAATGTGTTATCAGTGTTTGTTTACACTTTTATCAGACACATTTGGAACGATCTATAGAATTAGGCGCTATAAACCTATAGGTCTATAGCGCCTATTCTGATACTGAAAACAACCCCTAATAATACAGGTAGCAATAAGTCAAGTAGGTTTCGAGAGGTTTTCTTTGTTAAGGGAGATGCGCTAAGGTAGCCTTTGAAATTGAAATTTTCTTACGTTTCTAAGGTTCCGTAGTAAACAAGGAACCCTTATAGTTTCGTCATGTCCGTCTGTCTGTCTGCGGTCTAGCTCCGAGACTTTTAGTACTAGGAAGCTGTAATTTGGCACGGGTATGGGTAATTATGCCGACAAAGTGATAAAACAAAATTATGAAAAACTTTCTTTTTTAGGGTACCTCTCCTACACGTATTGAGGTGATGTTTTTTTTTTTAACCCGTTTTGTGGGTATCATTGAAAAGGTCCTTCAAAAACATTGTGAGTTTGTGAAAACCATTTTTGGATTCAGGAATCCGTTTGCGAAATATTAAGCTTTAAAGTGCAAATTTTTGTTAGAGTCAAGTGTCCGTCCCCCCTGCCAGCTAAATGGTTGGTTTTAGATATGTGAAAAAATTCACAGCAGTAGCTTATATAAGGTCGGAGGTCGGACTGTGGATAGGCGACCATCCATTACATATCGAGACACCTCTGTGCTTCAGAAAGCACGTTAAACCGTTGGTGCATCTGTCATTCGTAGATTAAGTAGAAAGTCAGAGGTGCGTGCCCCAATCGCCCAATTTTCACCTTATACAGAACCTTGTAAAAGCCCCCAATCATCTACTTTTCGTGTGGTTACTGACTAACCTGGTGTCAGAGTTTTAAAGCCGCCCATGGGTCTCTGACTTGGCTTCACATGTCGGCGAGAAATATCTCTCAGGCGGTTTCCTCACGATGTTTTCCTTCACCGTTTTTGAAGCAAGTGATAATTATACAATACGCACATGAATCCGAAAAGTCAGCGAAAAGTCAGTCAAAAGGCGAGAGTGCCCCAATTGCCCAATTTTCACCTTATACAGAACCTTGTAAAAAGTCTCAATTACAAAAAATAAGCCTGCAATAATGAAAATAAAATCCTGACTATAAATTAAGCATTAATTGCGTCCCTCTTGGTAATAATAGGGTGTCAAGAGCGTCTTTGATTAAGACTATCTTTAACAATCATTTGTCTGCATTAGGGGCGGAATGTTTGCACAGGCGGCAAATATGGTTGGCCGCGGCTTTGTTTGTCCTGGCCTGTAATTATTGGGCCCAATTGATTGTAAGGCTGGTATTAAGATTGATTTGAAAAGAGTATAGGTAATGGTGTACTGAAAGATTTTGTGCCAGAAAAGATAATGTTGTTTTTAAGTTGTTTGTGAAAAAAATAATGCAGATATTTTTTTTGGAATCACCCTCTTCTTTTGTAGGTTCTTTTTCTAAAATATTCTAGTCAGTGCCACGCATTTTTTGGTCGAAAGACCTGCTTGGTTTTATCCAAGAACTCAACTTAAACGGCATAGAGTTCTATTGACAAAAATACGTATTATTTATGCTTCCAGAATAAATAAAATGAAGAACTGACCACCAGTCAAACTCACTGTCAAACCCGGTCAAACTAAAGTTAAACAGATCAATAAAAGGATTTCATCCCAATTTCGGAAATGAACAAAATTACTAATGAACGTCTTTAAAATTCTTACTTTTCTCATTCAAACTGTATTATGTGAATATGACAGGCGTGTTATAACAACTCTAAGGTTCTCCAAATTCAGCATAACACCTACCGTTGTTAACGGTAAAGCTGTAGGAGAAGGGCAGTTCCCATTCCTAGTGTCTCTCAAGGAACTCATGCATAAATTTGAGCCAGGAAAGTTTGTATGGCAGAATATTTGTGGTGGCAGCATTATTACTAATACAAAGGTGCTGACAGCAGCGCATTGCTTCGAAGTTAACAATTTCTATTACGAGAAGCACCCGGAAGCGGTGCGCTTCGTGGCAGGCAGCATGAAGACGGATCTCATACACACCGGGATAACAGAAACCACAGCAGACGCCCAGTGGAGACAAATATCAAAACTGATTTTACACAAGGACTTCAGTTTCCCTTCACGCGATATTGCCGTAGCAGTGATGGATCAACCGTGGGTCTATAACGACCAAGTCAATTATGTGAAACTTGCGACAACGATGTCCGACTATCAGGGTCAATGTGTGACCGCTGGGTTCGGAAGACTTAGCCATGATTCGAATGCCAAAACCTCGCCAGTCATGCTTACGGCTGATATTGAACCCATTTCCAGGTGGCAGTGCTCCTTAATGTGGGAAATGAATATGAATTCGTTTATTTGCACGGCGACTGCTTTCACAGACGTTGCTAGGGGTGACTCTGGTGGACCGCTGGTGTGCATGCGTACCGGAGACCCCAATGAGGTCGGCAATAAAGGGGTCTTGGTCGGTATTGTGAGCGGGAAGAATTTTGATAAGACTTCTTTGTTTACTCGCGTCTCTGAGTACAGTGATTGGATTGAGAAAAATGAAGATGTCGCGGGCGTGACAGGCAGCGCGACAGGCACGGTGACCGGCAGCGCGACCGACAGCGCGACCAGCAGCGTGGCCCTTGTCGCGCCCGCGACATCGTGCTGGTCTGCACGAGCCTCAACTGTAAATGTTCGTTTGTCTATTATAGTGTTCGTTTTAATATATCTTTTGTTTTATTGTTAAGTTTCCTCGAGAACAATGCAAAATACTTTAGTGAAGCTAGGAACTTCTTTCTGCCTCGTTATTCTAGTTGTAGTAGTCGCAAATGCGACTGCTGACTGTGAAGACCTGGTACCTACGATTTACAGGTCAGGAGAAGCGTTTTTCCGACAGGAATTTCTTGGTAGCAGCCCAGAGTCTGGATTTGTGTCCGGTTGATGACAATAGGATCGCCCCTATTACATGGGACTTAAACATAACTGGCGAAATGTGGGTGTACCTGCTACAGGGACACCTCTGCCCAACCCTTCGGGGAAACAAGGCGTGATGTTATGTTATGGATAGGTATACTATAAAAACAATATAATAATATAATATAGGTATTTAAAATGTTTATCTATCGCATTCTATAAATTTCTAATGTAGTAGTTTAAAAATCCTTACTTTATCAATATTTGATTCAATCCCGTAAGTACCAAAATGAAATCCCGGAAAAAAGGCTTATCCATGTTATGATTTCTATGACTATTCATGATGCGAGTACATAAAATCACTCTACCTACTCCGATCACTGTTAATTACACATACTTACGTACATACGAAATTTGTCTAGGTGACATTTAAAAATAAGACGCTATTCGTGGACTAGGCTAGGTGCTATTCACGCAGGTGCTATTCGGACGGGTGCTCTAAGTCGACTACTTCGTTATACCTACTACGTTTTCATTTCTTTGTTGTGGATCGGGATAACAAGAGGAAAAAGAGACTTAAACTATTTCTTCTAATAACAAAACTAAGAATACACCTAACTAACTAGCTTCTTTGGCAAACCATCATAAAAAATTGCTAAGTTTTGCATAATAATGAGAATCGGCTATTATTCTATGTAAAACAGCTTGGTTCCGCATTAAGGCTTGTGCAGACCAGCGCGACATGCGACGCGACACAAAGGCACCGCTCGTCGCGCGACGGGCGGTGCCTTTGTGTCGCGTCGCGCGACGGGCGGTGCCTTTGTGTCGCGTCGCGTGTCGCGCTGGTCTGCACAAGCCTTTAGACTTGATCAAGTAATTTTTTATTGTGAAGCGTCGTCAGCTTGAAAAAATATTGTTAAATGGCATTTATAATTAATTGCGGTTTTAGAATTAAAGAAAAACAGCGTCAGATTGTTTGATATCCCGCGAAGTTATGGTCTGAATAGTTTTTTAAAATTTTGTGGTTCTTTTGTAAATTTATCTCGGAAAATGGATAAGGAAAATGCATGCCTTTATTCCACAATCTACAAAAGATAAATAATAACGTAAACTATTAGAAAAAATTTAAAATTTATTTTATTTATTTAATAACTATTATTTATTTTATTTATTATAAAGTAACTTACTAAACTTAAATATCCTATACTATTAAACGAGCAATATTTGTACCTATATATATTTGTTTGTATATATATTTGTACCTACTCACGTTCTCGAAATCGGCTCTAACGATTTCGATGAAAGTTGCAATATAGGGGTTTACGGGGGCGAAAACTCGATCTAGCTATGTCTCATATCTGGGAAAATTAGTTTTCATTTCTCATACTTGGAAAGTAGTGTTTGTTTGATCCAAGTAGCGGGTGAAAGACGCTGATCCCCACCCTTAGGTGGGAAAGACTCATAGTAATTACTTCCCTCTCTAGGGCGGGAATGAATTTTAAAAATAGAACTAAATTTGGTTAGGTAGTCGGCTAAGAAAATTTTTACTAAGGGGGTATTACACTGTCGAGTCTGTGGTCATGGATGATCGAAGATAAATACTGGAATTTTAAAATAGACATTTATTACACTATCATTTTATATCCTATACCTATCTACGAAGCTCATAAATTACCCATGTTACTCGTATGTCTATTTTACAATTTAGTCATGTCTTTGATCATGGATCTGTGATCGTAGATATGATGGTGTAATACGGGGGGGTATAAAAAAATAATGATTAAAAAAAAAATGCTGCAGTCATGTCATTGTATAAACAGCCAGTGTGAATTAAAAAAATACCTAAGCAGGACGACCCGCGGTGGTGACTCAGACTATAGCCGCCCTCGCTGCGCTCGGGCGTCTAAATACCTCGTATGGGAATTGATTCCTTTGGACCCTTGTATAACAATCTACTATTTCTCCGTATTTTCACCCGAGCAGAGCTCGGTCGCCCAAAGTTTAGAACAAGATAATGAATAATGACATGACATTATTGACATTAGAATAATGATCATGGCAGCATGGAATTAGTGAGTACCTACTATCATGGCAGTATGGATTAGTAGGTACTATCCTATACTATTAAATGAGCATTCTCTATTTTCACCAGAGCAGAGCTCGGTCGCCCAGGTACTATGCTACAGGTACATTTATGATTTGACATCGGTATTGAGAAATGAATTGAAATTGTTTATTCTGTAAATGGGATTTCAGAATCAATTTTACACGACAAAATAAAAAGAAAATAAGCTAGATGAAAGACCAGAAGAAATGGCGAAAAAAATTCAGGGGCCAAATTCTCTTTTAAAGTCCAGACATTAAATATCAAAAATATCGAGTAACTTATTGCAGGGTAGCATCCGGGCTGGCCTTTGTAGTAGAGCCCGCGGAAGTACTCCATGACGGGGGCAATCATCTTTGGTCACCCCCTTCCTTCAATCTCCGGACCCCCCGGCTTCCTCCGGTCAATTTACTGCAGATAAGACGAAACAGAACAGACTACGTCAATCAAATTATAAAATATTTTATTTATTACATAAAATGCGAAGATTCACTGGACAATACCAAAAACATTACGCCTCTCAGCCGTCTTTAAAGCGAATTCCCTAAGAATGTCATTCAAAGCTAAACAAAATGTTTATACAATATTATATATATTATGTACATGTAAAGAAAAAATAAAAGTTCAGATAATAATGTATTAACTTAGAATGCGAAACACTAGTTGCTTATGGGTAAATAAACAAAGAAAGCATAAAAAAAAAAGTTTCTAGTGCAATATTGCTAGCTAAGTTATTCTTCTCTGCTTCATTGAATAGTCGGAGGAAAGTTCCGATGCGTCGGAGGGCATTTAGCGACCCAGAGCTCTGTGAAGGATAGCACGGAGAAACCTTCTTTACCAGGTAGTAAAATTGGAAGGGGCGCGGCCCCCCTGTTTGATTTTAGGGGGGCATTTCACTGGCAAAGAACCTGAAACAGTTTGAGTAAACCTGTCCCAACAGACGGCTTGCATGCATCTGCCATCGTGAGGTCAACCTTATCTTAGAGCTCTACGACTTGACACCACAACACAACAATACCACAAGTGGGAATATACAAAATAGGCGTAAAAGTTTCCCAAATCGCCGCGCGGCGAATCATCATCATCATCAGCCTATAATGTTCCCACTGCTGGGACACAGTCCTCCTCTCTGTGAGAGGGAGTGGGCCGTAATCTACCACGCGGGCCCAGTGCGGGTTGGTAGATGTCACATGTCTTCGAATTTTTCGGTTCTAGGACATGCCCGGTTTCCTCACAAAACACCTTCACCGTTTTGAGAGCAGTGGTGATGTAATAATTTACACAAAGTAAAGCGCCTGTCAGGGTTCGAACCTACGATCTATAACTCGTAAGTTGCGGCCGTTACCACTGGGCCACTACTGCGTGGCGAATAGTCACACTAAAATAATATTATAAAGGCGAAAGTTTGTGAGTGTGTGTGTTTGTCTCTTCTTCACGCTCAAACGGCTGGACCAATTTGGATGAAATTTGGCACACAGATACTTTATAACCTGAATTAACACATAGGATACTTTTTATCCGGATATTCTCACAGGATGGAGACTTACGCGGGTGAAACCGCGGGGCGCAGCTAGTAAATTATAAAATCTTCCAATATCATAATGTGCTATACAACATGTTCCATTTGATGTCCCACAACTCTAAGGTTATATATATATATTCACAACTTTTACAACAAATGAATTGGTGATCACTGTTTGTTGACATTAGGTACCTACAGACAGAAGGACGCAGCTGCATTCTGTTGAAGTAATTCTTTAAAAAGTAGTGTTTCACTTGACAAAACGGTAAGGATACATTCAGAAAAATATAAGACTTATCTGTGATCTATTTCATCACCTAAAAGCTCTTTTATAACAAATGGGCTCTAAGTGGATCCTTCTCATCTTTAGTTCTGAAGTTCTAATTTTAAACCCCTTAACCGCTAAATCCCCGTTGTATCCGAACGGATACAAATCACCCACGCGGCTTACATCTCTATTTGTAGTAGCTGTAATGGCTATTTTCGTCTGTGGATTTTTCTGTCTATGGTCGGATAAATATTCTTGTCAAATAAATCGACTAAAAGCAAAAATATGAATAGGCAACATTTTAAAAAAATGTTGAAAATGACATTCCCGCGCGGTAAAATGTCAGTCAAACGTCACTCCCAGGACGCGCGCGTTCGCTGTAATAATTCGTTTTTTAATGGTTTTTGTGTGTAAATCGTCGGAAAGTGGTGATATTTTCATTTTGAAGTAAATATTACATCGTTTTAGATAATATTCGCACTAAATAACATCATATTATACCTATTTTGACCCAACCAAAAAAGTGTAAACAAACAGATAAGAGAAAGTTCCCGTCAAAGTGAAAGTTGTGATATTTTGTGGTTTTTCTGTATGGATCTGATCCGTAAGTGTTTTATTTCTTTTCTATATTACATGTATCATCGTATTAGACAACATTTAGAACAAAATAATACAAAAAAATATTTTTTTGGGACGGAGAAAGTTACGTAAGCATTAGAAATTCTAGATCATCTAAAATCTAGATTTTTTTAATTTTTTGTTTTGAATGTTTGTCTCTAAAAACGCTTTTGTTAGATAACTTATCTATCCATAATGTACCCTGCAAAATTTCGTGTGAATTGGTACGGTAGTTTTATCAGAAATCGTTATCACAAAGAACAAAAGAAATAATAACAAAAGCGGGTAATAAAGATAAGTGAACGTTGTTTACAAAGACTGTAACCATTTGAAACGTATTCCTAATCTATTCGAGTAGCAAAAAACATTAACAATACTACTTGAGACGTTGTAAAGAAATCCGAGTGTTTGTTTATTTAAGTGCGGTCGTAAAACTGTCACGGCGCGGACCACCCACGGCGCCTGAGCGGTAGATGTTTTTATTTTAAAATTTAGGCTAATTTTATAACCTCAATTTTCATTGACACTTTTTCAATTACAATTTAAGCGTGTTAATTTTTTTTTAAATTGTTGGAAGAAGTGGTGATTAACATATAAAGTCCAATCCTTCTAAATACAGATGAATGTGTTATCAGTGTTTGTTTACACTTTCATCAGATACATTTGGAACGAACTATAGAATAGGCGCTATAAACCTATAGGTCTATAGCGCCTATTCTGATACTGAAAATAACCTCTAATTTTACAGGTAGCAATAAGTCAAGTAGCTTTCGAGAGGTTTTCTTTGTTAAGGGGATGCCTTCGAAATTGAAATTTTCTTACGTTTCTAAGGTTCCGTAGTAAACAAGGAACCCTTATAGTTTCGTCATGTCCGTCTGTCTGTCTGCGGTCTAGTTCCGAGACTTTTAGTACTAGAAAGCTGTAATTTGGCATGGGTATACATATCAATTATGCCGACAAAGTGGTAAAATAAAATAAAAACATTTTTTTTTAGGGTACCTCCTACACGTAAAGGGGTGATGTTTTTTTTTATTTTTAACCCATATTGTGGGGTATCATTGAAAAGGTCCTTCAAAAACATTGCGAGTATGTGAAAACCATTTTCGGATTCAGGAATCCGTTTGCGAAATATTAAGCTTTAAAGTGCTAATTTTTGTTAGAATCAAGTGTCCCGCCCCTGCCAGCTAAATGGTTGGTTTTTGACGTGTGAAACAAATCACAACAGTAGTTTATATAATGAAATTAAAAGGAAAACTATCACAGCTAAGTAGGCTCTACAAGTTAACGAGTAATAATCGACCAACTTATATTTGCAGTTGCAAAAACATGTTTCCCCATACATTCCGTATGGGAGAACATGTTTTTCAACTACAAAGTTAAGTTTGTTCATCCCAACTACGGAATCCTTCATTGTGCGTGGTCCGACACGCACTTGGTCGGTTTTTTTACAATTTGCAGGTCAGTGTCAGCTTGTATGTTGATTAAAATATGATTCGCGGCCGTAACAAATATCATAAAAATCATCAATACAACTCTCCAAGTTCATATTACCCTATTTAATATAATTTCATTAAATCATGATATTTGAGGCCAATTGTAACTTAAGGAATTGTATTGCTGATTCTAATGATTAGGTATTATACGCTAGCTCGCGGTCACCACTTCATCGTTTGGTTGAGACATATGACAATGAGTAGGTACAATGTAACAATGAGTTTAATTCAATCGACAGTCTTTATCTTAGTAAAAATGCATTTAGGAAGCAAATCCAAGCAACCCTAAAGGATCAGCAAAGTATTGTATAATGACGTAATGTTTAATAATGTACGCACACAAATTTACTTTTTATTTTTTTCTTTTATAAATTATAAAATCCAGATATGAGTTCTAGGATAATGTCGGTTGTATTGTATCTGTGTTCTAGCTAGTTTTTAATTAAATACTTTATATTGTAATCTGTGGAGAACGTAGCGGGTAGCATAATTGTTTTAAAATGTAATATTTAAGATATTATGACTATTTCTTATTGTGCTTCTGTTTGTTTTTCCTTAAAAAATATGAATTTCGCGGGCTGCCCTGATGCTTCGCCTAAAATAATCTCCGATCTGTGCCAGTCGTACGCACATCTGAATACACAATACAGAGTAATGTGCCGATTGTAATAAATCAAGTCATACACTTATTACTTAATAAGGAGCCAGCGTTTCTCAAACTTTCGCCAAGCGACTTTAAGTAGAGATTAGGTTGAACTTGATAACATAATATTTCAATGTTATGATAAAAATCTACGAAAACCAGACGAATAAATAAGTGATCTGATCTGATGAAGTTACAACTCAGTATAAACTGCTAAACTTAGAAGATTTATTTCACCAGGGACTTCTAAATTATGATTAAATTGCATGTATGCAAAATCAGCCTATATTGATCCCACTGCGCACTGCTGGGGGCACAGGCCTCCTCTTTATGAGAGGGAGTGGGCTGTAATCCACCACGCCCAGTGTGGTTTGGTAGATGTCACATGTCTTCGAATTTTCGGTTCTAGGACATGCCGGTTTCCTCACGATGTTTTCCTTCACTGTTTTGAGAGCAGTGGTGATGAAATTATTTACACAAAGTAAAAAGACTGCCAGGGTTCGAACCCACGACCATAATTAAATTAGCTACTATTTCATTTAGTAATTTCACCGGCCACACACACAGAGAAAAACTAGTTAACTACATATATAAAAATCAATTGCCGTGCATTAGTCTCCCAAAAACTCGAAAATGGCTCAATCGATTTCAATATTGTTTGTTTTGTTTTATTCGCCTCATTACTAGGATGTTTTAGGAAAAAAGAAAAAGGAAAACCCAAACGGAACAGCCGAAAAATCGTAATTGAAATTTTGACAGGACAACGTCTGACGGCTCAGCTAGTAAAAGGTAAACGAAAGGTTTTCTCTCCTTTGCCTTAACTTTGAGAGCCACTTAAGGCGAGTCATAGGCGGTTTTAATGAAACCTTGTGAGAGGATATTTTTCCCTCAGCCCCCATCGTTTGCATGGAGTAATTGTATGGGTATGTATGAAGTCGCGTTTACATTTATATTGAACCATGAATACTTTGGTAGACGTACTCAACCGAGATAATCGAAGGGTGATCTTATGAAATGTGTTATTTTACATTTCCATGGGGATAAGTTATGGGGGTTTTTGAGTGGTGCTTAAGTTTATGTAATTTTAAATCATATTGCTGATTTTTATTTTTTTAAGAATGTTAAACCAGTTGACTGAAAAAAGTTGAAGTCTGTCTTCAACGTGAAAGTAAGTAATAAGAACGCTACATAATCGAACCATCTAATGTAGTTATGTTAGTACTTGAATAAAAATAAACTATTTGATCGTTCAAAAAAAAATATTCAAAAGTAATTTGTTCAAACTAGGCTGAGAATCAGCACTTTTCGAACGTCAAAATTACAGACAGTCCCCTAAAATACCCACCCTTCACCACATTGAAAGGTACCTCCTAGTTTGTTATTATTATTTATCAAATATACCATAGTTTTATGACATATCAAAGATTTTTTAAGTGAAAACTTCTTTAGGCGCGTTGGGCATTTTTGAGATGGGACTAAACAATTGATTTCGCGTCACTGTTACGACACCAGCTTTTGACCATTCAAAAGACATCAACGCGCGTTACATTATTTCCTGCACAATAAAAATATTCAAGTTTTCACTTCTGTCGGCACTCCCGGAGTGCCACTGTTTTTTTTAATAAGATTTTCTAAATGATTAGATGAGTAGGTATTATGTGGCAAACAACAAACTTGGAAGTATTAATAAAGAAAAGTAACGAATTGACTTTCCCAGATATGCATATTTTTTTAAGTAGGTATATTATTATTTTCGACAAGGATCTCTAACTTACAACCTACGTATCAAATACCAAATTTTTCAGTTGCAATAAGATCCACTTACCTATCTCATAGATGTTCAAAGAATTTTTAATAAAGTTACAAATCGAAATATTGGCACGATATTAGAAACGTATGGAAATGATATAAATCTGTACCGTACTCGTGTATGGAAAAATATATTTTGTAATAAACCAAATAACTTTGAAGAAGTGCGAGGTATTTTATAATGTAATAATTTTCTAGTTATTGACGTATTTGATCGGAACGGTATTCCATCTCGGAATTCAGAATTCGATTACAGAAAAATATATGTGTTAGGTACATTTTTCGTTCGTGATTAGTATTTACTTTAGGTAATTTAGATTAGGTAAGAGGAACAGAGAAAATTCAAAAAAAAAATATTGAAGGGAAGTGGTGGCCCAGTGGTAACGGCCCCGACTTACCTACGAGTTGTATGTAGGTCGTGGGTTCGAACCCAAGCAGGCGCTTTACATTGTGTAAATAATTTCATCACCACTGCTCTCAAAACGGTGAAGGAAAACATCATGATGAAACCGACATGTCCTAGAACCAAAAATTCGGAGACATGTGACATCTACCAACCCGCACTGGGCCTGCGTGGTGGATTACTGCTCACTCACTTTCGAAGAGATGAGGCCTGTGTCCCAGCTGTGGGAACATTATAGGCTGATTATGAAGTTAGTTATGGGTAATTAAGTCTCCTTATGAACACCGTTATTTCTGCCCCTAAGTAGATTTGCTGTTGTCCAATTTGAAGTGTAAGTAGGTACCTACTTGTGAAATAATAGGTACACAATGTGATTCTTCATAATGTGCACATATTGAAATGTGGGGAATTTATGCTTAATTTTATAGAGGTAAAAAAAATTTTTGTTAAAAAAATTTAATTTTTTTTTTCTTCTCTTTGGCATCTTGTTTATAAATTTTACAATTATTGTAAAAATTTATGAAAAAAATACAGATTTTTGCAAAAAAAACCATGTTTATTTTCAATTGAGGGTAGTTTTTTTCGCAATTTTCATTTTATGTGGACGCCTAATTACTTCCAATCATTATGGAGTTTGTGTCATTGCGATAGTTGATTTAGTTTAAAAGTTACACAGTTTTGTTACAATTTTTTTTTTATGCCATAAAAAGTATAAAAATAATTTATTAGATTTTTTTAAATATTTTTTCTGTCGTTTAAATTAAGCATAGATTCCCTCATTTTTATATGTGCACATTATGAAGAATCACACTGTAACACTTCAATGTTGTCTCTAAAGTTGACAGATGATTCGTTGTTTGGATGGTTGGAGTTGATTGTTTTGTCTCTGCATCACCCTAAGGTTGACTGGTAGAAAATGCCTTAGGCATTAAGTCCGCCTTTGTACAGTATTTTTTTACTTGTGCATACAATTTTAATAAATAAATAAACATAGGCAAGCCCTCTGAGGGTCTATACAACGTGACATAGATGGAAAAGTCCAAATATATGCGACTGATATATGCTACCGTAAAGCTTACTTCAATCCTGCACCCAAATTGCGTAGGTAATAGGATATTGCTAATCCATTGCTTCATAGGTTTGAAAAATTCGCCAGCTCAACAACGTAAATAACGCAACGGACGTGGGTGAACTGTCAAAATGAAACCCATTGTGATCAATTGTCATTTTATGTGTGTTACGCATTACCACGCTATTTAGAGCCTTACCAAGGGTTATCGTATTACCTAGTTACTGGGTTGTGGAGGTCAGATAGGCAGTCGCTACATGTAAAATACTGGTATTCAGCTGCATCCGGTTAGACTGGAAGCTGACCCCAACATAGGAAAAGGCTAGGCAGATTTATTGACGCATTATCCCGTTATTCAAAGTCTTTGTGTGTTTGTAGCGTAATATACGTATACGTAACGCACGTACAGAGGGCTATATTGACAAGTGTCAGGCTTTCAAAGCCTGACACTCGTCAAAATAGCCCTCTGTTGTTTTAGTTGTCTATTTGCCATTCTATATCATAAAAGATCAACATTTTGTAGGAAATGCATCGATGTTAGCAAAGAAAAGATGTTTATTTTTGGAATGTGATAGTAATATACTGGCAAACAGGCAGGGTAACAACAAGGGGCTCTCAACCCTAGCAAAGCCTAAAGGTTACACATGCATGGGTGTTTTTCCTTTATATATCTACTTGTAAACATGACATGAGGTAACATCGCGCCTGTGTTACCGAATGGGTAGGCAGAAATGTCGCCCACATACCAAGTCAAGTCAAGTCAAATCATTTATTTTACAAACAGGCCCATGTATGGCACTTTTGAACGTCAAAATTTATGAAATAATAAAATTGATTCTAGTCGCCCCTTCCAAAAGGTAGTTTTCGTATGGAGAAGAATGGGCAAGAAACTCCACCGTTACTCTTTTAAAATGTTTTACAATTGTTTGTATATGTACGTACCTTAGTTAAATGATTATTATATGTGAAGACGATGCACCTAGAATAAAATTACTATACCACAATAGGTAAAAAGAATTAAAAATGAAGCAACGACAGATAATTTAATATGTGATAGATACATGGTGCTCACATATTTACAAACATTGTAAAAGTAGACGATTTTCCTAAAATTTTGTAATTAATAAGTCAGTGTGTGAGGAAGTAATCACAGAATGTGAAATCAATGTCATAAAACACAAAATAATAAATTGTACAATTAAATTAGCAACCAGTTTGATTTTGTCTTGATTCTAAATTGTCCTATGGAGCAGGACCAGCATGTTTCCAAGCACTCTTATCTTGGATATAATCCTGTAATTTGTAATATGCTTGTTTACAAAGTGTACTTTTAATATGAGTTTTAAATTTTCTTTCATTTAATTGCAATTGTCACAAGGTATTTTGTTGTAACATTTTACCGCCAATTGTGTTATAATTCCAAAGTTAGTAATGGTAGGTTAAGAGCCAATTGTCTACAGATTTGCCAGATGTTTGACGGTCGATATACGTGTTTTCTTTAGTAGATACTTCTGCCCCTCATGGCGAAGAAGTACTGAATAAAACAAGTGTAGATCTGTAGACAACTTAAGGGCTTGCTACACGGCTGCCAATCGCGTCCCAACAGAGGTGACCTTGGTGGTTTACCACCGTGTTGTTGGTGGTTTACGACCAAATTTCAAACAGCTCTGCCTGTCACCGACCAAGGTCCTCTGTCCGGACCTCTGTCGGGGACGCGGTTGGCTGTCGTGTAGCAAGCCCTTTAAGCAGGCAATAATCAAGGGTCCAGGCTGTTACTTAGAATTCTCTAAAGGAAAAATTCAATAACACTTCGACTGCGAAAAACTCAATAACCCATGATGCGCCGCGTTTAATAGGCTTGCAAATACTAAGCCAATGAAGCATAACGCAAACATACATCATACATAACACAACGCCAGTTTTCTAAGAAGGCTTAGGCAGAGGTGTAGTTACATAGTACACCAACATTTCGCCAGTTATGTTAAAGTCCCAAGTAGTCGTCCAGACCGTATTTCGGCCATGGCAGCCAATCTCAACGGAGACTCGCCTTCGGTACGGAAGATATTATAGTTCACAAGTGTGTACACAGACACGGGTACACTCAGTCTTCCCTCACTCTCATAGTCCGATGAGACAGCAATCAGACACGACCGGAGAGATATCAGGCGCAGGACCAACGGCTTCACGTGCTTTCCGAAGCACAGCAAGCCAGTCAAGCAACTCTCAAGCAGGAAGTAGATAATAGGGGGCGAGCCTATTGCCATCAACCGGGCACAAATCCAGACCCAATGAAGTAGTAGTTTATAATCTATATTTCACATGCATTAGACCATGTAAACACGTTGATAACATGTTACTTTTATCATAGCACTTGACACACTCTTCACTGGAGAGCAGTGAATTAAAAACGGAGATAAAATAATTAGCTCTAATGGAAAACTGACATGTTGGATTAATTGTGAAGCCGCGTTTCCGTCGTGTGTAGCTATTTCTAGAGAATTGTAGAAAAATATTAATACCTGGGCAGCAGACAGGCATCTTTTTAAAATCCCTGAAAATGTTGGAAAATTTAATGCATTAGTCCAGGCAAATCACTGTCCATTTCAAGGTTGCCTGGAAGAGATCGCGGAAAGCGATAAGGCCGCCCATTGTATATTTTGTAGTGCTTGATTTACTTTTTGTTGTGTATTTTTGTGGTGTACAATAAAGTATATATAAATAAATACATAAAGTTTTTGATGGTCCTGAACAGAGAATTAATCAGTTCATGCAAAGTTTCGTACCGTTAATGGGTCTTGCAAAGACCTCTACAAATAAACAACACCACTGAAATTTGTGATCTACGTTTATTTTTGAACGACGTTTTCTAAAAATGAAACCTAGCTAGATCGATTTATCGCCCCCGAAACCCCCTGCATACTAAACATGATTAAAATCGTTGAAACCGTTTCCGAGATTTAGATTATATATATATGAACAGGAATTGCTCGTTTAAAGGTATTAGAGTCATAAACATAACATCACGCCATGTTTCCCCGAAGGGTTGGGCAGAGGTGTACCTGTAGTAGGTACACCCACATTTCGCCAGTTATGTTTATGTCCCATGTAATTGGGGGCGAGCCTATTGCCATCAACCGGGCACAAATTCAGACTCCGAGCTGCTACTGAGAAATTCTAGAACCCAATAACCCAGGACCTCATGCTCAGCAGTAGCGTTTGCGACCACTAGACCAACGAGGCAGTCTATTTATATGTATTAGAGTCCTTTTTATAAAACCCACTGAAGCTTACACCCACAGCTGCTTATTTGCACATATAACATCTCACACATGGCTATGGAAAATGACATCATTATCAGTAACAATGCCATCCTATTAACTCTTAATTTGCTTTTCTTGTGAACACGT
Organism: Agrochola litura; assembly: GCA_949152395.1. Lineage (NCBI taxonomy): Eukaryota > Metazoa > Arthropoda > Insecta > Lepidoptera > Noctuidae > Agrochola > Agrochola litura. The sequence continues at coordinate 2,686,609 of OX424512.1, forward strand.
GAGGTACAGTGATTGTCCCATTGATCTCTTGGTTGCGTGACTGCTGAGCGTGGCGACCTGGGTTCGATTCCCGGGTCGAGCAAAATCTTGTTTGAATTTCTAAGTAACAGCCCGGAGTTTGAAAGTTGACGGTGTAATACCCCGGTGCCTCGGAAAGTACGTTAAGCCATTGGTCCTGCGCCTGATCTCTCTCCGGTCGTGTCGGATTGCCGTCCCATCAGACTATGAGAGTGAGGGAAGAGAGAGTGCACCTGTGTCTCACACACTTGTGCACTATAATATCTCCCGCGTCGAAGTCTCGGCTGAGATTGGTCGCTATGGCCGAAATTTGATCCGCAGCTTAACAGTGAAAAACCACGCAGATCACCCCGATTGGTAAATGGATTGGTGATTATTCTTCGGTTATTAACTCATAAAAGAACACTGCTGCCTACCCTGTTAACGCACAATATGACACAACAACGATAAATTCATAACAAATACTTAATTACCAGGGTATTATCACCAACCAGCAGCTATTCACACTCGCTAGTTGTTGCATTTATATGCATAAGAACCCGTTCATTAAACTTATTTCAATGAATATTCATATAACTAGATATTCACTAGCGGCTAGGGGTGGGTTTGGTTTATATTTAACTAAAATTTTGACTAAATTCAACAAAATTCGGACAAAATTTCATTAACATACCTTAATTAAGGACGTATGTCGTCATAGTTTAAGCAAGGTTTGACGTAAGAGCATATAAATAACCTCCACGTGTGGCGACATATGATCGACATATATTCCGTGCACCCTTGGCAGTCAGACTCGCTACTACTCTGCAAACTGGTTGATTCCTATCACGACATAAACTATTCTCGTGCCAATACATGAGACGAATAATAGCATACATAGGGTTATAGACACCACTCATACACACACCACACACACACACCCCTACACATACAAAAACACACTCACATCACTGGGTTTTGTGCCCGGTTGATGGCAATAAGCTCTCCCATACATACGACTTAAACATTATTGGCGTAATGTGGGTGTATTATATGGGTACACCTCTGCCTTCCCCTACGTGTATTGCAGGCGTGATGTTATGTTTATCACTGGCTGATGATAAAGAAAAAGATTGTGAGGAAACCAGAGGTAACCTGCGAATAATACTTACTATGACAATGCCTTTAATTTTGACAATTCAACAATATTCATTGCGTTATTTACGTTGTCGAGCAGACGAATTTTTCAAAAAATTCAGCAATGAATTAGGAATTTCCTTCAAAACTGTTTTGATTGTTATATCCTATACTGTTAAACGAGCAATATTTATATAGATATATTTGTAATCAAGTTCTCGAAAACGGCTCTAAAGATTTCGATTAAAGTTGCAATAGGGATTTACGGGGGCGAAACATCGTCTCATATCTGGGAAAATTCGTATTCTTTATGTTTTCACAGCCTCGGGAATGTGATACAACGTTGGTACTTGGACGATATGTTTATCTCTTTTCACCCGAGAAGAGCTAGAATGTTATTTAAGTTAGAAATCACCAACCTGCACTGAGGAAGTGGTGATTAGAATGTCCTTTTCTCCTCTGAATGAGCAGGGATTTTTAATCGACTTCCAAAAAGGAGTAGGTTATATGTTCGTCGCGTATGTTTGTTTTTTTTTATGTTTGTCCACCGATTTCTCTGTCAATTGTGGACCGATTTTGAAAATTATTTGAAAGTTTTATTAGTTTGAAAGGGTATGCTCTCGAGGTGGTCCCATATAAATTTTATTAACTTTGCTTCGATGGTTTTTGAGTTAGCTTCAATAATACGTACTTTTTCTCACTTAGTATGTGGATGATTATGATAAGTTCCTGTCACTGTTATTTACATTGCTGGTAGTGGTTTTCGAATTTGTGTGGGCAACTAAAAAGTGAAAAATAAAAACTTTTTATAAAAAGAAAACAACCGACTTTCGGAAGTCGGTGATAAAAAACAAAAATTCAAAACCAAAGACACCGACTTCCGAAATTAAAGTTATTTTTCACTTTGTAGTGTTTTTTTGGAAGTCGGTTGTTTTTTTTTTAATAAAAAGGTTTATACTGAAGTGTCACAAATTACAGACAGGTAGAGGGGCATAGAAAGGTAAAGCAAAAGTCACGGTCGTCTTTACAAATTAATTATTACTATTGTGTCCTGCCTAGCGGTCAAGTACAAAGGAATGCTGTTTAACAAGCGGGTGTTTGTTTGTTTACCTTTAGTCTTCATGAATAAACTATAATCTGAAAACTACTGCTGTACCTTGCCATACGTTGTTTTGCAAAATATCATGCAATGAGGAATTTATTTTTGATGTCTTTTCGGCATGTCCTAGAACCAAAAATTCTAAAACATGTGACATCTACTAACAAGTACTGGGCCCGCGTGGTGGCCCACTCCCTCTCAGAGAGAGGAGGCCTGTGTCCCAGCAGTGGGAACATTATGGGCTGATTATGCTTATGTTATGTATTTTCTGGAGTACAATAAAGTATATACTTACAAAAAAAAGTGGCTTTTTCATAAAAGATGTTCTAAATGCTTTGTCCTTTTTTTTAGGGTAGGAAATTATCTTATAACTTCTCCTGCTATGGGCAAAGCGGGTGGGCGTGTCAGACTCTTACTGACTAAAACCCACCCGTGTTCCTTCAGTTGCCATGTTGCCGGGGGCCACGATATCCCTTTCGGACTTCTTCGCAACCCCGGCAGGCATCGGCCCTAGCGGACCCCGTCAGTTGTGCTGACATCTCTTTGAGGCATACGTAGAACACAACGCGCCGTCGACCCGGGCCTGGTCCTTATCGGACGGCGAGCTACCCGTTGCTCACCGTCCGCAAGCCCAAATGCTTTGCCCTAAGAATGTATCTTTTAACATCATGAGATGCCTTTTCCTAGCTATGTTAGGGTCGGCTGCCTATCTAACCGAATGCAGCTGAATAACTGTATATTAGAAAGAAGAAAGAAAGAAAGAAAGAAAAACATTTATTTGGACACAGTTCGTGAAACACAAAACACAAATAATATAGTGAAAATAAAAATAAAAATGTTTTTAAAAACAATAGTATGAGCCTCACGGCTGCGCCAAAAAGGTTCATTTCAGCATTAATGCCAGACAGATGCTGTCTGACGCTGGTTTTCTAATGAACCCTAAAGGACAATAATATTACATACAATAATATTAATATTACATGGAGCGACTGCCTATCTGACTACCACAAAGCAAGAAGCTATCTGTTAAATCTGTACTAATATACTTAAATAACATCAATCTTATACACAACCCTGCAACAGACGGACATGCTCATAAAACAAACAGTTTTAAGTTAGTGAATTAGTTGAAAACTTTAATTATTATGAACTGTTTAAATATTTATTAAAGTCACAACTGCTGGTATACGTAGTTGAATGCTGTCACTACGTGTTATTTATTATTTATTTATTTATATATACTTTATTGTACACCACAAAAATACATAACAAAAAATAAATTAAACACTACAAAATATACAAAAAACAAAAATGCATTTTTCTTGTAACTGTAATAAAAAATAAAAAATAAATTGTTTTAATTCAGGCAAAATACCCATATCCAAAAATGAATGAATAAGTAGTAAAAAACATTAAAAATATTTAAAAAAATGTCATCAAAAAAAAAGAAAAAAGTATTTAATGTTATGTTGTATTTTCTGTAATGTTGGGAGTCTGAACATCGCCATAGTCTATGATAGTACCTTCATTATTCCTGATAGGACACTACGTACCGACTTTGCAATAACCCGGTTTACAACTCAACATAACATAACATAACATCACGTTTGTTTTTCCGAAGGGTTGGGCAGAGGTGTACCTATATGGTACACCCACATTTCGCCAGTTACGTTTAAGTCCCATGCAATAGAGGGCGAGCCTATTGCCATCAACAGGGCAAAAATTCAAACAAAACTAGCAAGGTACAGGCCACGTTACGACCCTTTAAATAGAGTCATCATCGGTCGGGTTCCAGTCTTCGGATGCAGCTGAATACCAGTATTTTACATGGAGCGACTACTTATTTGCTCTCCACAACCCAGTTACTGGGTAATACGAAACCCCTTGGTAAGACTGGTTGTCAGACTTTCGGGCTTTTGACGACCCGTAACGACTGCCAAAGATGCACGAATAATTGTCTAAAATCATGAACAGCAAATTGAACATATTTTCTGTAAGAGAAGAACATGTCATATTCTATAAAACACACACCTTTTGTAATATTCCCAAAACAATATCAAAATAGTATTTTATGAAACTGTTGCATAATGAGGGGTATTAAAACATGAGTGTGTGTTTATAAACCGAGCCGCAGGCGAGGTTTTTAATAGTATCACACGTTTTAATACCTAGTTATGTGCAGTTTCATACACTACTTTATCTACTCTCAAACATTGGGATTGAAACAAATACTAAATAAAAATCAAAGTTAAAGATCAAGAATAAATTTAAAAATCCCACGAAATTGAGTAAGTACTACAAAACAAATGAATGTCGCCAGCAACAGCACATCACCGCACATGCGCTACAGCGGGTGCTGCTGTCCCCCGCCAAAAGTTGATGGAAACTCTTTGGTGATATTAACTTCTTGGATTAGCGCTGTATCGTAATAGAAAAAAAATTGTTTTATAGTATTATTTTGTTAGAGAAAAAGTGTTATAATATGATTCTATTTTTAAATTTCGGTATTCTGTTAATAAAGTATGTCAATATAAACTCGTTTTGAAGTTCATAATTCGAATATTACGCTATGAGAGTAGATAAACATATATTTCATAACTATGCTTTATTTATTATGAATTTATGACATTAGAAAAATAACGGTTATCACCCTTTCCTTATTTTGGTATAAATGTATACTAAGCTCAGTTATTTCCCGATAAATACAAAGAACTGTAATCTATTTACCATTTAAATTAAAAGCAATATTATTTCAACAATATGACACAATAACTGTCGTTATTTTGCCGTTATTTATAAATGGAGTATTAGTATCTATCAAAAAACAATTAAAACTTAAATACAACATTTAACATCAAACACACCATCATAAAACTCATTAATTTGTTACAACGATACATTACCCAAGTATCGATCAACACTAACAAGTTAATGGTAATAAACTTAGTAGAAATAGCACCTTTTGATAGCATCCTGCTGCGTCGAGAGTGGTTCCTAAATGTTTTGGTGCTATTACATCAATCTGTTAATCTGTTGTGGAAATAACCTTTTAACTAATGGTTTAACAATGCTTCTTAGATTACGCTAGAAGTTTTTGACGTTCAAAAGTGCCTTTTACATGCCTAATTTAAATAAATTTATTTGACTTTGACTTTGAAAAATAACTTTAATTTCGGAAGTTGGTGGCAAAAAACGAAAATTCTAAACTAAAGGCACCGACTTCCAAAATTAAAGTTATTTTTAACTTTGTAGTGATTTTTTTTTGGAATTCCGTTGTTTTTTTTTTGTTGTAAAAAGTTGTTACTGCACGAAAACCAGTATAAAGTTAATTGTAAATCCATTTTTAGCTATAAGACTTGTTTATGTGAGAATTCGTAGTTACTTAATTAATACATACATACATACATAAACTCACGGCTTCTTCCCATGGGGGTAGGCAGAAGCTACAGAACGCCACCTGCTACGATCCTTACATACTCCTTTTGCCTCGTTTACGTTCATAGTTCGCACACCGGCTGCAAATACTACACACCTGACCTTTCTAAAGAACGTAACCAATAAAGTCAACTTAATTAATAATGAACACATATTTTTCAATTGGCTTTAAGGATTGAATTTAAAAGAAAATTGTATGAACATCGCAAAGGAAAAACGAGGAAGGAATCTTTAATTCGTTCGAACTCACAGTAATGAGGAACCATTCAGATCTTAACTAACCATTTATCTAAAGAGACCATTTTATTTACTAGCCACATACACAGGGTGGCAGGGACATCGACGCGAAAACTGTTACCATAGATTCAGGACATGATTCTGAACCCCTGCGTTGAAATTTTTCGTCGGTTATTTAAAAAAAAAATTGCTGTTAGACACTTTGATCGCGTAGGTATGGCACTTTTGTATGAAACAGTAGATTTTTGTTTTTCATAATCATGTACTGAATCCATGGTAACAGTTTTCGCGTCGATGTCTTTGCCACCCTGTATAGACTAAGATCAACGAAAAATAATTTTGTATCATTTATACTAATCCATCCTTAAAAATGTCAAAGTTACTCTATCATTCTGTCAGTTATCTTTTCACGCATGCCACCTGACCCGATTGTTATGAAATTTGACAGATACCTGGGTCCTGGAGAAGCACATAGGTTAGGTAACAGCTAGTATTTATTTATTTGTTTACATATAAATAAATAAATACTAGCCTAGCTTTATTGTACACCACAAAAATACATATGAAAATAAAAACAAACACTACAAAATATACAATGGGCGGCCTTATAGCTTTCCGCGATCTCTTCCAGGCAACCTTGGAAGAGATCGCGTATTAGTATATCTATTTTTAAACATTTTCTTGAGAAAATATGTCTTGTAACATAGGTGCGTGCACAGACGAATATCAATACAAGACCCAAGACCAAGGGCAAAATCAAAGTCAAAACATTTATTTCAATTAAACTAATTACCTACAGGCATTTTTTAATTGTCATGGAGTCACTCAGTCAGAAAGATTAAGTTTACTAGCTTTATTTATCTGAATTTTTTTTGCTTTCTTTTTTCTGGGCCCATTCCAAAGCATAGTAGGTTCCCATGGAGAAGAACGGGCAAGAAACTCTGTACGTAATAATAAATAAAATAAAAAAGCCTCTTTGTTTCATGCAATCTTTGAATACAGTGCAAATAATTTAAAATTACGATTACTAATACTAAATTTCATGCATTATAATTATGGAACATAGGTTATTATTATTTAAAATTGATAAGTTTCAAACTCTTCGTTTGACATAGTGACATAATAAAATAGTACGTAACGCTACACAAATTGTTATTTACGGGAATCAAACCCACGTTACTCGTAACAAAGGAATCAATTGATAACCATTGCCCACTTTCACATACAAGATACAAGTATCTTTTAATCCCTTTTACCAAACACTTACATTTTTAAACGAATGATAATTTCTATTCCATTTACGATCATTTCAACAGTCGATTAAAAACTAGATGAATTATTCTCCTACGCAAAGTTTCACAAGCGTACCATAAAGACAAGAGTCTTAATTTTAAGTAATACCTGTGGGTAAGATAGCTAAAAGATTAGTCTTCTTTAACCCACGATTTTGGGAAAACTGACCTTTGTAACAAAGTCAAAGTCAAATAATCAGCTTCAATTAGGCACATTAAAAGGCACTATTGAACGTCAAAATTTACAAAAAATAGAATTGATTCTAGTCGCCCCTTCCAAAAGGTAGTTTTCGTATGGAGAAGAATGGGCAAGAAACTCCATCGTTACTCTTTTTAAATGTTTTACAATATTTTGTATACATCAATTACATAATTATGTGAAGACGATGCACCTGGAATAAGATTACTATACCACAATAGGTAAAAATAATTAAAAATGAAGCAATGATAGAAAAAATAATTATGTGATATTCACATATTTACAAGCATTGTAAAAGTACCTACACAATATTCCTAAAAACTTTACAAGTAATACTACTAAGTCAGTGTGTGAGTTCAAGTAATTACAGAATGTAAAAATCAATGTTATAATAATTAATTATACAATTAAATTAGCAACAGTTTAATTTTGTCTAGACTCTAAATTGTCCTTACGGAACCATACAACTGGTTCAAGTTAAATTAATTAGTGAATTTTTAAATGCTAAATCTATCAACATTTAACATAATCAGTATTTTCTTTCCTTAAAAAGGCAAATTAAATAAGACATACCATTTTCTTCCCAAAACAATTTTCCTTCTCGTGATTTCAAAGTGCTGAATTTCAAAAGACAAAACAAAATTCAACCAAACAATTTCAGTGTACAATATAATTAATATTATTAACAAGTCTATTATATAAACTAATAAGGAAGAATTAAAAATCTCATATAAAGATTTGAACCCCACATACAATATTATGTTGAAAAAAACCTTGTACGAAAATCTTCTAAGTCCTTTTCCCACTCCTGACACGACAAAACCCACATAAATTCCCTGAAATATTTACCAACCTGTGTTTTCTCTAAAAATAGAATACAAACAATATCAATTATTTCCGTAGTTTACACAAAAAATAACAATTAATTTCAATAAGAAGCAATATGTGTGCAAATGCAGCAGTGGGCGGGGCGCGGGGAGGTGCTACGAGACTACGACGGATATAAAGCCCGGACGCTGTGCTACGAACATCAGAAGCGTAGCAGCGTAGACCCGTAGACTCGTAGAACCGACGTAGCAAATACACAGCAACAATGGCTTTGGGGTAAGTGACGCTGAAATTCTATTATTTTATTTTTCGATTTTTATGTACTTATTTTCCAGTCTTTTGGGGGGTTAGTGGGAATTCAAAAAATATTTTTTTAAATCGAGGGGGCAATTTTTTTGGTTTCTTTTTGGATTTATAGGCCTGTAAAAATATAATAATTTAAAGTCTACAGAAAATAAAATAGATATGTAGATTCCATTTACAGTTAGTGACAAAAAAAAAATAACAAACTAAATTCGTTACTTAAAAGCCGAATTTAAATCTACGAAAATATATAAAAAGTAACTTTTCTGTAATATGACTTTTCAAAAATATTGTTGTGCAAAAAATATTTCACGGTTCCTTTCCGAATCACAGAGTTGTACAAAATCGACGGTAACGTATTACGTTGGTACTTATTAACTTGACATTACTTGACAATAAAAACTAAGCACTAGATTATCAGTACTTATTATTTTGAGCTCACTCAAATAAATCTCATAAAAGTAGAATTAAATTAGAAAAGAAACAAAAAAAAATTCTTTGGTTAAACCAAGTCGTCTTTTGAATCAAAACTTTATTATCTAAATCGTTCATATAAAAATCGTTCATAAAAGAAAATCTAAATTATCAAGCACATAAATTATTATTAGTTCTTTAAAAAAAATAAGATAAACGCTTAACCGTTTATTTAGCAAAAAAAATCTACAAAATCCAATCATTACTCGTGTATCAACCAATTTTACATATCCGATCCGCTATAAAAACTTCAGAAGAACAAAATCCACTTCCACAAAATTAGTGAAAACTCTTCAACAAGGATAATCTTTCATAAATATGATTTGACAACTTACTTATCTTTAAGTTTTCCTTTTATTTTTTAGTAGATAAACGGTATAAAACGGGCTGACTTAATCCGGTGCTTTTTTGCGGAAAAAAAATTTTTTTTCTAGAATTACAGTGACTCTGAATTATTAATGTTAGCTTCTTTTGGGTACTATACTAGTTGTGGCTAAGTAATAACAGCTGCGCGGATCAGTCCATCAGGTTAAGCTACGCTTGCCGGGGTTGGTCCGTGGATGGCTGACCATCTTTACATACCGAGACTCATCCGTGCCTCGGAAAGCACGTTAAGCCGTTGGTCCCAGTTGTCATTCGTGAATTTTTGACAGTCGTTACGGGTCGTCAGAAGCCCGAAGGGGTATCGTATTACCCAGTTACTAGATTGTAGAGGTCAGATAGGCAGTCGCTCCATGTAAAATATTAGTATTCAGCTGCATCTGGTTAGACTAGAAGCCGACCCCAACATAGTTGAGAAAAGGCTAGGCAATTTTTTTTCTTTTGGGTACATTAGTAAAACCAGTAATATAGAAGTCTCTCCTTATAGAAGCTAAAAAGCTCTATTGAGGTTATTGTTCAATCAACTCAGCCTATTGTAGTCCACTGCTGGTCATAGGCCTCCTGGGCATAGGAAGTATTATTACGATACCTCTATTTCTGACCCCAAGCAACATTGCTGGATTTACAGCAAATTTTTCAATAGTCAGATAAGTTTCAACTGAAGATTTGATTATGATGATTTAACTACATCTAAACTTACATATGATAAGGAGAAAATATTTGTAGTTTTGTGTTTGTAAAGAATAAACTCAAAAACTATTGGACCGATTTAAAAAAAAAACACCAATGGAATGCTATAAGTATATCACTGAGTAACTTATGCTATAATTTATAAAGATATCGCGCGGGCGAAAACGCTGGCGGAAGCTAGTTTTTTTATACAAAAGCTGTCAAATACCGATATTTGTTCCTAAGACTAATAAAACTTTTGACAAATCAGCCCTTGTAGGAAAATTAAGAATGCCTATAAAATTTGAAACACATGAAGCATTTAAACTTTGACTCTACGGTTACTGATTCGACAAAGATCTTTACTTTCATAAGGTTAGTTACCAGTCGTGCTTGCCTTCAAAGTAAAATCAGATAATGTTTCCACTGCTGGGACACAGGCCTCCTCTCTGTGAGAGGGAGTGGGCCGTAATCCACCACGCGGGCCCAGTTGGATTATTTTATATGCAGTTGTTAAAAAAAAAAACTACAAGATTTTCCATTCCATAAGAATTTACTTAGAAAAGAATGTGACAATCTTCCCCCATAAAATTACTTAAAAGCTAGTAATTTCTATGTAAATCTAGTCGGGCGAAGAAAAAGGTTAATTGGTATAGTTTGCTGTCGACGCGCGTAAAATGAGCTAACTACAGTAATCTGTAGGTAAGGGTCGCATTGCTTTTTAATCTTACATCTTCTGTAAGGAGACTGCTGACTAAACCGCGTGACTTTTATTTAATTTGGTCAGGTTACCACGTGATTGGTTCACACGAGGCGCTATTCCTTAACTTGAATAAGTAAAAATAAACTCCGACAATCAGACAGCTTAAATCGTCAATTTAATAGGCATCTAATGACCATTTTCACGTTCCTTTTATTTGACTTGAAAACAACGTAACAGGTTTTCTCTAATTTATAGAGTTCCGACAATTTATTTTCAAATTACAAAGAGCACACTTTGAATAATGTTCCTTGTCTTGATACTGTTCTTATAGTTAAGGTTTAGATTAGATCTAATGATAAGACAGTAGATACTAACAATATTCATCCGACTTGAAAGTAATTTCCTAACAAAAAACTATAATGTCAGACCAAGGAACCGAATCTAGAACCTCACGGCCGGCTAAAACACTGGCATAATTGATCAAATTACATTTTGTACTACTTAGGTACCCTTTGTGAGCAGCGGTCGTAGGTTCGAACCCTCACAGGTGCTTTACTTTGTGTAAATTATTTCATCACCACTGCTCTCAAAACGGTGAAGGAAAACATCGTGAGGAAACCGGCATGTCCTAGAACCAAAAATTCGAAGACATGTGACATCTACCACTCCCTCTCACGGAGAGGAGGCTTGTGTCCCAGCAGTTGAACATTATAGGCTGATTATTTTATGTTTTAAAATGCTTAATTTTTCTACTTTTTTTTTGTCGAATGTGGGCAGGCTCGTAACTTTTTCACAAGTCTCAAAGCATTACCATGTAAGGTAACTAGAACAAACAGTAAAAATAACAAATATAAATGATTGTATCAACAACCGAAGCGTACACATGTCCACGCAAGTTAGCAATCTTTCTCTTCGCTAGCGGTACAAACACCTGTTGCCTTGTTGCCCGCCGTACGCCCAAGCAACTTTTACTTATTATTTCTTACTCCCAGGCGACGACGTCGGGAAATAGGGGAAATGTACGGAAAAACGTTTCGATTAAAATGTTACCGTAACGTTAGTAATGGGTTGTTGTGTGTCATTTTTGAGGAAATGAATTGGAAACGTGTGTGGTGTTTAGGTTGTTTTTTTGGGAACAGGGTGATAATAATATAAATCTGTACTTTCTTGGCTCTGATTAATATGTAATAAAGAGTTAAGAGGTACATCAAGTTCACAGAATAAAAGTTATTCGCCTAAAACTTTAAAGAATAATTCAATAGACAAAGTTAATGAAAAACCTAAGTACAAAACTATACTCATTTTAAACAGAAATATCTGGCCACAATAATGACAAAATTGAAAAGAAAACTATAAAACTTTACAAAATAAAGAAAAAGTTACTCAAAAAAGATATTACTTTCAAGATTAGAACTTTTGAAACCGCTTTTCGGCTCAAACAACGTGGAAATTGCGATTAACGCGCGAAAGTTTACCATCTGATATACATGGTGTAGAAATTTAAGCTGCTCTCCTTTGTGAGTAAAGTGGTCGTTACCGGTTACTTTAGGACACGCTGTATTATATTTTGAGAAGTACTTTGATATTATGTTGGTTTTAGTTGCCAGAATGAAATTTTGTGAGGAAATGATAGTTTTTTAAATTAAGTTACGTTTAATTAAACTGATCTAGAATTCTGGCTGTAAAACGGTGATACACATTTTACTCCTAGGTTATGGAATACTTATCATGGGGATAATTGAGTTTGAGAACCCGTATTGAGAACATTTACTTTCTCTCATAAGAAACCAAAAAACTAAGTCTTCCTAGTCTCCACTCGAGCAGGTGTAGAAAACTTAAAGGTGGATATTTTTTAATAGTTAATTGAGAGAGTGAGAAAAAGTGGTAGTTACAAAAAAAAACTGCTCAAAAGTACAAATAATAAAGCTAATTTACAAACGCTGGTCCTTTGGCAAAAGACTTTTAAAAATTCTGCAAGTCCCTATGCCTAAAAACAAAACAAAAAAGTACGAAATCATATGTACATTTACAAATTTGACGTAGATAATACCCATTAGAGAAAAGGAAGGACGTATTATTCTTTCCTAACTCTAAAGCAAAGGTTAACCCATAGTTAAATACTTTAATGTATAGCCTGTTTAAAGTTAATCTCCTAGAAATCCAGTAACTACTTTTACTAATGCTATCACATCTCGTGCACTGCAATAAATGCAAGGAATAGTGCCTATTTAACTATCAAAGAAGCTATTTGTGGAAAACACTCCCTTAGATGGATTTAGTAAATTATTGTTACGCCCTCGAAATAATAATTCTTTCTTGAAAGAATACACCAGACATTCAGATAAAGAAACCTTAATTACTTAATTCACAGTTGATGTTTATGATTTACTGAAAAAAAAACAATCGCAACTTTCGACACCTTCACTAATAATACTAAACTATCATTCATGTTAAAAAATGAAGAACATTTTCATTATCCCGTAGACGTCTGCTGCTGGGTTTATCAAACATTCGAATAATTATATTAAAATCCACATGAAAACCGAACCCGCAAACGTCACCAAACTTGATAAAATTAAAGTCCTTCTGATATTTGAATCTCAAAACTACGTAACCAAACGCATCACAAAATAGTCAAAACCCGCCCATTCTTTCAGTCTTCATAACAATTTTAATTAATAACAAACCATCCTTGTATCTGCGTTGACACCGCACGTCAGTTGCAAAAAACATGAAGCTAATGAGACAGCTGACCACATATACAAACACATACCTACGACACAGTCATATCGGTAAATTTTATGTTTTAAAATCATTGAGGATGGATTTATTGACATACATGTTTTGACTAGTTAATTTTAACATACATTACATAACATAACATTACGGCTATCACCCCCGAATGTATCACCACAGGGGTGTACCAGTACGCCCCTAACCACCGCTGGAGATGCCCTGGACGTCGGAAGTCGCATACCGATTCCCGGCCACCGCTGGCGCGGGCTTGCGGACGGTGAGCAATGGGTAGCTCGCCGTCCGATAAGGACCAAGCCCGGGTCTACGGCGCGTTATGTGTCACACGCACCTTAAAGAGATGTCAGCAGAACTGACGGGGTCCGCTAGGGCCGATGCCTGCCGGGGTTGCGAAGAAGTCCGAAAGGGGTATCGTGGCAGCCGGCAACGGGTGGGTTTTAGTCAGTAAGAGTCTGACACGCCCTCCCACTCCGCCCAGAGCGGGAGAAGTTATTTAATAATTTCCCAAGCAAAAAATAATAAATAAGGGGTGTACCCACACATTTCGCCAGTTATATTTCAGTTCCATGTAATAGGGGGCGAGTTTATTGCCATCAATCAGCACAAATCCAGACTCCGGGCTACTATATACATTACACCATGGTTGTATACTCTAAAGATATAGTCTGTGGTGTATAGCAGACCTAAATTTCGTCAGTTGTAAGTCCAATGGAATATCTCGAGGTTTTAGTGAGCTAACAGCAGTGGTGGTAGCCCAGAGTTAAAAGCCGTGATTTATGAGTCGAGTTCGAATCCAAGCAGGCACTTTAATTTGTGTAAATTATTTCATCACCACTGCTCTCAAAACTTAAAATTCGAAGACATGTGACATCCATCAACCCGCACTGGGCCCGCGTGATGGATTACGGCCCACTCCCTCTCACAGAAAAAAAGGTCTGTGTCCCAGCAGTGGGAACATTATAGGCTGATTATTGTCACTAACCAGGATCTGTCTGGCATTAATGCTGAAATGAACCTTTTTTGGCGCAGCCGTGAGGCACACACTATTGTTAAAATATTATTTTCATTTTTTTTTTTTTCATTTTATGTATACGTTGTGTTTCACGAACTGTGTCAAAATAAATGTTTTTTTCTTTCTTTTCTTTCTTTCTTTCTAACAATATCAGACTCCGGGCGCTGCTACAGAGAATTTCCTAATAAAAAAACCCCATAACACTTTGCCCTATCCGGGGATCGAATCTAAGAACCCAGACTCATTAGTCTCACTTGCGAGCACTAGCTCAACTGTACAGTAATTAGTATACGATAATTGACATACAAACAAACCACTGAAGGTGGTTAGGACCAACTTCAGCGGTTTGTCTGTTTGTCAATTATATCGTTTCGAAACTGCTAATAAGTAAGTATCTAAGAAATTACGCAAGAGATTGAGAACTTTATACAGGCATTTAAACCTCATCTGAGTATAGATAATCTTGGAATCTTGGCGGCCAGAAATAGCATAAAATCAACAGAGATAAAGAAAGACATTTTGATGTAATCTGACTGATATAATCTAACGGGTCTTTGTTGAGAGGCTTTGTTGACGAGAGCCGTACCGGCCGTGCAATAATAGAAAGGGTAGTTAAAGGTAGTATACAAGCAAGTAATGGTAATAGGGTCTGCATCTATGAAGAAGTAGTGTTTTAGACAAACTTGTCAGATAACGTAAAAGCTATGCATATGATTTATTTTGTTTAGAAATATTCTCAGATTAGAAAATAAAGTTTTAAATGTTTTCTTGGAGATCTAAAGCTTGACGAATTTGGTGCTGATAGTAAATAAGTATTTTATTCGAAAATATACAACAATTTAATTATTATGGTGATACAATCTACTTGTTTCTTTGAACAGATTTTGAACATCTGTGTCTGAATTAGATATAAAATCTGTATTTCAAACATCAGCGCTCTCCCCTGTTGTAGGCGATACTTAGTCAACTTCGTTTGACCTCTATACACATCTTATAAACACATTTTTTTTTATTAAAGAGTAAAAGTAAAATAAAAATAAAAAGAAGTGCCAAAAAGTAGGGGAATAATCTTAAAATAAAAAGATAAATGCAGTCGTATTTACAAATAATATAAATCTAAGTGTAGGAATGTGACTGCCTCGTTGATCTCGCGCTACTACTGAGCTGAGCATGAGGTCCTGGGTTCGATTCCCGGGTCGGGCAAAGTGTTATTGGGTTTTTCCATCTGAAATTTCTCAATAGCAGCCCGGATCTGGATTTGTGCCCGGTTGATGGCAATACGCTCGACACCTATTACATGGAGCTTAAACGTAATTGGCGAAATGTGGGTGAACTATTGGTACACCTCTGCCGAACCCTTTGGGGAAACAAGGCGTAATGTTGTTATATATGAATGTGTACGTGACACCCTAATTTTTTTCCATTTACTGAAAAAGCACGGTGTTTTCCGTCAAAGTAACGAATCTAGTGGATCACTGAAGTTCATATAAGAGTGGAAAATAATTTGAACAAACTATTATATAAGCAAATGCCCATTAAAATCAATCACTAAGTAGGTATATTTCAAGACAAAAATATAATCGCAATCTTTACAACTGAAGTGGAAACGTCAAACTCTCGCGGGAATATTCCGCCATTAAGTACGTTGACGTAACTTAAAAACGTAATGTAAAATAATACTACCTGTAGCTAAAAGTCATTTAAACGTATTTGGATTGTGACCACAATCAAGCCCGATATCCCAAAGGAAATATCGCTGTATTGAATCCAATATTGTTTCTTGAAATGTCGTACTTTTGTGGTAGGAAAAATTTATTAGCTTTTTTCATAATATGGATGTGTTATTAAAGTTTTGTATTCGTTGTTGTGTAGTTTTTAAAGGAGGTTCAAGCTAATTAGAGAAGCCTTTGTTTCGAGTATCAAAGTAGGGGAAAATATACGGTTTAAAATAATACGAACCTGCTTGTAACTATTATTAATTTTAGATATCAAAGAGCTATCCAATATTCATGTTACTCTCAAGAACAAAATATGAAAGAGACAATTTAGAAAAACAAAATTAATGAACCAGAAACTCCATGTTTTTTTTAACATTCAAGTCGGGTCCCATCGTCCACCCACTTGGAAACTACAAACTGGTTTGTGACCATCATTTATATTGTAAAAGTAATTAGCGGAGATGTAATTAACAAGGCTGAACGCGCTCGTGCCGTTGCATAATGGCGGCCAACATGGCCGTTCGTCAACTGTCACTTTTTGGAAAGCGCGCGTTGACTCCTAATCAGATTTTCGAACGCAGTAATTAACCCAGTGAATTCTAGTTTCGGGTTGAATCGGGCAATCGGTCAATTTAATTCGGTTCGTAGTGGACATTCTATCCACGTTGCGATTAAAGTTACCCAGTGATGTCACGTGTCGTTCAATGACTTTTGACTTTACATTATAACAACTGTTTCGTTGTTTTCATTCGACATTTTTGTTTTTCTTTATGATCAGGTAATATCAATATCTACTATTTATAGAATCGACAAGGGCCACGCTTCAGGGGAAAATCCACAAACATGATCCTCAACATTTTTTCTTTTTCACGTTTTATAGCTTGTTAGTAGGTATCCCTTTTAGAACTTTCTCAAAACTTTGTTTTTCAAATAGGTTTTTAATTTACCTGTTAAATCTCAAAAAGAAAATTCCTACATTTTAGCTTCCAATTAAAAATCTAATTACGGTTTCCTCGCATATCATAACACCCAAAAAAACGATAATACAATTCTACAGAGGTTATTTAAAAAAAGGTTTTATGAATGTTAACGACCATATTTCTAGTTGGTACCGGGCACTAATTGCGTGTGCCCAACTTATGGCGCTGCCCATTTACATTTCAAAGGGCACACGACACACGTGTAAGCACGTGTTTCGTTTGTGTATTACCATGATTTGAGATTCATGACACCTGCTTTTAATGTTTTTTTTTTCACCGAAAAAGTGTTTCTTTTTTGGGGTTATATGTTTAGTTTCTAAAAACAAAACACTTTGAAATGAGAGCCTACAAAGTGACTTTACATCTATATTGAATTTTGAGAGCTTCTTTCAAAGTTAAGTCTACTCAGCAATGCATACTAGCCGGTATTCAGGTTGGAAAATGAATGTTAAAAGCTTTCCACCAATGAACCTAAAGAATAACCAAGGCAGAAAGTTAATTGATTCAGACGTGACCTTACGGAAATCCATTATAAAATACAATAGACGTGGATATATTTAGTAGCCTCTGCGTTCAACGCTCGGTGTGGCAACACGCCGTGTTCAGGTTCGCGACAAGTCAATCGTCATCCTGAAGATGCCTCGTTGAGAGGTGAAACACGTGTCAATTTCTTTCAGGGTTTTTTATGGCTCTTTAGAAATAGCTAAGTGGAACAAGGTTACTAAATATATCCACGTCTATTGTATTTTAACAAACACAAACACTATAGTAACAATAGGTAATCATGAATTTCCAATATAGTATAAATAATAAATATATCATTGAGATGTTACATTCCTGTAAAAAGTGATCCAAGCCGCAAAAATAATGAGTCAATGCAACCACTAACTCCATTTCAACGACAAAGCTGCTATTCCACTAGTCTATCCTTTGATAAATTACTAACTACTTACTTAAACTGGCCGCCCAATCCTCTTGATAGACTCTCCATTAGATTTAGAATGTCCTACATGCATGTCCTTGTTTGGGTACAGTCGGCAAATGAGGTCAGAAACAGAATGCACCAATGGTAGTTAAAAACATCTACTTTCCAATGGAGATTGTAGTTCATGTACTTCAAACGAAAGACCATAGTAACCAGTAATTTTTTAACACCGTTATGCAAACCATGACGAACACGAAACCGTGACCGGTGTTAGCAGTAAAGCAGGATTAGATACAGGGTGGGACATCGACGCGAAAACTGTTACCATAGATTCAGTACATGATTCTGAAAGAAGAAATTTTTCGCCGGTTATAAAAAAAAATCTGCTGTTTCATAGAAAAGTGCAATACCTACGCGGTCATAATGTAAGTAATATAAAAATTTCAATACAGGGGGGTTCAGAATCATGTACTGAATCCATGGTAACAGTTTTTGCGTCGATGGGACATCGACGCAAAAACCACCGTATAGTTATGCAGTCAATATAAAAGTTAAGCGGGCTGCAATTACTACTTAATTACCACTACTACTTTTTTGTATCAAGTTGTCCGTGTATCGAACAGTAAGACAAGAAATTGGTTCGTCTGTATGTTCAAAAAGATATTATATCGCATAATTGAAATCTAAATTTGTGTTGTAGGTACAATTAAAATTCTAGTCCTGCTCTGCTAGCCAAACTCTTTAGTCGATGTGTTCTTTAACAGTAGTGTCACTTAGGTGTTAAACAGAGTGAATATCAACTTAATATCTACAGCACAGAATACATATTAGTATGCCTACAGTGCGTTCATTAGAACTTGACCCGTAACGCGATTGGTAGCACTGTTCTGTCAGTCGCCATTTTGAACTCTATTGGTATTGAAACTAAGCTTGACAAGCAATGATGCCAACATGACGGCAAGGGACAAGTTATCCTGAACGGTCTGTACATGCAAGCCTCGACGTTACACCGCGTTCACGACAAACTGACAGCTGTGCTCAAACGGGGACGAGTCAGCTGAATAGCGTGGGTTTATAAGGATGGGATACTTTGTTGGGGATGTGGAACAGTATCGACTGAAAAGGGATCAAAGAATTGTCAATGAAAGAAATGAAAATGGCTTTGTTAGAGTGAAATACAGTATCTTGAAACTTAACGCATTCATTTTTTTTTGGCTCGTAGAAATGAATATCATACAAGACTGATTACTCGAAGACGGCTCGACCGATTTGAAAAATATTTTTTTTGTTTGAAAGGGTATACTTTCAAGTTGGTCCTATTGTCATTTGGTCACGATCTGATCATGGGGTCTTGGAGAAATCGAGGGAACTCTTCAAATATTAAAGGCACATCTACAGCGATTTGGGTATTTTTGATGAGCAGTTGACATAAAGATATTGTAACTTAGATAAATTACAAATCAACCCACTAAATAGTTTAAAAAAAAACTTTTTTACAAAAAATACAACCGACTTCCAAACTACAAAGTGAAAAATAACTTTAATTTCGGAAGTCGGTGTCAAAAAACTAAAATACTGATCCAAAGAGACCGACTTCCGAAATTAAAGTTATTTTTCACTTTGTAGTTTGGAAGTCGGTTGTATTTTTTGTAAAAAAGTTTTTTTTATTCCAAAAGGAGGAGTTTCTCAATTCAACTGTATGTTTTTTTTTTGTATGTTTGTTACGCGATTACTCCGCCAATTATGAATTGATTTTAATGATTCTTTTTTTGTTTGGTAGATCATACTTCAGAGGTGGTCCCATATAATTTTTTATAACTTTGCTTGGTTAGTTTTTGAGTTAGCTTCAATAATACGTATTTTTTCCCACTTAGTATGTGGATGATATGTTAAATTCCTGTCACTGTTATTTACATAGCAAATTATTCGGTATTAGAATTTGTGTGGGATAAATACCAAAACTAAAAAGTGAAAAATAAAAACTGACTTCCGAAATTAAAGTTATTTTTCACTTTGTAGTGTTTTTTTTTGGAAGTCGGTTGTTTTTTTTTTGTAAAAAGGTTTTGTTTTTATTTCCTGTTTCAATGTAGTGTTACGTGTCTTCAATACGTAATAAATTAAAGTAGCATTTTGTGTCTGTTTGTGTGACTGCGTTGTTCTTCTAAACTATGCAATGGATTTTGTTTTTTTTTTTTATTTTTTTTATTGTTACATCTTATTTACTGTACCTGCAATCTATGCAAATAAATTTTTACTTTACTTTACTTTGATGCGGTTTTGAACATCATTTAGAGATTTTTTTCCGAAAAGTTTATGTGTGTCTATTGGTACTACATATGATTTTAAAAAAACATGTTTTGTCAAATCGTAAATAAGTCGGGTCGGTTACTAGTAATTTATAAAACAAAAGAATATAATACGAGTGAGTCAATATTTTTACAAGTGTAGGTAATGTAGGTACATGAAATTGGAATATATATATTGGTTTTTTCGGTTCTGGGTTGAAAAATAGTCTTCAAATAGCTCACAATAAGTGTTGTCGGTTTTAAGGGTTCTTAACCCGTTGGGTCGTTCTGAACCTATTTGATCGGAAATAATGCTTGTAAAGCGAATGTCACAGATCAATCACCTGGTAAGCCCTTAAGCAACTCCCACACGAAGAGATAGTGTTGTCTGTCCATATTCAGAACTTGAAGAATGTATTATGTAGATAATATTTTATTACCCGACTACGGCGAAGCAAAAAGACGGGTTATTATTTTGACTGGTATGTATGTTCATCTGTTACCTCACAACTTCTAAACTACCGATCATAATTTGACAAGGTATCATTGGAAGCGTCTTGACTGTCCGCTGGTTATACTACACAAAGCTACACAAAGAGAGAGCCTTCAAAGTACAAAAGCCCACACCAAGAATCACGTACGCAATAATGTCAAATCGCACCTACGTCTTACGTCACACGTCTCTCCATCGGAAATTGCGGTGGTCCAGACAAATGGCCACCTGTCTCAGTTTATTTAGTTTATTTAGTCGAACTAATCTGTCGGACGACAATCGTCGATTTGTTACAATTATGGCGACGGGTGACAATTTAGTTTTCAATTTGCCGTGTCTTCAGATTATTGGGTTTTCTTACGTAGGGAGCGATTAGTATTGCTTTGTGGACGTGTGGGGTGTTAAAGGGCTTTACTTTGGCTTGAATGACATTTATCTCACTCTTTCTTTTAATATCTTTGAAAGAAACTATCAATTTTGAATTTAGAAAACCAACTTCTAGTGTATCCATCTATCATTATGAATGACCAAAAATTTAAATCGTAAGATTGCCTCGTTGGTCTAGTGGTCGCAAGCGTTACTGCTGAGCATGAGGTCCTGGGTTCGATTCCCGGGTCGGGCAAAGTGTTATTGGATTTTTCCATCACGAATTTCTCAGTAGTAGCCCGGAGTCTAGATTTGTGCCCGGTTGATGGCAATAGGCTCGCCCCCTATTACATGGGACTTAAACATAATTGGCGAAATGTGGGTACACCTCTGCCTTAACCTTCGGGGAATTCAGGCATGTTGTTATGTTATGTTAAATCGTAAGATTCGTCCTATCGCGTCAAAAACAATCGCATTTCAGTTTAGTTTTGACACCTTTGACACACAATGACGCAGTGACTTCACTTGATTGTTATGGAAACGCTATTTAATCATGTGTGAGCTCACTTTTCTCAGTATGGACACTTTTTCACGTGACTAAGTACGGTGAGAGCATCTAGCGATTTAAATCTTTGGTAATGACCATGGGGGCGGTAATTGACGTACCTATTCATATATTCTCTGTCGACAACAACAGTTCGGTTGAGGGTACAATTTACCATAATGTCCAAAAGGTCTAACGAGACTTTTGGCTGATAAAAAATGACGAAATGTTTTTTTAGACTGATAATTTTAATTTTTAATGATAATTTTTTGATGATAATTTTTAATGATAATTTTTGAAAATTTTTAATGTTTTTACTATTTTACTACTTATTTATTATTTTTTGTATATGGGTATTTTGCCTGAATTAAAACACCATTTTTTTTTAAATATAAAATATGAGTTTTAAATAGAATAATATATAATTTTTGGGGTCTGAAATTACTGACAGTTTTTTTTGTCTTAATGATAACTTACACAATTGAGACAAATTATTTTCTTTTTTTTCATTCGGATAAAATAGTTCTTAATACCAACCACATTAATCGTCATTTCTTTGTCTTAATTCATCCACAATTTGTACCTATTGAGAACCATTAGAAATTGAAATAATTTATTTTGCTTTTAATAATGTTGCTATATTACAGAGAACGATGAAATTTTTATAATAGGTTATATTAGTACCGATATATTTTACCTTACGGCATGCAAAATTTTCAAATAATAGAATTTATATAAATTTTGTTTTATAACATATTTGTGAAGGTACAGACAACGAAAAAATATAATTCTAGTAGGTAACTTAAAGTTTTTAATTTGTTTTTTGTTTCTGATACTTAAGCGGACTACGCCTTGCAAATATCTCTAAGAGGAATCTGAGGAAGTCGGATTTATTTTTCCGCTCAGTTGACAAGCGGCTTATCAAGTCCATTTTTTTTTTTTAATGTTAACAAAAAAGTTACTGACGCGACACATTTTAATTTAAAAGGTGTTAACTAATACCATGTAAGTAGCTTCTTACCAACATATTTAAGGTCTGATATCTCCAAGATAATCCTGACTAATTTATTTGTATTGTAAGGACTCTCTCTTTAACCTCGTTAAACATGTACATTACGATGAAATTGCCACAATAAAGTCACACACAAATTAAAGTCTCACCTCTGACTCTACAACTGTACCTTATTTCTAAAGACAGTTTCTAAACAGACAGACAGGTGTTTGTCGATGGTATCGTACGTGTAAGTACATAAAAAAAAAACATAAAATACAAATTAATTATTTCGGACTTTTTCCTTTACATGTGCTGTGAGACCTTGCTTCCTGCCAAATTTCATGATTCTAGGTCAACGATAAGTACCCTGTAGGTTTTGATTTATTTGCGAGTATCAAAATATGTCACATAAACGGCCGTATTTTTTAATTATGTTGACTTAGAAGCTTGATTTTTTTTAGAGCTCTAAGAAACCATATACTTACGTATTTGGCATTAATTTCAACTTGTTGCCTCCACGCGTTCCTGAGAAAAATGGTCTTGACAGACGGACAACGAAGGGTTCCGTTTTTTCCTTTTGAGGTACGGAACCCTAAAAAAGAAGTTAAAAATCATTCCATTCTATGACAAAGGCAGGCTTCCAACGACCTTCAAACTAAACAAAGCTCCGTAGCTGACTCACATGCCTCAAACTTTGCGAACTTCATATCTCGTCAAACATTTGCTTTTGTGGACTAAGTTAATACTTAGTATGTAATCATACGGAAACTTTACATAGTTTCAATTAAATATCTTAAGACAATAGGGATGATGACTATTTGTCCGTTAGGCAGATTATTAAAAAATATTGAACACGTATTTTTTCTTTTGTTACGTCATCCAAAGATTACGGCAATACATTGAGTTAAAATGTGCCATGACGTCACGAGTATGTAGATTTTATACTTGTGACGTAGAGACCCCCGCTCCCCAACTTTAATGCGTTTTATCTAAATATTTTTTTATTAATATAATAAAGCAAAAAATACGTGTCTAATATTTTTTTATTATCTGACTGACGGAGTAAATAGAATTTCTTTTTGTTACCCTGGCATCATTCCTATTGCTTGGGAATTGAAAGAAAATAATATAAAAGAGCTCTTAATTTTCCTCATTAGTAAAGATAATTACATCAGTACGGACGTATTTGAAAAAGAAGTATAGTAAGGACTGAAAAATATGGGTAGGTAGGAATCAATATACACTTAATATTTTTTTTTTTAATCCTTCGTGAATCAAATCGTTTGGACCTGCTTAGGTACCTAAAATGTTATGAGGTTGAATTAGTTGTTTTTAATTAAAATGTGTGTGTCGAAATATGGATGGTTTCTGAAATAAATGATTGCATTACATTATTACTGGCGGACCTAACCGACGATGTCCTGTCAGAACAGCGTCACCTACCGGGTCCAATTGTATTTCCAAACATCCAGGGACCCACTCAAATATACACACTAAATTTCATCCAAATCGGTCCAGCCGTTTAGGAGGAGTTAGGTGAAAAACACACGCACGGAAGAATTATATAAATAAAGATTATTATTAACCTGCATAATTATTGAACCTGAAGATTGGCTTTAACCCAAATGAAATCATATAAAAGCCGCATAAAATCACAATTAACCCAAATTTTTATGTAGTCATCCGAATCCCATTTAAAAACCACATCCGACTGCTAGTTTTGACTATATCATAATTGATCACCAATTCTTGAACTCTGACTTAGTCTGACGTAGTATGGGATGATTTGAACCGGAATCTGACGTCACAATATATGAAATTTATTTCTACCGTGACTCAATAACCTATGCAAGGTCTAAGAAAGATTACCAGCGTTCAATCAGAAAAAAACATGGCGGCTGAAATTATGTCTTGGCTGAACGAATGCATTATTTATGAACGCACGCATGTGTTTAGATGAATAAAATGTCGAATTTGGATTCCATACATTGTGAAATTATAAAAGGATTTGTGTAAGAATGTTTCTTTGTGGCAAAAGAAGACATACTTACCTAATTTTAATGGATTTACTGTGAATGACTCATTAGAGAACTCTGAATTCGTGATGTAAATCGACATTTGATATGAAATTAAAGAACTCCTTTAATTTTAATATTTTGTTGACTTAAAGTTTTTCATACACATACATAAACTCACGCCTTCTTCCCATGGGGGTAGGCAGAAGCTACAGAACGCCACCTGCTACGATCCTTACATACTCCTTTTGCCTCGTTTACATTCATACATCTTGTCATACACGCACGCCGGTTGCGAGTACTACGCGAATAAAGAAAACGCTATCTACCTCTTATTTATCAATTAACTTGTTTACTACCGATATCTAAGTATATCGGCCGGAAGACAACCCGAAACCGAGTCATCATAATAATAAATCTTGACATAACCCTCAAGATCTGGCCCTATCGATATCGTAAAATAGTTGTTTATTTATACTGCATGCGTCAATATTATCAATATTTACTCTCAAGGCAGGATATGTATTTAGTTCAAGCAGACTAATTGGAAATCAGATGAGCCATTTATGAAGATAATTTGTTTTTTAAGCAAATACAACACAAAGATGGGACTTTACTTTGTTTAAAGTCAATATTTATTTCCTGTGATTCTAAGACTTATTTTGTCTATTTGCAGAACGTGGGTGATTAGTATTTCCCATTACGTTTTATAAGGAAACCGTGTTGTTCTAGTGAGTATTAGAAAACTCAATCAATTTCTGTCTTGATGCGGGTTATAGATACTCCTTTTCGACCAGCTGTGCTATTCTGTAACCATCTCACCGAGTTATCTTAGGTGAAGTGAGCGTGGAGTGAGCTGTCAGTTGCTAAGGATTGACACTATTGGCAGCTCACTTCACCTGAGTTATCACGGTGAGATTTTTATAGAATAGCACTACTGAAGCGAAAACCAGGAGTATGGTGTCAAGCATAAAATGAACCAACCCATTTCCTCCTAAGTTAAAGGTGACATACAGTTAAGCAATCTTACTCATCATCACGTGCTTAGCCTTTTTCGAACTATGTTGGGGTTAGCTTCCAGTCTGATTGACTGCAGCTGAATACCAGTAATTTACATGGAGCGTCTGCCTCTCTGACCTCCACAACCCAGTTACTGGGTAACACGATACCCCTTGGTAAGACCGGTTGTCGGACTGGAAAAAAAACAATTACAAAACAATACTTACGTACTACAACGACCAAACCGTTTGCTAAGTGTGGTGATAATTATTTCGTCAAAACTTGTCCACTGCAATCCATAGTAATCCACAAGATTGTTTTCAATATTGTGTGAAGATTATGGCAGCAAACATTCCCTTTTGTTGGCATGACAGCACAAAGAACCTCTATGTGTGTTTTTTTCATTGCAATACGTTTCCGACTAACCCTCACTCCTACTCACACTTATAAAGTACTGGAATGGTACATAATGACAGTCCTTGGTCGCGTATAGTAATTTCCGTGTCATCTATCAATTAGGAATGGCGTCTGCTCGGTACCTAATTCCTAGTGGCATAAAAAGGTTATGTTACAACTGCAGTCTAATCGAGGTCTTGAGATTTTTTCCTATGAACACAATAGGGAGATAAATATGTATGGATTCATTATTTTTTTAAATTGCTTCAAAGCAGTTTTAAATATTAAGTTAAAATACAATAGACGTGGATATTTACGTTATATTTATATTTGCGTTTAGCGCTCGGTGTGGCAACACGTCGTGTTCGGGTTCGCGACAAGTCAGTCGTCATCCTGAGGATGCCTCGTTGAGAGGTGAAACACGTGTCGATTTCTTTCAGGAGTTTTTTATGTCTAGAAATAGCTAAGCGGAATAGGTTACTAAATATATCCACGTCTATTGTATTTTATAATGGATTTCCGCTAGGTCACGCCTGAATCAATTAATTATCTAAATACTAAGTAACTTTTAGAATAGATTCACGAAAAACATGATCTTTGCTACATAAACATGGCAGAGAAATTCTAGTCCAATTTGTTAATTTAATAGCACCGGTATTTTACAGCTAAATAAATTATTTTTTAATGCCACAAATTGAAACTCAAAGCATTTATTTCAATTAAACCATTTACAGGCACTTTTGAATTGTCAAGGAGTTGGTCAGTGAGAAAGAAGAAGCTAATTGCTCATTTCAAAGCGTAGTAGGTACCTATGGAGAAGAACAGACAAGAAACTCCATGGACACAGACAAGAAACTCCATGGACACTCTTTTAAATCAAAAATATTGATACAAAATATTAACAACAGACTTTTTAAGATTTTTTCCTGTTACGGGCATTTATTTCAACCTCTTTCATAATTTTCCTCTTTTGTGTTAAAAAGACCCAAGAAAAGATATTTATTTTATTTGTTGGTCCTCATCTTCTGGTTGTTTAAAGGGTTAAAAATGTATAATAAAAATAGTGACTGCATCAAACAAGTATTAATGTACAGTCGTGCACAAAATACTGACAATCCAGTTTGACCATAATACATACATATCGAAGAAACGCATATCTTACTCAGTAAGGACTATTTTTGCTTGCAGCGTTCTGCCGCTATAGTATCGCTTACCTACGAAAAAAAAGAGTTGTGTGCACGGGATTTTGTTTTTAAATTGCCGCTGGTACATAACATCACGCCTGTATTCCCCAAAGGGTTAGGCAGAGGTGTACCTACAGTACACCCACATTTCGCCAGTTATGTTTAAATCCCATTTAACAAAGGACGACCCTATTGCCATCAACCGGGCACAAATCAAGACTCCGGGCTGCTAATGAGAAATTGCTGATAAAAAAAACCCAATAACACTTTGCCCGAACCGGGAATCGAACCCAGGACCTCATGCTCAGTAGCGACCAACAAGGCAGTCAGCGACCAAAATCTAGCGTAATAGTAGTCTTTTTAAATTAATTTTAACTTAATTATAAAGTCATTTATCAATTAGCATCCGCTAGGACCCAAAGCATTAAAGGGTTAAGTTGCACTGGAGTTAAACTTTGTATAGTTTGTTTTTAGTCTGTAATTTACAGAGTTTTCTTGTGTTGTGTAGGCACCTGAAACTGTGTTGTGTGGTCTGTTAATTTTATAGTACTTTTTTTTAAATTGTGTGTGTCAAAATGTGCGTTTTGTTAACGTTCTTTTTTGAAAGAAGAAGTTGCATTTTCATTAGAGTGTTTAGTTTTCATTCTGTTGAGATTTCTAAATTACCATTTTTTTTTGTAAAGATTTTAAGCTTTAATCTGCATATCGAGCTTTATTTAATTTATATCTAGCCATTATTTTTTCAAAATCTAGATTATACTTTTGCATTTATTATCGACTAGCTGCGCCCCGCTGTTTCACCCGCATAAGTCTCAATTCCGTTGGAATATCGAGATAAAAATATTCTATATGTTAATTCAGGTTATAAACTACATGTGTACCAAATTTCATCCAAATCCGTTCATTAGTTTTTGCGTGAAAGAGTAATAAACATCCATCCATCATCCATTAAACACGAACGTTTATAATATTGTATTAAATAAAATATAATATAAAAATCAAATCAAATCATTTATTTCTTTGCAAAAATGGGTATAGTACATAAGTGTTTTTATAATAAAGTTCTCCATATTTTACCGTCACGTGGGCATGCAAAGGTTTACAATTCCAAATAAAAAATTTAGAAATATGCAGATCATTGGTATTACAAAAAATTAAATAAAAATTTTAGTGTGGTCACAGCAATATAGTATATAATTAATAATAATAATAATTCAATTTCATTTAAAAAAAAAATTATTAGCGTTTTTTACAAAAGAACCGATTCTTTATTTCAGTAAGTTCTTAAAGCTCTAAAGCTTTTTTATTTTCATTCAAAGTTTTGGATTTACCCATGGCGTAGTTTCCTCTTGCAATATTAGAGATGGGTTATTCCCCAAACGGTAAATACGTCGACAATGCTTACTTAAACTGCTATGGAGTTTACTCAAAGCTTGGAACAAATTTCTTAGCTTTTAAGTACCTCAAAATCTTTCAAGATGGTTTTTAAGAAGTTATTTGCAGTGATTCCTACATAATAGAAAAGCTTAAAATTCTGGTAGTAGAAATCAGCTTACAGTCCGGTCGAGAGAATGCTTTCTTGATACCTGTCAGTTTTATTCTAACGAATATGTGTTTTGCGAATTTAATCCTTATTACTACTAAAAATTATCCAAGTGACTGGTGTCAGGAATGCATTCTCTCAGCGGCAAGAGTGTAATAAAGGGTATTCAAAACTACAAATTCTCGTTTACCAGTTTGACGTCTTTAGCCAGTTAAATCATAATTGTTTATATGAAATTCAAAATAGCCACACGTCCCTCACTGCTTGTTTGTTTTGCAGTCCCTGGGAATAATTAGATGAGAATGTTTTCTGAGAAATTGTCACACAGACGGACGCATATCAAAATATTATCGTTTTAAAGCTGACACGTGCTGCAGTAATCAAATAATTTACTACAACATCGCTTAATGATTCACAGAAAATCATATTTCATAGGAAATTTCGATATACCATACCGATCCAAAATGAACCTTAAATGTTTCTTTACAAATATTTAGTTCAAATGGCAGGAAATGTTTATTTTCTTTTTTAATGAATAAAAGTGACACGACCCTAAATTAAAATTAAATTTTAGTTCCCACAAAACACAGTCGAATTTCAAATGAGGTACTAAAATAGAATCGTTTAACACCGAATGCGTTGCCAAGATAAATACTGCACAAATTGCATTCAACAAAAACCGTATAACAAAGGAATAGAGTCTATATTCACATGCCGTTATCCTGTCAAAATTTCGAGTGCATAATAGATAGCATGCGAATAGTGTTGTGCGTTATAGAACTTAAGAATCAGAATTTGCGTGCGAATTCGCACGTACGCAAGCAATAGGGATGCGCATATTTCCCCAAATTGCGTACGGGTATCGATAAAAAAACTGGTACCTACCTGTTAGTGTTGGGAACCCCGTGTACAAATTATACCTCAGAGTTGGTTTTTCCGAACGGGATGAGTAACCGTGAAATAATACGATCCCTTATCAATTCTATGGCGGCCTTTTTCTTCCTTTTTCAAACTTCAGAATTGCTCAAATTTTTTTACTTTGTCTTGGAACTTGAAATTTTTTATAAAGCTGTTTCACAAGTGTTGTTTCGCCATCTTGGATAAAGGGTTCCAGTATCGAGGTATAGCTTTTGCGGACAAATCCAATAATGCAGTTGCTTTGACGCGGGAATCAAATTTTAAAGGCTTTGAAACTTGATCTCAGACTTTCAGCCAGTGCAGGTCTTGCCAATAAGGGTCTGTAGTATTTTCAGGAAGTCTTTCTTCTAAATATTCTTTCACATAAAGATAAAAAAGCTCATATAGAAACTGACACAAAAAATACACCCCATATTTATTCTCTTTTCACAAAACAACTTAATACTCCCAATTACCTACCTCCCATTGTGAATTATAATAACAAGAAAATTATCTCCGACGCGTAAATTACAACATATTGAAATGAGATGTTCCTTACATACTTACCTCTTTATTGTATGACTTGTATGATAACATGTAATAAAATTATGCCATTACTCGCGATAATAACGATACCATTTTCAAAGACAACAATACTCCTTACAAGACTTTATCATTATGCTAATTAAGCAGTAAGTACAAAAAGCTTATTTGTAGTGACAAATAAATTGTTTTATGGGTTAATTATTGTGAGGGTAACATTGAGGTGTATTGTAAGTTGAAGTATCAGTTATAAATTTATAAGGATTAACTATTTAATTGAGGTTAAATATGATAATGTGGGTGGTAATATTGCTACAAGTTATTTAAAGATTTTATAGCGGCTACAGGTTACATTAAGTTGAGCTACACGATTATTGATAAATGCGTGCACTGACTGGACAGGTTCACTCATATCTGTGTGTTCTTTCGTCAAAAGACCATTTCAGATACTAATCTATATGGTCCTCACAAATTCCAACCAGGGTTATATGTGGAGTTTAAAAGAAACTGTGACCTCTAAGTTTGTTTCGGTCTTTCTTCTCAGAGTAGTCGAATAGAAAACAACGAACTCATCTAGTTTTAAAATACAATTTATTTTTGACGAGTAAAAGTGTTTGTACAAACCTACTTACAGAAATAAAATAATTTTCTCAAACATGTTTGGAAATTCAAACATTATTTTGACAACCTTTTTCGAGATAAATCGAAATTGTTGTACTGGTCAAAATCAAGCGAGCGCCCGGTCGGCAATGTTAGGTACTATGAAAATCCATAACTGTTGTGTTTAGCGGCCAAATAAATGACTATGAAAAATCTTATCACTATAAATAAATATCTGTCGTGTTATTTAAAAATGGAACTAACTTTTTACTTCAATACATGGCAACCAAGGAGGTAACTTATCAAAGATTTTATTTAAATTTCGAACTGGCTCAGCAAATAGAGCTGTTAAGAAACAAATGAACATATTGGCGCGTGAAAAATTTTCTTTGTTCGTCATTGATTCTGGAATTTATAATTAATTTACTCAGTTTGAATTTCCGCGCATTGTTTGAGAAAAGTACTATACAAGCCTTGGCCGCAACCAAGCATTGATGAACTCACGTATGTGTGCCTCGGGTTCGCCTCGGCCCACATTTTCACGATCGTCCATCAAAGCCCTAATTGCTGGCCGCGACAGTAATGTACTATTGTAATTTATAGTTAGTTTTAGTTTTTGTAGTTTTTAGGGTTCCGTACCTCAAGAGGAAAAAACGGAACCCTTATAGGATCACTCGTGTGTCTGTCTGTCTGTCTGTCGGTCTGTCTGTCTGTCTGTCTGTCTGTCTGTCTGTCTGTCCGTCTGTCACAGCCAATTTACTCCGAATCTAATGGACCGATTAAGTTGAAATTTGGTACACATATGTATTTCTGTAACCCAAACACGAATGATTAACGTAAATAAATAAATTTTGAATATAGGGGTCACTTTTGGGGCGCAAACAAGAAAATTAAAAAAAAAAGTTTTGCTGATAGTACCGTGTGACATATCAAATGAAAGGGCTTGTTGCGAGGATCTCAAATATATTTTTTATATAATTTTATAATAAATACTTTTAAAGATATTTAATAAATTCAGTGAAAATTGACCATTCCCCCCCCCTTATCTCCGAAACTACTGGACCAAAAATCTTGAAAAAAATACACAATATGGCTCTTTACTCATAGATTACAGGAAAACCTATAAGAAGTCTATCGTCTTAAAATAACATGGTAAATCTCTCAATATTGTGCGTACAAACTTACATTTCGTCGCTCGGCATCCAATAGGCCCATCTCTCTAGCTACTATAATATCAAAAGTGTTTGACCGTCTGTTTAATACACAAAGAAATAAAACTGTAAATGTTAATGACAACCAATTCGGGTTTCGGCGTGGTTTGTCAACAGAAAGTGCAGTGTTGTGTCTTAAACATACTATCACATACTTACTATACACAGCGTGGGACGCCGATTTATGCTAGCTTCCTCGATTTATTCAAGGCTTCTGATCTGGTTGCTTATGATGTATTGTGGAGAAAGATGGAGAAGGATAGGTTGCCAACGGAGCTTATAAACATCTTTAAGTAGTGGTATGGTATCCAGATCAATAGTGTACGATGGGCTGGAGCTTTTTCCAGGCCATACAGGTTGGAATGCGGGTGAGATAAATTTAAACTAGATTACGTGGGGCACTCAGAAAGTTTTGTGATACTAGAAAAAAATATACTACAGGTTATAATTATTTTTATTATATCTTTTCAAAGAACTCTACATTGGCGTCTATACACAGTTTTATACGTCTAAACCAATTTTCATAACACATTTTCCAGTCCGCATCAGACACCTCTCCAATCTCCTTCTCAAATGCAGCCAGTGCATCTTCAGGTGATGAAAACTGTTTTTCTTTGAGTTTTTTTTTATTTTGAGGAACAAGAAAAAGTCGCACGGGGCCAAATCGGGACTGTAAGGAGGATGACCTATAAATTTGGCCAGCGCGTTGTCGTGGTGAAGCAGCAGCCCACGGAGGCCAGTGTTCGGTCGCTTGCTGCTTGCAGTAGTAAAAACTTCTGGCAAACATATGGTAACAAACCATTCAGGATTGATACTCCTTTGATCTCGTCAGGGTACTGACACCAGATAACCGGGCAAAAAAAAAAAACTTGCGATCAAAATTTTGCCGGCACTTCTGGCTCGCTTCACTTTGGTAGGCGTTGGTTCATTTTGAAACAGCCACACGGTCGACTGATGCTTCATTTCTGGATCATATTGATAAATCCAAGATTCATCACCCGCAATGATATCTTAAACGCGCCGAGACGAGCCTGCTACAAATTTTGCTATCATGTCTCGGCACCATTCTACCCGAACCTCCTTCTGAGCCTGTGTTAGATTTTACGGTACTAGCGTGAAACTATCTTCCATAACTGAAGATGCCTGTGTAGAATTTCATGCACACTTCCCGATCCAATCGGCAGTATATGCTGAACCTCTTCATATGTAATTCGCCTATTCTCTTGAATTAAATTTTTCACAGCCAGCACGTTTTGTTATGTAACAACCGTCATAGGGCGGCCACTTCTTTCTTTGTTCGCCAAAATTACTCGACCACCCATAAATTCGTTGAACCAGCGGAAAACAGTCGGTTTAGAAGGGCTTTTTTCTATGAACACCATTCGAAGTCTTTCAAACGATTCTTCTGGTTTTAGTCAACATTTGAAATCGTACAAAATCATCGCGTGAAAATGTTCTCGTTGTAAATCCAGTTTTCAGTAAGACAGAGTATTTTGATTTTGCTCGTAAAAAATGTGGAGGGAATTTCGAATTTGGAATGTTACGTTTTTTTGTAATAAACAGTCATAGTTTTAATTGACATCAAAACCAGCCAGTATCCTATAGACAAAAACTGTTAGTCGCAAAACTATCTAAGTGACCTGGTAAAATAAGTTAACATAGCTCATAAGTTTACTAACATAATGAGTCCTTGTTACTTGAGTAAAGAAAAATATCTGGATGACCATTTTTTTTTTTTGAACGACGTTTTCTAAATGTGAAACCTAGCTAGATCGATTTATCGCTCCCGAAACCCCCTGCATACAAAATTTAATAAAAATTCTTGGAGCCGTTTCCGAGATTCAGATTATTTATACATATATACAAGAATTGCTCGTTTAAAGGTATTAGATTTAGATTTT
Organism: Agrochola litura; assembly: GCA_949152395.1. NCBI lineage: Eukaryota > Metazoa > Arthropoda > Insecta > Lepidoptera > Noctuidae > Agrochola > Agrochola litura. The sequence continues at coordinate 2,720,723 of OX424512.1, forward strand.
TATTATATTAATACCGCGAATGTGAAATTTCTTACGAAAATCAGATTTTTGTTTTATTTCATTCTACACGTTCAAATAAATGATCCTGCAATTAAAAAAAAAATGTAAAAGTGTCACATTCGCGGTATTGGATGCCGAGCGACGATTTGCATTTGGAATGTATGGGAGAACATGTTTTTCAACTACAATGTTAAGTTTGTTCTTGGGATAAATAAATTCATCTCAACATTCTTAACTACGGAACCCTTCATTGTGCGTAGTCCGACACGCACTTGGCCGGTTTTTTTTTTTTCTAGTTATGTTCCTATACTGATTAATCGATAGATTGGTTACGAATTTTCTTACACATCACACATCATGCCACTATGACCAATAAACCTTAACGATGTAGCTACAAAGAATGGTAAAATCTGCTCAATTTCCCATACCATTGCATCTTTACATAAGAATGAAAAAAAAATCTCAATCATTCACGACATCTTACTAATGCAAATCTCGCCAAAAACCCAATTTCGCAACAGCTGAATGACGTTCGGCTCAAAAGTCGTTGATCGTAAAGTCCACCTGAGTCAGGACCTAGTCAGGTCAAGGTTTCCGAGTCATTATCGTATCTTACGCAACAAATACAGCTATTTCCGTCACACAAGGACGGGATAATGAACTTGATTACTTATTATTTATAAATAAACATTGTTATTTGATAGAGTTTTAATAAAATGTGAAAGAGACATGTCTTGCTCTGTCTCCCTCACTAGTTTACTAATTTTGTATGGTTGTATCTGGATCACATGGCAGGTTTTATTATAATGCATTTGTGGAATTATTCGACTATTATCACCATGCTTTCCTCGCTTTGCAAAATCGTTAGGCATTAAAAAAAACTCTTGGAATATGTTCGTCATAATCCAAAAATTTGATAGCTTATAAGTCTATGACGTTAACACATAGGTACCTGCCAATTAATTAGAAAACACATGTAAAAAAAAACCAAACAGTATAAATTCTACATCTCTTTCCTTCCTCAAACATCCAAAAACGAACAACGGAGACAAAAACAAAACAGAAACTCACAATTCATTATTTCGCATCCTATCCGCCAAAAAATCTGTCGGAATTTCTATCGACCACATATGAATCCCTAAACGGTGCGTCAGTTACTCCGAGATAAAATAATGCGTACACCCGCGCAGCCTCCAGTGGTCATTGGTCAGGCGCGCACGCAACATTAATGACATGTCGTTCAACCGTCGATAAGTTTAAATATAGTACGCAGTTACGCACATCACTATTTTTATTTTAAAACTATTATCGGTACAGTCGAGTGCGTAAAGTTTTGTGTAAAAAATATATACCTATTTACTTTTGTGGAGTTTGGTGAAAAATGTGAAAGTTTGTTTCGTTTTTTGTTGGTTGACTGTACTTTTATTTAAAGGATTATTAATGACGAAATCTTTGTGAGTATTATTGATTTTATTTATCTTTTAATAACTTTTAGACGAAGAGTTTTCCTTATGGGATTTAACTCAAATCAGTGTGATTCTTTCCTCAAAAGACCATTTCAGACACTAATCTACATGGTCCTCATATGGCCTGACCAAGATTATGTCTGAACTTTAAAAGAGACTGCGACCTCTGAGTTTTTTTCGGCCTTTCTTCTCAGAGTAGTCAGATAGGAAACGGCGAACTCATCTATATTATTTTTAATATTTCTTGAATATGACGTGTAAAAGTGATTCCAATATTCTATTTACAAAATAAACAATTTCATTTATTTTACGATTTATGTAGGTACGTATTTATCCACAGTTAAATAAACAGACAAGAAGAAACAGTCAGAAAAATACGTACATTGGTAATGCAATTGCAAATAGTCAGTCAAAGACTGGCTAGTGTAACTGTTTCCATATTTTGCATGCTCCCATGAACTTTAATTTCTTTCATGAAAAAAGAAGACGCAAAAATGCAATATATCGCATCGGAATACGACCGAGATCTCAACATAGTTCCGGAATTCCGCGGATTGCGATTATTTCCGCATTTTACCAATATTTTTATTGTTTTCTACGAGGCTTGAATAATTTACAAAACCCCGATATTTGGCCGCTTGAAGCTTACGAATTCTTGTGGCGACTGATGTGACGGAGCCATAAACGTGGCTAAATATGCAGACAACGTGTAGGTAAAATTATATTTGGAAATTGTGTGAAATTGTAAGTGAAAATGTATTTCTACGCTTCGTTAGTTGGTAGACTCAAGACATAATAATTATGTCTTTGTAAATCGAGGGATTTAATTTTTCAAAGTCAAAGTCAAAGTTTTTATTTTTTAAACATAGGTGTTTATCTGTTTGTATAAATAAAATAGATACAGCTGAGATTTCTATGTTTGGCCGTTAACGGCGTACAAATATCAAATACGAAATTACAATTACAGAATTTTTGTCAAAATTAAATGAAAAGCAAAGTCAAAGCTAAATTATATCCTAAAACAAATTTAGTTTTTGTTACATGTTTTTTAGATGCAGCTCAGAAAATAAAATAAATCAGATGTGTATAGCAATGTCGAATCAGTATCGGAGCTTTTTGGGCAGATGAAAATTACTATAAAATATTTCTACAGCAGTCCACAAATAAACACAATATTACATCACTCTTTTTAACCAACTTCAAAAAAGGAGGAGGTTCTATATGTATTTTTTTTATGTTCATCGATATTTTCGTCAATTGTAAATCGATTTTAAAAATTCTTAATTTAGTAGAGGAAGCTTGCACGGTGGTCCCATAAATTATATTAACTTTGCTGGGGCAGTTTTTGAGTTAGCTTCAATAATACGATTTTTTTGTAGTTGGTTTATCTAATTACATCATATGCTCAACCATTTCTGACAATGCCTGTTAACAGACAACAATAATGTCTAAATCACGTATTCTGAACCTAATATTACTGAATATATAACAAAGCTATTTACTATATGAACTAAATCTGTGCAAGCGATAGATATAGTCATGGTCATTATTTACCATATTGTTAGTTATTAATTGGTAGATACACTTTGAGAGCAGTGTGGTGGCCCAGTGGAAACGGCCGCGACTTACGAGTTGTAGGTCGTAGGTTCGAACCCTGACAAGCGCTTTACTTTGTGTAAATTATTTCGTCACCACTGCTCTCAAAATGGTGAAGGAAAACATCGTGAGGAAATCGACATGTCCTGGAACCAAAAATTCGAAGACGTGTGACATCTACCAACCCGCACTGGGCCCGCGTGGTGGATTACGGCCCACTCCCTCTCACCGAGAGGAGGCCTGTGTCCCAGCAATCGGAAAATTTTAGGCTAATTATGCAAATGCTGTTATGCTAGACACGCTTAATTAATTAGTGAATGCATTGAGACTGGCCCGCAGTAAGTTAATATTAAACTAATTGATCCCCTCGTTGATCTAATTATTTAGTGGTTTTAAGCGCGATTACTGAGCATGATGTCCTAAGTTCGATCCCCAGGCCGTTATTGTAGTTTTCTGTTAGACCACTAGTCCATAATATTTCAGTGTACTAGCTGTTGCCTGCGAGAAGCTCGTGGCTAAGTAAGTACAAACCGCACGGGTCGATTGAAGGATGGGTGACCATCTTAACATACCGAGACTCCTCCGTGCCTCGGAAAGCACGTTAAGCCGTTGGTCCCGGCTGTCATTCGTGGGTCTTTGACAGTCGTTACGGGTCAACAGAAGCCCGAAAGTCTGACATCCAGTCTTACCAAGGGGTATCGTATTACCCAGTTACTGGGTTGTGGAGGTCAGGTAGGCAGTCACTCCATGTAAAATACTGGTATTCAGCTGCATCCGGTTAGACTGGAAGCCGACCCCAGTATAACTGGGAAAAGGCTAGGCAGATTGATTAGCTGTCGCCCGCGACTTCGTCTGCAATCCAGGATGAAAAGTAGTCTATGTCCTTCTCCAGGTCCCAGGCTACCTATTTGTCAAATTTCATCCAAATTCGTTCAGCCGTTTTAGCGTGAAAGCGTAACAAACAAACAAACTCACTTTCGCATTTTTATTAGTTAGGACAGCGTTGGTGTAAGTACAGTGGTGACGGGTTCGAGTTCTACTCATGCCAGATCAAAGCTAAATATAGCAAATACATGTTAAATCAAACACCCACAGTTCGAGAAGGGCTGGCCAATTAATTTGCGAGGAACAGGCAGTGATCTAAGCTATACAAGACGCAATAAACATTACCATAATATTGTTGATTAATTGGAATGTATTGTTAATTAGTGTAGAGATATATGTACGATAGGACAGAACCGCAATATGTTTATATTAGTGGCAAGTTAAATGGTCTAAGTAGGACTTAATTGAGTGATAGTGAGAGCATTCAAATGGTAGGTCTTAATTAGGGTTGACAACCTTTTTGTATCAAATATAGTATTATCGAAGTCATTGTCTGTAAAATAATGTAGATGACGAAAAAAAAAATTTTTGGTGTTTTAAAAACATTTTTATTATTATACATATTTTTTGCTACTATGAACCTTAGTATCAAGTTTCTTTAAAAACAATCTCATTTCTGTTTTTACACTCGACATTAAGGTTAGAAAATACCATTAATTCAGCTTTTATGAGATTAATACTGGCCCTATTGCAATCATCTCGCCATTTTTTTTTTTCACAAATTTAGTATTTAGCCCTCTAATATAGTGGAATACTATATTATATAGTAGGGTTGGCAACCCTAGTCCTAATAGAAATGTGGCGGCATCTACATCGCTCCATGTGAACTACGCATCAAACTGACGTCACGCAAAATCCTTCATCGCGCAAGCAGTATTTACCGCGCGACTAGCATTTAATATACACAACGTCTCGACAGTATCGGATCGATGTGATTTTTTACGTAGAGATAGTTTATGGGGTGGAACGTGATATGGGCTTCTTTTTATCCCGAAAAAAATCACGATTCCTGTACGATAAGATAATCATTTATTTGCCCAAACATGAGTAGGTACATACCTACAACAATTGTCAGCATGGAAGGGATGTTAAAAGTAGAGGTACAGATCACCACGTTTGCCCTAAGCAAGGACATGCAAATATTAGTAAAATAAAGTATAATGTCACTTTGAGTCTAGTTATTTAAAACTGTCATGATAATATAGATCATTAAAAATAATACATGATCAAAATCTCTAATCTAAAACCTCATTTAAATTGTAATAATCTTTATCTGCTAGAATTTTTGAACTTTCTTTTTGAACGCTACATCACTTAACTACTTCCAGCTTTTAGGTAGTTTACTATAAATTTTTGGAGCCATGCCTGCATGACCATGGGAGAAAAGTTGTGGGAAAATGCAAGTCTATAATAAAATATGTGTCATAGGTCATAATTAACAGAAGAAGGTTACTAAATATATCGCACGTCTATTGTATTGAATTAACCCTTGTCACTTTCGATTCGATAAGAATGATAAAAAACTAAATAAGGAAACTTATATTTATAATCTTACAATGGCGGTATTGATATGTGCCTGTTTACTTGAAAACACCTTGACAATTCAAGAGAAGAAACAATAGATCATTATTTTGTGGGAACCGTCTGATGTCTGGATTCTTATCATTCAGTCTGGCACTTATAATTGGCCTGTTTATAATTTTCAAATAACAGTAAGATATTTTGAGACATTTCAGCTTTGTTTCTGGGATAGCAACGCAAGAAAGAAACCTGTAGACATATTTTGTAATAATCTCACCGCGGAAACCATAGATGTATTATTTAGAACAGCGATGCACAGACGAAAAATAAAAGAATATTATAAAATAAATGTTAACAATGCTGTGTAACTCCACTTAGACCGGTATTGCATGCAATTGATAGACATGCAAAATGATGAAAAGGAGATGTCCGCTTTTTGTAGGGACGTTGGTTTTTTATTCCGAGAAAAATCTAACCAGCATCAAACTACATCTAAATAAAAATGACAAAATATGGAACTAGGAACCACTGAAATAATATTTTTAGACACCTCCATTTATGAGAAAAATTATAAACTATTTAAAGTACAAATATTTTATTTGTTGATGGCAACTATGACAAATAAGATATAAATTGACACACGGTACTGTCATTATTGTCAATCAATTGACAGTGATGAGAGTAACATGTGTCAATTTTGACAAGTTTACTATTTGAACATGTCAATATGACATAAATTTTGACAAGTTTACTATTTTATGGGGTGTGTTCACTATAATAACCTAGATAATTAGAAAGGTTTGTTCGTTTTAGGAGTAAATTCTTATTAAAATAAAAAAGATTTTTGTCAAAATTGGATGTCTTTAAAAATGTATGATATAGTTAGAACCACTAGTTTTTGGGATGTCTATTCAAATATATTTAACTTATCCTGGTTAGAATTATTGAATAATAAAAAACCATTTTAGGACATGTCCTTTACGTAACAAATTTAATGAAGTTAACTTACTCAACTTCTATAGCTGCGTTGACAAAAATATTAAAAAAATTGTGAACAAATGAACTAATTGCATTTATTTTCCCAACAGTGGGATGATACAGGATAATAGTAACAGTAACCTTAAAAACTAGTGATTGAAGCCTCCTTTTAAGCAGATAGGCCTGTGTTCGGCTCCACTCCGCGCTCAAATGACAGCTCACTTCACCCGAGTTTCCACGATGAGATTTTTCAAGAGAAAACCTGCTGGTATTGTAGATGTCCAAAGGCTACGGAGAACACTAACTATTCGATGGGCAACCTGCTTATTTGCCCTCTAATAATATCCACGCACAGCATGTTAAGCCGTTGATCCCAGCTGTCGTCAGACTTTTCGTCAGAAGCCCAAAAGTCTGATGGACTAGTCTTACCTAGGGGTTTCGTATTACCTAGTTACTGGGCTATGGAGGTCAGATAGGCAGTCGCTCCATGTAAAATACTGATATTCAGCTGCATCCGGTTAGACTGGAAGCTGACCTCAAAATAGTTGGAAAAAGGCTAGGCAGATTGATTGAACAGTGGTTGCCCCAGACTTATGAGTTGTAGGTCGTGAGTTCGAACCCAGGCAGACACTTACTTTGCGTATTTAATTCCATCACCACTGCTCTCAAAACGGTGAAGGAAAACATCGTGAGGAAACCGGCATGTTCTAGAATCAAAAAATTCAAAAACATGTGACATCTACCAACCCGCACTACACCCGCATGGTGGATTGGTACGGCCCACTCCCTCTCACAGAGAGGAGGCCCGTGTCCCAGCAGTGGGAACATTATAGGCTGATTCTGTAGATCGATGGCATATCACAAAGGCAAAGTCCTCTTCTACCACAATGAAATAACGATTGAATCACCAGTGTTGTTTCAAGGGTTTCTCACGATGATGCTGAACAAAATAATGACATCACTAAAACTCTACCTGCACCATTTCTCAAATAATAACCATATCAGATAACAAGTTATGACTAACTATGTATGTTTGATCAAGTGTTCTCACTTCAATCTACATATGTATTGACTCATGGGAATACCCACTTTTTGAGACCATGTCATAAACAATAATAAGCCAACCTTGCAGGTATTAATGAGCTTACCTAAACTTTAAAGAAAGAACTCACTCTAATTTATTATAAACATAAGCTGTCATCTCTGGAATTTAGAATTAACGTAAGATACGTTTTTTTTTTTATCACAGCCGGTAAGCTCTTGGCCTGCATCTCACCTGACGGTAAGTGATGATCAGGCCGAAGGTGAAAGCGAGCTTCACCCAGAATCCTCAACCACAAACTGGCTATCTTACCTCTAACTGCTGAAACACAACAATGCTGTTAACATTGTTGATAAGGCAACAGACTTAGATAAGATGGTGGTAGCGCCATGCGGACTTAGAACAATCCCTACCACCAACCAAACCGAGCAGAAATTTTGCCCCCACTGGTTATTGAACCCGGGACTACTGGGTCTGAGATAGGTGATCTAACCACTAGACCACAGAGGCGGTTAAAATATTACTTTTACGGTGAGAGGGACTTTACTTTTTACTGGTTTTTCCTTGTGAGTCTTAAACAGTTGTGAATACTTTCGAGCTTTCTTATTGCATGTTGTCGATTTGACTTCACCATTAGTCAATTATACATCCTTTTCTTCACTCGAATAAATAAATATAAAAATGTTTATAAAGAATAATAATGTATATTTATCCAAAGTACATGACACAGGTTGAGCACAGTAGTAGTTATATGTTTTATAAATGTTGTCCTTCACCACTTTTGAAGCAAGTGATAATTGAACATGAATTTGAAAAGTCAGAGTGGCGTGCCTTGAGTTCGAACTCGAGATCTATGACTTGGCAGTCCGACGGTCACACCGCTAGGTTAGCCCTACTGCTAATTAAATTAACTTAGACACATATATTTTAAGCTATTTGTAATTGCTTATTTACTTACATAATCTTTAGCTAGTTAAAATACTAACTATGGCCAGACATTGTAAAGTCAACGAAATAATTTTGATAGTCGCAGATGGCATCAAAGACATTTTGGAACCTAGAACCTAGGAACTTTGACAAAGATAGTTGAGAAAGTTTCAAATTCCAAAATTGTTATATGAAGTGAAACCACTTTTAGTTAAGTACCAGAATAAGTACCTACTGTAATTAGAAAATAATTCTGGGAGATATCGTCTGTAATCTTAAGGCAGCTCCCGGAACGGAGACACACGTGAGGCGCTAGAACATTGTTTCACAGTGACGCGGATTGGTCCATACGCGACCCGCTCCGGGTAGAGCCAGTACAACGCTAGCAACCTTATCGTACTAACTTCCTCGTTTCAGAGCACTGCGAGCGCTACCCGTACGGGTCTCTCGTGTGCGGACAGCTGTGAAACCAGTCTTAGTCAGATTGGGACATAAGCACATTATCATTCACAGTATCTACCAACTTAAATTGTCCGTATATTCAACTTTTAAACTTGTATGAAATGGCAAATTGACGTAGGGTATTAGTTTCATCATCATCATCATCATTTCAGCCGAAAGACATCCACTGCTGGACATAGGCCTCCCCCAAGCACCGCCACTTCGACCGGTTCTGTTCTTCTCGCATTTAGCGGATTCCTGCGGCCTTCACCAAGTCATCGGTCCATCTTGTGGGAGGACTTCCAACGCTACGTCTTCCAGTACGCGATCGCCACTCCAGAACTTTTTAAGTTTGGCAATTCTTCGGGCTATGTTGGTTACCTTGCTTCTCGGACAGATCTCTTCATTTCTGATACGATCACGTAGGGGAACTCCAAGCATAGCCCTCTCCATTGCCCTTTGGGTGACTTTCAGCCTTCTTATGAGGCCCATTGTGGTTGGGGTATTAGTTTCCTTAAGAATTAATTTCATTGACTGTACTTTGGCAGGCTTAATGATTTTCCCCAAAATTTGTGAAATAGTTTTTGTAGAGTTTCATATTCAAATGGGCCATATGAACAGCTAACACGACATAATTAGAACTCATTATACTTCCTATGTACCTAATCTGACACTAAATCGAATCAATTAGGAACCCTCCCACATCTCGCCTACGCGTCTAAAGTGACAAAAGAAGGATCATATGAAAAGCTCCCTGTCTCTGCTTCATAAGAAAAACAAGCCACTACATTACACGTAGGTGTGATAAAATAATGACAAACATATAGTATCAGCAGCATTATCCTTAGTAGAATCTTTCACTTTGTTTTCCAAGTTCTGCAATTGCCAATCCTTTTGTCAAGGTGATGATACCACAGTTTTTGAAGTGAAAACTTCTTTAGGCGCGTTGGGAATTTTTGAGATGGGACTAAACGATTGATTTCGCGACACTGTAACGACACCAGCTTTTGACCATTAAATAGACATCAACGCATTGATTACCGCGGTGCGTAGAGTAAAAGGCATCAACGCGTTGATTACCACGGTGCCGATTTTTTTCAAGTTTTCACTTCTGTCGGCACTCCCGGAGTGGCACTGTTTTTTTTCTTAATATACTTGTGATATGCTTTGCAGAATTAATAATCAAAATCATTTATTTGTCAGAAAATGGTACATTATATGGTCTTGAGATTAGTCAGTGGTATCATCACATTCTGCCAAGTGTGGCGTGCAAATGTTAGTACATATATATTTATAACAGGATAGAGATTACATGTTAATAATTACGAATTAAAATTACAATTTTAGGGATGTCAGTTAATAATAATATCATAAACACACACAATTTATACAAGATGTCAAAGTATCATTTTAATGTTAGAGTATCAAAGAGTATAATACTCTTGTTAAAGCTCAAGTTATGCTGGTACTAAACTTTTTTGAACTTAAACTACTAGCTTTTGCCTGTGGATTCTCCAGCGTGGAGGTCTGAAATGATCCCGCGGGAACGGCCGCCGTGTTATTTGATTTTCCTAGCGTGAAAGCGTAACAAACAAACAAACAAAGTCGCTTTCCCATTTATAATGTTAGTTAGGATTGTACTCAATAGGGCTTTCTTTAAACCCTGATGGGACAATGTCTATTTATAAAACAGACACAGATCTATTTCCGAACAAAGATATTTATTCAAAAGCAATCAAGACTCTTTGATCATTGGATTGGTTAGACAGAACATGTCTCTAAACGTTGGCAACCCTCCAGCAATCGCGGGGTTCTCCAGGAATTCGCCCTCAAGCTTTCAACCGTTTAGGGGTAATGCAGAAGTATAATTAGACACAGCTAGTAACGGTTGAGACTTCGTAGTTCAAATCTACAAAACATAAGAAATAAATCATCGTGAATTTGGAACCCGTTACTACAAACAGAAAAAGTAAAAAAAAAGGAATTTTGGAGATGGAAAAGTAAGATGTATTTTCATGTCTTTTTTTCTTATAATTGATACAAATGTATAAAAAGGAAAATTGGTATTTAGTGAATTGAAATAACGAACGTCTATTCCTCGACAGAATACCAATAGTCAATTGCATTCATGTCACAAGCGACATAAAACGACACCTAAATATGAAATCCCCAAAATCGAAAACATTTGTCCAAAAAAATTAAACCTAAAAAACCAACTTCCAAAGAAAAAGGGTTACTTGTAGCTGTAGCACATAATTGAAACACTTATTCAAAGTGAAACGCTCCTCAAATTTAAGGCTCGCAACAGGTTGATCGGTATGTTTAAAAGAACTCGTTTGAGCCCGTCTCTGTCTGCGGTACTTTGTTATGACATGTTTCATTTAAAATGTTCAAGTGATTTGGGTATAACCCTATTGTCTGTGGCTTTTGGGAATCGATTTTTTTTTGCAACACCTACCGATGATCAGTGGCGGAGCAAGATCAAAAATTGATGTGGGCGAGGTACATTTCGCGAGGCCCTCTTGTGGCGCAAGAACAGTAGTCAAATTTTAGCAGTTGGCAAGAACAGTTGAACAGTTGTCAAATTTTTAGGTATACATATAGGCCGTTCAAAAATATTGCGAGTAATATTAAGCTTTAACAAGTTCAGTGCCGGGAACCCCCCTGGAGGGCTCATGTCAATATATTTATCATTTTAGGACGAATAATTTTTTTTCAATGCGTTCACGGCTTTTATGCAGGTAATGCATAAACCTTCGAGGTGCGAGGCCCCTTGGACCGCGAGGCCGTAGGCGGTGGCTCACGTCGCCCACGCCTTACGCCGCCTCTGCCGATGATTTGAATAGAGATGAGAAATTGTAGCAGCTCGGAGTCTGGATTTGTGTCCGGTTGATGGTAATAGGCTCGCCCCCTATAACATAGGACTTAAAAATAACTTCTGCTGGGGAGTTTGTTGCACCACTTCTTCTTCCCAGCTAAAGGCACTAGGAAATGGTGAAGGGTGGGCGTTTTTGGGGGACTGTCTTATGTAATTTTGACTTTCGAAAAGTGCTGATTCTCAGCCTAGATTGAATAAATGACTTTTGAATGTTGAATTTTTGAATTTGAACTAGCGAAATGTGGATGTAGGTATTATAGATACACATCTACCTAACCCTTCGGGCGAATGTTATGATATATAAAATATTGAAAGTAAAGTCTTTAAAAGAAATGTCTCATGTGTCAAAGATAAAGTCAAAATTATATTTGACGCAGTTTCTCTAAAAATAATGCTGATTGTTAGAAGCTTATACTCGTACGTATACCTCGATAGTTTTCGTCATATATAATGCTTTAATCTCCCAAAGACTTTATGCCGACAACTTTTCTGCCAAACACAAAGAACCCATGTTCTCTTTCATGTTTTACAAAAAAAATCTTATAACTGAGCATCATGTCCTACAAAAAATATTAATTAACTAACAAGCAACGCTTCAAAAAGTTCCGTACGAAAGCTTTGTATCATAAAAATCTCTTTTTTATTGGATAACAGCCTCCCTAGCCATAAGCCGTGAACAAACAGGACTGAATCCCTGTAATCTCTGCCGACAGAGTACAGCTCAAACTTTGTCACTAAACAAGCTATTTTTGTCTTATTATGGCTTTGTGTACTAACTCGAAGTGTCGGCGTAATCTGAAATGTAGTTAAAGTTGTTTATTCGGTAAATCTGTTTATGTAAATAGTGTTTTTAAACTTGAAACTTCTGCTTTCGTGTTAGCTTAGAGGCATAATATGTAAGTGCATGTTGTGGTAATATGTTAGCCAGGCAGGTTGGTATCGGGGCTTACTGCTCAGGGTACGATGGACTATCATATCATAATGTACTATCGCATGCATGCCTAACTTAGGCCAGTTGCCAACGATTGAAACCCGGAAATGGTCTTAGAAAAAAGTATTAAACAAAACTATAAAAAAAAAACTTTGCATTTATTTTCCTCTCCTAAGAGAAGCTTAAAGTTCAGTCAATTAAGTAGTTTTTTTTAATACGGCTTTCTACATTAATTTATTCCTATCTATAGCAGTAGAAATAGAATGAGATGTAGAATTTTCAACAAAAAAAAAAAAATTAAGAATAATTCAATTCCTACTATGGCTTGTCTTACGAGTATCTACGGGTCGTCTGAAGCCCGAAAGTCTAAGAACCAGTCTACCAAGGGGTATTTATTACCCAGAACTGAGTTGTGGAGGTCAGATAACCAGTCGTTCCATGTAAAATACTGGTATTCAGCTGTATTCGGTTAGACTGGAAGCCGACCCCAACATAGTTGGGAAAACGCTAGTTAATGATGGCATTAACATCTAATATTTCAATTCTCGCATCACAATAACAATTTATACGCAAGTATATACCAGCTGCTCACATCAAATATCAAAGGAAAACCATACCATACAATGAAAAGCGAAAAAACCCTTGTAGATGAAATAAAACCAATAAATGTTGTAATGTGATACGAGACGCAAAACATTCCAATACGGAGGTCATAGGGTGTGACCCGTTTCAAATTCCAACTATTTTTACTCAAATCCCAAAATATATTACAATTCTTAATCGTTTTGGAGTTTTTCATTGAATGATTGGATATTGTTTGCTGGTTGACCAAAATTATATGAGATTTTAAACGAATGTAATTGGAATCTTTCAATTTTGAAATTAACCTTGCTGACGGCTAAATTCTAAACACGTCATTTATAGTTCAACTACCACGCTTCACAGACGAATTAATAAAATATGAAACCGTATGACTATCCAATTCAAGCATGCATATACTTATCTAATTAATCGTAAGGTGTCATCGAATTCACGAATTTATCCCAATATTGTATCAACTACTGAAATTATACTAAATGTAGGAAAGTATTCCCCGGATTCTCTTGGCTCATTAAATCACAGTGTGGATTATTCGTCGTACTGTATGTGTGCAATAAATTGCATACAAAATGAATGCGTTTATTAAGAGAACATGCAACACGAACATGTCCAAGTGTTCACATTAATAATGTTGTAAATAGGCATGTTTATTTGTTTGTTGCTATATAATAATGCAATAAGAAAGTGTTGGGACAAGACTGTAGGCACTTAGGGTTCAAAAATGCCGCTTTCTTTTTTGACTCGTTCACACAGATTTCAGACTGAAATTTAAAATTTCTGCCAGCATCTTGGTCTATAGCACACACTTAAAAAAAAGTCTATTCATTTTCCGATTCGAAATATAAACCTCAAAGAGGAGGTTCGTCATTATTTTTAAAGGATGAACAGCAGTACCTCCGAATCTATTAGTAATATTATAGCACCTAAAAATTCCTTTTCAGTCTAGTAATAGATTATAAAGCATTGTTATTCCATCAAACCAAAATTTTATTAACAAAAGACGAACAGCCCCGCGGGCTAGCAAGTTCAGCTTGGCATCACACCAAACTGTTTTGGTAATGAGGTGAACATTATATTCACTACTATGTAGATTTTAGTGCAAGCTTTAATTTAGTGGAAATGTGGTTTATTTAGACATCATTTAGACCTGTGATTTAGACTTGCTCCACATTTCTTGTTTTAGTTAGCTAAAGCGAGAATAGTCGGAGAGCTACCGCATTGCAACTTCTTTTTGCATTTTTTTTATTCTAATGATCATTTCCCTACACTGAGTAGTATTCACTCCTAATTATTGCGTTTGAAAATATTTACCGTGCGGGAATTGAACCAACGAACTGTCCCATACAGCCCATACAGGTCGTGGGTTCGATTCCCGCATTTCATTTTATTTTATTTTTTATTATACATTTCAAGAATAACATTACGATTTTAAAGATCCTAAGGAAGTCCTTCTATCCAAAAACAAACAGATACCCACTTTTACATCTACTAATAACTGCACCCATCACATTTTTCTTCGAACACACATCAAAAGACTACCTCCCACGTTCGAACTACCCACAAAAACAGCCAAAAAGCCTCCTAATCAAATCCCCTACCCCCCTTTATTCCTATTACCTTACTTCGGTCAACTAACGCCGTGCCTTTGAACGGATAAAAAGACACAAGTCTTCGTTAGCATAACAACTAAAAGGACAAGACGCCATCTTGTTCTTTGCCGGGAACATTTTTTGAAATTCGATACTCTTAACGGTTCGTAATGTCAGTTGTGTTTCCAAAGAGGTTTGAATTTCCTTTCGCAAATACTTATATTTTTATTTGAATGTTTCTGTAGTTTGATGTTATCTTTGTAGAAAAGATTTATTTAGTTACCTACATAGTTTATTGTGTAGGTAGTGGTAGTGTTTAAAAGATTTTTTTTAATTATCTACAATGTACAACTGCCTCGTTGGTC
This sequence comes from Agrochola litura, assembly GCA_949152395.1. Lineage (NCBI taxonomy): Eukaryota > Metazoa > Arthropoda > Insecta > Lepidoptera > Noctuidae > Agrochola > Agrochola litura. The sequence continues at coordinate 2,735,942 of OX424512.1, forward strand.
TAGTGGACGCAAGCGCTACTGCTGACCATGATGTCGTGGGTTCGATTCCCGAGTTGGGCAAAGTTATATTGGGTTTTTCCATCTGGAATTTCTCAGTAGCAGCTCGGAGTCTGATTTGTATCCGGCTGTTGGCAATAGGCTCGCTCACTATTACTTGGAGCTCAAACATAACTGGCGAAATGTGGGGGAGAGAAGTATAGGTACAACTCTGCCCAACCCTTCGGGGAATACAGATAGGGGTGAACCTAATAGTACACATCTACATTACCACAAACCGTAATTAAACGTTGACGTTTAGACGATGTGGTCAATAATTCTAAGATCTGGCCACGACATATACCTACATTGCAAATGCACTTAACTATCATTAAATAAATTATCATTCACTGTATATTTATTCGACTTGCCAGAGTGAGTCGTCCGCTTTACCACTGAGCTTATAGGTAAGCTGTCAAAGAACATTCGAAATTAAATTATACTCATTGGCGTAAAAAAAGCAACAAAAAATAACAGATGATTCAAAACGAGATTATTATTACTGTTGAAGTCGCTTTTTCCTTTAACTGTAAATAGTTGTCATCTGCATAAACTTGTATGGATACTCTGTCATAAATCATAAACTTTTTTGGAACGGACGGCTGAATGGTAAAAAAACAACGGGAGATAAAAATCAATCAATCAGTGGAATAGTTTAATACCTATTGGGTATTTGCTTTAATTAAACTAAGCGGCAATAGATTAACGGTAAATTTTTCGGATTGGGGAGACAAAAGTAAACCATACGAAACCACGACCTTAGTTTGAGACGTCAATTATGATGAGTATAACGTACAAGACAAAGTCACTCACCATCTAAGATAATTTTCAGAGCTTTTCATACAAAAGGAAATATCAATAACAACTTTAGAACATAATACAATTAGTGAACAAAAAAGAAAAATGTCAAGCAGTGATGGCGCAGTGGGTAAGGGCCTCGACTTACGAGTTGTATGTAGGTCGTGGGTTCGAACCGAGGCAGGCGTTTTACTTTATGTAGAAACATAATTTGATCATCACTGCTCTCAAAACGGTAAAGGAAAACATCGTGAGGAAACTGTGTTCTATATAAAACCGAAAATTCGAAGACGTGACATTTACCAACACGCACTGGCCCCGCGTGGTAGATTACAGCTAGGGTTGCAAAATTACGTAATTTTACGGAAAACGCAGGTAAAATACGGGTATTTTACGGTCATTTATATAAATTACGGTAAAATTACCGGCGACTTATGAAGTTTTAAATTTTAATTTGTGCTGCCCTCTGCTCTGCCTCTACACATAGATGATATTATTATAATCCATGACATGGTGTGATTCATATCTTAAATTCTTGACTTCAGTTTTAGAGATTTTTAGTACGGATGAGTCGCACGAGCCCAGTTTTCTGTTTTTTTTAAAGTTCCTATTCTGCTTATATCTCTGGCACCATTTATCCGTTAATAGTTAAGTAGTGACATACACATGATACACACAAACATGACAAAACTGTATGAGTACGTTTAATACGTTTTTTACCGAAAATTACCATATCTTACCGTAAATTACGTAAAATAACATTTTATACCTGGGTAATTTTACCGTTTTACATCCTTAATTACAGCCCACTCTCATTCGAAGAGAGGAGGCCTGTGTCCCAGCAGTGGGAAGATTATAAGTTGATTATGCTTAACCACTAAGAATTAAGTTCTAACGAAACTCTATTACTTACTTAAATTCAACATTGCTTCTCACCCCTATTCTACCTGTATCAACTCTATTACACCTGTATCACTTTCAAATGGACCTCACACCTCGAATACTCCCTGCTTATCGATGCTAACGATTTAACTCGATTCTCAAACTAAAGGGTGCCTCAGTCGAAACACGTTTGCAACTAGTTACTAAACTTAGTTTTGATACTTTGGATAGTCACGTTGATAATACCTTCTTTTAGGGTGTTTAATGTTGATACTTAATGCACTTTCTTTCTATATCTAAACATCGTATAAATTAAAGTAGTTCCAGTTAATATTTTCTATGACAGCTTTTGAAAAGGATCACATTCTAATGTTTCGTTTCTATGATATGTGGGAGGTAAATATGAATTTAAAACACTGCCTTTTTTAGGAATCTTACAGAACAGTCCTTTCTATTTTTCTAATACATCTTTTTCTAGGTGAAGATAGAATATCACCATCCTGAAATAAATTTCAGTAATTTTAATGGCTAGTTTACACAAAACATTATCACAAAAGTTTGCTCTCAAAACGGTGAAGGAAAACATCGTGAAGAAACCGGCATGTCCTAGAACCGAAAATTCGAAGACATGTGACATCTACCAACCCGCACTGGGCCCGCGTGGTGGATTACGGCCCACTCCCTCTTAAAGAGAGGAGGCCTGTGTCCCAGCAGTGGGAACATTAAAGGCTGATGATGATGATGATTATCACAAATGTTTACCAACAGCGCTCCCTCTCTGTCATTCAATAAAGCGCCGTAAGATCCTTACAGATAATGCATTGGATCTCGAAATACAGAACGTTGGATATTTTTAGTCTGTTGTGTTACATGGTTTGTAACTTATCCGCAAATGAAGCTATGTTTTTGCTTTTATCTTTGAGTAGAGAATAACATTGGTCAAGCTTCCAGCTTTCTACAATAAAAACAAACTTGGGACAGTGTTGCAACGTAGTTATAGATATAGTACGTTACAACTTAGATGTACCATCGGCAAAACTCGTAAAACCGATCACCATCCGAACTGAATGCGCCTTCAAAATCATCAATGGTTATTACTACTTAAGGTGAAAATGATCTTTACGCAAACGCAATAACTTGTAAAGTCATTAATTAAATAGATTCCTTTAATTACAACATTTTCACAATTTGACCCTCAAATCTGTAAAAACCAACATTTTATTTAAATTTTTTATATATTTTCCCCCTTTTTTAATTTAGCATTAGGATTAAGTTTGTTGTGTAGACTAAATTTTTTATCTCCTAGTTTGTTGTGCAGACTCAATTTTTTAATGGTTTATTTAAACCAAAAATATGTTGTTTTTGTACGCCATAAATGGCAAAACATGCAGATCTACCTGTTATTTTAAGACCTTGCACATATTATTTGATGTATACTCATGTTTTACAATAAACATATTCTATTCTATTCTATTCATATAACCAAATACATTGTAAAATTGAAATGAATAAATGCAAATTTTCAAATTCATGCTACATCTAAGTTGTGTCGTACTGTACCTACCTATATATTACCTAAAGGATCATATAAAGGACATAGCGAATCAAAATGTCACGTTTACAATAAAATCTTTCTTTTGAATCATAATTTCAGCCGAAAGACGTCCACTGCTGGACATAGGCCTCCGCAAACACCGCCACTTCGACCGGTTCTGTGCTTCCCGCATCCAGCGGATTCCTGCGGCCTTCACAAGGTCATCGGTCCATCTTGTGGGAAGCCTTTCAACGCTACATCTGTCTTTCGAATACGCTGTACTATTCAAATAGATATCTTCCTTATCATGCAAGCACTTGCAGGCTCAAAAGCTCATCATCTGCCCAGCTTTTTCCCAACTATGTTGGGGTCGGCTTCCAGTTTAACCAGATGCAGCTAAATATCATAATTTTCTTGAACTACTGCAGGCTCAAAAGGAGCTCGTGGCTAAGTAATAACAGCCGCGCGGGTCGATACATCAGGTTAAGCTACGCTTGCTGGGGTTGGTCCGTGGATGGGTGACCATCTTTACATATCGAGACTCCTCCGTGCCTCGGAAAGCACGTTAAGCTGTTGGTCCCGGCTGTCATTTGTGGATCTTTGACAGTCGTTACGGGTCGTCAGAAGCCCGAAATTCTGACAACCAGTCTCACCAAGGGGTATCGTATTACCCAGTTACTGGGTTGTGGAGGTAGTCACTCCATGTAAAATACTGGTATTCAGCTGCATCCGGTTACACTGGAAGCCAACCCCAACATAGCTGGGAGAAGGCTAGGCAGATTGATTTACTGCAGGCTCAAAAGCTCACGTTCGCAATATCCAGACACGAATCAAATATCACGGAGGATTATCGCTTAGCTATGCGTCAATTCAATCCTAAAGCCAATATAGTCCAATGAATTTCTAGCTACTATTTATAAATATTTGCAAAATCTATTAACCCTATGCCATGTGCAACTTGCACGCTTCAGTAGCCAGAGTTTCAATAAGCCTTTGGCGTTTACGTTTGAAATAGAAACGATTAATAATCTGCGACGAGCGTTTAAAATTGAGATGTCGTCGGGAGTTTTTATAATAAGCAGCTGTAATATTGCTTCAGACTTTCGTTTGAAACTTGGAATATAATGTAGGTACCGATTTATAGATTTATGAAAGTTCTTCTTTTTATAAAAGCAAAGGAATCAATACGGGACACTGCACACCTGCTTTGGTATTTGAAATAAGCCGGTACCTACCGCTAGCGATATTGGTTATGAATCCTGCTGGAAATATTTGTTGGAATACAATTTATTTATTTTTTTCCATTGACGGCCTTGTTCCTCGAACCTCTCCTTTCTATTAGCCTCTGTCACAACTTTACTCCACTTGTCTTGAGTGTCTCTTAACATGTGGCCTGTCCATCTCCTCTTTTGGGTCGACCAGTTAATTAATTGTATTTTTCTTTTTGTCCTCAGCGGAAATGGTTACCATGTGGCGGTAGTGTGCTTGGTGCTGGCGTGCGCGGGCGCGGCGCTGTGTGCGCCCGCGCAGCTGTGCGCCGGCGCCGCCGACGACGACCCCAGGGCCGCGCGCTTCTGTCAGGCGCTCAACACCTTCCTCGAACTGTACGCTGAAGCCGCTGGGGAGCAGGTGCCGGAGTATCAAGGTATGCGGTGTTTTTGAATGATGAGTACGTATGGTAGGTAGATGTAGCGAATATCTTCAGATCTGGTGGCAGCTGGACGAGGGAGCAGAGGATCGAGTTTAAGAGAGCCTTATTTTCAGCAGTGGACTTCTAAAGGCTGATGATGGTGATAATAACGATGGACGTTCGAAAGGTTTTCATCGGGTATATGGAAAGACCCAAGAAGCGTGTTTTATTTCTGAAATTATGTACCATCGAAGAAACCCATACCTATACACCGTAAGGACTATTTCTGCTTGCAGCGCTCAGCCACTATAGTAACGGTTACCAACGAAAAAAAAAGGGTCGTGTGCACGGGATTTTGTTTTCAAATTGCTTAGTTATAGGTTTCTTCGATGGTACCTACCTAATACTTACATGTTTTCCGAACTGTCGGATGGCCTACTCGTTAGGCCGTATTCTCGGCAACAGCGGGCAGCGGGGTGGCGGCGACAGCGGCGCGTTCAAATGTATAGTTTTATAAGGAACTGTTCTCGCTCGTCGCGCCGCTGCTATCGAGAACAGTTCCATATAAAACTATGCATTTGAACGCGCCGCTCTCGCGTCGCTGCGCTGTTACCGCCGCCCCGCTGCCCGCTGTCGCCGAGTATACGGTCTTACACATAGTGCCATCCACGAAGACGCGCCCCACTCCGCGATTAATGTATTGTAAGCGGTACTTTAGTACGGAGCGGAGCGGAGTGGGGTGCGTCTTCGTGGATGGAACAGACCGCAGTCTTCCTGCCATCGCAGACGCAGATTTCAAACGTCACCTAGGAATAATTATAAGGCTCACATGTGCATGTAATTTCACCGGTGACCATAGCCTTGAAAACGGAAAAAACCAATAGTTCTGCAATTTAATTTTTTTTAAATGTTCTTATATGTTTCTCTTCTCCCCAGCCCTCGTCCGCGACTACCCACAACTGCTGGACACCGGCATGAAGAGGCAAGACGTGGTGCACTCGTTCCTGCGCTTCGGTCGCCGGCGCTGACGCGTCGCGCTCCCGCAGCGGCCACGCCGCGTCCACGCCCAACCACCGCAACCCACACGCAGCGACCAGGCTTAGATTGTTTGTTAATATAACATACATTTAGTTCTTTACGTTATTTCGTCCAAAATATTTAAAAGTTCCTTTATAATGTAAGGCCGTATTGAAATGCTAGGTATCCGAACTGCGAAATTAAAAAAAAATTACTCATTCAACGTCGAGATGTCAACAACACCGGACGTCTAAACCTCTCTCTCCAAATTTAATAGACTAGAATTAGAACTTATTATAATGAAATGTACTTATTGCTAAAAGTATTAATAGTATTTAAGATGTAATTAAACGATCTTGTTGTCAACATTTTTGTGGCATTTCATTTGATAAGTGTAAGATTATTTAAATAATTATTATGATGTTTTAAATAAATAAAGTACGTATTTATGACAAGCTTTTTGATATTTTTCTCGAATTCTTCCAAAACTACTACACTGTGTTACATACATACAAAACTCACGCCTTCTTCCCATGGGGGTAAGCAGAAACTACAAAACGCCACCTTCACGATCCTTACATAGGTACTCTTTTTGCTTCGTGTGTTACAATCATTCTCAAATTGAAATTTCAAAACAGGTATAATTTATAGAGATTTGAACTCAGGGCTCGATATTGGGTCCATTCCTCTTTTTAGTATATATAAATGATTTACCAAATTTACTGAAAAATCGACCACAAATGGTGTTATTTGCTGATGACACATCACTGATTTTTAAAGTAGACAGACATGCACAGGAGCTTGACGACGTAAATAACGCCATGCTTACGGTCCATAATTGGTTTACTGTAAATAATTTGGTATTAAATGAGAAGAAAACTAAATGCATAAGATTCGCGTTACCGAATGTTAGAAGTAGTGAATGTCACGTTGTATTGAATAAGGAGACACTAGAATTCGTCGAAAAGACGGTTTTCCTGGGGATAACGCTTGACTCCAAACTACAGTGGGGTCCTCACATAACATCACTTGCAGGGCGGCTAAGTTCAGCCGCTTACGCTGTTTCCAAGGCATTTGATTGCGTGGATCACGAAACACTGCTCTTGAAACTTGAGCATTACGGTCTGGATAAACTTGCGCTGAGCTTAGTAAAATCATATTTGAATGATATACTGCAGCAAATTCAAATAAACGGTGTAAATTCATTAGGTTTAAATTTTTTGTCCGTCGGGTAGTTTATTAAAAAATATTGGACATACATTTTTCATTTTTTTATGTTAACAAAAGATTACGGCGATACATTGAGTTAAAATATGCCATGACGTCACGAGTATATTGATTTTATACTTACTTGTGACGTAACGACCCCCAGTCCCCAACTTTAATGCGTTTTATCTAAATCATTTTTTATTAATATGATAAAACAAAAAAACACATGTCCAATATTTTTTTATTAAGTATCTGACTGACGGCATCATCCCTATAATCTATGTATGCACAAAACTTACTATACCGACCCAGTAGACCATGTGTCTTTAAAGGCAAAGAACACAAATACCACAGATGAATCACTCCGCATTTCAGGAATGAAGCTACAAGTAGGTAGGTGCGCAGCAGGCTTGACTTGTCGAGTTCAGTGGGCGTAACGTAGTCAGATTATAAGAGATAAGCCCGTCACTGACGTAGCTATAATATATATTAATATACTGAGCTATATATTATATTATAGCAAGCCACCCACCCACACACGGTAGCTTTACTATAATATATATTTTTGCCCTCATTTGGTCTGTGGTCGTCGTCGCAAGTGCACGTTTTTGAAGCATATTTATGATAAAGGCTGTTCTAATTTTGAAATAGGCACTGTAATATGGATTCGACAAGTGCACTACTATTGGATTAAATTGATAGTTCTTCGGAAGATGATTCCGATGGTGACTTTGATACGCGTGTTGCCTTGTCAGGCAAAAAATAAGAACCATCTGGATTGAATCGCATATAAAGCAAAAGAATCATGATTTATCTTTTAAAAAATTACACAATATTTTAGAGGTTCAAGATCAGCGTTTATCGAGAATGCTCCTTCCACAGACAAAGAACGGCTCACTCACAGGTACTAGGTAGGCGGGGCGTTCGTCGTCGGGGTGAAATGAGCGGGCGGAGAGGGAGAAATGCACGTTTATTAAAAAAAACAAAAATCAACCCGGGAGTGCCGACAGAAGTGAAAACTTGAACAAGATCGCCTTGGTGGAAGAAAAATACTTGTATAGAACATTGGTCCGTAACTTTATCTAAATAAAGAGCACAATCGCGTTTACAAAAAAAAACAAAACTTCCAAAACCTTTATAGTAAAAACACTTGCATAGAACATTGATCCGTAACGTAATGTAAATAAAGAGCTACTTCAGTCGCGTTTACAAAAATAAGGTGTCGGTAACGGTGTCGCGAGTTCAATTGTTTTTTCCCATCTCAAAAATGCCCAACGCGCCTAAAGAAGTTTTCACTTCAAAAATTGAACATGCTGTATCCTTAAAATATGTCAAAATATATATTAATATGCCTTAATATACCATAATATGTCTTGCTATAATCAATTGTTCACATATTTTGGTGACGTAATAGAAATATATATTATAGCTCCGTCTGCGGTCGCTCGAAGATTACTATGGAAAATATATCGTAATATATAGCTATGACTTATATTAATATATACTCGTATTATAGCTACGTGTGTGACGGGCTATACGCGATAGACGGAGAGGCAACGTTTAGGTGAATATAACTGTAGGTAATTAGCGCTGTGCGACATGAACTGCATTTTATTGTGTCGTGGCAAGAGTCGCTTTTTATTTAAATGATTTTGAAGAATGACCCATCTGTACCTACTAATCTATTACCATACATTGCATTCTGCTCATTAAACTCACATACATTGTAATTAATGTGAAAATGGTCGCATAAAATAAGTTCAAATTACTTTAGTAACTAAAATCATAAATTTTATGAGCCCTTTCATTGAATAGTATTGATTTGGACATCAACTTTACACAAGTGAAATTACTAGGGACTTAAAAATTTAAATTAATCTATTGCATGTTTTGGCAACAAAATGTTGATCGGAATAGGTAAAGTATATTTGTGTACAGACAGATATAAAACTCACGCTTTTTTCGATCCTTAAATACTTACTCATTCTCACTTTCAATACTTACTCATACTCATTCATCTTGTCATACACGCACGACGGTTGAGAGCATTACGCACCTGACCTTTCTGAAGAACATCACCATTATGGACACTATAGGTCCTTCTAGGGCATCCGCTCCCGGCGTTTCCACTTAGCCCCAGATCTAGATTTTTTTTGAGGCGTGGCAAAAACTGCCGTATGCCGCCCCCCGCCAATCTTTTATGGGGATGGGCTAAGTCAGCCCCTGCGAAATTAAAATTTTCTCAAAATGAAAATTTCGGTATATCGAATCGATAATGCACCAATTCAACAGGGGCGCCAAAATTGTTGTAAAAAAGAAAAAAATAGAAAGATTATAATGTGCTGCGCGTCTCATTTATTGCAAAGTTGCTGTGTGCTGGGTGGTACACTTGAATTTGTCGCCCCCTGAAGTTGGCGCCCGAGGCACGGGCCCAGGCTTGCCCCCCCCTTAGATCCGGGGCTGTTTCCACTCACACATCTGCCTTGTAAATGCCTTTTGTTAGTCGTCTTTTAATCATCCTCTCAACATGACCAAACTATCTAAGCATACTCTTTTCAATTTTTGTCACTTTGTCACTACATCTTCCTTTAAACCGCACTGTTGCAAGTATAATATAGAGTGGATAATCTAATCGACGTTCTGAAATCCCGGAATAATAATCATGATTTTTTTATTCCGGGATTTATCTAAGAACTAGCAGCCTGCCCCGGCTTCGCACGGGTATTAATTAAACATTTCAAAGTTATAATTTTTTTTTACAGCCTATGTTCACCGGAGATAGTGTAGCTTCCCAACAGTGAAAGAATTTTTCAAATCGGTCAAGTAGTTTCGGAGCCTATTCAATGCAAACAAACAAAAAAACAATCAAGTCTTTCCTCTTTATAATATTAGTGTAGATGAATAACGAGTTATTATTATATTTGTAACAAATTATAGTTTCAAGGTCCCCCCCGACCCTTGCTCGAAAACGAGGTGCCAGCAGTTGTTGCAGCTGAGCACGTAGCTTTAAAAAACCCGCATAATAATCATGATCAAAACTGATCCAGCCCGTCCCTTCCTTGATGTTTTCCCCCAGCGACGCCCTAAGCCGAGGTTCGTACCCCACAGGGCTTGCCTAGTTTTAATTTAGAATAGTTTTTGCCCCTGACTGGAGGCTTTAAGTGTACAAGCTTAAGGCACCCACAGGAAAGTCTGTTAAAGCAGCAAGACCTCAGTGGTCAAAACTGCGAGATGCCCTAGTTAAAAAAAATAAAAAGTTTCAAGGAATTCGATTATGTTTTTTAGGGTTCCGTAGATACTAAAATTAAATCAAATTAAAATGATTGGCTGAGAAGCTTCAAAGCTTAAGTAAATAGAGTATATTTGATTCTAACCTCTGCTGATTAATAATTAAAATGGCAGCTTCAGTTTAATAAATTGTGGTTTCTATTTAAAGTTCAAATACTTGTAAAACTAGTTGATAACAAGTAGGTAGTCAGGAAGGCAGGTAAGCTTTTATGGGAACAGAAATGAAATACAGTAAGTAAATATTTGTCATATATTTCGCCCTTAAACACACATTGTAAACATACATAGACAAAATACATAAAGACATCCAAATAACGGCTATATACTGTTACACTGACTTAGGTAACTTACGTAAAATATGTATATTGTGAAAATAGTTTTAAGTACTCATAGAACGCAAGTATTTTTTTGTTATGCTGAACGTCACCTTGATCTGCTTCATAGTGATGAGGAAGCAAAATATTTACTAATAAGATATATTTTAAAGTAAATCCTAATAACGTTAGGCCGCTCAGGAAACTTTTCGAAAGTTTTATAAGACTACCTAATTTAAAAGTTTCCACAAGTACTTTCTACACACATGATTATTTATATGAGAGCATACGACATAAATAGGAAAATTCGAATAAGATCAAGTAAAAATTATGAGAGGAGAAAAAATGGTATCGGTGACAAAATACACCTTTCTATTTTAATATTTATATTGTTACTGGCAGCACTATAATATTGTTACAAAATGTTGCCAGTCCAAAATATGAAAAAGTTGGATGTTCGAAGATTTTTTATAACAATTTCATTGCTACGTAGATAATTGGTATTATCTGCTTTTACTAGTTCAAAATAAAAGCGGCACCATTTTTCCTTGGGTCCTAGGAAAAATGGTGGAAAAATTGGCATATTTTGTCACCAATACAATCATGTACAATTAAAATGACAAGAAAGTTTTACGTAGCACCATACATTTCCACTAACCGTCGTCGAGTGATATTTTTAAAATAAATGAACAAAAACAACTTACAATTATTAGTATACCGCTACACTTTGGTTTCTTGAAGGTAACTGCGCATTGCGGTAAGCGATAATTATACTTGTTCAATACTGATTAAATACCGTATTGCTGTTTAATACCGAGTTGCTTAAATACTATATTAAAAAGTAATAGTTTGTGATAAGTATTAATTATTAGTACAGACGCCAGCACATCAAGCTACCCGAAACTGTCAAATTTTCCCAATCAACTTTGAACCTTACGTTGCAGCGATAAAGTTGAAAATCTATTTAATAAATTTGACAGATTGTAGTAGCTTGATGTGCTGGCGTCTGTACATCTTAATTGTTTGAAGAGTTTTTGCGACACAAATTCTTGAGGAGGCAGTAAGTTAATCAATTAGCTATGTTTGATGGAAGGAGAGGAGAGGAAGACCAAGGAAAAGACGGAAGTATTGTGATAGGGATAATATCTATACTAATATTATAAAGAGACCTATTTATATTGATTTCGGCCACATAATGCGAAGGGGAGATAGCAGCCTTGAAAAGCTGGTCATTGTTGGCAATACCGAAGGAGAGAGCACGAGGCCGGTCGTCAACATGATGGTCCGACCAAGTAAAAGAAGCTACGTCCTGAAGCAAATTTCAGCAGGTGATGATGGCAACTTTGGACCGGAGTCGATGGAAGCAGATTGTCCGTTTAAATGGGTCTAGTGACCACGATCCTGAGTAATGAGGGACCGGTTGAAGAAGAAGATTATAAAGAGAGAGAGAGAGAGCGAATTTTGTGAAACAGATCCTGTTTGAAAAATTCCTTCACCATTAAAAATGTACATGATTCCACATGGACATAGGCTATATGTATATTATGTAAATTTATACAAAGAAGTAGGTTAGAAGTAGGTACTCAATATTACTAACGAAAAGCTATTTTGAATTCATGCAAGCCTAGTTCTTTTTGTTAGGTTACTGCTCAGAACTTGTACACTACGGGTCGTGAACAGAATACCGGCTTCGCGGCCATGTAAATTGCATCCGTGCGAAGCCGGGGCGAGTGTACTAGTGGCGCTAGTGAACGAATAAAGCTTGTAAAAAGGAGTGAATGATGGAGTGACGGCTGATTGGTGAAAATGGAAGAAAAAAGCAAGTTTAAAAAAAAAACGATGTGTTTTTGCAGTCGGATTTTAGTTTTTTTTTTTTTTTAATAATTTATAATTTGCTTTACTTCAATCTTTTCAATTTTATTAATATATAATACACACATATATTTGGAATTGACTCATTACTAGCTTTTATTTGATACCAATATTGTTGTAATATTTTATTTTTATTACCTTCGCCTGCCTTTTTTTGTATTTGCAGATACAATATATAAATATTATATAGCCTATGCCACTACCACAATTAAGACGAATCTAACGACACCTCATATGTTAAAATCCATCAAACCGTTTAGGCTACAGAGCGTGCCAAAGAAATAGACATAAGTATATACATAACTCTTGAAAAACATTACCCTTCTTCTGGGGCAGTCGGGTAAAAAGGAGTGAATGACAGAGTGACGGCTCACAGGGTGAATGGATGGAAAAAAAACGTGGTGCGCCAACCCCACGTACCATGGAACAAGGGCAGGAAGATGATGGTTAATAGTAATACCACAACGAGCAGATACCTTTAAAGAACTGTCCAAGCGATATTTATTAAAAGAGAGTTCATTAGTGGCAAGTTTTTGGTAAAGAAATAATTATCATTTTGTTGACTTTTAATATTAAAATTACGAAGTGTCTATGGCAAGATAAATAAATGGATGGTTAATACAATTGTTAAGTACGTTTTTATGAGGCTTTAATATAAAAAAATCCGTTTATGTTAATATTTAAATAAATAAAAAAAATGAGTTTTTCTGGCCTACACGCGTGCTACTTTAAAATAGGACTTATACATACAAAAATTGAGAACGACTTCAAATATAAATGTAGTTAAAAACATTTCACTCAAGTCTCATATATAAACCTTTCGATTAAAAAGTCCGTTTCTTAAATATAGCAGTATACAATGAATAAAATATTTAAAAATAATTTTGTACGATCTACATAAAAGATGTTGATTTTTACATTTCTTATCTTTTTCAACACACAATTTAATAATTTACAATTACTTACTATAATATTTTATTATGCTACAGATTAAGAACAAAAAAAAAACTGAAAGTATCTTTAGTGGTAGGTTAAAATTGACGAATTACCTTATAATATTTTGTGACATAAATTGTCTTCGAGACCTCAAAGATATAAAGATATCACACTACAAGTTTCTTTTGGCACGTGGCCAAAATCGGAACTAACGCCGCCATCTTATTTTGCCCATACGATTTCTGTGAAAACTTCACAAATGTTTACCAACAACGGGTCTGTCAATGTCATTCAGGCATAGGGTAGCAAAATTACGTAATTTTACGGAAAACGTTGGTAAAATACGGGTATTTTACGGTCACTTATATAAATTACGGTAAAATTACCGGCGACTTATGAAGTTTTAAATTTTAATTTGTGCTGTCCTCTGCTCTGCCTCTGCACATAGATGATATTATCATAATCCATGACATGGTGTGATTCATATCTTGAATTCTTGACTTGAGAATTAAGTTTTAGGGATTTTTAGTACGCATGAGTCGCACGAGCCCAACTCTCTCTGGCAAATTTCATTCAAATCCATTTATCCGTTAAAAGTGAAGTAGTGACATACACAAGATACACACAAACATACTCACTTCCGTATTTGTAGTGTTTTAGTGGGTATGACTATATGAGTAGGTACGTTTATTACGTTTTTTACCGAAAATGACCATATTTTACCGTAAAATAACATTTTACCAGGGTAATTTTAGCATTTTATATCCCTCTTCAGGCGCCAAAAGATCATTGTACTTGTCTGACAGAAAAAAAAACATATCTACATGCGTAACAAAAATGTAGGACCCGAAGGCTTCCTGTACGAGACGGAGCCTCACCGGGCGCCAGACAGGATGTTTGTGTATACGAATGAATATCACCCATACGCCGCACCGGCGCGGACCACAAGATGAAAAAAATTCAGAATATCTCAGAATGAGTGTAAAATCTACGCGGCGCCGCTGCGGCTCCGGCGTCATGTACAGGAAGCCTTTAAAAATGTTTAGCTGCCAAAATGAAACTTATAACTGTCAAACTGACAGCTAAAACGGCACGTTTTATCGTTCCAAATTTAATTATATGAAGTCCATCAAGTATCGTTTCGAGTTGTCAATTTATTCCCGCCATACAAAATATTCATTTAAATAGTAATATTGAGAAGTTTGTTAGACAGTCTGACTTAATACTAACATGACGTTTAGGAATTACAATCGGCAAACTTAATATCCAATGTACAGTGGCAGAAAGAAAAAGTTCAGCACTTTTCAAATACATTCCACATGTCACCTTTTCGAATTGTCATTAGCATTTATGTTGGTACACACGGCTACACATCAAGCTATACTTTTCCAGTATTAGCTGACCTCGCATTGTACGAAAATCCTTTACAATGCCAGATCAGTATAAACTGGAAATGTATAGCTTGCTGTGTAGCCGTATGTACTACGTACAAGAAAATTTACTGGGCGTGATGATTTCATTCTTTGACTGTACATAGTTAACATAATAAACTTTAATATTTTGATTAGTTTAACAAAAAAATAAAACTTATAATCAAAATCACATTCTTGGAACACAAATAAGGTTTAAATTCGCAAAATAACTACCTAGGTATAGTCCTACCAATACAAAGATATAGAATAATAGTGTCCTATATGTTTCTGTCATAGATATGTCATGTTTTGTTGAATTAAATTCAGTATGTTATGTGAACTATGTCGCCTCCTACCGACAGAAGACATTGACCCTGTAAGAAAAATTTTAATTTGTATAATCATCAGTTGCTAAGCTCTAACGTTAAGAAAAAAAAACGTGTTGCACTTGGGGACTGCCGCAGTAAAGCTGTTGCATAGCATTTGTAACCTCCATACTTCCTATTTGTCAACGATACACTTGGGATGATGACGTGATAACATAAAACAAAAATTACAACACCATTATTAACACAACCGTCATTACATGGTATACGGAGTGGGGGGTGTTAGGTTTTATTTTCGTTACGTTACGGAATTTCTTGATTCGGTCGCCGCGCCCAAAGCCCGCGATAAAAGCTATGCAATAGCTTAAAAAAAAAAGTCTTGGGCCATCCGGTTAGAACGAAGTTCCTTTCGCTGTATATTATGTACTAGCTGCGACCCGCGGTTTTACCCGCATAAGTTTCGATCCCGGGGCAATATCGGAATAAAAGTATCAAAATATTTGATTTCACATAAACCTGCAAGGGCACTTATGAAACGTCAGAAGCTAAATGCACGGTTCCAATTGGTCGCTTCCTATGGACAAGAGCCGGCAAGTAACTCCACGGTTCCTCTTTCTTCAGTTATACATAACATCACGCCTTGTTTCCCCGAAGGGTTGGGCAGAGGTGTCCCTGCATCAAGTACACCCACATTTCGCCAGTTATGTTAAGTCCCATGTAATAGGGGGTGAGCCTATTGCCATCAACCGGGCACAAATCCAGACTACGAGCTGCTACTATACTGATAGAAAAACCCAGTAACACTTTGCCCGACCCGGGAATCGAACCCAGGATCTCATGCTCAGCAGTAGCGCTTGCGACCACTAGACCAACGAGGCAGTCAAAGTGTTTTTCAAAGTGTTGCCAGATAAACCCTATAATTAAGAAATAATATTGTTAGGGTTTAAGCAGCAGCCTCTTTGTCGCTGATGTAACCCTCCTAACTAATATTATAAATGAGAAAGTGAGTTTGTTTATTTGTTACGCTTTCACGCTAAAACGGCTGTATCAAATAACTTCTCCCGCTCCACCCAGAGCGGCGTGTCAGACTCTTACTGACTAAAACCCACCCGTGTTCCTTCCGTTGCCATGTTGCCGGGGGGCCACGATATCCCTATCGGCCCATATTCGCAGCCCCGGCAGGGGGTAGATCATGACCTGGATTAAGGGATTAAGAAATAGTATACTTTTATCCCGATATTTCCACAAGATCGAGACTTATGCGGTTTAAACCGCGGGGCGCAGCTAGCTGGTAAACTACTAGTAGTTTTATAAAAAAAACATATTAGAAAGAGCTGGTTATAATATAGAATTTGAACCTGTTGAACTACTACTATCTCTAAAAGAGACTACTTACTACCTATTTCATACTTTTTAGTGCTATCATTATAATTTTAATAAAGATGACCTACCTGATTTTTGTGCGCATTATCCTGCAGCATGAGCTGTGTGATATAGAAGGAAGTGAGCGCATTTCCGCCCAGCGCAGCCGTGTATGCCCGCACTATCGCCATTACCTGATGATAATCACATTAGTTTAATTAATTAATGAAAATCAAACACGCAACTAGTCTTGGAATAGTTGGAATTATCAGCCAAACAATTAAAGAGACGTATCTAATGTTTTAGGTAGTTGGCAAAACGACACAGAAATAAAATACAATAGACGTGGATATATTTAGTAACCTGTTCCATTTAGCTATTTCTAAAGAGCCATAAAAAAAACTCCTGAAAGAAATCGACACGTGTTTCACCTCAACGAGGCATCCTCAGGATGACGATAGACTTGTTGGGAACCCGAACACGGCGTGTTGCCACACCGAGCGTTGAGCGCAGACAGAAATGTTTGTTACGGGTATCGAAACACGATAAAACCTAAAATGGATACCAATTCCAAAACTTATTTTCATAGTTCGTTCGATAGTGTCGCCAAAGCGCGATGCAGCATTGATGAAGTTGTTAATCTCCAATCACCAACGGTAAAAGTATCGTGACTGTAATGGCTCTTAGTGACTCTTCACACTCTTAATTTTCTCTTTCTCTTCTTCTTTTTTTTTCTTCATTATTTTTAGTCGATACCGTTGTTTAGTGATTATAATGGCAGAAGATGACGTGCAGCATAAACAAATTTTCTTTATTTCTTTCCTCCCAATTCTCTGACTGCAGTAGTCTCACGAACGAACGCACACAGTCGACGCGATACTCACTCGCCACTGATGGGGCTTAGAGTCGTATATGTTACTGTTGTTACCAATGATAAGAAAAAGAGGTAGGTAGGTCATCTCATGGCTCGGATAACGGTATATTTTTCGAAACGGTTTCATCTTAAAAACCTAAGAAACGATTTGTTTCTGTTACGTTCGAACAGAACCTTACAAAAACGTTTTTAAAGAAGCACAAAATTGAAATCGTTCTCGATTAATAAAACGTTTTTTTTACGTTTTTGGGTTGATCGATAGGAAACTCGCAACACAACCCTAACACAATACGTAAGCGGCAAGCGCATTGGAATCAATGATGTAGTGAAATGATGATAAGGTACAATTTACTTAAAGAAGTTCATGCTTGTTGGTCGCACGCCCCGTGCGCGCCTGCGTCGTAATAAACTGGTTTTTGAAAACGTTCATATTTCGTTTTCGTTCCGAATAAAATGTTGTACAAAACTGTTAGAATTATTTTAAAAACGTTATTTTAAATAACGTTTCCGAGCCCTGGGTCACCTATCCAACATTCGAACTTCCAAAACGGCACAATGTCACATTATATTAGATGACACGTGGAAGTAGGACGGCATGTCATAATTATCGGAAGCAAAAAAGAGACAACCTAGCAAATTTTTGACGTGTATGTTGTGCGTATAACCTTTATTTTTTATATTATAATATCATTGGATCCTGTGGATTGGCTAGAGTAGATAAATAGATGATTACGTCACTCACCTCGCAAGTAAACGTATGCAGGAAACCGCTAAGTCCTCCGAGCTCTCTGACTGCAGTAGTCTCTCGAACGAAGAGAAGTCGCAGCGCGCACAGACGACGCGACACTCGCCCGCCACTGATGTGGCTAAGGGTTGTTAGTGATACTGTTGTTGGGACCTATGGAAATTATAATGTTTAGTAAAGTGTCTACAATAGTTATTTATGCAACTGTGTTGTATAATAAGGGGTATTAAAACACGAATCGCCTCGTGTGATAATAGTGTCACATGAGTGTTTTAATACCTAATTATGTATAGAACAATTTCATACAAGACTTTATTTACACATGATATGAATTCTCTATAAAAGGTATACAGTGTTGTAAGAACTCTATGTAAATTTATGGAAAGTTTAATTACTGAGTATCTAATACAAACTATGTATAGGTAATAATATTTTTTTTTTTTTTAATTACGGCACTGGCAGTGAAACGGGATGTTCTTTTTTTGAAATTCATAAAGATACCACGAATTGAGTAGTGAGAATGTGGCTGTTTGATTTACTCATCAGAAGGGATCGAAAAAGTAAACGAGTTGCATAATTAAAATTAGTACAACATTATAACACTCGTTTGGATGATATTATGGTTACTATGACACTTAGAGGATTTATAGCATGGGTGTGGATAAAAAGGTAAACATGGTTCTCAAACCTAGGGGCGTGTTTGAGTATGTATTCACAGTCAAGGAAATGCATTATTGTTCAGCTGATTAAAACACTGACAATTATCGTGAGGAAGCAATTTTTTACGACTGATAAATAATGACGTAAGATGTGTACTTCGGTCACATTGCCCGCAGAGGTACCAATAATGTGTAATGTCTATTGGTGACAGGAAAGATAGAGGGCAACAGACCTAGAGGCCGAAGCCCGAAACGGTGGTCGGATCAAATATCTGAGCAACTGGAGGTACCTGTCAGCGCCACACTGCACCAGGCCACCGATCGTACCATAGAGGCAGACCGTTGACAATTTGAAACGGAGTTACGATTCTCAGCAGTGAGAGAGCAATTGAGAAGAAGAATGGAATGCCTTTTAAAGCAATCCAAACACAGTTTTTCTATTTTCTTAATGTTCCTCGGGAATCATCGGATTTCCGACTACAATCGAATGCTAATTTCTATGTCCATCAATTATTAGATTTATCTTGTATAATAATTTGAATTCAGAACTAAGTACTTTATTATTGTTTTATTTTGATTTCCGTGTGAACTAAATAGAGCTGTTAAACTATTTTCGTGCCTGCGACTTTAGCAGCTTTCCTCCCATTTTCTAAATAAATAACATTAAAGTTAAAAGAGTATTAACAACTCTATATACTTCCAAGTCGATTGAGAGCGTCCGGTCTGCACCAAGTGCAAAGGGCAACTGATAGAAATCCGACGACTGACGAAACACGAAGTTTGCCGTTTACACATTAAGAAAAAAATAAATACTGTACATGTAATTTTATGACTATAGCAAGATCATGCTGATAGCTAAACTCACCTGTCCATTAACAAAACTTTTTTCCTCCACCACCTCCGGCGGACTCTTAACCACCTGCTCCTCATCTAACGCGAAGATATCATCGTCAGCATCTCCGTTCCCGTGCGCCTGGCTGCACTGGCTGCTGCCGGCGCTGGTGTGGCTGCTGGTGTGGCTACTGGTGTGGCTGCTGTTCTGACTGCTCGAGTGGTTGCTGTTGTCGACGCCGTTCGCTTCGGGGGTGTTTGGGTCTTGCAGGGGGATGGCAGATCCGGATACTATGAGTTGGATTTCGTCCTGTGAAGATTTGATGGTGTTGATATTACAAACTAAATGACAGTGTTCGGCAATTCTTAGATATAAAAACGGCATGAGAAACTTACTTCAGGCAGTTCCAATTGAAACCGCGGCGCCACTAGTGCACAAGGCTGTAACCGCCGCAGCTTGTAGGCCACGCCGTCCAGAGCGCGCCGCACGTGTCGCTCTACTGCGGAGCTGCCTGCTCCGCCTGACAGGACCAGGCGACCGCGCCATACCTGTGTTAAGAAAATACCTTGTGAATTATATCAGCATTATCATTGGCAGCCTTGTTTCACCTACTGCTGAGTAAAACTCAAACTCGAAAGTATTTATTTCAAATAAAAGTCTAAAAGTATAATTGTCAAGGGGTCGGTCAGTCAGAAAGATGAAGCTAATTCCAAAGCGTAGTAGGTACCTATGGAGAAGAACGGGCAAGAAACTCCACGGACACTCTTTTAAATCAAAATATGGTTACATCATTCATGTTGAAGTTATACATGTGAGAACGATGCAGAACGTTAAAAACGTCCGTAATAAAAAAATAAAACAGTTCAAAAATTAAATTAATATAAGCCGTGGCAGCTAAGAGATGACCAGTCTCTACTGATAGCGCCCGTTGGAAGGCCTCCCACAAGATGGACCGATGACCTTTTGAAGGCCGCAGGAATCCGCTGGATGCGGGCTTGGGGGCTTATGTCCAGTAGTGGAAATCTTTCGGTTGAAATGATGAAGAACGGGCAAGAAACTCCATGGAAGGTCATTTCTAAACCATATTTTAGATGTTATTGGCAAGACAGATATGGTTGTCTGCTGCGTATGGATTCATATCATCGTGTATTGTTCCACTTTACAGCAAAAGCCCTACTCATACTGAAAAGTACACCGCCAGTGTGCCTTTGTACATTTGTGTGCTTGAAGGTCAAGGTCAAGGTTTTCTCTCACGATGTTTTGCTTCACCAACCAAAAACATATATGAAAATGGAAAACTAAATATTGTATAATCCAATTTTTCTAACTGTGGGCCTGTCAACGTCAAAATATAACAGAGTATGTATATATAATAACAATAATAACTTAATTAATAATATGACAGAACTGTGCAGATGGCACGAGTGTGTAAACCGTACTAAGAGGCGCCGGCGGGGTGCTGCGGAGGTGAGAGGGCGGGTGAATTCAATACTGACAACATACGACTTTGACATCTCCAAGCGCACAGTTAGAAAAATCGGGTTGTATGCCACTGGGTTTTATAGCATGAAAGAAGTGCTTAAGAAGTATGTATTTATTTAAAATGGCCAACCCTTCGATCAACAATAGCACTAGACAAAAACACAAGTGGCTGCGATTGCATATAACTTGATTATAATCCTTAACACTCAAACATAAAGTTTATATTATCGTTTGCAATATATTTACTGCTTCGATTAAAAGTAAACATGTTTTTTAAATAAGAAAAAAATATTTTTGGAAAAATAAAACATAATTTCGAAGCAATAAGGTTGAAAAAACTAAGTTGCAAAATAAGACCACAACATTATTAATTTTCCGGCAGGTTTTGATGCTCTCATCGGAAATTTTGTACTTTCGTTGATGGAAGGGCCAACCATAAAAACTTTTCTGAAATCTTTATGTATCTAAATGCAAAAGCGTAACAAACCTGCGCAAACGCCTGCGGTTGCGCTCCCATAACAGGCTTGAGTCCGTGCGTGTACACTTGCATGTTCACGTGACGTTTAGCGAGCGCACGAGCTGTTTCCACCTGAACATAAACCAAAATGTATTAAAGTTGAAGTTTTATTCTATAGTTACTTTGGCGTTTATGTAGTAGAGGAATGAAACACCAGATAAAGATGTAATAATAGGCCTGTGTCCAAAAACCTTTTTTGTCTGTGTCAAAAATATTGAACGTGTATTTTTTCTTTTTTGACGCAATCAAAAGATTACGGCGATACATTGAGTTAAAATGTGGCATGACGTCACGCCTTGCTAGATTTAACACTGCGTTGTGACGTAGCGAGTCCCCACTCCCCAACTTTAATGCGTGTTTTCTAACTTATTTTTGATTAATATGATAAAGCAAAAAATACGTGTCTAATATTTTTTTATTATCTGAAAGACGGACTAAATAGAATTTATTTTCCAGCGTCCCATCTTGCTACCCTCCCTCCAGCGACGCCCTAAGCTGAGGTTCGTACCCCACCCCCCTTAGCGAGCAGTCGCTTAAGTTTTTTTATGCGCTTTTTTTTCTTTTTTTTTGTGGAAAATTATCAAATAACTTCTTCCGCTCTGGGTGGAGCGGGAGGGCGTGTCAGACTCTTACTGACTAAAGCCCACCTGTGTTCCTTCAGTTGCCATGTTGCCGGGGGGCCACGATTTCCCTTTCGGCCTTATTCGCAACCCCGGTAGGCATTGGCCCTAGCGGACCCCATCAAAAGTTTGTATGCCCTGGCTGGAGGCTTTAAGTTAGCTTAAGGCAGCCACAGGATACCCCGGTAAGAGGTACACCTGCGAGATGCCATACATAAAAAAGTGATTAGGCTTAATTGAACAGGTTTTTAAAACCCGTTTATAAGTAACTTACATCCTCAGCCTCGTCCAGTTCAAGCACGCACGCATCTTTATCAGCGCACAAGTCTAACGCTGGTGCTTCTTCACCATCGACTTCAGGAAGGACACCGTTTGTAGCGTGTTCTATACCACCTGGAAACATAATTATTATTATGAATACAAGCAGCCTATAATGTTCCCACTGCTGGGACACAGGCCTCCTCTCTGTGAGAGGGAGTGGGCCGTAATCCACCACGCGGGCCCAGTGCGGGTTGGTAGATGTAACATGCCACATTCTTCACGATTTTTTCGTTCACTGTTTTGAGAGCAGTGATGATGAAATAATTTACACAAAGTAAAGCGCCTGTCTGGGTTCGAACCTACGACCTACAACTAGTAAGTTGCGGCAGTTAACACTGGGCGATCACTGCTGTCAGCGTTACTAATATGATGTGGCGAAAGCACCATAGAACATGATTCCTACCGGCTTCCCTTCCGCTGTACAACGGGTTACGATAGAGACAGATATAGAAAAATGCGTAAGTGAGAACGAGATGGAGGTATATTGCAATTTTTTTTAGTTTTCACCTGTTCAACTGAATTATAACCAATTCTTTATCTATCTATATCTATAAAATTCTCGTGTCACAATGTTAGTTGCCATACTCCTCCAAAACGGCTTGATCGATTTTTATGAAATTTTATATGTATATTCGGTAGGTCTGAGAATCGGTCGTAATTTATTTTTCATACCCCTAAGTGATAAGGGTTGTCCACCCCAAACATTTATATGACAAAACAACGTTTGCCGGGTCAGCTAGTTATTCTATAAATACATGTGTGCTGCGGTCGAGAATCATACGAGGTGCATTCAATAAGTACCTAGCCTCATCGCCAGAGGGCGCTGTAGTTTCAAAAGAGTTTTACCACAGTGTAGCACATTCTTTTTTAATTCTTTTTTCAAATTTTCATTCCAATCCCTTCATTTGTTTTAATTTGACAACTTATGGAAGCGAACGTGTCGATCGGTTTTACAAAAATGGAAAAAGAGCAATATCGTTCGGTGATTCGATTCCTATTTTTGGAAGAGAAAACGCGCATCGAAATCAAAGAGCGCTTGAAAAGACTCTTCTCCATCGATGGCCACCGTCAAGAATTGGTTCAACGAGTTTGCACGTGGCCGTACGTCGGTTTTTGATGAACCACGTCCAGGTGCACCGAAAACAGCTGCTACGGAGGAAAACATTAAAAAAATCCATGATCTCGTATTGGCAGATCGCCGATTGAAGGTTCGGGAGCTAGCTGAGACTGTAGGCATTTCAGAAGGAACAGTGCATCATATTCTTCACGAGGAACTCGGCATGAGAAAGCTGTCGGCGCGATGGGTGCCGCGTTTACTCACACCAGAAAACAAGCGCAACCGTGAGACCACATCGGAGACGTGTTTGGCGCTGTTTAAGCGGAATCCAGCGGAGTTTTTGCGTCGTTTTGTGACCGTCGATGAAACCTGGATCCACTGGTACACACCAGAGACCAAGGAGCAATCAAAAAAATGGATCCAGACCGGGGAACGTGCTCCAAAGAAGGCAAAAACTGTAAAATCGGCCAGAAAAGTTATGGCCACCGTTTTCTGGGATTCACAAGGTGTGATCTACATCGATTACCTCGAGAAGGGTAAAACAATTACAGGGCTCTACTATGCCGATTTATTGGGCCGATTCGACGCCGAATTAAAGAAAAAACGACCCCATCTGGAGAAGAAAAAAGTGCTGTTTCACCACGACAACGCACCGGTTCACACGTCTGCCGTTGCCATGGCCAAATTGGTCGAATTACGCTACGAATTGCTGCCCCATCCACCGTATTCTCCAGATTTGGCCCCTTGTGAATTCTTTCTGTTTCCTAATCTGAAAAAATCACTCGCCGGGAATAGATATGGATCGAATGAGGAGGTAATCGCCGCCACGGAGGCCTATTTTGCAGAGTTTGACAAAAACTATTTTTCGGACGGGTTAAAAAAGTTGGAGCATCGCTGGGCTAAGTGTATCGAACTAAAAGGAGACTATGTTGAAAAATAAATTGCCACTTTTCCAAAATTTTCGTTTAATTTTTGTAGGCTAAGTATTTATTGAATGACCCTCGTATATTGATTTATTTATTTATTGGATCTCCAACAGAGGCTACACAATTACATGCAAGATTACAAATACGAAGACAAATACTAGTGTGCGCTTCCAATTATGGGAGACCACATCATTCTCTTATAATCTAGGTAAAAACATTAAAGCTTGACAAAGTGAAATAATAATAATGATAAAATAAATCAAAACATAAAACACGAAAATAATCATAAAAGGAAACAAAATTAAATACAAAACAAATTAATAATAAAAACATTAAAAAAAAATATATATAAACAATAACCATAAAGGACTATAAAGGACCACAGACAAAGATAACAGTGATTAAGTGATTAAAGTGTTGGATATTATGACTTTGCACTTATCTGCAGCTTTCCAAGAAGCTCGCTACAGTCAACAACCCCATTGAACAATTTGTGTAGAAATGTGAGATCTAGAACCCTTCTTCTATCTAACAACGACGATCAACGATTGATCAACATACAACACGATTCTGACCAGTAAATTATAAAAAACACGTAAGAAAATTTGAATTTCGCGGGCTACCGTAGCGTATCCTCCTTAAAACTTTTTCGTTCCTTAAAATTATGTATATACTATTTTCGCAAATATAATACAAGGTATAATTACCTATATCAAATCCGTTGGCCGCTCTGTTTGCTGAAAACGAGTCCCACAACGCTTTCTGTATTTCCAATGCATCTTTGTCGTTTTCTGACGCCTGGAAATATTATTGTAAATATATACTAACTAAACACACGAATGAAAGTTAAAAGTTTCTAATAAAGCTTACACAAGCAATCATACACAAGTTTTCTTACACGGTGAACATTTTAATTGATACATCAATAATCGTTTGGGCGCAATGCAATTGGCTTATTCGTTCGGCACAAAATATTATCTAATATAGACAGATTTATGCTCGTTTTCACCCTCACTAAAGTGACATTTAAATGAATCCCTAAATAAAAGAGCTGCTGTTCTTTAACTAGAAAGCCGTTAACCTTCAAATGGCCAATTTATATTTTTTTTATTGAAATTGATAGAGTTCAAAATTCTCTATCTTTCTGTCTAAGAAACATTTTTACAATATAAATAGTTCCAGAGATATGAAAATTTTGTAGGCCGTTAAGTAACATAATTTATGATGATTCCATCACTTGAAAGCATCTAACCCACACTTCTTCTTTAAGAGTTTCTGCACAGAAAGGATTATTTAGAATAAACAGAAAAGAGATATTCTTTTCTGTTTATCCTATAATTGATGTTTAAGACCTACACTGTCCTCCCATACCTAGTAACACTGTTATTTGAAAGTATTGTAAAAGCCAATTATTTTTAAAAGTAACCGTGGAGTTTCTTGCCGGCTCTTCTCCATAGGAAGCGACCAATTGGAACCGTGCACCTAGCTTTTGATGTTTCATAAGTGCCCTTGTAGGTTTATGTGAAATAAAATATTTTGAATTTGAATTTGAAATTTGAATTTGAATTATCCTAATTGATGTGTCCAACAATCATAGTTTTTAAGAAACAACGATACCCGCGTTTTTTATTTTTGCCATTTTCTCGGAAATAACTTTTTGAGCTTAACGGCCTTCAAGTTAAAGGACGGCAGAGTGCATTGTTGGATTTTCAACTCTCAGCGCTGAGTCTAGCGTTGAAAATCCCTAAAAATCACTAAGGCCCGTATTACAGAAGCCATTCAAGCCATTTGATTGGTTGAAACTAGTTTTAAGTAATGCTTGAGTATTGAGTGACGTTCTGTAATACGGGCCTTAGTTGTCCGCGAAAACATTACTCAAACAATCTGCCGCGCCTTTTCCCAACTATGTTGGGGTCGGCTTACAGTCTAACCGAATGCAGCTGAATATTTTACATGGAGCGACTGCCTATCTGACCTCCACAACCCAGTTACTGGGTAACACGACATGCCTTGGTAAGACTGGTTGTCAGAGTTTCGGGCTTCTGACTACTATAACGACTGTCAAATATCTACGAGTGACAGCCGGGACCAACGGCTTAACGTGCTTTCAGAGGTACGAAGGGGTCTCGATATGTAATGGATGGTCACCCATCCACGTACCGACCGCGGCAAGCGTAGCTTTCCTTCGAACGACCCGTGCGGCTGTTATCATTTAGCCACAAGCCCCTTAGTCAAACGTGTTTCAAAAATTTTCATTTTTAAATTACTTTCTTGAATCATCATCAGCCAATTGTATAACTAGCGTTTTGTTTTGACGCATCGATAATTTTTATTCCAGAAACCGGGCAAAGTCAAAGTCAATCACTTATTTGAAATACGCTTATGTATTGTCATACATAAGCGTATTTCTTAAAACTATCTTGATTAAGATAGTTTTCGTATGAAGAAGAATGGGCAAGAAACTCCACCGTTACTCTTTTAAAATGTTTTACAATATTTTGTATATGTACTTTTTTTTTTTGGGTGGGAAATTATCAAATAACTTCTACCGCTCTGGGTGGAGACACTAGTTAAATAATTATATGTGAGGACAATGCACCTAGAATAAAATTACTATACCACAATAGGTAAAAATAATTAAAAACGAAGCAACGACTGATAAATTAATTATGTGATACAAGGAGATACATGGTGCTAACGTGTGATTCAATCACATAGAAATCTTCACTTAACTTAATATTGCTTAAATAAGAAGCTTTTGGCTACTTTGAGTGTGTATTTTTTTTTTTTTTTGGGTTAACTTCTTCAGGCGCGTTGGGCATTTTTGAGATGGGACTAAACCATTGATTTTGCGACCTGTTACCGATGCCATGGAGTAAAAGACATCAACGCGTTGATAACCGCGGTGCGTAGAGTAAAAGACATCAACGCGTTGATTACCGCGGTGCGTAGAGTAAAAGACATCAACACATTGATAACCCGGTGCGTTGAGTAAAAAAACATCAACGCGTTGATTACCGCGGTGCGTAGAGTAAAAGACATCAAAGCGTTGATAACCACGGTGCGTAGAGTAAAAGACATTAAGGCGTTGATTACCGCGGTGCCGATTTTTTTTTTAAGTTTTCACTTCTTTCGATACTTCCGGAGTGTCACTGTTTTTTTTTTTGTAATGTGCGTTTTGTTTGTGTAGAATAAACAATTTTTCTTTACCTTAATCCGAGGCGGTGCGGGAGGCGGTAGAGCACCCAGTCTACAAGCTGTACCGCTCGCGAGCGCCATCACACATCGCTCACCGATGGAAATCTGTGTCTGTAGAGAGAATAACGCGTTCGCACCCTGTGGAAAGACGAAATAGTTTGTAATGGAGGCAAAGATAACGAATACGGATAATGCCTGGGTAAAAAAAGAAATTATATTTTCACTCCTCTTGCTCAAAAAGGCCGTCATTGTAGAGTACCAGAGCGGGAAAAAAATAGCATTTCTTGCTCTAGGGGAAAAAGTAATTTCTTTTTAATTTTTGTCTGTTCCAACGAGCCTTGAAAAACGAAATAGTAGATTGTTGTTGGCGCTAAAACCCATTATAACTCGGTTTCTATTTATTTACTACCTCGTTACAATGGGTTATTTTAGCCCCTCGTATAACAATCTACTATTAGTCCTTCAGAAAAAATTACTTAGATAAACGCATTAAAGTTGGGGAGTGGGGGTCGTTACGTCACAAGTAAGTATAAAAATCTATATACTCGTGACATCATGCCACATTTTAACTCAATGTATCGTCGTAATATTCCGATTACGTAAAAAAAAAAAATACGTGTCCAATATTTTTTTAATAAGCCATTTGACGGCAAAATATATTTTTGTTATCATCTCTATTGTAATTAATCTTTTTACACAATATTGAAGTTGGTTTAAGAATACTTTACCACTTAACTTTAATCAAACATAATAAATAAACTTTTTACAAAAAAAAAAACAACCGACTTCGTTTATATTTTTCACATTTTAATTGTGTTACCTACCCCACACACATTCGAATACCACTACCTGCTACCAGTGACAGGAACTTATCATATCATCTACATACTAAGTGGGGAAAAAATACGTATTTTGTAGCTAACTCAAAAACTATCCAAGCAAAGTTAATAAAATTTATATGGGACCAATTTGAGAGCATACCCTTTCAAACAAAAAAAGACTTTTCAAAATCGGTCCACAAATGACGGAGAAATTGGCGGACATACATAAAAAAAAAACAAACAAACAAACATACGCTACGACCATCCTCCTCCTTTTTGGAAGTAGGTTAAAAATTTAAAAAAAAAATTGCCCACTGAAACAACACAAATCAAAAATCAGCTGTTCCCTACATTTATGTTCGCATAACTCGTCAAAATGTAGGGAACAGCTGATTTTTTATTCGCGATTTCAGGTTTGGTCCCATAGTAAAAGTTATTCATAATGATGAGTAAAGTCACGTGCGCACTGATTAATTATTTTTCTGTCTATAGCAGCTCATATTTCATTTGTTTACTTTCAGTCGTAGTGTGAGTGGGTGTAGCCATTCAAAACCTTAAAAACAATACTAATAAAGCTGAGAAAGATAAAAAAATCAAGTATCTTGACTTAGCACACGAGGTTGTCGACATGTGGGATGTGGACTCTGCGATCATTGTACCGATAATCGCTACGGTTAATGGCCTAATAGCGAAGAGCCTCGACCAACACCTCAGGAGGCTCTCATTGCGCGGCTGGGTCAAGGGCTTGATTCAGAAAGCAGTACTCCTAGACACGGCACGCATAGTGAGGAGGTTCCTCTCTCTAGAGCCCTGACCACCGGCAGCTTGGACCCTGTTCCTGATGCCGATGGGCCACTATTTTTTATATTTTTAAATGTTTTTTTAATGATTTTTATAAAAATATTTAAAAATGTATTTAATATGTAAAAAAATGAATAAATGAGAAATACTAATAATAGTAAAATATTTAACTTACTTGCATCCTAAGCTTGGCTAGTAACAGTTTGTGCAGTTCGTACTCCAAGAACGGCAGCTGGTCGGAGATGTCTCTAGCGCCTGGCTCTGACGTAGGCGGGGCTCTTCTTACACGTGCCGCTATTATCGAAATTAATATAAGTTATTATGATAATAAAAACAACAGCAAAACCCCAATATAACAATCATCTGCTTAGCTTTTTCCCAACTATGTTGGGGTCGGCTTCCAGTCTAACCGGATGCAGCTGAATACCAGTATTTTACATGGAGCGACTGCCTATCTGACCTCCACAACCCAGTTACTAGGTAACACGATACCCCTTGGTAAGACTGGTTGTCAGACTTTTGGGCTTCTAACTACCCGTAACGACTGTCAAAGATCTACAAATGACAGTCGGGACCAACGGCTTCACGTGCTTTCCGAGGCACGGAGGGGTCTTGGTATGTAAAGATGGTCACCTATCCACGGACCAACCGCGGCAAGCGTAGCTTAACCTGATCGATCGACCCGTGCGGCTGGTATTACTTAGCCACAAGCCTCTCAAGTAAGGTTAAGTTAGTCAAAACCCCAATATATCAATATACCCGCGAATCGAACCCAGAACCCAAGATTCACCAACGAGACAGACTGTTTAGTAGATATCAGACGCTTCACTTTTTGTTAATTTTTAGGGTACCCGAAGGGTGCCAAGTGGAACCCTATTACTAAGCCTCCGCTGTCCGTCCGTCTGTCTGTCAGCGGACTGTATCTCATGAACCGTAATAGGTGGACAGTTGAAATTTTCACAGATTGTGTATTTCTATTGCCGCTATAACAACAAATAAAAAAAAATTAAGCTATACTATACACGTATTACTTTCATATGCATACAGGGTGGCAGGGACATCGACGCGAAAACTGAAACCATGGATTCAGTACATGATTCTGAACCCCTTGCGTTGAAACTTTTCTTCGGTTATTAAAAAAAAATCTGTTGTTTCATAGAAAAGTGCAATACCTACGCGGTCAAAATGTATGGAACAGCTGATTTTTTTCAAAATAACCGATGAAAAATTTCAACGCAGGGGAGTTCAGAATCATGTACTGAATCCATGGTTTCAGTTTTTGCGTCGATGTCCCTGCCACCTATAGTAAAAAGCTGTTATTTTGACATTCAAATAAACACTTATTTCTATTTGTATAGATTCTATGTACAAATAAGTGTCTATTCATAGAAAGTGTATACGGTATTTGTAACAAAAAATCAATTTTTAGAATTTTTTAACTGTCTTTCTGTCTGTTTGTTCCGGCTAATCTCCGAAACGGCAGCACCAATTTTGACGGGACTTTCACTGGCAGATAGCTGATGTTATAAGAAGTAACTAAGGAGTACTTTTATTTTATAAAAATAATTATTGCGGGCAGCAGCTAGTCTTAAGTAAGATCTTACTCACCAACGGCAGTAAGCGTGACTGCTTTAGCATGTGAGGTCAACCTGCTGGGCTTGGAACATGTCGCTAATAATACTGTGGGTACGCGAGCTCTCCTGTGAAATAAAGCATATCATAATCAGCCTGTAATGTTCCCACTGCTGGGACACAGGTCGATATATTATATTAGTGGATAATTTCAGCTTTCAGCCTAAACTGGTTTTTTTCAAGCTTGTCCTGATTACATAGTTTGGCTACGGCCCTGCTTTTAGGTGAATATAACTGTACGTAATTAGCGCTGTGCGACCTGAATTGCACTTTATTGTGTCATAGCAAGATACGATTTTTATTATTTAATACAAACAGACACCATACATAGTTAGTCGTATAAATACATTAATAGATACATAGATAAATATTATAATATTATGTTTGAACTTATCAAATTATTATTATGTACCTACCACAACCTATAACTGATCTCAATTAATGTTAAGAACATAATTATTTGAAATTGTTTGATTGTTACTTGTTTCTTTTTTTAATTTTGTTTTTATTAGTATTTTAAGAATTAGTTTTATACTTTTAGCTGTGCCCTACAGGGTCCGTAATTGTACCTTATCTTTAAGAGCGGCCAACCCGTCATACTTTTCATACAAACGCTCGTACGTGATTATGGCGTCGTAACACATATTTCTTTAAAAATTTTAAACTAATAGGTATCGTGTGCACTATTTCTAGGTTTCTATGGAACCAAAAAATTAAAATGTCGAGAAATAAATTCAGTACAAGCCTCCGAAAATCTGCATTTTTGCACAATTTTTACCTGAACTTTGGCCGTTCATAATATACTCATAAATTTTAAAAGTAAAGAAAACATCGGCATAGAAACCTTGCACATGTAATGGAGATTCTAAATGACAAACATTTATTTCACAAACTTGTAAAACTTACTCAAAAACACGTATTTCCTGAAACAAGTTTTATGAAATTTCCGCACACTATTTTTCGTACAATGTTATCGCGTTCTCACTTGCTTGTTAGCAGTTCTCACTTGCGCTAGATGAAACAACATGCTTTTTGACCATGCTTGCGTTGACGATAGACGGATCGGGAAGGGCCCTCTTAAGCCATTGTAACACCTATACCTACATTATGGAATGCAAATAAAGATGAATATGAATAAATGATTTTGCGGAGTCTCTGTATTAATCTGTGCATTAAAAACCCATTCCCAAGCTTGCTTGCTCGCTCTTGCATTATATATCCTCTATTTTTCTTAATGTTTTTGTATATGCCCATGGGGGTTCCTGTGGCTCAAGTACAGTTTTTAGTTAGTAAGACACGTAAATCATTCAGGCTCTCGACAGCTTAAATGATTTGGGGATTGGGGGGGGGTCATGACCCCCATGACCCCCCCCCCCCCCCCTGGGACCGCGCCTGCTCACCTGGCATCGGCGATAAAAAGGGATAATGGTTAAAATACCGCCTTACACAAGGCTACCTAAAGGTCGTATACTGTATATATTTCATGACTTACCTACATCCACCACAAGTAGACAGTTCGGCTCTGTAAGGTCCTGCTCCGGGTGAATAGGGTACGTGCGCCATGCTACATAGTTCACTCTCTAAATCATCTATAGCGTTCTTAGAACCGGTGGTTGCTGTAACAAAGAATCGATGACAGTTGAATATTAGTCTGAGATCACTTGATATAAAGTCTATTTTAGAGGTCCACAAAACTTTTGGCATAACCACAGATGAAAACAGGTGGTTCACTCCGCATTTCAGGTATGAAGATACAAGTACGCGGCAGGCTCGACTTGTTGGGTCAATTCAGTGAGTGTAACGTAGTCAGAAGATCTAAGAGTTACGCGATAGAAAGAGAGGCAACTTCTAGGTGAATATAAGTGTAGGTAATTAGCGCTGTGCGACCTGAATTGCACTTTATTGTGTCGAAGCAAGAGTTGCTTTTTATTTAAATGATTTTGCTGAGTGAACCATCTGTATTCATCTGTGACATAACGTAATCATCTGGGAAAGTTCCAAGGCCAATGAAAGATTTAAAAAAAAATGGCACTCCGGGAGTGCCGACAGAAGTGAAAACTTGAACAAGATCGCCTTGGTGGAAGAAAAACACTTGCATAGAACATTGGTCCGTAACCTTATCTAAATAAAGAGCACAATTACATTTACAAAAATGAGTTGTCGTTACAGTGTCGCGAAATCAATGGTTTAGTCCCATCTCAAAAATGCCCAACGCGCCTAAAGAAGTTTTCACTTCAAAAAAGTTTGCTTTCCTAAACATAATATTATCAGAATTTCCAACGCGAATATCAACACAAAAGTAAATTTTACCTGTACTAGGTTCCAGCTCTGCATTGAAGTCACAATCTAAATTGATGACAGCAGCCGTGCCCGATGCTGATAAAACGCATACGTCCTCACTAAAAAAGTAAATGATGTATTATAATTAGATTCAAGACAGGATGTAGTACGATAATTTATTACTTATGTTTGAGGCCGACTTGAAAAATATAATTTCGAAAAGAGATTTTGTGAATTTCTTAAGCCGATATCAAACATTGGAAAAAAAATGGTGGCATTCCGGGAGTGCCTACAGAAGTGAAAACTTAAACAAGATCGCCTTGGTGGAAGAAAAATACTTGTATAGAACATTGGTCCGTAACCTTATCTAAATAAAGAGCACAATCGCGTTTACAAAACCTTTAAAGTAAAAATACTTGCATAGAACATTGATCCGTAACGTAATATAAATACAGAGTACAATCGCGTTTACAAAAATGTGGTGTCATGGTGTCGCGAAATCAGTGGTTTAGTTCCATCTCAAAACTGCCAAACGCGCCTAAAGAAGTTTTCACTTCAAAAATCACCTTCACCTTTTACTCGAGTGAAAATTCTTTTTTGTTTCGTGGCGTTGTAGATCCGCCACAGATCGGTTCACTAATGAATTCATTTATTAATTTTAATTTTGTGTCGAGTGAAAGATGAAGAGAATGAAAGGCAAAAATGAACAAAAAGTGAAACGTCTGATATCGGTTTTAGCGAGAGGAAAAGATAACAAAAAAAGTAGCACTCCGGGAGTGCCGACAGAAATGAAAACTTGAACAATTTAAAAAAATACTTCCAAAACCTTTAAAGTAAAAATGCTTGCATAGAACATTGATCCGTAACGTAACATAAATAAAGAGCACAATCGCGTTTACATAAATGAGCTGTCGGTAACGGTGTCGCGAATTTAATTGTTTTTTCCCATCTCAAAAATGCCCAATGCGCCTCAAGAAGTTTTCACTTCAAAAATATCTCTGAATTGTCTCACCAAATAGCTGTATTCTCAGTGTAAGCAATGACCGCGTTGCACCTCAATGCCCTGGCGTGCGCGCGCAGCTCAGTCCGGAGCTCGGCCCACCAGGCGGCGCGCGCGGCACCCTCCCCGCCGTCCGCAAGCTTCACTGAGCGGGCACATACTGTGCCGCCTGTGCACATAATAATGTATTAGTAGTATTTCTAATAGTAGATTATTCACTAAGGGGATAAAGTAGTGCTTTATGTCACGGGCGCTATATACTGAATCCCGATCGTTCTGAAGAATTCTAGTGCACTTCTGCAGGAGTTAAGACTAGAATCTTGAGTGCAACCAGGGATTCAAGCTCGCCCAAGACGAAGGCACCTTTATACCTGAGGAGAACACTCTACTTTTCGCACCTTCTGCGAGATAATAAAAAGCAATTAAATTTTCAAATAAGTTTTATTTTTTATTTTGATTCAGGTTCCAAATTCAAATCACATTATTGACGCGTTATAATGAAATTCAGTACAATATTATTGCCCGGCTAGAACCCAGGCTATAATGACCTACTTTAGATTAGGTTTGCATGACATATAATTTGACACTATAGAGCAAGTAATGTTGTAAAAAAACTCATTACCTATATCGGTGTGAAATAAACGACAAAGAATAATCATTTGAAGAGTAGGTCAAAGTGACAGTTAACAGTTGTTGCGCATATGGTTCAAAATCGTATAACAGTTTA
This sequence comes from Agrochola litura, assembly GCA_949152395.1. Taxonomy (NCBI): domain Eukaryota; kingdom Metazoa; phylum Arthropoda; class Insecta; order Lepidoptera; family Noctuidae; genus Agrochola; species Agrochola litura. Next base: position 2,771,050 of record OX424512.1, read on the forward strand.
CTTTTCTTTTAATGTTGACCTACGGGTGTATGATTAGGTAACCTCCCACAATTGGAATGGCTTCTACAATATTGTACTTTTTATGGAGCACGTTGTTTATTTAAATGATTAATAATTCCTAACTGTATTCAACGACTGCCGAAATTGCTTTTTAAATGATGTATCTGATAAGAACTGTCAATAATAATGACTTGTTTTTTTTTAAATACATTATTTATATGTATTTTGATTCTCTGAAAAAGTATAGACTATTTTTTAAATATACCAATAAAAACATACCAATGTGAACAATAAATCCAGGCGCGTACTCTGTCATGGTGAGGAAGGGATACTCCAGCATGTCCAGATTGTTGCTGTTCATCGAAGGTCGCAAGATGGCGCCACCGCCGCTACCAACATTACCAGCTGATGTGTTCAGTGATCCACCTAGAATTTATTGTGTGTTTCAGGTTTGGTTTCCTTGGCTAGAAGGGTAGTGGTTAATGAAAAAAGCAAAAAAGATAATTACAAAAAAAAAACTTTTTACAAAAAAAGTAACCGTCTTTGTAAGGGTTTTTTAGGAAATCGGTGTTTTTTTTTTTTTGTAAAATGTTTTATTTTTCACTTTTTGGTTGTGGTACCTACCCCACACACATTCGAATACCACTACCAGTGACAGGAACTTGTCATATTATCTACATACTAAGTGGGGAAAAAATACGTATTATTGTAGCTAACTTAAAAACTGCCCAAGCAAAGTTAGTAAAATTTATATGGGACCAACTTGAGAGTATACCTATATTTCAAACAAAAAAATAATTTTCAAAATCGGTCCACAAGTAACGGAGAAATCGGCGGAAATACATTTAAAAAAAAACACGCTACGAACATATAACCTCCTCCTTTTTGGAAGTCGGTTAAAAATAGCACTAGTGGATATAAAACTGATCAAATAAATGTGACATCAAAACACTGCTTTTTTACTAGTTGCCTTGGTAGAATGAATTTAATGGATGGCCACATTAAATAAGGAGCTACTTTTATTTAGATACACGGGATGTATCAGAAAGGTGTGGTCATATTTAAGGTTTTGAAAAAAATCTCAACTGTCCCACACAAAATTTCAATACCTTCGCGATTTATTTGCCAAACATGTAAACAAACACAAGTTTTAGGAAAAACAACTGTAATGCCTACACATAAGGTTCAGTTTGCGCTTCAAATTTATATTTTTATGACTTTTTCAACAGTCAGTTTAAAATCAACTTTATTTACACCTGCATAAAGTTGATGTTAGTTTAAGTGGAAATAACATCAGTTGGAAACAAGGTTATAAATTGACTTTATCTACGAGTATGTTGAAGCTTATGATAGCACTAAGATTATAAAAGCATGGATATTGGAAATTCTACATAAACACCATACTGCATACCCATCACTGGGCGAAGAAGGATAGCAGAAAAAGAAAATAAAGAAGCAAGATTAGAAAACAGTTAAATAAAAAACGGTAAAAAATAGCAAACAGAACTGACCTTTAGGCGTCACACTAAGATCAGAATCCGAAGACCTCCGATGTATCCCCAGAGGCGCCGACGTCGCATTCAATGATGAGTTCTGGGCATGCGCCGTCTGAACCGGCTCCCTTCCCCCGTACGACTCATGGCGCGCGTGCCTCGGTGATCCCCTGTCCTTGTCGCACTTATCTTCCCGCCTATCTCTCTCTCGCTCGTTCCTGTTAACACCGCACACGGCATGCGAGTTATCACACACACTATTGTTAGTTTCGTCTACGTCGTCTTGTGTCTCGGGCAGCGAAGGTATGGTCTCTAGTGCACCGTGTATATGCAATACAGGCTTAGTGACGTCACTAGATGATTTGTTAGATTTTTTGGACATTTTAGGCGTTTCGTTTTCTGATAATGAGTGTACGCTATCTTGGCGGGTTAGTTTTTTGTTGTTTTGCTTTGCTTCGAGTTTTTCGATCGTTTTTGTTTCTTCTGTCATTCCAACTTCTATTGTAGGTAGTAGAGATTGGATTTTATCAATCACAGTACTGATTATTCCAACTGGTTCATCATGTTCAACTTCCTCAACTTTGTTTTTAGAATCAGTCGTTTCAGGAGGTATCAAAGTTTGTACTTTATCTAGGAGTACAGTCTCAAACGCTGTATGAACTAAACCAGAAGATTTCAGATTTTCAGTTGAATGTGATTTATCAAAGATTTCTTTGAGTTTTTCAACGGCTATTTCTTTTTCTTCTGCTAAAGTATTGACTTTGTCTAACAAGATGTTCTCAACTACGCTTTTCACTAGTCCAGGAGATTTTAAGTCATCATTTAGGTGTTCCGCTTCCTGTAATTCATCTTTAGAAAAGGTTTTTGGTTCAACAAAGGTGATTCCCTGTTGGCCAACTAGAGATTGGACTTTGTCCATCAATATAGTTTCCATAGCTGTATGTGTAAGGCCAGCAACTTCTTCCTTTTCATGAGACTTTAGCTGGTGGTCATCTTCAGTCAGAACTACAGGAACTGGTGTTCCTAGTGAAGAAGCTTGGACTTTATCCAATAGTATAGTTTCAACCGCTGTATGTATTAGACCAGTAGGTTTAAGATCGTCTTTAATAGATTTCTTGTCATGTTTCTCCGATTTATCTTCATTAAAATGTTGTGGTTCCACATGAGGCACTTCAGGTTCCCCAACTAAAGAAGTGATCTTATCCATTAGAATAGTTTCCATGGCTGAATGGGTCATACCCGTTGAACTGTCCGTTTTATGCAACTCATGATATTTTTCTTCATCAGTAGAAATTACTGGATCAGGTATAGAGCCGCCAAGAGCAGAAGCTTGTACTTTCTCCAAAAGCATAGTCTCAAAGGCTGTATGTACTAGCCCAGTAGGTTTAAGATCATCTTTTACAGATTTCTTATCATGTTCATCTTCATCGAAATGATGTGGGTTTACATGAGGTACATCAGATTGTCCAACTAAAGTAGTGACCCTATCCATTAGCATTGTTTCCATGGCTGAATGGGTCATACCCGTTGAACTGTCCGTTTTATGCAAATCATGATATTTTTCTTCATCAGTAGAAATTACTGGATCAGGTATAGAGCCGCCAAGAGCAGAAGCTTGTACTTTCTCCAAAAGCATAGTTTCAAAAGCTGTATGTACTAGCCCAGTAGGTTTAAGATCATCTTTTACAGATTTCTTATCATGTTCATCTTCATCGAAATGATGTGGGTTTACATGAGGTACATCAGATTGTCCAACTAAAGTAGTGACCCTATCCATTAGCATCGTTTCCATGGCTGAATGGGTCATACCCGTTGAACTGTCCGTTTTATGCAACTCATGATTTTTTTCTTCATCAGTAGAAATTACTGGATCAGGTAAAGAGCCGCCAAGAGCAGAAGCTTGGACTTTCTCCAAAAGCATAGTTTCAATCGCCGTTTGGAATAAACTATGAGATTTATCATCTTTCTTATGATGATGTTCATATTCTTCTGGTCTATCATAATAGTCAAATACTGAAGAAACTGGTTCTGGAGTTTCAGGTCCTAGAACGGATTGAACCTTTTCCATTAACATAGTTTCCATAGCTGTATGAACAAGCCCAGTCGACATTGCTTCTTTTTTCTTTTTGCTATCAAAAAATCTTTCGGTTGGCGAAGTATGGTCTGGAGACTTTGGACCAAGTAGAGACTGAATATAAGAAATAGACTTCCTAGCCATGTTTTTGTGTTGCTCATGAGGTTCAGGTAGCTCATTTCCTTCAAATCGAAATTCAGGCTGAGACGTTTCGGGAGTCGTAGACATAAGCACGGATTGTACTTGGTCCATTAGCATAGTTTCCATTGCAGTCTGCATTAAGCTCGGAGGTTTACTTTTATGTTCGTGAATTTTCTCCTTTCTAATACCACTAACAATAACTGGTTTATTGCTAACAGGTGGAGATTGACTTTTCGGTCTGTGCGAAGACATTAGATTGATACTGCTTCCTACTGAGGCATTATTGTTGTTGTTTCTATATTCCTCAACTAAACCCAATTTCTCGTTAACATCATCGAAAAACTGTTTGTTTTTAACTGAGTCGGGATCAGGAGAAGCAGGCATAAGTAAAGATACTTTATCGAGTAGAATAGTTTCCATAGCTGTATGGACCAATCCGGTAGACTTGATTGAATGTTTCTTCTCATGATGATGAGGTTCTTCCCTATGGTACGGAGATGAAATACCACTAAGAGAAGTCCTAGAAACAGGCTCCGATCCGATATACATGGAAACACCCACGTGGTCCAAATCATCGCTCTTATGGAAGAATTTATTGGTATCAATACTTTCTTTGTCCAGACTCATCAGGTCATTAAAGGACAAGAATGGAGAACCCAGTACAGTTTCACTAGGAGCTTTCGAACGAACATCGGAAGACGATCCAGGTTGACTCAAAGGAGTCTTAGTTTCCTTTTTCTTCGGATGCAAAGAGTAATGCGAGATACTTTTGATCATATTACTTTTAGATAGTTTAGACAGTTGACGTTTAATACGTCTAGAGGAGCGATAGACAAAACTACCTTTATCTACAGGTGAAGAAGGCTCACTAATGCTTTTAGCGGGTTTTTTGTGTGAAAACGGATTGTGGAATTTTATATGGTGGCTATTGGGTTTAATTACACACGTGTCGTCTTTGACCGATGACGTTGATGCTTCGTTTGATCGCACTGGCTTCTCTGCTACTATCTTACTCTCCATTTCTTGCGGCACAAATTCTAATGATTTACATTTGTCTATAAGTACTTGAGTGTCGAAGACTTGTTGTTCTACTACAGCTTTCTTGTCAATCTCTCTTTTGATGTCCATTGGCTTGACTTCTTTAAGATCCGGACTCCCGCTTTCAATGACGTTTAACTTCTTATCCATACTAGCTATGAATTGTGGATTAAGATCATGGCTTAGTACTGATTGTACTACAGAACTTGTAGTTTCAATAGACCTTTCATTGTCTGTTTTTAGATCAGAACTTTCATCGTCATCTTCCTCTTCGCTACTGGATTCTAACTCAGAACTGTCAGCAGAAAGTGCAGACGAAACCGACCCAAAATAACCTACATCTCCAGGCAATGTGAGAAGATTTTCGCTTCTATCTGGCATTGGCGTCGCTGGACAAGAGTCGGATATCTTCCTTTCTCTTGGTGGCACATGTATTTCTTCGGTACTAATATTGTTTAAAGAAGTATAACGAATTTCTGGTATCTTTTTAGCTTCTTCGCTATCAATTTTAGCTTTGTCGTCATCAGACATATTGACGGTAGGCTCACATTCGCTTGTTCGTTGCATCGTTGAGCCGGGAGAGGCTTCAGAATCTTGTGTCTCTGCAATGCAAGCTAGGCTCGTCTGGACATGTATTATAGATCTAGCAAGAATGGACGCCATTCCCTCACCTTCGGCTTCTTTATTCACAAATTGCTTACGGAATTTCGGTTTTCTCAACCCTTTGAATTTTTTTAACTCGTTTTTTATATCGACTAAGGAGATTCGCGAAGTATCGGAAGTGTTAGATCTTAGAGATATAGAATCGTCTTGCTTATCAATCGAAGATCTTTTACTACTAGAGCGCCTAGTAAATCGTTTAGTAAAGAAGTTAGTTTTAATCTTTTTTAGTTTCTCTATAGGTCCAGAAGAGTCGGAATCATCGCTTTCTTTGTTTAACAGTCTGTTTAGATCTGTTTGGTCTTCTGATAGGTGTCTTAGACTTCTCCTGTGTGGATAGTCGTCATGGTATATAGAGGCGCTTCCAGCATAGCTTGTGATACTGGATTGTCTGGTCATATCCATACTTTTTTCGTCCTCCTCAAGCGCATCTGTCTCATCCAGTAAAGATGACGCATTGGGATTTAATATCATAATTAAATTTTGTAACTCTTCTTGATGAGTTTGGTAGTACATAGACATTTCCGTTATGCTTTCGTTATCTGTCGCCAAAATGTCCAAATATTTTTTTAATTGTCTGTTTAAGGTTAGCGGACACGACAAACCATGCAAAAATATAACTATAAGTAATTTGTTTATAAAAAACTCTGTTTTAAACTAAGTTACTGTATTGTCAACATCTATTACGAACATTTAAAGCAAGTAAAAAAATATTAACTGTTTCTTGATCTTATTTTGACTTTGAAAAACTACACAGATTTGGATTGATTTTGATTGAATAAACTGTTTTCTTTAAAGAGCAAATAGAACCAATCTGGGCTAAAATATCTAGACCTTGATAAAAATGGAAAATTAATCTTTGTAGAGAACGGGGTAATGTTTACATTAGATTCTAGACTTTATAGCATAAAAATATGGTTGGATATCGTTTGTACTCACTGTTGCGTGCAAGGTGGCATGTTCGAAATTTGACTCGGCATCGGTAAAGGAGTTATGCTCACGGCAGTGCCTAAAATCGATACAAGAATACATATAATTCATGGAAATTCAGTTCAGTAGTTAAAAAGATTACAACCACAAGTCCACAGTTTTTGTGAGTATTTTGGGTCGGTTTGTAAAACAAGTTCTTACTCTGAGAACAAAGGCCGAAACAAACTCAGAGGTCACAGTCTCTTTTAAAGTCTAGACGTAATCTTGGTCAGATCATGTGAAGAACATGTAGATTGGTGTCTGAAATGGTCTTTGGAGGGAAGAACCACACAGATTGAGTGGACATGTCCAGTCAGTGCACGCATTTGTCAGTAAACCTGCAGCTCAACTCTGAACTTAAGGAGCTCAAAGATTCGACGAAAAATACCAAAGAAAAAAAGACAAGACATTCGAGTTGGCCGCATAAATTACTACACTTAATTGAAAAACGTACTGTGTGGCCATTAGTGTAAAAAGCGATACTTATTTAAGGATTGCCAACGAGAGATCCATTACAATTATCTTCTACAAAAATTAAACTTGTACAGTATGCATTCAATACCCAACTACGACAAAAACAGTCAACTAAAAGGTATAAACAGGACATCACAGACAGACAATTTAAAAATCAGGAGTCACACGTAATCTGTTCGATTTATGCCCTAACACGTGTGACTCCGTGTCTGTGATGTCTTGTTTGTACCTTTTTATTTTTAATAAAATTATTTTGGGGTTGTAAATCAAAATGTAAAAATGTATGAAACAGCAGATTTTTTAAAATAACGTGTGAAAAATTTCTACGCAGGGGTTTTAGAATCATGTACTGAATCCATGGTAACAGTTTTCGCGTCGATGTCCCCTGCCACCCTGTAAATATTTTTGAAATGTGCTAATTAAGCCCTTTTATTTGATACCCAACAAAGGATAATAAAAATAAAAATAAAATTGTTCATTACTTTAAGTCCTCTAGAGGACGCCATTTTCACATGGGCCGCGCGACCAGCGGACGATCAAGACGCTTCCAACGATACCTCATTTGTCAAATTATGATGAGTAGTTTAGAGGTTATGAGGTACATACATACATTTAATATACATACCGGTCAAAATCATAACCCTCCTTTTTGCTCCGCCATAGTCAGGTAAAAAAATATATAGACAAGTTTTCAGTAGAAGATTTCGCCTTGTAAAGGTAACTTTAACTATTAGACACATACCTATAGCTCTAGCCACGACCCCTGCCTCCCCTTCCAAGTCGAAGTCTTGCTGGTACCCAACCACAGCGTTCGCTCCCAGTTCAGCTGCCTTCAGTCCCACTAGACGTTGGACCTGTGATCAGAAGTCATCATCATCATCTGCTTAGTCTTTTGCCAACTATGTTGGGGTCAGCTTCTAGTCAAACTGGACTGGATGCAGCTGAATACCAGTAGTTTACATGGAGCGACTACCGATCTGACGTGAACTCGGTCAATTTATAATAAACTACCGGAAAAAATGAATAACTTAGAATTTAATAGAACTTTAAACAATTGGCTTTGTGACAGATGTTTTTATTCAATAGATGATTATTTAAATTTTAAAAAGACATGATGTTTATCTATATTTTACAAACACTATTTAAATTATATTTTTTTTTAAATTATTTGTAATTCTAATCAATAAATTGATGAACTGTCTTGACTGTGAGATATAATCTAATAAACTAATTTAATATATTTTATAATGTTAATGTACCTTATTAATATTAACGAAGAAATACTGTAAATTTTATTATGCATGTACTAGAAATATTTGCACGACTTGCACGAGTCGAATAATTTTAGTCTCACTGGATTAAAATTATTTTCCATGTTATTATGTATGTACAGTACCGACCAAAAGTCCATAAGCAATCTCACAAAGCAATAGACTGACGCTTCGGTTTGACTTACGACCTTCTTCTATAAGTTGTTACAATACTGTAGACACGCACATTACACACACACACTCACTTTGTCTGCAACCAATGACTAGTTCGATAATCATCATTCGTTTTTAGTTTCATTCGTCTTGTTCACATAAATATTAAAGTTTAGCAGGTAGACCACAAAAAACTAAGTAAATTATTTCGATTTCTGTGGGGTAGATGCAGTTTGTTACAAGTATTCAATTAATAGAACTTTGTTGGTTCGTGCCGTGATAATATTGGTGACGAGCATTTAGCGCAGTGTTGTGGTTATTATTATCAAAAAGCAGGCATAAAAAATATTGAAGAGATCAGATCAGATCAGAGAATATTATTGCGCTGCGTAAAAGTGAAGTGAATATCTAATAAAACCGGACTAAGTGTGAGTGTTATCATTTATATATTTCATATTTTACTAAACATAAATCTTAATCAAGGGTATTGTTGATAGAACAGAGGTATTGTTGAGACAGAAGATGCCTTTAAAGTTTTAAATTCATTGTGAGGTTTAATTCGATTAGTGAATAATAAATAATTAGGTATTACGTGTAATAAAAACAATGTTTTTCTTTGTTCTAGAGAAATACTGTGACGGTTAAGAGATATGAGGAAGGGGCTTATTATCGAGTAGCAGCGACGTCAAATGGTGAATGAAACAAATGGTTTCATACCAACGAGATATTTTGCTGAATTATTAAAAACACGTCATTATGAACCGTTCACCGTGCACTCTGAAGGCTTGCATCACTGAAGACCAGCTAGAAAACCGTTTTTGACCTTAAAATATTGACCGTACCAACTTAATAAATTTTTATATAATCTTTATTCGTTATTGCATGAATTTATGGTAACGAATTTTTTAAGCACGTTTCAATAGGGTGTTTGTCGTATTTCTTGCAGATATACCGAAATTGTTTAATATTATTTTAGTAATAGTATTATTTTAGGATTAAAATTTGAGGTTTAGTTTCAATCTTCTTTTCGTAAAGAAAATGAATACTTAAGCTATAACCTCAATACCAACCAATATTTACTAAAGCCAAATAAAGTTTAAAATAATTAATATGAACAACTGCCTTTAACCTTAAAATCAACAATTTTGTCAGTAGATTTTTTTACATTTTAAGTAGTCTAATATTCTTATTTATTGCTTAATTACTTAGACCATGATCAAAGCTTTATATTTATGGTGCAAAAAAATCCATTTAAAATTTAAAACATTTCAAAATTTAAATATGTCAAAATAATACAAATTGCTTCTAAGTTTCTAGACATCTATTTCACATATTATTCAGGTGAAGTAATGATAAATAATTGTAGCAGTTTTAAACATAACGAATAAATATTATTTATTTTTTATTATAACATATCACGCATTTTTTATTCTAAACCCTTTATTGCAATAACAACATTAATAAATAGGCAGGATATTTAAAAATATTATTATTGCAAACAAAAATAATAATATTTGCAAAAACAGCGCTGTGATTTACGAGATTAGAACCTTAGCCATCTTGAATCTAAGACCAACGCTTAACGCCTTCTGCTATCTGCACATATAATTTACTTTCGAATTTTAGCAATGCGATACACTGGCCAAGGTCACGCGTACGAGTATGATGCGTGCTAACAAAAGTTATGGAAATATAAGTGCGGCGCCCGCGAACCGTGACGATACGATAGTGTGTAGTTCAAAACTGCGTTCTCTGTGGTGTGTGTACGGCACTCACACCACAGACGTCTGACTGTTTACACATACAAACGTACGGACTATACCGCGTGTTCACAGCAATACGACTCTTAGCGTGCTCATGCACTTTTGAGCGCTTACTGTACCTATATTCTGGCAAATAAATAAAATTTAATTTCGGTTACTGGGTAAAACGATTGTCCCTTGGTAAGACTGGTCGTCAGACTTTCGGGCTTCTGACTTCCCGTAACAATTAGAAGTAAAGGCATTATTAATTAAGACTCAATTACAACATCTTCGAATACAATATATCCCGGAATTAACGCACACCACCAAACAATAGACCCCGATGACCCCATAACCCTCCTCCAGGAGAGCAGTAGGGAAAGCAGCACAGTGTACAAAAACAGACGCCTCCCGTCATTCCGACCTCGCCGCCGAGGTCCTTTGCGATGTCGACCGCCGCGCCCCCGAGCAAATAATACTCCCCCCCGACCCTTGCTCGAAAACGAGGTGCCAGCAGTTGTTGCAGCTGTGCACGTAGCTTTAAATTCCCCGTTTAATAATAATGAGCAAAACCTTTTGATCCAGCCCGTCCCATCTTTGATGTCCTCCCTCCGGATAACGCTCTAAGCCGAAGCTCGAACCCCGCAGGGGGTGCCCTTAGCGAGCGTTCGTCCTAAGCTTTTAGCTTAGTTTATGTGTGCTCTGGCTGGAGGCTTTGAGTGTAGTAGCTTAAGGCAACCACAGGATTGACCGGTTAAACAGCCATGGTTTCAGGAACCAGCTGAGAGACGCCATTCAGAAAAAAAAAAAAAAAACACCACCAAACACCTCAATTAGAATATTATGTTATAATCAAAATATATACACTGAATTTTTATTATTATGAATAAAACATAGTTCATTTATTACATTAGTTGAGTATACTGATTGCAGGAAAAAGTTGTAGTCACATTATAAAGATAAATATTTATTGCATAACTGTGTACATCAGTTCTTGTTTTAAACGTAAAAATGTTTAGGCTCAACAGTCTACCCACGTCGGATATGCAATAGTATTACAAGGTTAATAAATTTCAAATAGATTTATAGATTACAAATAAATTACATAGGTAGGTACAAACATTATTTTTTCTCAAAAATCTCATGCAGATTATAAAATACATTAAATGATCAATTAATAGTTTTTTTTTTTTGTTTTAAATATATTTCTATTTAATTGCTTAATAGCTGGCGGTAACTGGTTGTATATGTCGCAGGCAGATTAAATGATTCGTCATTTTACAAACGGTGCCGTCCGTTTACAAACGCTCGCGATTATGCAAAATGCCTAAGGCAAATTGGCAACTCGTTCAATTGTAACAATTTCGACATTGATTGTTAATTACAGGGTGACCATCATAAAACACAGGTTGGAAAAATGATACGTACTTTATTCCAGCAATCAGGTAGGTAACTAATTATGTCACCGTAAAATTGTGAGAACCGTTAGTTTATAATTTATCGGTATTATTTCCGTTAAATTATAAACAATCGAAAAATTGTTAACTGGTTGAAATGGGTTAGGTTAGGTTAGAACTGTGACCAAACGCGCGCGAGCCGAGCGAGCGGAGCGAGCGGTGCCGCGGCAGCGGCCGGCGAGCGCTACTTCCAAGTTGGGCTATTTAGTATTAGCGCAAGGTGGGTTACGTCGCAGGCAAGTTCAAACTTGCTACCAGTTCACAATATTTGTCGGTATTATTTCCGTTAGATTATAAACGATCGAAAAATAATGCATTAAATTGCAATTTTTTTGTTGCACTTTACAATTTTGTGCCAATAATATTCCGTAGGAGTCCTCTGAGCACCAGATTCCATGGACACTTACGTTTTTTACGGGCCGGATAAATAAATACTTCAATTTGCCGCGGCATTTTGTAAATCGCGGCGGCGTTTGAATTGTCCATCATTATGTTGTGGCATATTGTAAAGTGACAAAGCAATTTACATTTTGCCTTTGGCATATTTCATGACTGCGAGCGTTTGTCAACGGACGACGCCGTTTGTAAAAAGCGGAATCATACAAATTGCCTGCGACATATACATGAATATCAGTTACATAGGTACTTTTATAAAAAATCAAATTATTAATAATAATAGGTAAATTAATGTCACATTTATATTGCTTGCAAATGTTTCTCTTATAATCAGATATGAAATTAAAATATTACAAAATAATATTATTTTTAACAAATAAAAATAATTCGAGTACATAAATGTCAGTCTCAAATCTACGCAGTACGCACACAGTTGCACACGTACTTCGTACATTTTGGTTTGTTTTGTCTGTACAGTGGAAGTGTAACTGTAATTTACGTATTTTTAATTATTTTTAGGATACAAAATTACGTAGATATATAAAAAATTACAGAAATCGATTCTTAACAAACTACTTTCATAATAAGCATTAATTCAGTTACACATTGTACAGAGCGCGAGACACCTCACGATGACATACTAATGGGCTTGGCACTCCTAATATGAAGAAAGTTTTGGCACGCAACTGGATATGTTCTTAATGTAATCTCTTAAGTGCGAAATAAATAAGATCGTTTTACAGCAGTATTTAACCACACTAATCCGTGCCGTGGGTGGGGCAAGGCATTTTATTCACATTTACTGGAGATCCGGCAGTTGCAGTGACACCAAAGTGACACCGACTTCATATGAAACTAGCTTTTGCCAGGGCTTCGCCCGCGTGATATCTTTATAAATTATAGCCTATGTTACTCAGTGATAATATAGCATTCTAATCGTGAAAGAATTTTTTAAATCGGTCCAGTAGTTTTTGAATTTATTAATTACAAACAAAAATACAAATATTTTCTCTTTATAATATTAGTGTAAAATACAATAGACGTGGATATATTTAGTAACCTCTTCCGCTTAGCTATTTCTGAAGAGCCATAAAAAACCCTGAAAGAAATCGACACGTGTTTCACCTCTCAGAGAATCTCTGCGTTCAGCGCTCGGTGTGGCAACACGCCGTGTTCGGGTTCGTGACAAGTCAATCGTCATCCTAAGGATGCCTCGTTGAGAGGTGAAACAGGTGTCGATTTCTTTCAGGGTTTTTTATGGCTCTTCAGAAATAGCTAAGCGGAACAGGTTACTAAATATATCCACGTCTATTGTACGCACGGTGTACCGAGCAGGTCAAAGTGACATTATTTAAGGCCTTCTGTCAATCTTTTTACACCTGCAGCCTGTGGACTAAGTAAACGCAGCGTACATACAGTGCTCTGCGTGTGCAGTACAATAACGCGTTCAGGGTACTGTTCGGGCTGGCGCGGCACTGCAGCGCTTCAGCAATGTTTGCGGTTAAAACCGTGGATAGTTTTCATGCCATCATGCGGAAGCGTTGTGCGTCTCTTATGAGGCGCATGCGGGCCAGTTCGAACAGCCTTATGAGCGTGTTCGTGGGTCGCTGGGACTCGCCGATGTGGCAGCACTGGATGCGACTACACACTGTGGGTGGACGCGTCCAGGGCTTGGTATAAACTGGCACTCCTGTGCGGTGTCACTTTGTGGTTTTAATTTTTATTTCTTCATGTGGCTTTGTTTTTGTCATTACTAACATGGGCTTTATAAGGTTTTTTTTGTATTACTAACAGTATAGCACTGAATTTACTAAAAAGAGACGGAAAGACATAGTTTGCCCTACAAAAAGTACAAAACATGCCTTCGCAGCCAAATTTTTTGTCTACCTAGGACCATTACTTTATAACAGACTAAATGCGAGAGCAGAATTTTATTCTCTAAATTATAATAATTGTAAAAGAACTCTCAAGGAAGCTCTTCAAAGTATGTCCTATGAAGATACAGAGAAACTATTAGTTGTACTTAAATAAATAAAAAATTGTACTAATTAAGTTTAGCTAAGTAATGATAGTTACTAAGATTTTAGCAAGTAGGATTTATTGTACTATTTACACCTTTTTACATACCTATTAGATGTCTAGATTTTTTAAAATTTAATGTGATTATTTAGAAATAGTATTATACCTTGCCTCGCCTGAAACACAGGATGACCTAGTTCAGGCACATAACATATTGAATTTTTCGTAGATTTAAGCATATTTGTATTTAGTGTTTTACCTTTTTATATGAATAAAGTTTTATTATTTATTATTTATTATTATTATTATAGTATATGGACTACGTCTGAAATAAATGTTTTGAATTTGAATTTGTATTTTATAATGGATTTCCGCAAGGTCACGCTTGAATCAATTAACAATATTAATGTAGATAGATGTGCGCACTGTTATTCATGATTGTATTCATCATTGCATTAATTTCCTTTGCTGTTATGTGTGAGGTGAGATCTTTACTTTGATTTAACGGCTCGTCTGAATAATTACCAATTGTACCTGTTCTCCCTAGCCTTTTCCCAACTATATTGGGGTCGGCTTCCAGTCTAATCGGATGCAGCTGAATACCAGTATTTTACATGGAGCGACTGCCTATCTGACCTCCACAACCCAGTAACTGGGTAATACGATACCCCTTAGTAAGACTGGTTGTCAGACTTTCGGGCTTCTGACGACCCGTAACGACTGTCAAAGATCCACGAATGACAGTCGGGACCAACGGCTTAACGTGCTTTCCGAGGCACGGAGGAGTCTCGGTATGTAGAAATGGTCACCCATCCACGGACCAACCCCGGCAAGCGTAGCTTAACCTGACAGATCTACCCGAACGGCTGTTAGTATTTAGCCACGAGCTGAATTGTACCTATTGCTGTGTTTTGCGTCGAGGAGTACAAGTGCCGGTGGACACGTTTCAACTTTATCTCAGTTGGCAACGCATCAGATGATGTATATATGTATAGCAAACATCTATAGCTGTCTGCGAAATTAGATAAAAAGAAATGAACACGGAAAAAGAACAAGTTACCTAAAGGCACACCAGCGCGCGCGCAGTGCACGTGCACGAACTGTGCTCGCTAAGCGCCTCCAATGGGTATGGACGCGTCACATTCTACACGCGCGCGCATTTTGCAAACGGTTCACGTGCAAGGATTCACATCTGCGCAATTGAAGCTCACGCACATGAACCGTGAAGTGAAGGTGTCTATACTATGGTCCGATGCACGCGAACCGTTCTGTTC
Organism: Agrochola litura; assembly: GCA_949152395.1. Taxonomy (NCBI): domain Eukaryota; kingdom Metazoa; phylum Arthropoda; class Insecta; order Lepidoptera; family Noctuidae; genus Agrochola; species Agrochola litura. The sequence goes on from OX424512.1 coordinate 2,786,211, forward strand.
GTGTCCGCGAGAGGACATTTAAGTTGCACGCGAACTACTGGCTACTCGCTAAATGCTCAAGAACATGTCCATACTATGTTCCTAAGATGCACGCGAAACGCACTGTTCGTGCTCGTGCGCAGATGTGGACCTGCCTTTAGATATTTCTGTGCAATTAATTGTCTATTTTTAACCGACTTCCAAAAAGGAGGAGGTTATATGTTCGTCGCGTACGTTTTTTTTTTTTTTTTATGTATGTCCACCCATTTCTCCGTCAATTATGGACCAATTTTAAAAATTCTATTTTTGTTTGAAAGGGGGTACTCTCGAGGTGGTCCCATATAAATTTTATTGACTTTGCTTCGATAGTTTTTGAGTTAGCTTCAATAATACGTACTTTTTCCCAGTTAGTATGTGGATGATATGATAAGTTCCTGTCACTGTTATTTACATAGCAGGTAGTGGTTTTCGAATTTGTGTGGGGTAGCCCAATTAAAAAGCCACAACTAAAAAGTGAAAAATAAAAACTTTTTACAAAAAAAAAAACAACCGACTTCCAAAAAACACTACAAAGTGAAAAATAACTTTAATTTCGGAAGTCGGTGACAAAAAGCGAAAATTCAAAACCAAAGAAAGACACCGACTTCCGAAATTAAAGTTATTTTTCACTTTGTAGTGTTTTTGGAAGTTGGTTGTTTTTTTTTTGTACAAAGTTTTTATTACATCTCCGGATAAGTTTCGTTTAACTATTCCGGTTAAATATTTTCATACAAGTTCTTTAAAAAAAATCAGTTATGTAGTAGATAGTGTTCATCTGGACACTGTGTCACAGGCTCCTAGAAGTTTAACTGTAGAGAAGGCCAGAAAATCTTACCTGATTACTAAGCTTAATGAACGCGACCTGCCTCGCCTCATTAGAAGCTCGCGGCGTCCTAATCTTATCAATCCACTGGTATTCAGGATCATCATTCACCACCAGTTCTTCAACAAACCCGTGGATGGAAGTTGCTCTGTACCCAGGAGGTATCGTTGGACCTGAGGACGAATGAAAACATCGTTAGGAACCCGAGTATTTTACAACCAAAAATTCGCAGACATGAAACATCTACCAACACGCACTGGGCCCGCGTGGTGGGCGTCCCGCTCTCTTAGGCCTGAATTCCTACGTCCATCGCGCGTGCGTATATACATAGTGTTCTAGATAGCACCATACTGTGACGCTGACGTCAGCGGCGCGTACGTACGTACGCGACCGACATAAGCGTAAGAGTAGCCTGAATTATTTTAGCAGTGGCAAAACATTATAGGCTAATTATGATATTTAATAAAAAGAATAAGGTATGGTATAATACACTTATCAATATTCAATAGGAAAATCGCAGAGGTCATCTTCGGAGAAATATATTAAAAGCCTTTGATTCTTTAAGAACTAAAACAAACAAGCCAACTTTGTTAAAGTTGAAATGGAGAAAAAGACAGCCTCAAACAAAATTAAAGTATTGCGGACAGGTAGAGCAATAACAGTTACAGAATTTGTTTTATACAACATGCGTGACTTGTAATTTCATGCACTACAAAACTAATTCGCTAATGGGCTATGAACGCCAAATGCATTTTGTAATCCAATAATGTTCCTCGAAAACGATTACAAGATTCATAATTAAACTACTCGTAGATGACCCGGTGAACTTCGTACCACGTTTAAAATTTCTGTTCCTTTGGGTTTTTCCTAATTTTATTTTTTTCTAAACCCCACAATTATTGAGGAAAACAAAACATTTCTGAGTTTTTTCGAGACTAATGCACGGCAATAGATTTTTATATTTATAGACATACATAGATAGATGATGGATACAGATAGATAGAAAGATGAAACTCCAAGTCCAATTTCAGTGGAGTAGCAAACCAACCGAAATTACGCTACGAAAATCGGGGTGTTTACGTCTAAAGCTCTTTTACGACTACGCTACACTATTGTGATATATAGTATAGCAAATAAGGACCTAATGCTATACTATATAGCATGGCGTTCACATTACGCGTTTTTTTTTTTTTTTTTCGGAATGGCATCTCACAGCTGGTTTTGAGAAACCGTCACTGTTTAACCGGTCAATCCTGTGGCTGCCTCAAGCTACTACACTCAAAGCCTCCAGCCAGGGCACATATATAAAACTAAGCTAAAAAGCTTAGGATGAACGCGCACTAAGGGCACCGCCTGCGGGGTTCGAGCCTCGGCTTAGGGCGTTATCCGGAGGGAGGACATCAAAAGATGGGACGGGCTGGATCAAGAGGTTTTGATCATTATTATTAATCGGGGTCACATTACGCGATATAATCGCAAGCATTTATAGTATATGGCAAGCTCTTGACTCGTTTCGCTTGCGGAACGGCCGGGGGGTGGGGGGGGGGGGGTGAGGGAGGAGGAAGAGGGCGGGGCGCACGATATAGCACAGCATGAACTCAGCGCACGCTCAATTTTATAGCGTACGGTGCGCGATATTGTTGTGCTATGAACTATATGCTATTATATTATAGCGTAGTCTGAAAAGAGCTTAAGGGGACGATAACTGACTTTTAATGATTTTATACTGAAGATGACGTCTAAAGGAGTAGTGTTAGTGATTTGAAAAAAATATATGTTAAATTAGAGCATTTTTTCAATATTTTAATATAGGCATATTTTTGATTATGTTTATATTACATAGTGAAATTAATTTGTAAAGTTATGTCTAACGCGGATAAAAAACTGAGAATGACGCAAAATCTATCAAGCGTATTTTTCTGAAAACTTCACCATTTTAAAGATAATTAAATTATCGATCTTTTAGTATACGTGTTTTATTAAAATACCTTTTGTTTTACGTGTAATAAATTCATAATGCGTTTAATTTGGGACGACGCTCCTTGATGGATGAGTCCTATTACTGGCTGGACGTCCGACGCGTTGCGTGAGCTCAGTACAGAACACGCAAGCTAACCATTCAAGGTCACTGTCATATATCTGCGTCTTAAGTTTCAAATTACGGGACGTAATTTCGGCGTGATATGTATTAGGTAATTCAGCGATGCAGCGCGTCTGGGATGTTTGCTGAAACGCGCACTGATGGTTTCCAGGCCATCATGCGCAAAAAAGCAGCTTCCCTGCTGGCCCGTACACGGGGTAGCAAAAACAGCATTCTGAACGCAATAGCTGTACGATTTGACTGTCCCATTCAAAATCAGTGGGTCGTGTCTTGTGTAGGTGTGGCGAGTCATGGCAAATAAAAATAAATGTACTTGTTAGGTTAAGGTTACTATGGGTCTATGCCACCCGAAATAAAGTTTTATATTATTTATTATAATTCAAAAAGCTTTGCAGTTGTAAGCACGCCGAATGTTCCGTAGATGTGCAGACTTCAATATGCACGAAATATTGCTAACATGCTTTAGATTAAACACACAGATAAATAAATACACACTTACAATGAAAGAACTGCACCCCACAGCTAGAAGTCTTGTACTTGTTGAAGTCAGAGAACAGCTCAACCTTTACTATCACGTTCAGCTCGCCTCGGATCCCGTGCATCGTGTCGAACACAGGGATCCAGCCTGACATTACCGCGCCTGGGGGAAATCATAAAATAGGACGAATGACGTGACATTTTCAAATAGTAACCGTAAAATTTTGCATTTTTCAAATACCCTCTAATTTTGCATGCTATGTTTTATCCTGGCTAAACATGTTTGGGCCATTATAATTATATTTTAACATCATTGTATACCATGTTTTATGCAAATAAATTATTTTATTTTATTTTATTTTTTATTTTTAGGTCTTTTACATTTTTGACCGGGACATTTCGGATTAGACATGCTTTGCATTCCACATTGAACATAGTTCAAGAAGGTAATATTTAGAAAACTTTCGTAACTTTGTCAACAATCTAACGACACGACAGTAAATCACTCAAAACAAATGAATTGTATATTCAAAACAGGATCAATTAGGTGTGATGGGTGTGATCGACTAACTTTGAATAGGAATGATGCCTGGTTAAAAAAAAGAAATTCTATTTAGTCCGTCAGTCAGGTAATAAAAAAAATATTAGACACGTATTTTTTGCGTTTTTTTTTGAATGACTTAGATAAAACGCATTAAAGTTGGGGAGTGGGGATCGCTACGTCACAAGTAAGTATAAAATCTACATACAGATTGTGTAATCCATGAAGACGCGCCCCACTCCGCGATTACTGTACTGTAAGCTGTACTTTAGTACGGAGTGGAGCGGAGAGGGGCGCGTCTTCGTGGATTGCACTATCTATACTCGTGTAGTCATGGCACATTTTAACTCAATGTATCTTTTGATAACGTAAACAAAGAAAAAAATACGTGTAGGTAAGCTATTTTTTTAATAAAAATTAAAAATTGTTGTCATCCCTATTCTTGTCATGACCAATCACAAAGCTGGAATTACTGATAAGGTCCATACAGCCACGTGTAATGTAAAAAAATTTGGACCAGTGGACGCTACATGAGCTCAACGTGAATAGGGAGGTTCCTTGACTGCTTCGAAATTAACTCCCGCAGTGACCAAACATTTGTAGGGTCAGTTGTTCCTGCTCTGACTGTTTGAGTAGGTATGTGAGATTTGGTTGTGATTGTAAACCAGAGAGCTCGGAGGCCTTTTTTTTTTTCGGTGGGAAATTATCAAATAACTTCTCCCGCTCTGGGCGGACTGGGAGGGCGTGTCAGACTCTTACTGACTAAGACCCACCCGTGTTCCTTTAGTTGCCATGTTGCCGGAGGCCACGTTCTCCCTTTCGGACTTCTTCGCAACCCCAGCAGGCATCGGCCCTAGCGGACCCCTTCAGTTGTGCTGACATCTCATTGAGGCACGCATGGAACACAACGCGCCATCGACCCGGGCCTAGCCCTTATCGGACGGCGAGCTACCCATTGCTTACCGTCCGCAAGCCCGCGCCTACGGTGGCCGGGAATCGGCCTGCGATTCCCGACGCCGAAGGCGTCTCCTGCGGATCTTGGAGGCCTGGGGCGGCGAGCCACGGTACAATAGGGGAAATTCCTATTGCTAGGGTACCTTTTTCTCAATTCGAAAGAGGTTTGCATGAGACTTTTATACATACCACCATGCGGCGCAGCAGTACTCTTGGCATTATTAGCCTCCCTTGCCAGTAGAGGCGCGAGGCTGATCACCACCTTTCCGATGGCATCGTTAGCGGAGTACGTGTCATGGTCCATGAGTCGCAGTTGGAGAGGCTCATCTTGAAGCTCTGATTCGTCCACCTGGAAGAAATGGGAGGGATAAGAAACAGTCGTGGCATGAACATTTTTCGTACTGTGATGATGATACAGGATTAGTCTATACATTATTCTGGGCATGTCTTCAAGTTTCCATATTACAGTCATATTGGTGCTCTAGAAAAGTCTACATGAGTGACGATACAAGTACAGTACAGTACCCTGGACGCCGCTACTATATCTTTCCTGGGTGTGACTGACACTGGCATGGTCACCATCAGGGATTTTAAATTTTATAACACAAAAAAATTGTCGCTAATTTGTCGAAATTTGTCACTAAATATCAGAATTTGTCGGTCACTAGTACAAAAGTTATCAAGAGTTTATAGGTGGCCGATCTTTGGAGCATCTCCCAGCTTGGCTCAATTGAATCTCAAAGCTTGGGCACCTGGTGAACATCTGTTTTCTTCCAAATTTTGTCGCTAATTACATATAGTTCCTTGCTCTTGTTTCATGTTTATAATTTTATGTATATCTGTTATTTATCTAATATATATATATATATTTATATAGGTAATTATATGCTTTATGTATCTGTGTATCTGTTGTATATGTAAATGGTACACCACTGACTACCTGCAGTATTGTTCGCCAAGTCACAGATTTAGTCGGGTCTTGTAAAAGATATAATAAGTTCAATTTTTATGTATGGTCCAAAAGTTTGATCAACGATTTTTCGTTAACTCTTCGATCTAGCTCTTGGACTAAACATAAACATTGAGATACTCCCCAGATCGGCCACCTATAAACCCTTAAATTTAGAACCAGTGACCTACAAATTCTGATATTTGGCGACAAATTTCGACTAATTAGCGACAATTTTTTTGTGTTATCAACATTAAAATGTCTGATGGTGGCCATGCCAGGGTCAGTCACACTTTTGCTGGATAACTAAGCTTTCTTTCTAGCTCAGTATGAGCTGTTTGTTTATAAACTTATAGTCGAGCTGACACGATAGTCTGCTTGTTGAGAACTACTCTAGGCTGTAGGCGTTACGTAGTTTCACAGTCTAGATAAAGTGGTTTCAAGTTTTATACTCTAAGGCAGCTTTTGCCAAACCTGGCGATCAACTAAGGATAAATCGTATTCCAAAAGCAGCTGATCGAACCTTTCTTAACTTAAAAGATAACTAGAATTACAACCTAGTTACTGGGGTATCCCAGTAACTAGGTTGTAATTCTAGTTATCTTTGGTAAGACTGGTTATCAGAATTTTTTGGGCTTCTGACGACCCAAACGACTGTCAAAGATCCACGAATGACAGCCGGGACCAACGACTTAACGTGCTTTCCGAGGCACGAAGGAACTAAAAAATCATCCACTAATGGTTCACGTGTTCCTTCTTGCTATGTTTAACATTAATTCGGTGTTTATTCAAAGGGAACATAATAACAGTTCTTATTGGCAAACAATGACCATCATTCCTGTTTTGATAGACATTGTATTAACAGATAAATATTGTTTATTCGTGCAACCGGTCTAAATAGAGCGGAACGTGCGAGATTATTTCGGATTTATAGTTTTAAACGCATCTCCAAGGCCATTTGGAAGTTCATGAGGTTTCTATATTTAATTCTATTTAGGTTTTGTTTGGATTTTGCGTGGATTCTCGTGTTGACAACGACGTGTGCCATCCGGTCTATGAGTAAGAACAGTCGCATCCCACGTCGCACTTATGGGGGACAGGGATCGCGGAAGTACTCTATAACGGGGGGGCAAACTGCTTTGGACACCCCCTTCCAAAAACATTATACTCTCTCCGACAATTTTTCTTACGTACAAGCGCTTTTTCGTTTAAGAAAAAACAAAGTTCTGTCAAGGTTTCTCTGTGCTACAGAGAAACCTTCTTTACCAGGTAGTAAAATTGGAGGGGGCGCGCCCCCCTTTTAATTTTAGGAGGGGTATTTGACCCTTTCTGCCCAATTATGTCATCTTCGTGGTATAATTTAGGTTCTTACATAATATTTTCATTTTCACTACCAAATGACGTGAACAAAAACATTTTACGATCGCAGTTTCCAGAAAATATTATGCGCGCATCAGACACGTAGAAAACATCTCGCGAACTTACATATGTGTTGAAAAACAAACAATGTTTAGTGAGAATAGAGGATATTATGGTCTAAAAATACATGGTGTTTTCGTGTAACTGTCGTAGAAAGAGTAAATGTTATTTATTAATCCAGCTGAGTAGAGTAAGGCATCGGCTTGTGCAGTATTAACAGCATAATCTGATTTGGCAGGGGGTGTTCCAATAAATTATACGTGCTGTCACTGAAACGCTTGAAACTGGCCAAATCGCAGTAAGGGTGTCGCGCGTTTCGTTTCGACCTTACTGAGGACAGTGACGATGACAGATGGCTTGGTATTAAAATACAGCGTTAATTGTTTTCTCAACTGCGCCTCTTCCCTAATAAAACAAGATTAAAACATCATAATTATTATTCATATTCTAATCTAAACCATCCCAAATATAAAACTGCGCAAAAAACCGGGCGTCTAATAAAACCCCATTTGGCGTCCATCCAAATCAATATTGAATCATTGGATACACACATTGTGGAAATGCACAAACAAATAGTCCGTAGACGTGCGCCAGACGTGGACACGAGATACTGGCAACCGATGGCACATGGCAAACGACGATGTGACGTCATTGTCAACGACGCCAAATATTTTGGCACGTTGCGACGATTATGAAAATTGTGAGCGGATATTCGGAGTATGTTGGGTCCTCTTTATCTATACAATAGCTTTTGGGCGCAAGGTCTGCTATATGGATGATTTTTTATATCTTCTTCGCCTGTGGTGTCGATATAAGCATAAGATTGCAGTCCTTTCGCTGTTATTTTACTCCTGACACCAACCTTATCAACGAGAATAAAGATCACTGTCATGGAAAATCTGAGGGAAAATAACTGTGACTGGACATGCAGTGATGGTGATTAGCCAGTCAGCAAAGTTGGTAGAGGGCTGACTGACTACCCAGTACCCAGAACCTGGACGAAAACTTAAATTAACGCTATTCGTGATGAGGTTTATTAAGCCATCTTTGAAGCATTGCTGCTTATGGACAACAGTAGGAATGGGTAATACGATGTCAACTTTTTCCACCGTTCTGGCTGCTTCTTTTGCAGCACGACTGTACTAATACACAGGACTTGCACCAGTTCCTATACATTTTTCGCAGGCATGATTTCGGCGAGACCATGTATGTAAACAGGAGCATATTTTCATGATTTCATGTTATCATTATTGAGTAAATGTCTACGCAACAAACTGATAGATAAAATCATTCTGTCAAATCTCTCGAGTAACAACGCCCACAGAAAGAGATTAGCTCTTCTATTCTTAGCCGGAAACCGTCACATGGGTTTATTGTATCAGCTGTTTTTAGTAGGTGTGTTTTACATTGTTAGTAGACTATTACAGGTCGTAAAACACGTTCGAAGGCCGCCGTTGACACCTCTTTGGTCAATTAATTTGAATGTTTCTTTGTTTTTCAGCTCGTTAGCATTGTTGTCGCTTTTCTTTTGTTATTGTTTACAGTTCTGCTGGCTTACTACTGGCGTGTTCGAGTTCTGTATGAAATCGATTTTGAAGCGCAGTAAGATCTGTCAGCCTGCATAATGGGCTGAACAATAACTATGACGTATCACGGAATCAGTAAAGCTGATTACTGAGTTACGAGTTCAGTGATACTAAGCGACGTCTCCGAGATCGCAATTACCTACCTAACAAGCCTATCAACCATTGAATTTTTCAGCTGCTAGTTTACTTCTTTCTTCTGTAGGGAATTAGATAATATAGAACTAACGACTTCCTTCCTTGTTGGTCTTATGTTTGCAAGCGCAAGTTCTGCTGAGCCGCTGAGCGGAGTCTTCACTTGTGGAGTTTTGTAGTAAAAAATTACTTTAAAAAGTTTTTTAAAGTAATTTTTTAAGAATTGTTTAGTGACTAACAAGTCACTAAACAATTCTTTCATTGGAAAATACATTCAAAAGCTAATTGGAGATCTAGTATGTGTGGCAGACAATCATGTTGTAATGTTTCCTAAATATTACTAATCGTTCTTGTTCTAGTTACCAAAAAAAAACTTTTTAAAGTAATTTTTTTTCACATTCATGTGCATATTTGGCTGACATATTTTTTTAATTGATCAATTAAGAGTTTTATCTGGCATGTAGAAGTCATTGAAGAGATTAACCTTTTGACCAAGGGTAAAAGAAGTCTTTATCAAAACATTGTGAGCATATTGTAAGACTCAACTGATTGATATAATACTTTGGACACAGTGTTTTAATTATTCAAAGCTAGAATATTTATTTACTGTAGGTACTTACTTATCATTCAAAAAGTAATTGATACAGTTTTCCTTCATTACATTTTATAGATCATACTTTGCTAGACTATTCTTTATTGTAATTCTATAATTGGATTGATTAATTTAATTAGCTACATACACAAATTGAAACTTGATACCAGGGTTATTTATTACGGAGCTTCGGTTCCGGTTCCGAAAGGTCGGAACTACCGAATAATTTTACACCTCCGATTCTGATAATTTTGAATCGGAGTTATACCGAAGTTCGAAACGCAGCGATGCACGTGACTAGAGCGCGTATAAACAAGTTTTAACTCGTCGCCAGTGTAATTTTAGTTTATTTTATACACGCTCGCGCTTGAAGTCTCAGTTTATTGTTTTGTTTGTGGATGTTATCGCTAATATTTTTGACTGATTAAAGAGATTGAATTATACTTCAATTATTTCAGTAAGCCTTCCCGTGTTCCCATAAAACATCTTTCTTCTACTTCCAGCTTCGACTCCGGTTCCGGTTCCGTTTCCAATAAATCAAATTTATAACCTCCGATTCCGGTTCCGGTTCGTGTAAAACGACTTTCGTAACATCCCTGCCTGATACAAATGATGCATATTTTAAAATAAAGTTAAGAATCGACACTAAACTGAGCAACAATATTCCTGTTCCACATAAATTGAGAATTTAATTTACTTATGTTCTATATATAATAAATTAAATTGTCTAAATGTAAATTAAAGAATCTTTATTTCTTTCAACTATCATATATTATTGTAGTCCACCCTGGACGAAGGCCTCTCTAAAGCTGCACAATGCCTGGTTCCTTGCTACATACCTATTTCAATGACAATTTTCTTCTTTAGTCATTCAGTTAAGGCTGTATTACAGAACCTGACTCAAGAATTACTAAAATCTAGTTTCAACGAATCATATGGCTTTAAACGAGTCTTACGTAATGCTTGAGTTTTGAGTGAGGTTCTGTATGGGCCTTAGTTCAGAACATTCATAGTAATACAATGGTTCTTTAATGAAGAATGTAAGTACATAAAAAATACGCCTTCGCTAAAAAAAGGCCATGTACGTGTCGGACCATGCACAACACAATGATGGGTTCCGTAGTTGGGATGAATTCATAAGTAAATGTTTATGTGTTCTGTCCGTTTTTGGGTCACAAAAATTCATATGTGTACCAAATTTCAACTAAATTGGTTCAGTAGATTCGGAGCAAATTGGCAGTAACAGATGGACAGCCAGCCAGCCAGATAGACAGACAGACACACAAGTGATCCTATAAGGGTTCTGTTTTTCTTTTTGAGATACAGAACCCTAAAAACTGAATTATGAAAGTGTGGGATGAGAGTTGCTTATTTTAATGGCACTTTTTACTCTTTTGCTCTTTTTAATAACCGGTATCACTAGAGCTTTCAAGCTTTTAGTTGAGTCTGTTGATTTGTTATGACATATCAATTAATCTGCCAATATCTTGCAGGTACTTGAATATAACCTAGATTTTTACCATCTATTTGTTTAAATAACAGTTCAAATTGTTTATGGGCTCTGCATAATTTTTATAGTTTTTATCCAGATTATTTATTTTGCTAATAATTCCTCAATTTTCCAAGCAATATTTTGGTATGTTTCTGCAAACAATTCTGACTATAACTTAAGTTACAATAATTAAGAAAGCATAAAATACTGCAGGTGAAATACAATTAAGTTTTTTTTTGTTATAATGACATAATAGGTTTGAATCAAATAAGAATATTTTCGGAAAACATATGAATAACTTTTTTCTGTTATTTTTACACATTATTTTCAAAAATCATGAATAAAAACCACCTGTTTGTGTCAGTAAAAAATTGTTTTGATAAACACTGGCCACAAAATGTTTGTTATGGAAAGGGCAACATGAGAGACAGCCATATCAACTAGCAAACTTCCCTCATGAAACAATGAAGTGAAAAAAAAAAAAAAATAATAATAATTTACCTCAAACCTATACCATTCAGTGTTGTTCCAGTGAGGGTTCAACGACTTGCGACAGACATCAGTCTTGTGCGTGATACTGCCGAACTTTATCTCCACGAACGCGTCCGTAGTATCACTCGCCCGGTCCATCACCGGGAGGTTCCGCCCCGCTAACACCTTCACCTTTATCTTCCCTGGCATTTTCACTTATTTACACCCACACTTAACACTTAAACAACAATTTAATAATCCAATACAACCACTACGACAACATTATACAGTCTATTATCACCTCTTTCACACAGATTAGCACTTCTGAAACTCCCTAATCAGTCCGAAAACACAGCTAAATATCTTATCAGTACATTGATTTGTATAGATCACTGATATGTGATACGGTTATTTCAAGCTTGCAGACACTAGCCAACCTTTGTAAAGACTACATTATCACACGAAAAATAAGTTATTACAAAATGAAAACATCGTTTCGTTAAGATATTACACACAAAATATTCGCGCACCGAATCACATTTAATTACGCGTTTGTGTTATAAACACTGCACCTTGGAGCGCCCCTGCTGTATCTAAATGTTGTTCTAAAAGTATTCTGTTGGTTTATTAATAGACAAAATGTGATATTTTATAAATAAAATCGGCGAGACGAACGACACGCACCATCACAAACAGTGTCAAACGAAATGTCAACAAAGGGCGCGTTTGGTTTCACGTTCAAAATAACAATTTCACCACTAGTGTAAATATTTCATAAATATTTTTATAAAAAATGCTAATAATAATCTGTAAGATCAGAATAAAATAATAAATTATTACCGGGTACAAAAACGAATAAATTGTGTAAATAAAAATGTTGTAACACAAGAAGTTTTAACGGTCGTCGCGTTTAATGAAACGAAACGGTAGGGACGCACGGTAGCGTGTGAATCTGCTAAACAATTTATTTCTCTGACTATACCTACTTACAATACAAAGAGCACGCCTTTCCTCTATTACTCTACATGGCATATGCGTTTATTCAGAGTTGGTTATGTTTCACAAATTACTCGGAAACGAAATAAAAATACTGCGAGAAAAAAAATGTAAGTCTGATCGATCACATTCACGAATGTAGATACGTATTTAGAGGAAGTGCTTCAGATCACGGGCAAATTTACCTTGTTAAAATTGTTTAAAAATGAAAAGGCTGTATAAGGCCAGTACTCACATTTATCTTTAGGAGATCTAGCGATATAAGGTTCGCAATGGCACAAAAACAATAATATAATAAAACAACAAATAATCATCGATCAATTAATTTTATTACACAATATTTGCAGTCTTATTTTCATAAACTATACATTAACATTCATTCACAATATTTAGTATTATGTTTTTAAACACCGAGGTTCACAGAACTAAATGGTATCTATAATGATTACTTTATACATACAGTAAGATGGGCCATTTAAAACATTACTGGGCCATAGGTTATTTTTTTTTTTGGCTTTTAAATAAACCAATTCCACACATCATTATTTTTTGACAGATGACAAGAATGCGTAAAAAAACTAGGTGATATTATGGCAACACATAATTATACACATCAAGTTCAATCCGCATTCGCATTAATGTCAAACACACCAATAAAATTGCACCATTCATTCCTTAGTTGCCTATCTAACTTAACAGTTTTAAACAGCCACATATTACTGTAATCATGACTTACAATATAGTGATAATAATTAAGAGCTTAATTACTAGTTGAGCCTTGCTTAGGCTGACATGGATGACTTGACAGAAAAATACTATAGTTACAAGATTTACAGCTTTGACGTCACAGACGCACTATACAAAAAAAAAACATTATAATAGAACAATAATAACATAGTTTCGCTTTAAAATCAGAAATATACAAAAGCTAAAATAAACTATTAATTAGTGAACAAGTATGTCTTTAATGTATCAAGTAAATATCTTGTATGAAATAGTGTATAATGGTATGAAAATCTACTGCGTGACCAGAGCTGCTTTTATTTACCAAGATATATTGGGCGCACTGTACCAAATCATTTTGACTTTTATCTTAACGAAATAATAAGACAAGTCATTTTAAACGAATTCTTATAGTAATTGCAACAGAAATATTACAAAATCCGTTTTGAACCTTCAGCCTAACCTATCCTAGTGCATTACACGCATCCCGAATTGCCTTCCATTCAATGAATTCAAGCCGCCTTTAGATTCCCGTATCAAAAATATACATACCAAAATAACTATCACCCCTAGAGCACGCTTGGCAGGGGTGTACTTACATACAGCATTCTTAGTTTACTAAATATCGTTCAACCATCAAGATAACCACACACCCTTACTATCCATAAGTCCAGTTTCTGAACATCTGCATAGCTATTTACAACCCTTCGACAAGCTTCCGTGGCGAATCAAACAGGAATACATACAGGGTGTAGAAAGATCCATCATATGGTCGTTACCTACGCATTCTGAATCTGAATATCAAATTAAGTAGCAATGAGCAAAAGTGACTTCTGAGTTTGATTCGGCCTTTCTTCTCAGATTAGTCGGATAGGAAAGTCATTTTTTTTTTTTTTTATTGAAAATTTCTTTAGGCTCGTTGGCCATTTTGGAGATGGGACTAAAACATTGATTTCGCGACCTGTTACCGACACCGTGGAGTAAAAGACACCAACGCGTTGATTACCGCCGTGCGTGAAGTAAAAGACATCAACGCATTGATTACCGCGGTGCCAATTTTTTTTCAAGTTTTCACTTCTGTCGGTACTCCCGGAGTGCCACTGTTTTTTAAACATGATTGACGTGTAAAAGTGTTTGTACAAACCTACTTACAGAAATAAATAAAATCATTTATCAATCGCTAGGAAACGACTTTTAATTTTTGGTGTGAAAAATCGCTGTTGACGACAGCGCGCAATGTAACACACGCAAAAAAAACATTGTGATTATGGGGGTCCATAATCACAATGTTTTGCGTTGATAATAATCACAATGTTGCATACCCATGCAACGGTTCAGAAGTTGCGGGGGTATTATAAGAAACTCGACTTTCAATATCTCTGTAACTAGAAGGTACCCAGCCAACCTAGTATAGCATAGTACAAAAAAAAAACACGGACATGTGACCCTCGCCTTCGTTAAGCGTTTTTTTTCACCCGCTATTTGGAAATTCGTAAATAGGTGCTTTTACCTACATCTTTGACAATGTACGACTGGATTTTGAACGTTTCTAAATGAAGAAATTGGCCTTCAGATAATCTGTTAAAGTGTAATTTTCGACACGGAAGCCTGTTAAATGAATTTGAGTAACTATGCTGATCAAGTTTCTGCTGTCAAATCTCAAATTATCATAAAATAATCTTATATGGTTCAACTTCTGAAACTAAAGCCTCTTCTTGGTGAAAGAAAGAGGGACAGAAAGCCTAAATCTTTGGTGAGTCAGGTTTTATAAAACCAGCAAGTCCAACAACATATTATAAATATGGATAGCTTGGAAGCCATTTTGGCCAAAATTTACTTATGTGCATTTTGGCTTTTAAAAAACCATTATAAATGCCAAGTTAATATGATAGTTATTTGAAAACAGATAACTTTGAAGAAGCACTCAGAAACCGGAATAACATGCAAATGAGTCGTCTTACAAATTAATTCGTACTATGACGTCGATGTAGGATACAGTTTAGAAATACAGATGAACATAACATTAAAGGAAGCAACATGATTGCGTAACACTATCAATGGCAATAGCTTTCAGTTAGAATGTAAATATTGCACCAATTATAATTTATAGTCCGCATTGACAAAATTGGCAGACTGCAAGCAGCAGACACTTTATTACGTCCGTGACGTCGGCTTACCGGTTTTGCGAACTCTCGCTCGCCAGTCAGCACCTTAACTTTTGAGCTGTTGCCGCAATGTGTTATAAAATTTAGCTGTTAGTTAAGTCAAAACATAACCCTCTTCTAGGGCAGTCGGGTAAAAAGTAAATCAAAGAGTAGTCATTGTCAATCCTGAGATTCTAATCTAATAAATAGACACTGAATTATAGTTATTGTAGTAATAAATGCAAAATTGTGCAATCTAAATGACAGAGTACATACATGCTTTTTAATTAGAATCAATTCTGTTAATCTGACATAATTACGGTTATAATATCGTTGGCACATCATTAGTTAACAATATCATGCTCACAAAAATTATGTGATTTGGTGTCTTCGTAAAAAGATGATAAGCTTTATTGTGTGCGCATGTTTTTATTTGATTTCTACTACTCAATTGGATTAGTTTTCATTCCGCTATTTGTTTTGGAGAGCTAACTCTAAGCATTGCTTTCCTGTATTTACAACTGGCGTGGTAACTGCCTCTGTGGTTAAGTGGTTAGACCACATTCTCAGACCCAGAGGTCCCCAGTTCTGTTATCAGTGACATCAAAATTTTCTGCTTGGTTTGGTTGGTGGTTTGTTCTAAGTCCATCATCTTATCTAAGTAACAACATTGTTAACAGCATTGTAATGTTTCGGCAGTTAGAGGTAAGATAGCCAGTTCCTCTGTGAGGATTCCGGGTGAAGCTCGCTTCCACCTTCGGCCTGATCATCACTTACAATCAGGTGAGATGCAGGCCAAGAGATTCCCCGTTGTGGATAAAAAAAAACAATAAAGGAATTTTAAAAACAATCGGTACTAGCGCGTATCGCCATAGGACATTTTATGAATAAATCCTTGTATTTTGCCAGTATTTCCAGGAGCACCCTTCAAACCAGCACAACAAAAGCTTACATCTATTTACGAAGACTAATAAACTATTACTAATATCGGTGGGTAACTATAATTAAATGGTAATGTAATTCAGACATGCATATTAAATATAGCCTAAAGTAAGAGGATAAAGCTGATTGCCCGGGCAATTCCGGTTCCCGCGGTGTTTGCCCTTATATTATATAGCCTAAGGTCCAATACATGGGGTCGATGCATTATATCTACCAATTAACGATAAATAAGGCCGTAACTAAAATTAACGATAAGCTTATAGCTTTAATACTACTTTCACATGTTTAGTTTAATTTTAAATACATTTAGATGGTGGAATTATAAGCAAAAATACGGTTAATATATTATTATTATGTTCTCTGACCCCTTATTTGTTGACACGTACTATTAGTGTTATGTTACTAAACAACTACTTAAATATTATATTGCCATGTATATAGAGAAAGGTCATTGTTGATATACTGCAGGCTTAGTGGACTGTAGATTTGTTGACCATTTTTTATTTTGATAAGTACCTGGTATTTGTTGAAAGACCTACAGTGTCCTCCCATACCTACCTAGTAACACGGTTATTTTAAAATATTGTAAAAGCCAATTATTTTTGAAAGAGTAACCGTGGAGTTTCTTGCCGGCTCTTCTCCATAGGAAACGAGCAATTGGAACTTCTGACGTTTCATAAGTGCCCATCCATGTAGGTTTATGTGAAATATTTTGAATTTTAATTAGCTTGGTATCATATTCAAGCAAATAATGTCATCTAATTAGTCACACCACAAGTTACAGAATACGTGTAGTACTAAACGAATTTATTTGAAAGAAAGAAAGAAAAAACGTTTATTTGCGGTAAACATGACGCAAAAAAGAGTTTAAAATACAAAAATGAGAAAAGGTTGGTAAATAACCGACGGTTCGGAATCATGTTGATACCCTTTTAACTTAAGGGGGGAAGCGTCAGGGTAGCCCGCGAAATTCAAATTTTCTTACGTTTTTTGCATTTTGCAGGTCAGTGTCAGGTTTTATGTTGATTAAAATATGATTCGCGGCCGTAACAAATATGGCTTTACTCAATTATAATCATTACAATCAGCAATACAACTCCATAAGTTAGCAAAGGTGTCAAATGTCATAATTTCATGAAATCATGACATTGGACACCTTTATCTTCTTCTTAATCACTATTGCTGATTGTAATGATTATAATTGAGTAAAGCCATATCTGTTACGGCCGCGAATCATATTTAGATCAACATACAACATGATACTGACCTGCAAATTGCAAAAAACGTAAGAAAATTTGAATTTCGCGGGCTACCTTGAGGCTTTCGCCTTAATGTAATTTTTAAAAATGGGAGGAAAGCTGCTAAAGTCGCAGCTGCGAAAATAGTTTTACAGCTCTATATAGTTCACACGGAAATCAAAACAACAATAAAATACTTAGTTCTGAATTAAAATTATTATAAAGATAAATCTAATAATTGTTGGACATGGAAATTAGCATTCGTTTGTATTCGGAAATCCGATGAAACCCGAGGGATATTAAGAAAATAGTCAAGACTTTACAGAGGCGAAGGGCGACTTGGCCGGTTTTACTACTGACATGCAGCTGGCGCTCACGCATATTTAACTACTTTGGAAACAAAACCCCGTGCACACAATGACCACATCTGTTTAACGACCCTTTTTTTGTAGTTAAGCGATACTATAGCGGCCGAGCGCTGCAAGCAGGAATAGTCCTTATGGTGTTCAGAAGATAACACTAGATTTCTCCAAATTCGATGACTCACATAAACATGGACCTTTCTCTACAAACATCTACGGCTTACCATCCCATTTTCTTCACAAGAAAATGTCGACAGTCGAAATTCGATACATGATATAAACTGTCACAAATAAGAGGCGTGTACTTACTGAGTCTTGATTCAAAACAGATCTGACCTCGATCTTCCTAGCTACCTGTTTATTTTTCCTTGATTTTTTTGAGCATCTTTTCGATATCATGACTCCCTGTTGGGCTAGGACGTTTGAGTTTATGCTTCGCTGATAATTTGGGTCTGTAGCTTTTGACGGGAGTGTTATTGGGAACTGGGAACACGTCTGGTTTCGAATGACCCCCCAGTCCGTCATAGGAGATTTCCATTTCACGTGGAACGTTATCACGGGATGAGATCTCCATACCGCTCTTTTTGTGAAAGATGCTGTGTTTTGTGCTGATGGCGTTTGATTTTTCTCCAGCACGTTTCTTGTTCGCGTTCTTTACTGCATTTAGGTAAAGTTGTTCTGTTGGCTGGAAAGAAAGTAGAAGATTGATTTATTTGTAAATAAAAGTACATTACGAAAATATACTACTTATATTTTAAATCTAAAATAATTATCATGTTTTGGAAGAATAAGCCGGTGTCCAAAATTTTTTTTTGTCTCTCTTTTATTTTATTAAGAAATATTGAACACGTATTTTTTCTTTTTTGTCGTAATCAAAAGATTACGGCGATACATTGAGTTAAAATGTGGCATGACGACACGCCTTGCTAGATTTAATACTGCGTTATGACGTAGCGAGACCCCACTCCCCAACTTTAATGCGTTTTAACTAAGTTATTTTTTATTATTACGATAAAGCAAAAAATACGTGTCTAATATTTATTTATTATCTGACTGACTGACTAAATAGAATTTCTTTCTTTTGACCCAGGCATCATGCCTATTCTAGATAAAGGATTCTAATATATTTTTAACGCCTAATATTATTTAAATTAATAGTATTAAACTTACTTTCGCTTTTTCAGGCAGCTTCAATGGCGCACGTTGCAAGGCCGCTAGGGATAGCACACTGCCCTGTTTCAAGCTCAAGTACGGAGAGTCTGAGTTCTCTATGTTGTTCACCAGCTCATTCTGAAAATAAAATAAATAAACATACATAAAGTTTAAGCTTTTTCAAACTACAGAACACCACATCCTTATACAAGGTGGAGGCAATACGACTATAAATTTAACTTTAATCTTCTTTGGAACAAAAACACATTTTACAAATTGATTGCGTACGTAAATAGGTACATTAGTTACAAAACTGTGTCGCAGCTAATATAGCCCACCTCCAAGAGGGAGACAACAGCGTTTCAGATTCCAGAAATGAAAATACAGTAGGGATTAAAAAAGGATAATAACAAATATTAAAAAAAATATAATAGTAAAAAAGTGGCAGAAGTGAAAACTTGAACAAGATCGCCTTGGTGGAAGAAAAATACTTGTATAGAACATTGATCCGTATCTTAATATAATAAAGAGCACAATCGCGTTTACAAAAATAAGGTTTCAGTGGTGCCGATTCCCTTGTTCACAATTTAAACTAAATTTAAGTTCACTGCATCTTTTTCTTTCTATTTCATTAAGAAAAGGACAGAAGATAAATTTTAGTTTAGTCCTGTCAAATTAATCAGCGCCTGTCACTACTCCATACAAGTTTAGACGTGATTAAAAACTTGCCTACTAAAATTACGTCAATTTACGTCAAGCGCTGATTAATTTGACAGGACTAAACTAAAATTTATCTTCTGTCCTTTTCTTATTGAAATAGAAAGAAAAAGATGCACTGAACTTAAATTTAGTTTAGTTTGTGAACAAGGGAATCGGCACCATCGTCGCGAAATCAATGGTTTAGACCAGGGATTCCCAAAGTGGTCGATATCGACCCCTTGGGGTCGATATCGGTTTCCTAGGGGTCGACATAAACGAAGTCAGAATGAAAAATAACACTCTGTAGCAGCTGTTTTAAGTTAGCGGACCATTATGAATAAGGGGGTTGATCTTAAAAGTAGGTAATTTGGCCATGGGGGTCTGAGGTAACAGTTCATTTTGGAAAAAGGGTCACTTGTTCAATATTTTGGTCAATAGTTTGGGGATCCCTGGTTTAGACCCATCTTAAAAATTTCCTACGCGCCTGAAGAAGTTTTCACTTCAAAAACTAAAACAGAAAAAAATTAAAATACATAGTAAAAAAAAATAGTAAACAATTCAAATAGAGAAAAATTAAAATGGTTAAAAATAAAATTGGTAAGTGCACAATGTTTTGCATGTGGGAGTGTTGTATGTGAGTGTAGTGCGTGTCTGTGAGTGTAGACTGTGCTATTGTGTGTATCTTCGTTTCCAGTCTGCATACAAAAATTTAATCAAGTACATTCAATAGTTTAGTCAGTAGAGTCCCTCATTGGTCTAGTGGTCGCAAACGCTACTGCAGAGTATGAGAGTCATGAGTTCGATTCCCAGAATTGGGCAAAATGTTAATGGATTTTTCTATATGGAATTTCTCGGTAGCAGCCCGGAGTCTGGATTAGTGCCCGGTTGGCAATAGGCTCGCCCCCTATTACATGGGACTTAAACATAACTGGCGAAATGTGGGTGTACTATAGGTACACCTCTGCCTAACCCTTCGGGGAAACAAGGCGTGATGTTATGCTATGTTACTATAGCTATTCGGCTGATCGGCAAAACCCATAGTCGGCTATCAATACTATTTCGTTTTTTTTGAAAAAAACACTTTTTAGGGTCTCGTATCTCAAAAGGAAAAAAAACGGAACCCTTGTAGGATCACTCGTGTCTGTCTGTCTGTCACAGCCAATTTGCTCCGAATCTAATAGAGCGATTAAATTGAAATTTGGTACACATGTATTTCTGTGACCCAAACACGAACGTGTAACGTAAATAAATGAATTTTGAATATGGGGGTCAGTTTTGGGGGGAAAACAAGAAAATAAAAAATAAAAAGTTTTGCTAACTACATCGTGTGACATATCAAATGAAAGGCTTTGTTGCGGAAACCTTAATATTTTTTTTAATTGTTTTAAAATTAATTATTTAAAGATATTAAGAAAGTTTATGAAAATTTACCATTCCCCCCTTATCTCCGAAACTATTGACCCTATAATTCTGAACAAAAAAACACTACAAAGTGAAAATAACTTTAATTTCGGAAGTCGGTGTCTTTGGTTTTGAATTTTCGTTCTTTGTCACCGACTTCCGAAATTAAAGTTATTTTTCACTTTGTAGTGTTTTTTTTTTGAAGTCGGTTGTTTTTTTTTTTGTAAAAAGTTTTTATTTTTCACTTTTTAGTTGTGGTACCTACCCCACACAAATTCGAATACCACTACCTGCTATGTAAATAACAGTGACAAGAAGTTATCATAATATCATCTACATACTAAGTGGGAAAAAATACGTATAATTGAAGCTAACTCAAAAACTACCCAAGCAAAGTTAATAAAATTTATATGGGACCACCTCTGAAGTATGATCTACCAAACAAAAAAAGAATCATCAAAATCTATTCATAATTGGCGGAGTAATCGCGTAACAAACATACAAAAAAAAAACATACAGACGAATTGAGAACCTTTGGAAGTCGGTTAAAAATACAGAGAATCGTTCTTTACTCATAGATTACAGGAAAACCTATACGAAGTTTATGGTCTCAAAGTAACATGGAAAATCTCTCAATATTGTGAGTACAAACTTACATTTGCAGTTAGAATGTATGGGAGGGCTTGTTAAGTTTGTTCTTGGGATAAATTCATCACAAGGCCGGTTTTTTTCATTTCGATTCTAGGACTTAATTGATAGTTCCAAAATAATCTGTTTTGTTTTGTCAGTGTTTTCATTTACTGTCATATAGCTGTCTCCACATTGTATATTGGCGTGTGTTAGCTGACATATGGCCAATAATTTATTATTTAAATTATGTTTTGTGTTGCATAATGTAAATTATTTTGCATACTATTGTTTAGAATCATTTTTTTTTCAACTTGAACAGACAGCTGTGCTGCTGGGGAGTTTGTTGCACCACTTCTTTGTGGAATTGGTGAAGGGCGGGCGTTTTGGGGGACTGTCTTATGTAATTTAGACGTCCGAAAAGTGCTGATTTTCAGCCTAGTTTGAATAAATGACTTTTGAATTTATACTTCTTTTGCTTAGTCGTTCATAGACGTTACATTGCTAATATAACACGTACCTGACCTTATCAAGGACATCTAAACAAATATTATAACATTTTTTATGTGTTTCGTCTTAAAAACCTAAGAAACGATTTGTTTCGGTTACGTTCGAACGGAACGATATAAAAACGTTTTTGAAGAACAAAATTTTAATCGTTCTCCGTTAACGAAACGTTTTTTAACCTTATTTTTTTTCCATTTTTGGGTTGATCGATAGAAAACTCGAAACACAACCCTTACGGCAAGCGCATTGGAATCAACCATGTAATGAAATGAAGATAAGGTACAATTTAACTAAACAAGTTTATGCTTGCGCGCCCCGTGTTTTGGCGGAATAAACGTTCTCATTTCGTTTTCGTTCCGATCAAAATGTTATACAAAGAACTGTTAAACGTTTTAAAAACGTTATTTTAAATAACGTTTCTGAGCCCTGCATTTTATTCATCCTCTTTATATGTGTTACCAAACCATCTAAGCACTAAGCATAATTCATAATCAGCCGCAGTTCCCACTGCTGGGACACAGGCCTCCTCTCGGTGAGAGGGAGTGGGCCGTAATCCACCACGCGGGCCCAGTGCGGGTAGATGTCACATATCTTTGAATTTTTGCCACGGTTTCCTCACTATCTTTTCCTTCACCGTTTTGACAGCAGTGGTGATGAAATTAATCATTTACACAAAGTAAACTGTCTTGGTTCGAACCTACGACCTACAACTCGTAAGTCGCGGCCGTTACTACTGGGCCACCACTGCTCTCATAGTGCATAGTTCTAATGCACACAAAAAAAAAGTGGTAGCACTCCGGGAGTGCCGACAGAAGTGAAAACTTGAACAAGATCACCTTGGTGGAAGAAAAATACTTGTATAGAACATTGGTCCATAACCTTATCTAAATAAAGAGCACAATCGCGTTTACAAAAAATAATACTTCCGAAACCTTTAAAGTAAAATACTTGCATCGAAAATTTATCCGTAACTTAATATAAATAAAGAGCATAATCGTGTTTATAAAACGTTTAAAGTAAAAATACTTGCATAGAACATTGATCCGTAACGTAATATAAATAAAGAGCACAATCACGTTTACAAAAATGAGGTGTCGCCATGGTGTCGCGAAATCAATGGTTTAGTCCTATCTCAAAAATGCCCAACGCGTCTAAAGAAGTTTTCACTTCAAAAAAATCCGGATGTCCTGACCCGGGGAACGACCGGGTTAGGATTTCAAATTTATACCATTAGTTCCGAAACCTATCAAAGTATGACTATGGTTGGCTATAAGAGTAGGGGAAGACCAAAGAAACGATGGATGGACTTTGTGGAAGATGATATGGAAGAGGGGGTGACGACGGCTTATAGAGATAGATCTATGGAAGAAGACATTTTGCACCGACTAAATTGAGGACACAGGCAAGAGGATCAAGAAGCTTCCATCTTCTGTTCCTAGTACATTCATCCTCAATGTTCTTGATACTTCGCGAGCCAGTCTTACCTGTTTCCAGTACAGCTTGACATTGGCCCTGACGTTATCAGAGAACTGTCTTTCATTTTCCCTTTCTTTTTTCTCCACATTCTTCATTCTTATAATAGCTTTTATTTTTCTTTTCATTTCGTTGTATCTTTTCAGCTTTTTCTGCTCATCATCTTTTTCATTCGTTGCCTGATTCATCCTCGTGGCTTTAGAGCACAAGACGTTGAGCCAAGCAGCTTTTTTCTTTCGTTCCAAATCTTTAATATCACCATCTATGCAATCATTCGCCCCCCTATCATTTTCCGTCTGCGCCAATGGACAATGTATTATCATAATTAAACAATGTATATAGTATATAGAATATTATGGTTAGATTAGATGGTGTTGTTGTTGTTGCTTATGATAACATGCGCCATTTACGAAGCTTTAGTGGACTCAATCAGTCTCCGGGGGCTATCGTTTTTGTGCTCAACAGTTGGCGCCACTGACGAATAAGGTCCTGTCAGTACTTTTATTTGAAGTACCTTTACTTTATATAATGGTTATTTTATTACATTATAAAACATCAAATGAATATTTACATAATAATGTACAGACGCCAGCACATTAAGCTACCCGAAACTGTCAAATTTTCCCAATCAACTTTGAACCTTACGTTTCAGCGATAAAGTTGAAAATCTATTAAATAAATTTGACAGATTGTAGTAGCTTGAAGTGCTGGCGACTGTACGTAAAATTGGCAAGCATGAATCATACAAATATTATTCTTCCTCCAATCCAAGTGCTCTACCAAATTAGACCCTGAGTTATTACTTAAAATTTTAAGTCAATAATCAGGTATGGCATAATCTTTACAAAAGTTATGATTAATAAGTAAAAATTCCCGGTAGAAAATCTCGCAAACATTTGACATTTCGGAGACCTCACGCTACACTAGCGCCTCTAGCGGCGAATTCATATGCGATAGCCCCCAATTTTAGTGCGAAGCGGAAAGCAGTTGTTTTCGTGAAACTTTTTTTATATAATATGTTCAGCTATGGACTCAAAGGAGGTTATATAAGTGACAACAGTCTTCAGAGCGTCGCCTATCAGCAATTCTGATATCCACTTGAGTGTCCTCACTTTCTGATGTGGAAGGCGAAGAACTGTGCATTATAGCCAAACTTAGGATGGACCTATATCCGATTGAGAACAGGCAGCTAGGTTATATCTCCTGGCTGCTTATTTCCGTGTATCTAAGTGCATGAGGTAAGATCTATGATCATCAATGAAACTTACGAAACTAGAGTTGTGGTCTGTGATGAGATGTGGGTCTTCGATCGCTGGCGGCGACGTCGGGCAGTCGTTGAGAATGCGATGCTCTTCAACCCTGTGCTGAACCACTTGCCTCTTTAGTTCAGCGAGGTCTGAATCCGTTTTTAGGATATCGTATTTTGTTTGCACTTGGTGGAGTTCGTCTTCTAGATTCCTGGAAGAGAGTATATTAAAAATAACATTTTTAATATTTTTAAAGTTCATCATCATCATTTCAGCCGAAAAACGTCAAGTGCTGGACATAGGCCTCCCCCCCAAGTATTGCCACACCGACTGGTCATGTGCTTCTCGAGTCAAGGGCATTCCCGTGACTTTCACCATTTATTCATTTGGGAATTTCATCAAACCGTCATTACAGAAAAACCCTCAATAAAGCTTGTCTACTTTGCAATGACGCGCCCAAATGCGGACAAGCTATACCAACATTTTTGGTAATGAGGGTTTTCTGAAATGACGTTTATAGGTGGCAGCACTAAAACGACAAGTCCGGGCACCTGACAAGTGTCAAAGCGCCTTTTTTTTTGTCGTGATGAACGAATGATAAACGTCATTATACACCGTGAAATTTGAATCAGTTTTGCTAGAACAAACGTTGTTCGGACCGTGGTCTACTACCATTCTACAGCATACAATAAAAAAAAAAAAATTGGTTTAAAAAAAGACAAAGTTTAAAATTTCAAGATTATCGTTACTCCCTGCAACACAGACACCACGCACGGAACACAGCATTGTCTACAGGGAAATTTACCTCCATAAACGAAATTTAGTAAGCAGTAGATGATAATCTTGACATTTTAAACTTTGTCTTTTTTGTGTTTTTCGAAACCCAGGTATGTTTTTTTTTTATTGGATGCTGTAGAATGGTAGTAGACCATGGTCTGAACAACGTTTGTTCTAGCAAAACTGTGATTCAAATTTCACGGAGTATATTTTAATTTTATATTCATCGTCGAAATGGAATACCTCTCGTCAAAGTGGCGGCAACTGGTAGCATGAATTTTCATAAAAAAGTGCATTGGGAATATGTAAACGAAAATTTAGCGAGACTAGAAATGTGGTAAATAATTTCATACAAATTCTTGCCACAAAACTACCAATGGTCATCCTGAAAGTGAATTTACAGGTCTTTATAAAATAGTATCATAATATAAATATAATACTTACATTATTTTGCTCTGTAGATCACCGACTTTCTTCTTCTCTAAGGCGAGCTGTTGTTTGGCGGCGTGCAATCTGTCTCGAGACTCGTTCTTCTTAGCCTCTGAGTCGCAGAGAGCTCTATGAACAAGATATTAAACAACTGGCATCAATTTCAATATTCTTAATTATTTAGTGCAGTGTCACAATCAAAACATAATAATGACTCCTCTAACTCAAAGCATTTATTTCAATTAAACCATTTACAGGCACTATTGAACTGTCAAGGAGTCGGTCAGTCAGAAATATGAAGCTAGTTGCCCATTCCAAAGCGTAGTATGGAGAAGAATGGGCAAGAAACTCCACGGACACTCTTTTAAATAAAACACTGTTACAAAATATTGGTTACATTATTCATGTTGAAATTTTACATGTGAGAACAATGTAGAAAGACGTGCACGTTAGAAGCGTCCGTAATAAAAAGATAAAACAAAGAACAAATTAAAAAAAAAGCCACGGCAGCTAAAAGATGACCAGTCCCAACTGACGGCGCCCGTTCACGAACATGACGCATGGATTAGCACCATTCAACTCAACCATCTTGAAGGGAGCTAAATGATCCAACACACGTGCCAGCATCAGCGAGACATCTGAGTGAGCATGACATACTCACAGCCGCCAGAGCACATTCAAGTCAATGCAAAACATATTACCCGGTAAATGGTAACTCTTTAGTACATAGTGCTCACACCTGTGCTATGCAATTATATAATACAAAGGAGATTGAGATTCGTCTCTCCTACATAAATCAATATGATGGATGGAGGAGAGACAAGACTAAAGAAAAGATGGATAGATTGTGTGAGATGTCAAGGGAGTAAATACTAACGCTACAGTTCGTCATCAACTCCGCAAAGGGGCGAACCTCAAATAAGAAAATTTTACAGGAGAGCCAAAAAACGTTTTTTTTCTCCCGATGACGCGCTTATTTTGATGATATTTAAGAAAATATAATTTAGAACAAAAAAAAAACCCTACAACTGATTTAAAGATACGCCGTCAATCTTTTTTCGTTTCTATTAGTCTTAGAGCTTCGCCCTTTTGTGACGACATAGAGCTCGACAAATGAAGCATTTTTGTATACTAAACTAATTTTTGACCGTTTGTATGAGGTTCGCCCCTTTGCAGTGTTGGCGACGAGTTGACATGGGAGCATGGAAGAAATAAAGAGAAGCATTTTAAGTCCGTGCATAGTATGTCCGTGCGGCCGCGTCGTAAACATTTCGATAATGTCGAGAGAAATACAATGTGATTCTTCATAATGTGCATATATCGAAATGAGGGAATCTATGTTTAATTTTAAAGACAGAAAAAATATTTAAAAAAATCTAAATATTTTTTTTTAAATATACTTTTTATGGAATAAAAAAAAAATTGTTACTAAACTGTGTAAACTAAGTCATCTATCGCGATGAAACAAACTCCATAATTGAAAATTGAGAAAAAAAACATGATTTTTTTGCAAAAATCTGTATTTTTTTCATCAATTTTTACAATAATTTTAAAATTAATAAATAAGATGCCAAAGAGAAGAAAAAAAAAATTTTTTTTTCAAAAATTAAAAAAACTTTTTTATATTTTTTCCGTCGATAAAATTAAGCATAGATTCCCTCATTTCCATATGTGCACATTATGAAGAACAGTGTAGAAGTTTTGCAATATCAGTTAAAATTTAGCTAAAAAAACACTAGGAAGTGATGAAGAGCGGGCGTTTTGGGGAACTGTCTTTTACAATTTTAAGTTCAAAAGTTTTGATTTTCAGCCTAATTTGAATAAATTCCTTTGATTCGCTCATAGAGTTGAGTTCCTTCTTATATCTGTGGCATAGGAGAATGGAAGAAAATCTTTTGCGTTGACCACAAGAAACATGGGACAAACGCAGGAACAAGAGATTTTTGAACTACATAACATCACGCCTTGTTTTCCCCGAAGGGTTAGGCAGAGGTGTACCCATAGTAGGTAGGTACACCCACATTTCACCAGTTATGTTCAAGTCCCATGTGATAGGGGGCGAGCCTATTGCCATCGACCGGGCACAAATCCAGACTCCGGGCTGCTACTGAGAAATCCCTAATAGAAAAACCCAATAACACATTGCCCGACCTGAGAATCGAACCCAGCACCTCATGGTCAGCAGTAGCGCTTGCAACCACTAGACCAACGAAGCAGGCAGGATTTTTTTAACTAGTTTAATGAATATGATAGTGTTGCCCTTCTGTTTGTTACCTGAGGAGCTTGTGGCTAAGTAATATCAGCCGCACGGTTCGATCCATCAGGTTAAGCTACGTTTGCCGAGGTTGGTCTGTGGATGGGTGACCATCTTAACATACCGAGACTCCTCCGTGATTTGGAAAGCGTTACGCTGTTGGTCCCGGCTGTCATTCTTGGATTTTTGACAGTCGTTACGGGTCGTCAGAAGCCCGAAAGTCTGATGACAATCAGTCTTACCAAGGGGTATCGTATTACCCAGTTACTGGGTTGTGGAGGTCAGATAAGCAGTCGCTCCATGTAAAATACGGTTAGACTGGAAGCCGACCCCAACATAGTTGGGAAAAAGCTAGGCAGATTGATTGATAGTGTTACCTTTTTAAAGCAGTGGCGAACGTAGCAATAGTTCGCACATCAGTGTAGCTATGAAGCATCTGCTCCACATCATCACTTGTGGCGTTCAGCACTTTTTGCAGACTGAAACACAAAGAATCTTTTAGTTTGTTCAGAAATAGGCTATGGAGCTATCAGATGAGTTCATAAAACCATACTAATATTATAAATTCGAAAGTAACTCTGTCTGTCTCTGTATGTTACCTTTTCATGCCTAAACCACTGAACGGATTTCGATAAAATTTGGCAAGGAGATAGATGGCATCCCAGTGAAGGACAGAGGCTACTTTTTGTCTCAAATATAACCCTAAGGGGTGAGATATAGGGAATAAAAGTTTGTATGCGAAACCTATCATTTCTTAAGTTAGGGCTATGAAAATAAAAATGTATGCTTTTGGTACCAAATATAGAATTACATATGTGAGCGTTTTTCAAAAGTCGTCGCTAAGAGGGTAAAATAAGGTATGATATTAACATTCACATGTAACATTGTTTTTTTGGAACGAAGTTCTTTAACGCAGCTCGTAGGCTATAAATACAAATTAGGCTTAAATTAAGCCTTAGTCTAAAAGAAATATACAGAGTGAATCACACAAACATTCGCATCTATTCGGCTGTTCGAAAAGACATCGCAATTGACATGCAGTAAGAACTTTAGTAATCAAAACCAGTATTAGTAAAAGCCCCTTCAAAATCTTTCGGAATCTCAAGCTAAAATAAAATTACTAAATTTAAATTTATAAAATAACTCACATAGCAACAACAAAATATGACCAAAATCAGTCTAAATTGAAAAGACTTACCCATTCAAGGTCAGTATATTTTTCTTCAGTGCCACATTCTCTTCCATAACTTTATGCATATCACTGTTCTGAACGCTGAGGAACTCCAGTTGTTCTCGAAGAGCTAAGACTTTGGAGTCAAAGCTGACCAGACGCTTCTCATATGATTTTAGAAGATCACTGCAAATATTTGGTTAGTTTAATATAAATGTTGAGTTACGCCTCTTTATCAGCTACTAGCGGACGTCACGCGGTTTCACCCGCGTAGTTCCCGTTCCCGTGGGAGTACGGGGATAAAATATAGCCTATGTTACTCGCTGATAATGTTGCTATCCATTGCTGAAAGAATTTTTCAAATCGGTCCAGTAGTTTTTGAGTTTATTCATTACAAACATACACACACACAAAAATACAATTTTTTCCTCTTTATGATATTAGTATAGACAGTAAGGATATATCGCGGTGAAGGAAAACATCGCGAGGAAACATCGTGTGAAGTCAAGTCAGAGGCCCATGGGTGGCTTTAAAACTCTGACACCAGGTTAGTCACTAACCACACGAAAAGAAGATAAGGAATGTTTCAGGATTGCATTAGGTCTAATTTCCCATTTATTTAACAAAATCCAATTACTACCAAAGGTTAAATAATGTTAGTTTAGTCTTCCTTTACAGATTTGACTGGCATTAGCACACACACGTCATTTACAGACAACTCTTGTAACGTTAACAGAAATGTAGCTAATCTTAATGACTATAGAGGCCTTGCCTGCTGATAAGCTTGTTGCTGAGAATCAAGTTCATCATCATTTCAGCCGAAAGACGTCCACTGCTGGACAAAGGCCTCCCCCAAGCACCGCCAATTCGACCGATTCTGTGCTTTCCGCATCCAGCGGATTCCTGCGGCCTTTACAGGGTCATATCTTGTGGGAGGCCTTCCAACGCTACGTCTTCCGGTACGCGGTCGCCATTCCAGAACCTTTCGGCCCCATCGGCCATCCGTTCTGCGAGCAATGAGCCCTGCCCATTGCCACTTAAGTTTGGCAATTCTTCGGGCTATGTCGGTTATCTGATTCGATCACGTAAGGAAACTCCAAGTATAGCCCTCTCCATTGCCCTTTGGGTAACTTTTAGCCTTCTGATAAGGCCCATTGTGAGCGACCACGTTTCAGTACCATAGGTCATCACTGACAACACGTACTGGTCAAAGAATCAAACCCATAAGAAAGCAATTGGAAAGCTTAACTTATGTGCCTTTTGGCTGAAATGATTATGATGATTTACAAAATAACAAAAGGTATTTACAAGGCAGATGTGAGTGGAAACGCCCAGAGGGGACGCAAAGGACTTTATTGGTGACATTCTTCAGGAAGGTAAGATTTACTCGCAACTGGCTCGTGTGTATGACCAGATGTATAAAGGTATATGAGCCAACTGGTTACAGCCTCCTACAGACTACAACGCATGCAAAGACTAGCCTGCATGGCGACAACGGGCTGCATGAGGACTACACCCACTATTACAGCAGCTGTAACTGGCCATAGGTCATTAAATAAACACCTCTTTGTCATAGGAGTCACAGACAGTTTACTGTGCAGAGCCTGCATGGAGGACGACGAGACAGCAACCCATGTGCTGTTAAACTGCCCAGTGGTCGCCACATATAGGGCAAAGTACTTTGGTAACCCAGGTACCCTAAATGAGATTGTCAGTAACACCAAGGTGTTGCTGGTCTTCTTTGAGGAGCTGGGGTGGATCGAATAACCGATTTTCCCACCCATACGCAAAATACGGTATTTGACGTGTAGTTGCGGATACCAGCCCATATTACCTATTAAGGTAACTGAAGCAAAAGGAGTAGGTTAGGATCGTAGCAAATGGCGTTGTGGTTTCTGCCTACCCCCATGGGAAGAAAGCGTGAGTTTTGTATGTGTGTATGATTTACAATAGTGGACTGCTAAAGGCGCATAAAGATGACAATAAGGCAGTTTGAAGAAAATAGTGAAGTGAACGCATTAAATCTATAATATAAAAATGAATCGCAAAATGTGTTGGTAAGCGCATAACTCAACAACGCCTGGACCAATTTGGCCAATTCTTTTTTTTAAATGTTCGTTATTTTTAGGATTAGGGTAGGTAGGGTAGGTAGGGTAGGTAGGGTAGGTAGGGTAGGTAGGGTAGGTAGGGTAGATAGGGTAGGTAGGGTAGGTAGGGTAGGTACGGTAGGTAGGGTAGGTAGGGTAGGTAGGGTAGGTAGGGTAGGTAGGGTAGGTAGGGTAGGTAGGGTAGGTAGGGTAGGTAGGGTAGGTAGGGTAGGTACGGTAGGTAGGGTAGGTAGGGTAGGTAGGGTAGGTAATAAATGATAAAGATGGTGCACCCCAAGCATTTATAAGGCAAAACAACGTTTGCAGGGTCAGCTAGTGTTATAATAAAACTTACTCCTGTCTCTTCAGATCAGCGTTAGCAACAACCAATTTATCTTCTTTCTCCTTATACTTGACTCTTTGCTGACGCAACTGCAGCTGAGCATCGTCCAGCCTCGACTGCAATGTAGCAGCGTCTTCACTGCTGTTCTCATTGGACACCGTTGGGTACAAACGGAACATGCACTTGTCCGTCACTTTGTTCCTGCATTGCGGACAGGTTTTTGATCTGGAAGAGTGTTTGGGATTTAATAAATGGGATATGGAATGAGATTTTAGTTAGTGTTGTTGCTGAATAGGGATGTTGCCTGGGTAAAATAACAGAAATTTTATTTAGTCTGTCAGTCAGATAATAAACAAATATTAAATATGTATTTTTTGCTTTTTTAACGCGCCGACGCATGAATTTTCCATACAAACGTAATACCTAAATCAATTGCAATTTCCACCATATTATGTTGTTATTTGGATTTAGACAGTGTTTATCTAGGCTCCTACATTTTTTTTTTTCCAAAAATGTTTTCTAAAATGAAGTTTAAACGAATTTAATTTCGCACATTTTTACAGCGTAAATGGCATGTCTTTACATTGTTTTTTTGTATTATAGACAAAAAATATTTATAATATCGTTTCTGCAGAAGCATAGCTGATATTATCAAGTTACAAATTATCGAAAAAAATCAAAAATTAAGTTTTCGTTCATCATTTTTAGGGTTCCGTAGTAAACAAGGCACCCTTATAGTCATGTCCGTCGACATGCCGACAAAGTGGTAAAATAAAATTATGAAAAATATTTTTTTTAGGGTACCTCCCCTACACGTAAAGTGGGTATGTTTTTTTCTATCCCTTAGTGTGGGATATCGTTGAAAAGGTCTTTCAAAAACATTGTGAGTGTGTTTAATATTAAGCTTTAAAGTGGAAAATTTTGTTAGAGTCAAGTGTCCCCCCCCCCCCCCCCTCCCAGCTAAATGGTTGGTTTGAAAAAATTCACGGCAGTAGCTTATATAACGAATTTAAAAGGAAAACTATCACAGCTGAGTAGGCTTTACAAGTTAACGAGTAATAATCGACCAACTTAGATTTGCGGTTGTAAAAGCATGTTCTCCCATACATTCTGTATGAAAGATTTTTTTTTTTCAACTACAAATTTAAGTTTGTTCTTGGGATAAATTCATCCCAACTACGGAACCCTACATTGTGCGTGGTCCGACATGCACTTGGCCGGTTTTTGGTATTACGGAACACATCCAAATTTATCATAAATTTTCGAAAGCTAGTAGCGCTATCGCGTCAAGCAATAATTGTCAATGTGTGCGTGGTAGTATTGCTCACTGTAGGTGTATATCGCTTCGACAGGCACTCACACTAGCGCAACGTGCTTGGAATTAAATTTTGCAAACATCTCGATTTGTAGTTGCGAGCCGTGTTCGCAGGCCTCTTAATAAAAAAAAATACTTAGATAAAACGCAGTTGGGGAGTGGCGGGACGCTACGTCGCAAGTATAAATTCTACATACTCGTGACGTCATGGCACATTTTAACTCAATGTATCGCCGTAATCTTTTGATATCGTAAAAAAAGAAAAAATACGTGTTCAATATCTCTTAATAATTTACAAGAAGGACAAAAAAAAAAATTTTTTTGTCATTATCCCTATTATAAGCCAGATGCGTAGTGTACAGATCACCATTGAAAAACTGGTGCTGTCACATTCTAGCTACTCATTGGTGATTTGAGTTTGTAAAACATTAATTTTAAGTAGCATTGTGGACGAAAGGCCTTAAGAAAAAAACCGGCCAAGTGCGTGTCAGACTACGCACAATGAAGGGTTCCGTAGTTAAGATGAATTTATTTATCCCAAGAACAAACTTAACATCCAACTGCAAATGTAAGTTTGTAATTCAAATTCAAAATATTTTATTTCACATAAACCTACATGGGCACTTATGAAACGTCAGAAGCTAGGTGCACGGTTCCAATTGGTCGTTTCCTATGGAGAAGAGCCGGCAAGAAACTCCACGGTACACACAATATTGAGAAATTTACCAAGTTATTTTAAGACCATAGACTTCTTATAGGTTTTCCTGTAATCTTCATACATAGTATACAGAGCCATACTATGTATTTTTTTCAAAATGTTAGGTCCAGTAGTTTCGGAGATAAGGGGGGATAATTGTCAATTTTCATCGAATTTATTAAATATCTTTAAAAGCATTTATTTTAAACTTATATATAAAATATTTTTAAGATCCTCGCAACAAGCCCTTTCATTTGATATGTCACACGGTACAGTTAGCATTTTTTTTTAATGTTTTCTTGTTTGCCCCCCAAAAGTGACCCCTATATTCAAAATTCATTTATTTACGTTACACGTTCATGTTTGGGTCACAGAAATACATATGTGTATCAAATTTAAATCGGTCCATTAGATTCGGAGCAAATTTGCTGTGACAGACGGACAGACACGAGTGATCCTATAAGGGTTCCGTTTTTTCCTTTTGAGGTACGGAACCCTAAAAAGGCTATTTCTGTTCATAGGTGAACACCAAAGCTGGTGATTGATATTGCATTGTAGATTAACAGAACTGTGATAATAACTATTAACAAAGACATGTTGCAACCTGCACATATGATAGTAAGATTCTCAGATGTGTATTTGCCAAGCCAGTCACTTGGCAAATAGACATCTAAGAATCTTCTTGTATATCTAAAGTAGTACAAGAACATGTTAACACATTCGCATTTAGAAAGTAATATAACAACAACATTTAATTTGTGGAAGCTTTAAAATGGCAATTGTAAATGCTAATTGTTAATATTGAACTATACATATACTATACTTATACTAACTGACCCGGCAAACGTTGTTTTGCCATATTTATATTTGGGATGGACCACCCTTATCACTGAGGGATATGAAAAATAGATTACAACCGATTCTCAGACCTACCGAATATTAATATAAAATTTCATAAAAATCGATCAAGCCGTTTTAGAGGAGTATGGCAACTAACACTGTGACACAAGAATTACATATATTTAGATTATACTACTACTTATACTATTATATAGTCTTTTTTGTTCATTTTTTTTTTAACCAATAAATATAAGTAACAGCCTATTAAAGATCTTTTTACTGTCCTGATTCAGGACAATGTAAGAATAATAGGCAAGAATTGAGGAATAAATTATGGGGGACCACTTCAACTTAGCACTGGGCCTGCCTGGTGGATTATGGGCCCACTCCCTTTCACAGAAAAAGGAGGCCTGTGTCCCAGCAGTGGGAACATTCGCTGATTATGCTTCAACTTCAAGCATGCATTCTAGAAGAGGACAGTTTTATGCTGTGTTGTTTAATGCATAACATAGAATTCTTTGCATTTCAATTATCATTTGTGTTCACGTCTCATACAAGCTGATGTACAAAAGATCAACATATAATTACAATGTACCATGGACAAAGGAATTTAATAAATTTTTAATTAAGAACAAATTGCAGTCAGATTATGATAATATTCCTTGATATTATGGTTTCTAATGCTTGTTTTAACAAAGCTAATTATGTGAAAGGACAAAGGTTATGCATATCTCATACATAAATTCATAGACAGATTGGAGGATTGGATAAGAGAAGCAAAATGAGAATAACTTTCGCCAGCAAACAGGTACTTATAAGAAAAAAGGTTCAAATGATTTTCTAAACAATAGATTTAGTAAATACCTTTCGATCCATTGTGCGAGGCAGTGGTGATGGAATATGTGGCCACATTTTGTCACATATATGTTCTCAGCTTGATTTACAAGATCGCTGCATATAGTACACAGAATATTCATCTGAAATTGGTTTTTTTATTTATTTTCAGGTTATGTTTTGATTCAACTATTTTTGGCGCAAAGCCGAGTAAACTTGATGTTATTAGAACGATTTAGATGAACTTTTAGATAATCAATATTAACAAATATATTCTTACCTTGAATTTTAATTATTAAAGCCGATACTTCCGTAAATCCTTACAAATATGTCAGACATTCTACCTACATTTTAAAACGACATCACTTAAATTATTGATACCATAATATGAACAATTATGTTATTTTAAGCACATCTCTCAAATATAAATGATCAAAGAGCTATATTTTCAACATTTTCAGTATAAAACAATATTATTCAAAAACAAATACATTAAAACGCATATCCTGAAAAATGTCAGACAAATCTATTCAATCTGTGGTATATAATATAGTGTTGCTAGAGACTATTTTTAAATCGATCGATTAACCTACAACCTCTTTGGTCTAGTGGCAGAGAGTACGTAGACCATTGGTCAGTGACGTAGACAAACCTTTCCGT
Source organism: Agrochola litura (assembly GCA_949152395.1). Taxonomy (NCBI): domain Eukaryota; kingdom Metazoa; phylum Arthropoda; class Insecta; order Lepidoptera; family Noctuidae; genus Agrochola; species Agrochola litura. The sequence continues at coordinate 2,822,684 of OX424512.1, forward strand.
GTTGGGGTCAATGATTGGAGTGAAGTAAAAAAATAAAGTTTATAGAAAGTTTGGTTTATTCAGATTTAGACTTTAGACCCTCAAAATCTCCAAAATGATGGTGAAATGGTACCTACGGTGAGGCACTAAAGCAGCTTTCAGCATAGCTATTTATAACCATTCGATAATGACACACTTCCGCTTCCGAGTCAAAAATTATACATTTTTGAATACCTGATTTGCCTAGCCACTGGAAGAATAATTATTATGGTCGTCTATTTCGCGTTTCTTGAGGACTGCTTCAATAACATTGATTGATGTTCAATTCGGCACAGAAGCGTATCGATTTAAAAAAAAAAAACCGCCCAAGTGCGTGTCGAACCACGCACAATGAAGGGTTCCGTAGTTGGAATCAATTTAACCCAAAAACAAACTGTATGGGAAAACATGTTTTTGCAACTGCAAAGTTAAGTTGGTCGATTATTACTCGTTAACTTGCAGAGCCTACTTAGCTGTGATAGTTTTCCTTTTAATTTCGTTATATAAGCTACTGCTGTGTTTTTTTTCACACATCCAAAATCAACCATTTAGCCGGCAGGGGGGGGGGGGGGACACACACTTGACTCTAACAAAAATTAGCACTTTGAAGCTTAATATTTCGCAAACGGATCCCTGAATTCAAAAATGATTTTCACATACTCATAATGTTTTTGAAGGACCTTTCCAACGATACCCCAAACAACTGGACAAAAAAAAACATCACCACTTTACGTGTAGGGCAGATAACTTAAATTATTTTACCACTTTATCGGCGTAATTAATATATACACCCATACCAAATTACAGCTTTCTAGTAGGTACTAAGGGTCTCGGAGCTACACCGCGGACAGACAGACAGACGGACATGACGAAACTATAAGGGTTCCTTGTTTACTACCAGAGGCGGCGTAAGGCGTGGGCGACGTGGGCCACCGCCTACGGCCTCGCGGTCCGGGGGGCCTCGCACCTCGAAGGTTTATGCATTACATAAAAGCCGTGAACGCGTCGAAAAAAATTTACTCGTCCTAAAACGATAAATATATTGACATGAGCCCTCCAGGAGGGTTCCCGGCACTGAACGTGTTAAAGCTAATATTACGCAAACGGATCCCTGAATAAAAAAATGTTTTTCACATACCCGCAATATTTTTGAATGGCCTACCCTATAACTCGACCTATACCTACCAAAAATTTAACAACTGTTCAACTGTTTTTTTTTTCGTCTTCTTGTGGCACCAGAGGGCCTCGCAAAATGTACATCGCCCACATTATATTTTGATCTTGCCCCGCCACTGTTTACTACGGAATCCTAAAACATCACTACAATACTGGAACCAAATAAAAGCTAGTTTATGAATCAATTCCAAATATATCATTAAATATCCTTACATATTACTATATTAATAGATATACTTACATGTTCTACATCTACAGGATTAAAGATCTTAAAAAGTTCAACAAAAAGTCCGCGAAGGTATGTTTTTCTTCTAAGGATGACCCACAGTAACCATTGTCTTTCAGAATTTGATAAAAATTCCATTATTATTTCCGAAGCTATATTGACCGGTATTAATCCTTATCCAATAAATTCGGGATTTTAGTTTTTTTAAATATTTTTCTTTATTTTAACTTTTTAGTTTAACAGCTACAAGTACAATGTCCACTCGGCATTTGTAATTAAAAAAGAGCCTTAACTGTGCGTTTGTACTGGCGAATCGTTCACAACGAAACATGTTGGAATCTCTATTTAATTTTGTTTATTTGTTACGCGATTACTCCGCCAATTATGAATTTATTTTGATGAATCTTTTTTTGTTTGGTAGATCATACTTCAGAGGTGGTCCCATATAAATTTTATTAACTTTGCTTGGGTAGTTTTTGAGTTAGCTTCAATAATTCGTATTTTGTCCCACTTAGTATGTGGATGATATGATAACTTCCTGTCACTGTTATTTACATAGCAGGTAGTGGTATTCGAATTTGTGTGGGGTAGATACCAGAACACTAAAAAGTGAAAAATAAAAACATTTTACAAAAAAAAAACAACCGACTTCAAAAGAAAACACAAAAATAACTTTAGGAAGTCGGTGACAAAGAACGAAAATTCATAACCAAAGACACTGACTTCCGAAATTAAAGTTATTTTTCACTTTGTAGTGTTTTTTTTTGAAGTCGGTTGTTTTTTTTTGTAAAAAGTTTTTTCTGTCAATTTTCCATACAAAGTTTGACAGGTACTAGAGATTTCAACATGTTTTGTTGTGATGTTTCGCCAGTGCGAACGCAAAGTAAGGACGATGCTCCGCATGAAACAGATAGAATTGTGCAGGGATCATTTCATCAGATTTAAGATTTTAACAGTACCTACCATGTCTGTATATTCTAGTGTTCTTAACCAACTTTGTTAATAATTTGCACGAGACTGATGAGACAAGCTAGAATAGTAGTCGTAGGAAAGACTTACCTTCCACAATCCAACTGAAATTGAACGTGGTTCATCACAGTCCCAGAGTTCAATCTGTCTTTTTATACAACAATTTGCCGATAGAATTCAAAAGCATAAGCAGTAGATTGTTTACCAAGGGAGCAAACAACTATTTTTTATTTTTAAGGCGAGAGATTCAAAGTACTTCACTCGAGCTTAAAATAGTGTTACTCCCGAGGTGAACACTCTACTTTCTATCATCTTTTATGAGAAAAAGAAAACGTGTGCGGTCCAACCCCCGTCAGGAACGAAGTTTCGTTTCGGAATCTTGGATTTACATTTTCTCACTATCGGCTTTAGCACCCTCGACGAAAAATTTGAAAATTTTCACAGTTGCCATCTTGATTTTCATTTTGACCTAACTATCGGCTTTAGAACCCTCGAAAACTATGAAAACGACAACCATGACGAATAATTTGAAAATTTTCGCAGCCACCATCTTGGATTTTCATTTTGACCAAATTCACACTTTTCTCTCTTTCTCTCTCTCTTGCCAGCCTGTTACTTGTTCATACAATGTTCGTGTTTGATCTCTTTGGTGATTGGAAATTTTATTAATAATTCCAATACAAACGTTCCAAATTCAAATCACTTTTAATCCCGAGGGATTAAAAAGCTATTTTAGTCCCTGTTTACGAGGGCTAAACTAGCAATTTTGAATAGATGTGATAAAAAACAAATTAAAGACATTTATTGAGGAAGGGCTACAGTATTGATGAGGTCATAATAATATTATGACAAACGACAGCCACTTTAAAGTGAATTATTATTATTTAATTATGTTTTTTAAATACTGGATAGTTAATTTTAAATTTAAATGCAATTTTGGTGATTATTTAATTTATTGGTACTGAATTATTGACATAAAAATTATATATTAGTGATAATGATACATTTTAAGTGCCTAATGAATTTTAAATATTAATATATTGTTTTTTTATTTGTTATTATTTTATTTATCATCACTGTAATATTTTCGTCACAATGTATTTTGATGAAATAAATGACTTATGACTCCTAAGATTATGACATCATTTAATAAAAATAACACAGATTGAAGACATAAGTTTAATTAAATAGGTACGTTTTATAAATATCTTAAATGAAAAATAAAAACGAATGGTTCCACAAAGTCTCATAAACACGGAATGTTAAAGAATTTTCAGAGATTTAATTGAGTAGGTACAGACGCCAGCACTTCAAGCTACTACAATCTGTCAAATTTATTTAATAGATTTTCAACTTTATCGCTGAAGTGTAAGGTTCAAAGTTGATTGGGAAATTTTGACAGTTTCGGGTAGCTTGATGTTCTGGCGTCTGTACAAGTCGGCATAAAAGAGTCTGTCGTGGTGGCATTTGGAACTAAATATTTTAGTAATGCAGACCTATGATGATGGCACTACTTTGTCGACAAGTGCTAGTAGGTTTTGTTTGAGTCACCCACAAGCAGTGCTTTTAACAATTTGTTTAAATTCTTTTACTCATTTCCCATTCGAAGTAACCTAAGTGTGATAGTGGCGCCCAATTTTTTTCAAGACTCTTTTTTGCCAATGTATCTACAGGATACATACTCTACATACAGTACCTACATACATACTACTAATTACCTTTTAGCATTTCATTTAACTCTACAATTTTTTAGTATTTTATTGTAATTTAACCAATTAACCAAAATATAAACATACAGTCATAAAATTATTAAATATTTAATATTTATTTGGTATTGCCAGCAAATCAGCTGAGCTTTGCCTAAAAAAACATTTGTTTTATTTGTTTCGCATTTTGTAGAAAAACTTGAATCTAAAAACCATTCTTCCAAGCCCCTACTCTTCGATTTCTTCCATCTTGTTATACGCCTTCTTGAGCTCTTCCAGAAGAGTCATAGCTTGGCTCTTCTCTATGAGCAGTTCTCTTTTCTTCTGTTCTCCCGTGAATACGTCATCACTGTGCATAGTTAGAGTGTACGTGTCAACGGTTCCTTCAGGTCCTGGAGCTACTGATACGTCTGTCAGCTTGTGTACTGGAAGAGAAAAAATTGGTAAGATGAGTATTGCGAACGACGCATGAAAATTGAAACTCGTTAAGGATTTTTTGGTGTCGTCAGATTTTCTTCTGCCAGTTAGAAGACAAAACATCCACTAAAAAAAAAAAAAAAAACAAAATGTTTTATTTCACATAAACCTACAAGGGCACTTATGAAACGTCAGAAGCTAGGTGCACGGTTCCAATTGGTCGCTTCCTATGGAGAAGAGCCGGCAAGAAACTCCACGGTTACTCTTTTAAAAATAAATTGTTTCTACAATGTTTTCAAATTACAATGTTAATAGGTATGGGAGGACAGTGTAAGCCTATCAACAAGTACCAGGTACTTAATAAAATAAAAAATGGTACACAAGTTTACAGCCTACAACGTTCTCACATTCACAAAATCTAAAAGAAAAGAAAAGAATCTATATAAAAGATAAACAAAATAATAAAAATAAGAACCTATTTAAACCAAATGACATGATTGCCACTACAGCTGTAACAAATCTAATTTGATTTAAAAAAAAATAGAAAATTGTAGGTATACAGGGCGTCCCAAAGTTATGGGACATGAAGGGAAAGTACCTTAAATATCGTAGATAGGGTATTTTGCTGAAAGAAGACATCATGTTATTTTTAAAAGTTAATAATTCTGCATTCAAAGATTTTCTAAAAATTACGTGCCTCGTCTGGGAATCGAACCGACTTAAATGTAAAAAAAAACACCCCTGGGCTACTTTTATGATGCCAATCGAAAGAATGGCCAAAAAATAATAACTCTTCTTAAGTAACATAGTATTTTAAAAGAAACGAATTTTTGCTTGGGAAATTATCAAGTAACTTCTCCCGCTCTGGGCAGAGGGCGTGTCAGACTCCTACTGACTAAAACCCACCCGTGTTCCTTCAGTTGCCATGTTGCCAGGGGCCACGGTATCCCTTTCGGACTTTCCCGTGACCCCGGCAGTTCCGGCATAACCCTACGCCTAGCAGTGGCGGCGTAAATGGGGGTCCACCCCAGGTGCCAAGCTCCAAGGGGTGACAATGACGACACGCCGGACTAACATTGCCAGGCAGAGAGCTATGTTAGAATGTCTTGATTGATTTACGTCTTCTTATTTATTACATTTGGTGTTGTTCAGCCTAAAACTCTTCTTAAAGTCTGACAAAAATCTGTGATGAATTTTCTGCAGAAGATTATTTTGGAGATTTTACTACTGAAGCGCAACCTTCATCAGTATTTCTTTCCAAGAAGTGGTCCAATGGACCTTAGAGCTTCTAAAATTCATTGTAAAATGGGACTATTCTGAGTCTGTTCCGAGTCTAGCTCTGTCTTAGATTATTTTTTTTGGTGGCTTCTTGTGAAAGAAGTTTCTCAAAATTAAAGTTGATGAATTAGCCAAGCGCGGTTTACCAATCTTTAAATATTTTCCATTGAAAAGGACAGGAAAGTAAATTTTGATAATGTGTTCGAATATTTTAGCAAAATGAAGTAAAGTAAGCACGTTTAGTATTTGTTTTTTTTTATTTTGGGGTCTTTGCCTAGCCTGACGACTGACGTCTACCACCACGCAACAAAAAAGGAATTGTTACTAACGTTATGAGTCCATGATACTTGAAAATAAATGTTTTATAATGAGTTATTGCAGTGTCAATTCTTTTTTTTTGTCGTCAACCTTCAGTTGCGTCTGTTAAGTCTGCTTTTTTGCCTACCTACAAACTTTATTTTAACCTCTTGTCACTAACCTACAAATAGCTACCTATACAAGGATCTTTGGCGTGTGGCCAAAATTGGAACTGATGCCGCCATCTTGTTTTTAGGGTTCCGTAGGTACCCGAAGGGTGCCAGCCAAACGGAACCCTATTTCTAAGCCTCCGCTGTCCGTTCGTCTGTCTATTAGCGGGCTGTATCTCATGAACCGTAGTAGGTAGACAGTAGAAATTTTCAAAAATTTTGTACTTCTATTGCCGCGATAACAAGAAATAATAAAAATAAAACAAAGTAAAGGGGGTCCCGATACAAGAAACGTATTTTGTTCGGCGTTTTTTGCTTAATATTGTACAGAGGTGCTCGTGTGCGAGTCCGACTCGCACTTGGCAGGTTTTTTTTCAATTTTTTGGCTCTCCTGTAAAATTTTCTTATTTGAAGTTCGCCCTTTGCGGTGTTGGTGACGAATTGCAAAGGTTACAAAGGTTTACCAACAGCGCCCTTCTGTTAACGCGATTCGAGCGCCGAAATATCCTTGTACACACGTTCGCACGGACGTAAAAATATCGCGGCGGAAATTTATCGCGCACTGGATTTTCAACTCTCGGTGCTAAGCAGAGAGTTGAAAATCCAGTGTGCAAAACCCGCCGTGATATTTTTACGTCCATGAGAGCGCGGGCTAATAGTGCATGTCTCTCTAAAGTCGGGGCTGAGTCTCATGGCATCATGTCACCTAGATCCCACGCCTTGTTCTTTTTTCTTGTGTTTGTGATGTTCTTTCTTTGCGTTATGATTACCGCAAATAAACGTATTTTGTATCTTTATTTTTTCTTTCAAGCGTCCGTGCGCGACTGCTAGTCACTGCCTGAGTTGTGTGACAGGTGAGACGGGGGAGGGCGCCATTGACAAAATTGTCAGACTGAGTTAGCTTGGTCTTTGTCTACCTCCCCGTCTCACCGCTCACACACCTCAGGCAGTGACTAGCAGTCGCGCACGGTTAAAAGATAGCATCCATCTCGAGATCCATCTTGTTAAAGATCTGTCTGTAACATAACTTACTCATAAATCCATTAGCCTGAACATGTGCCACGTGCTCAGGCTTATAGTTGTCCACGGCATCAGCCAGCGCGTTAGCGTGAGTACGAGGCACGCCCAGCACGAGTAGATCGCGCATCAGCTGCGCGCCCGTGCATGCGCAAGCGCAAGACTGCTGCACCACCCAGCGGATTACTGCGGCTGCTCGTGCGCATTCGTCGCGGGATGCTGGGGGAACATTAATGATCTTGAACCATCGATCTTTTATGGATTCCTGACAGGTACTTTATTGTTGTAATTCAAAAACCATCAGATTATGATGGAGAAATTAATCTAATATATAAAATTCTCGTGTCACAGTTTTCGTTGCCATACTCCTCCGAAACGGCTTGACCGATTTTGATGAAATTTTTTGTGCTTATCCGGTATCTATGAGAATCGGCCAACATCAATTTTTTTTTTTTTTTTTTTTTTCTATTTGAAGTGATAAGGGTGGTCCACCCTAAACATGTATATGGCAAAACAACGTTTGCTGGGTCAGCTAGTGATTTAGAATATTTTATGTAGGTACTGCAAATGTAATGGAGCAATACATACGAAATATGTAAGTTATATTGGCATTGTAAAATATCATGCAACTTACATAAACTTGTGTCTTTCAGGATTTCCATGATGCCGTCATCCTAAAAAAAAAGAAACATTTAAAAGAATTGGTCTACTTTAGACCATTTAACCTTAATTGTACTGTCAGATCGCCGCGATTTTATTACGTTCCGACCGCAAGCGGCAACTGCAGGCGACGCGCGACGTGTCGCTGTGACACGACTGGTTTCTATGAATTTCTATAAAATACCTTCCGTAGCTAGCGACACGTCGCCTTTATAGAAATACATGAGAATACATAGACACCAGTCGTGTCGCGGCGACACGTTGCGTCTCCTGCAGTTGCCACCTGCGGTCGGCTACAAAATGGTACATTTATGGTACAATTGTACCTTATGTACCTTAAGTAGGTAAAATAGTACCTACCAACATTTTGTTTTTTTTTTTTGGAAATTAAGAATAATGGTCGATCGACGAGTTTTTTTTCGGAAACAAATTATCCTTTTGAAACCGAATCAATTTTCTTTTACTACTTGGATTCTTTCCTTACTATAAGAAGGAAAAATGTACTGCTCAGAGCATAAACGAAACCTACAATACCACCCCCGAAATGTTTCTTATCTAATGCAAATAGGACATATTACCGCAGAAAAGGTCAAATACCTAACACATTAATCTACACAAGACTACTCAATTATCCGGCTCGGTGTCAAAGGCTCAGTGGGCGAGACCATCAGTCAGTCATAACACAACAAAATTGACAAAGGAACCAGTGCCTAATGTTATTTTTCGAAGAAAACATTAGAAAATGGAGGGTTTTGTTAGATGGTCCACACAATCTAACAAAACCCTCTATTTCTAGCCGCTGTAGAATTATATAGGTAGGAGTAGGAACTTATTTTTGTTCTTTTTTTTTACTACTTTTTAATACTTTCTTAATCTGACTTGTGTGACATAATTTATGTAGATTTTGATTCCTAACTAGCTGACCTGGCAAACTTCGTTCCGCCTAACAGTCAATGAATGTGCATAACCCTGCCTACCCTGCCTACCCTACCTACCCTACCTACCCTACCCACCCTAAATACCTACCGAGATATCAAAAAAGCCGATCCACACATAATGTATGAGAACGTGAATATTCTTCATATTTTTTTTTCGTTAGTTTTTCCATATTTTCTTACCGTTTAAAATGTTTAAACCTTCCCTGGACTACGACAAACATTTCAAAACCAAAATCAGCTAAATCGGCCCAGCCGTTATCGAGTTTTAGCGAGACTAACGAACAGCAATTGATTTTTATTTATATAGATAGATAGATTACTTTGACTTTTGATTGGCTAATTTTATTTTATTATAAATTTCTGTGACGAGTTGATGACACTATTCTGTAGTATATTTATTATAATTTGATTGATTAAGTTTTAATTTAATATGTTTATTGCTTTGAATAATGGACAAATTTATAATTAAAACTATTTGACGTTTATATCCTATTAATAAAAATAACCAACGTGTTTATATTTGTACGCCGTTAAGGCTTATCTTATATATCTTATCTTGTCTTAGCTTTCCCGAATTTTTCAATTTTCACGGCAACTTTAAAAATTTTCCTTTTCGTTACTACCTGATTCGGACTATAAAACAGCATTTCAATTTTATTATATAGAGATAATGATATTTACACGCAATTAAATACACGCATATTATTCTGAGTGTCCCTTTATTGCGTGTCCCTTTTCTTTTATCTTTTACTGTCAGTAAAGATAATTAGGACAAGTCACTCTGCAATTTGCCAAACACGTGGGAGGGCCACATGTTTGGCAAATTGCAGAGTAATATAATTTGGAGTTTTATTAACTAAACGTAAAGTAAATAAATATAATATGCGCCTTTTTGCAACGAATGTGCAACGATGTGAAGTAGTCCACTTAGAGCACCCGTCCGAATAGCACCTGCGCGAATAGCACCTAGCCTAGTCCACGAAAAATAAAATTTATTTTTATATTTTTGTCCACGAAGAGCACCTACGACTCAGCAACCTAGTGCTGGGATGTATTTGTTTTACAGGACGTTATTAAATGAAAGATATCGATAAAAATCACTAGAATGTTTATTAATTACACATAATTTACGTACATACGAAATTTGTCTAGGCGACATTTAAAAATGAAAAATAATAAAAAATCACTATGACAATAATTATTAATCTTACCAAATAATAACACTTCTTATTTTTAATATATCACAATCAGTCTCAATATATCACTTTTATTGCAAAATCAGCCTTAATTAAATCTTACTAATAAACATTCTAGTGATTTTTATCGATATCTTTCATTTAATAACGTCCAGTAAAACATACATCCCAGCAGTAAGCTGTTGAATCGTAGGTGCTCTTCGTGGACTAGGCTAGGTGCTATTCGCGCAGGTGCTTTTCGGACGGGTGCTCTAAGTGGACTACTTCAACGATGTGGTCCAGAAAAATGCTACTATTGTTTAGTAACATAGTGCCTAAGTACACCTATAATATACTCCTATGCAATATGCCAAGTATTGCCAGTGTTTTCATATTGTCGTCCCCACATGGCATGTAGGTTAAAAATATATTATAAACTAGCAGCCTGCCCCGGCTTCGCACGGGTATTAAACAAACATTTCAAAAGTTATAATTTTTTTTATAGCCTATGTTCACCGGAGATAGTGTAGCTTCCCAACAGTGAAAGAATTTTTCAAATCGGTCAAGTAGTTTCGGAGCCTATTCAATTCAAACAAACAAAAAAACAACCAAATCTTTCCTCTTTATAATATTAGTGTAGATAATATGTAAAAGTTTGTGAGGACGGGTGGATAAATGTTTGTTACTCTTTCACCCAAAAACTACTAAAGGAATTTAGATGAAATTTGGCACACAGATAGTTTATAACCTGGATTATCACATAGGATATTTTTTATCTCGATATTCCCACGGAATGGAGACTTATGCGGGTGAAACCGCGGGGTGCTGCTAGTAATAATATGATTAAGTATGTGAAGACATCTGGCTGCTGCTTTAATACCTAATACAGTATTTTTATCTCACGAAGCGACGCGCGCTTTACTTGAGGTAACCAAGTGTACAAACACGCTGTGAATGTGTGCGTGAAGACGAGTAGCGTCAGCACATAACACACACACTTCCAACATCGCCATGTCTCGAACGGAGAACTCCTGCGATACACACATTCACAGTTTGTACACATGGTAACCAAAAGTAAAGCGCGCGTCGCTTCGTGAGATAAAAATATAGAGTAAAATACGTACAGTACCGACCAAAAGTCCATAAGCAATCTCACAAAGCAATAGACTGACGCTTCGGTTTGACTTACGATCTTCTTCTATAAGTTGTTACAATACTGTAGACACGCACATTACACACACACACTCACTTTGTCTGCAACCAATGACTAGTTCGATAATCATCATTCGTTTTTAGTTTCATTCGTCTTGTTCACATAAATATTAAAGTTTAGCAGGTAGACCACAAAAAACTAAGTAAATTATTTCGATTTCTGTGGGGTAGATGCAGTTTGTTACAAGTATTCAATTAATAGAACTTTGTTGGTTCGTGCCGTGATAATATTGGTGACGAGCATTTAGCGCAGTGTTGTGGTTATTATTATCAAAAAGCAGGCATAAAATATATTGAAGAGATCAGATCAGATCAGAGAATATTATTGCGCTGCGTAAAAGTGAAGTGAATATCTAATAAAACCGGACTAAGTGTGAGTGTTATCATTTATATATTTCATATTTTACTAAACATAAATCTTAATCAAGGGTATTGTTGATAGAACAGAGGTATTGTTGAGACAGAAGATGCCTTTAAAGTTTTAAATTCATTGTGAGGTTTAATTCGATTAGTGAATAATAAATAATTAGGTATTATGTGTAATAAAAACAATGTTTTTCTTTGTTCTAGAGAAATACTGTGACGGTTAAGAGATATGAGGAAGGGGCTTATTATCGAGTAGCAGCGACGTCAAATGGTGAATGAAACAAATGGTTTCATACCAACGAGATATTTTGCTGAATTATTAAAAACACGTCATTATGAACCGTTCGCCGTGCACTCTGAAGGCTTGCATCACTGAAGACCAGCTAGAAAACCGTTTTTGACCTTAAAATATTGACCGTACCAACTTAATAAACAACAGATTCGTTATTGCATGAATTTATGGTAACGAATGTTTTAAGCACGTTTCAATAGGGTGTTTGTCGTATTTCTTGCAGATATACCGAAATTGTTTAATATTATTTTGGTAATAGTATTATTTTAGGATTAAAATTTGAGGTTTAGTTTCAATCTTCTTTTCGTAAAGAAAATGAATACTTAAGCTATAACCTCAATACCAACCAATATTTACTAAAGCCAAATAAAGTTTAAAATAATTAATATGAACAACTGCCTTTAACCTTAAAATCAACAATTTTGTCAGTAGATTTTTTTACATTTTAAGTAGTCTAATATTCTTATTTATTGCTTAATTACTTAGACCATGATCAAAGCTTTATATTTATGGTGCAGAAAAATCCATTTAAAATTTAAAACATTTCAAAATTTAAATATGTCAAAATAATACAAATTGCTTCTAAGTTTCTAGACATCTATTTCACGTATTATTCAGGTGAAGTAATGATAAATAATTGTAGCAGTTTGATAACTATACTTAAGTAAAATAAACATAACGAATAAATATTATTTATTTTTTATTATAACATATCACGCATTTTTTATTCTAAACCCTTTATTGCAATAACAACATTAATAAATAGGAAGGATATTTAAAAATATTATTATTGCAAACAAAAATAATAATATTTGCAAAAACAGCGCTGTGATTTACGAGATTAGAACCTTAGCCATCTTGAATCTAAGACCAACGCATAACGCCTTCTGCTATCTGCACATATAATTTACTTTCGAATTTTAGCAATGCGATACACTGGCCAAGGTCACGCGTACGAGTATGATGCGTGCTAACAAAAGTTATGGAAATATAAGTGCGGCGCCCGCGAACCGTGACGATACGATAGTGTGTAGTTCAAAACTGCGTTCTCTGTGGTGTGTGTACGGCACTCACACCACAGACGTCTGACTGTTTACACATACAAATGTACGGACTATACCGCGTGTTCACAGCAATACGACTCTTAGCGTGCTCATGCACTTTTGAGCGCTTACTGTACAAGGCACTTTGGCTCACCTAGAAATTGAAGTAGCCGCGTTTTTAGCCACTACTGCACTAACCAATGCAAGTTTTTAACTTGCGGAAACTTACCTAGACTGCACATTTAGTAGGTAACTTGTCTAAGTTTTAAAACTCGTAAATCAATGTCTAAGTTATTTTCCTGAGAGTTACTTAATGCTTATGTTTTGTTTTGAACCATACCTTGCACCTAGTGCATTCATTAGGAACAACTCTTTTAGACTGTCTTAGAAGTTAGACTCTAAATAACTGACTGACACGCAAAATTGTGAGCCAATAAGAAATGTTTTGTTTTTCAACTCCGAGTAAGAATCGGCCAGAGTAGGTACAAAAAAGTAACTTGATTTAGGTACAATAAAATTCTAAAATAAAATATACTTTAGGTACCAATTTTTTTTTAACGCTCAGTTTTAAAAAACTTAACTTGTTCTGAAATTCTGCCGTTACGAGCACATACACTTAATTTCATTGAATTTGTACTCATGGATTGGTACTCAAAATAATCTAGGATGAAATACTATTGAATTTAATTTAGAGGAGTAGGTACTTCAAAATTTAAAAGCCACTTCAGTGTTCTAAATCTTTTTTAGGAGCAGATGAGATGACTAGCGATCCGTAACGACTGTCAAAGATCCACGATTGACAGCCGACCACCGGCTTAACGTGCTTTGCGAGACACGGAGGGGTTTTGGTATGTAAAGAAGGTCACCCATCTACGGACCAACCGCGGCAAGCGTAGCTTAACCTGATCAACCGACCTTAGCAGCTGTTATTACTTGGCCACAAGCCCCTCTTATCTCTGCCCCTCAAGTAACTGAAGTCCAAATACTATGGGCTCAGTAAAAGCTACCTATAATCACGAAACTTTTCCATTTCTTCAATTTGGGATTTTGACAATTTAAAAAAATTTAATTAAAGTTATACTAACTTTAATTTTATTTTTTAAATTGTTAGTCTCATTTGTAAGTGTTACTTAAAATATGCATGCTAGATTTACATCTAGTAGATGTCAATCAGACATATTGTTTTGTAGCTTTTCTACTGCATTTTGTGATTGTAGGTACATCAGTTTTGTGAATTAAATAAAATAAAAACCACTGTCACCACGTATTATAAAACAAAGTCCCCCCGCCACGTCTGTCTGTCTAATAAACTCAAAAACTACCAATCGGATTTTCATACGATTTTCACCAATGGACGCAGTGATTCATGAGGAAGGTTTAGGTGTATAATTCATTAAAGTTTTGTGTAAACTAGCTGAAATATGACGATGATTGTTGAAGATGTCGGGAAAAAATCATGTCGACTGGGAGCTTTGCACGTTTCCGTGGGACAATTTCGGACCTCCACGCGGACAAAACCGCGGGCAAAAGCTAGTAAAATATAATAAACTGAAACGTTATGATAAAATGATAGAATTGAGTTTATAGGACGTGTTGAAGAGATGTGGAGGTACCTACGTGCCACGTGTGCAGGTTCAAGTACCTACGTCTTGATCTGCTTACTACCAGCCAAGGCTGCTCAACGCCGGGCCGCGGGCCGCACATTTGAATTGGCCCGCCACAAGCTATCAGCTGGTGAACAGATTTCATGACTTCATACCAGGTCTAAAAAAAATTTGTTTCTTATGACATGTGAACTCATTCACAATTAGCCAACAATAAAAAAAAATTGACTTGATTTTATTATGGACCTCAGATTTGTCACCAATTATTAATAAGTTGTTAGCACATAAACCTCTTCAAAGTTATCACTGATATTTTTTTTTAGATTATTCAAACTATGAGTTTGATTTTAATAGCTAGGTAGGCATAACTGTAGGCAAGTTTTATTTACTAGATGGCCCGCCGGCTGACACGGGATCGAAATAATGGCCCACCTTCAAAATTGGTTGAGCAGCCTTGTACTAGACGATGCTGGATTTTTATATTTTATTGTTATCTATTGAAGGAGTTTATTTTTAAGAGGCATATATTTAATCGAACCTTTAATAATTCCTATTTTGCACTTCTAAAAATATTATTCAACATTTTAATATAATGATTGCGCCTCTCTTTGAGATCATCAAATAATTCGTATTTTGCAGTTCGCCTGACCCGTTTGGTCGGGATACTCTAGCTTAGCTACTGCGAATAAATGTGAGAAATGGCCAGAAAGTTAGAAAGAGGATCAATTATTAAAAAAAAAAAAAACGTGTGGCACTCGGGGACTGCCGCGGTAAAGCTATTGCATATCATTTGTAACCTCCATACTTCCTTTTTGTCAACGCTACACTTTATTTATTTTATTTTTATTTATTTATTTATTTGGCTCACCAACAATTGAATACACCGATACAAAGATATGAGATACATGCAATAAACTTATAGACTAGTGTACCAATTTCTTACAGGTAAGCACATCATGCATTATTTATTTGTTGTTTAGTGCCTACTTAAATATAGATGAGTTTTTATACTCACCGAACATAATTATTATTGCAACAAAATTCCAATTTAAATTTTATAATTTAATTTAAAACAAAAATTTAAATCATAATTAAAATCACATAAAATTAAAATCAAAACAAAAATAAAATCTAAATCAAAACAAAAATTAAAATCGAAATTTCCACACTTAAATGATTTTACAAATGTTTGCATATAATGCTTCGGAACTTACTAAGTGAGTCAGAGTGCACATCAATAAGATCACTGCAGCTATTTAATAATTTACATAGACGGGGGATTGGAGAATTAGCCCCAAGAACAGTTCTGCGAAGAGGAGGACATAAGGGGGTTATAGGAGCTCGTGGGCTTTTCACGGGTACACGGATTTTGATCCTGCTCAACAATTGAGGACAGTCAATTTTACTATTCAAAATTTTAAATAAAAACAACAAATCCAGTAAATCTCTCCTCTTCTGTAGGGATATCATCTTGAAATGCAAGAGTCTATCTTTATATGATCGTTTCTTTTTAGCTATCCCGGAAGAGTATGCTAAATGCCACAGAAATCGTTTTTGAACCCTTTCCAATCTTGGGATAATGACGCTACACTTGGGATGATGACGTGATGACATAAAACAAAAATTACGTTCCCATGACAACGTGATGTTGTCATGGTAACGTATGGTAGGCAGAGTGGGGGGTGTTAGGTTTTATTTTCGTTACGTTATTTTTGTTACGTTACGGAATTTCTTGATTCGGGCGCCGCGCTCAAAGCCCGCGATAAAAGCTATGCAATAGCTTAAAAGTGTGCAACATTAGAAGGTCAATAAGAATTTTCCCTTTATTTGTGCTGAAGGACCTTGCTTTTTGCCAAATTTCGTGATTCTAGGTCAACGGGAACTACCATACCTATAGGTTTTCGACCCAAAACCTATAGGGTACTTCCGGTTGACCTAGAATTGACAATGTTGGTAAAAAGCAAGGTCTTACAGCACAAGTAAAGGGAAAATTCCGAAAAAAAATAAAAGTTGAAAATTAAGGAAAATTTTGGTACTTACAAGTTTTCGCGAAAATCTAAATTTGCCCATATCTTTTTATCGTGTTGACTCAGGACCTTGATTCTTATACAACTAACAGGAACTATAGGCCTCAGTATCTGGTATAAATTTCAACTTGCTAGGTCCACCCGTTCTTGAGAAAATCGGTGGTGACACACGGACAGACGGACAAGAGTGATCTTATAAGGGTTCCGTTTTTTACCTTTTGAGGTACGGAACCCTAAAAACGATATAAACCTTGGACTACCAGATCTAGGGTTTGTTAGGACCCTAAGTCAGGGAATCTGAGGTTCAAGATATAAATAACACGAAAACTTAGGGTCTTCGTGTTACATAGCCTAAAACAACAGCAGACTCTGCGTAACTTTGCCATTGCTTTGCATTTCAATAATTTTGTTAGCCCATGAACTATTTTCTTAACCAAAGAGAACTAGATTTGTTTTTTTTAAATTATGCATAATTTATTATACTTACTGACTAATTTGACGATCGAGACATGTTATGGAGCCAATATCCATCAACGCTACCATTGAGATTGAAACTAACACTGCCAGATCTTTTTTTTCTTGTTGGGAAATTATCAGATAACTTCTCGCCCGAGCTCCACCCAGAGCGGGAGGGCGTGTCAGACTCTTACTGACTAAAACCCACCCGTGTTCCTTCAGTTGCCTGTATGTTGCCAGGGGCTATGGTAACCCTTTCGGAAAAACCCGCAACCCCGGCAGGCATCGGCCCTAGCGGACCCCGTCAGTTCTGCTGATATCTCTTTGAGGCGCGCGTGGAATAAAACGAGCCGTCGACCCGAGCCTGGTCCTTATCAGACGGCGAGCTACCCATTGCTCACCGTCCGCAAGCCCGCGCCTACGGTGGCCGGGAATCGGCCTGCGATTCCCGACGCGTAGGGCGTCTCCTGTCACGGTTAGGGGTGTGAGGGCGCGAACATTACTGCTTCGCGAGCATTACTGCTTCGCAGAAGGAGGTGACGGCCTCCCATGCCCTCTCGCTCCGTACTATGGCCTGGACCAGGACCGGACGCGAGAGATCATGCCAGACCTGGGGTTCCAACCCAGGAGCGCACGTTCAGCAGTCGCATAACACCAACGAGGCAGTACAAACCGTGATAGTAAATTGGGATTACTTACAGGCTGCTCCTCCATGACATGCTGCAGCAGGGTCCTGAACAGCGTGGCTGGTAGACTGGACAACGCATGCAGTGCTGCTAATGCCCATAGCGGGCAGTCGCCGTCAGAGCAGAACTTGAATTTCTGTCACAAATAATATAGCCATGTATAAGAAAAGCATTATCTACGTTACCAGATGATCAAGGAGCTAACGTAAAGAGGGCTTTAAATTGTTCCATACAACATGTAAAAAAAACCCTGTCCGATCCATGATGGTGTTGTTAAGTATCGTACTGAGAGTCTATTTATGTGGAAACTTTCTGGAAAAAAGAAAAAAAAAATAGTGCCGACAGAAGTGAAAACTTGAACAAGATCGCCTTGGTGGAAGAAAAATACTTGTATAGAACATTGGTCTGTAAACTTATCTAAATAAAGAGCACAATTGCGTTCACAAAAAAAAAAACTTCCAAAATCTTTAAATTAAAAATACTTGCATAGAACATTGATCCGTAAAGTAATATAAATAAAGAGCACAATCGCGTTTACAAAAATGAGGTGCCGGTAACGGTGTCGCGAGTTCAATTGTTTTTTCCCATCTCAAAAATCAAATTTCAACATGAATGATGTAACCAATATTTTGTAACATTTTTTTTATTTAAAAGAGTGTCCGTGGAGTTTCTTGCCCGTTCTTCTCCATAGGTACCTACTACGCTTTGGAATGGGCAACTAGCTTCATACCTATTTCTGACTGACCAATTCCTTGACAATTCAAAAGTGCCTGTAAATGGTTTAATTGAAATAAATGCTTTGAGTTTGAGTTTGAAAGAAGTTTTCACCTCTAAAAATCGCCACATTTTTTTTCAATGTACCTTTTTTTTTTTTTTTTTTTTTTTTGGGTGGGAAATTATCAAATAACTTCTCCCGCTCTGGGTGGAGCGGGAGGGCGTGTCAGACTCTTACTGACTAAAACCCACCCGTGTTCCTTCCTATGCCATGTTGCCGGGGGCCACGATTTCCCTATCGGTTTTCTTCGAACCCCCGGCATTGGCATTGGCCCTAGCGGACCCCGTCAATTCTGCTGACATCTCTTTGAGGCGCGCGTGGAACACAACGCGCCGTCGACCCGGGCTTGGTCCTTATCGGACGGCGAGCTACCCATTGCTCACCGTCCGCAAGCCCGCGCCTACGGTGGCCGGAAATCTTCCTGCGATTCCCGACGCCCAGGGCGTCTCCTGCTGCGGCGGTTAGGGGCGCGAGGGCGCGAAATTTGCCTTTCCCTCACGCGCTCCGTCTCCTCCTTCGCGAGCATTACTGCTTCGCAGAAAGAGGTGACGGCCTCCCATTTCCTCTCGCTCCGTAGCATGGCCCGAATCAGGGCCGGACGCGAGAGATCACCGCCGCCGATCGCATCCACGAGGACACGGCGATGCCCTGCCCAAGCCGGGCAGACCTCCACCGTATGCTCCACCGTGTCCTCCGGGCGATCCACACAGTGACGACACCCGGGCGTTTCCTCCCGCTTTATCCTGAACAGGTACCTCCCGAAACAGCCGTGTCCGGTGAGTACCTGCGTCAGGCGGAAGGTGAGGACGCCGTGGCGCCTCTCTAGCCACTCCTCAAAGAGGGGTCTTATCGCCTCAATTGTGGCGTGCCCATTTTCAATGTACCTAGAGTTTTACATGGGCCGCGGGCGGCCGTCGTTTGGCGGGTGTCTACAAGTCATAACTTAAGATTCCTGTTGAAAACTTGCAAATTTTTTATGGATTGACATTTAAAAATATTAGTTATAAATAGGAATAACTTTTTTATTTTCAATAATAATTTACTTTTTGGTATGTTATTGTGCTCCTTTAGGATCAAACAGGGTTTTTTTTACATATTTTATAAGAAACCAGTTGGAACTATTTTCTACCCAAAAATCAAAGTTATTTTCACCATTCTACTAATTTAAAGTGCCAATTACTCATGAAAATAGGAAGCCCATAGCTTGTTTTATGTTTATTTTAGGTACAGACGCCAGCACCACAAGCTACTACAATCTGTCAAATTTCTTTAATAGATTTTCAACTTTATCGCTAAAATATATGGTTTAAAGTTGATTGGGAAAATTTGACAGTTTCGGGTAGCTTGATGTGCTGGCGTCTGTACCTACATATGCACAAATAAAGAGAACCAAACATGGCGATTATTTATTACTTATATTAATTTTCTCAATGAAATGAAATGAAATTGTTTATTCTATAAATAGGATATCGAAATCACTTTTACATCGTCATATAAAAAAATATAAAAATAAGCTAGATGAGTTCGGCGTTTCCTATCTGACTACTCTGAGAAGAAAGGCCGAAACAAACTCAGAGGTCGCAGTCTCTTTTAAAGTCCAGACATAATCTTGGTTATGCCATATGAGGACCATGTAGATAAGTGTCTGAAAAGGTCTTTTGAGGAAAGAACCACACAGATTTGAGTGGACCTGTCCAGTCAGTGCAAGCATTTGTCAGTAATCGTGGAGCTCAACTCAGAACTTAAGGAGCTCAACTCGACGAACAATACCAAAGAAAGGACATTTGGGTAGGCCGCATAAACTACTCAAACTGCCAGACCATCACTAAAACTAGCAGAGAAATAAAAACAATGTCCACATATTCCTCACATTCACAATAGTTAAATAATATAATACTTTACAAAGTATAATAACACCGTGAAATTTGAATCACAGTTTTGCTAGAACAAATGTTGTTCAGACCATGGTCTACTACCATACTACAGCATCCAATAAAAAAAAAACATAATTGGCTTGTGAAAAAAAAAAACAAAAAAAAACAAAGTTTAAAATGTCAAGATTATCGTTACTCCCTACAACACAGACACCACGCATGGGACACAGCATTGTTTACAGGGAAATGTACCTCCATAAACGAAATTTAGTAAGCAGTAGATAATCTTGACATTTTAAACTTTGTCTTTATTTGTTTTTTCAAAAACCAATTTGGTATGTTTTTTTTTTATTGGATGCTGTAGAATGGTAGTAGACCATGGTCTGAATACCGTTTGTTCTAGCAAAACTGTGATTCAAATTTCACGGTGTATAATACTATCTTTAGCTCCCTCTGTTTCCGACTGTCATTGAGAACACAACAAAATCACTCACCATGCCTTCAAATCGCGCGTCCCTGTAACAAACACTTCAGTTATAAAATTACCATACGAATTACATCTACATGACATTCTCCATCATACAGTACTCGGTATATGGCACTATATGGGGTGTTAGTGCGGACAATTTGGTTTTACATGCTTCGAATGGGGCGGCAAATGTATAGAGTATAGTTGATGTTAGTTTTACTGTGTTCATAAGTTTTAGACGTGATTTATATACGTCATTTAGAGCTGAGTTGATTTCGTGTGGGACCGAATTGGAGATAAAATTATTTGTGGCTTGTCAGCTCGTGTGACATAAAGATAAAAAATAAAAACTTTTTATAAAAAAAAAAAACAATCGACTTCCAAAAAACACTACAAAGTGAAAAATAACTTTAATTTCGGAAGTCGGTGTCTTTCTTTGGTTTTGAATTTTCGTTTTTTGTCACCGACTTCCGAAATTAAAGTTATTTTTCACTTTGTAGTGTTTTTTGGAAGTCGGTTGTTTTTTTTTGTAAAAAGTTTTATTTTTCACTTTTTAGTTGTGGTACCTACTCCACACAAATTCGAAAACTACTACCTGCTATGTAAATAACAGTGACAGGAACTTATCATATCATTATACTAAGTGGGAAAAAGTACGTATTATTGAAGCTAATTCAAAAACTATCGAAGCAAAGTTAATAAAATTTATATGGGACCACCTTGAGAGATACCCTTTCAAACAATAAAATTTTCAAAATCGGTCCACAATTGACGGAGAAATCGGAGGACATACATAAAAAAAAAAAAAAAAAAAAACAAACGCGACGAACATATAACCTCCTCCTCCTCCTTTTGGGAAGTCGGTTAAAAAGTACATGTCTGTCGTCATAGTTGTGTTACATACTTACAATGGCAATTATATGTTGTTTTTACTGTATTGTATTCGTGTAAATTTAAACTTTTATGTTGCATGTATATTGTTTCTTTTTTTTATTCTTAAGTTAATTTAAATTGTGTATTCAGAGCATTATGTACTCGATAATGTGTAAGCTGTGGTTACCTGTAATTGAGTGTGCGTTACAGGAAATGTATTAACTAAGTTTTATTATTGTAAAAGATAATAATTGTAATGTAACTCGTTGGTAATCCTTAAACAAATAAATAAAATAAAATAAATTAATGCTTTTAATTTTGACAGCTCAACGACATTCATTGCGTTATTGACGTTGTTGAGCCAACGAAGTTTTCGTAATCTATGAAGCAATGGATTAGGAATTTCCTTCAAAATGCATTCAGATTTAAAAGAAAGTGTGTTACGCTACGCTAAATTGTAAAAAAAAATTGGCAAATTTCCACACATTTTCCCCAAAAAAAAATTATAGTTGCTGTAAGTTTAGGCACAAAGTCACAGTTTTAAGTACAATATTTATCGAACTTTTGAAAAAGAAGCACGTGCGTAATGCGTCGTTAATAAACATAATATCGACGAATTGAGAACGTGCTGCTTTATGTATTTTTATTTTGAGAGCTAAGTAAAACTTTTATTATACTTACACGGTGTAACCATCGACGCGAAAATTGTTACCTTGAATTCAGTAAATGATTCTAAAAGAGTAGAAATGTGTTATAAAAAAATCTGCTGCACAAACAAAATGAAACTGCAGATTTTTGAAGTGAAAACTTCTTTAGGCGCGTTGGGCATTTTTGAGATGGGAAAAACAATTGAACTCGCGACACCGTTACCGACACCTCATTTTTATAAACGCGACTGTGCTCTTTAATTATATTTCTTTACGGATCAATGTTCTATGCAAGTATTTTTACTTTAAAGGTTTTGTTTTTTTTTTGTGAATGCGATTGTGCTCTTTATTTATGTAAGGTTACGGACCAATGTTCTATACAAGTATTTTTCTTCCACCAAGGCGATCTTGTTCAAGTGTTCACTTCTGTCGGCACTCCCGGAGTGCCACTGTTTTTTTTTTTATTGTTTGGCCTGCAGATTTGTTTACTATTATTTTTATGTGAGGTTAGGTCGGCAAACTCATTAGTCAATAGAGCCAAATATTAATATTATAACGACTAAGATTTCTTATGAGAGCCAATCCTTTCTGTGTGTCCAAACTGTCTTAATACACTTTTCTTATAATATATCAGTAAAACTCCCATCCTCTTTCACTCCACAACGCTTCCTAAAATTAACTTGCTAAGAAGTAGGATGCCTTTATCATCATCATATCGGCTGATAATAATATGATGAAGGCATTTTACTTAAATAAGTTAACCTTGGAAAACTTTGAAAAGTATCGTCGTGAGGTGCTTGCTGCTTGTGGTGACTGGTCGTCTTGCTGATCATGGTTTTGTTATTGTTACTAGTACCTAATTAACTGTTTATTTATTATCATTAGTTATCATTAATAACTTCCAGTTACAGCTTTATATAGCTATATGTAAGCGGGCACGCCCTTTATGCCTGGAGGCTTATATTAAGTTCTGTTTACGTTTAGTTTTTACTTTTTATTTCTGCTCGAGTATAGTTCTCGATATTTTTAGTTGCTAGGTATATTGGCGTTTGCTAGCTGACATAATGTCTAATAATTTAAATTATGTTTTGTGTTGCGTAATGTAAATTATTTTGCATACTATTGTTTAGAATCAATTTTATTTATTTTTCTAACTGAACAGACAGTTGTGCCGCTGGGGAGTTTGTTGCGCCACTTTTTCTTCCCAGCTAAAACACTAGGAAGTGGTGAAGGGTGGGCGTTTTGGGGGACTGTCTTATGTAATTTTGACGTTCGAATCGTGCAGATTCTCAGCCTAGTTTGAATAAATGACTTTTGAATTTTGATTTTCGATGTCCTGTTAATTTTTGGTGAAAATACTTCGGAAATAAATCTTTGAAATATAGTTTGAATTTTGAATAAAACTTGATATCTTGTTGACCGAAACCCCGACTCCCGCGCGTATCTATGCTTGCATAGGCGTAGTCTATAGGCCAAAGAGCCGCATGCGGCTCGTGAGCCGCGGTTTGTCGACCACTGGGTTAGATGTTTACAATCATGTATTGAATGCATGGTTACAGTTTCAGCGTCGATGTCCAAAAAGCTTTACGGTCTCACAATAACGGCTGTCAAAATATAGAGCGTTTTTTACACCTTATGGAGAAAATGACAGAGCCGCTCTTCAAAAAAACCGTAGGTGTACACCCAGTATCTTAAAAAGTCAAACATCGTCTTTATCTCCACAAAACCACAATAAATTCTCACCTTGCTTCTTCCCACACAAAACAGACATTAGAAGCTAGAAAAAACAACGAGAAAAACTATGGACAGCTCGGAAGCGCAGCAGAACAGTGTAATAGAAAGTTTCCAGCTATAACATTGGCATTAAGCCTTCATTTCAGTGGCGGACAATGAGGGTATATTGACAGGCTGAACACGCTACGTTTATATTAAACTTGCTGTGTCGACCTACGCGACGAGTGGGTTTAGGTACTACCGTATAGATATTACGAGGTTGGACAGGGCTTTCAATATTAGGTACCTACTGAATCCTGATCGTATTTTTGAAGTGAAAACTTCTGTAGGCGCGTTGGGCATTTTTCAGATGGGACTAAACCATTGATTTCGCGACACTGTGACGGAATTTACCGACACCGTGGAGTAAAAAAAAAGCAGTGGTGGCCCAGTGGTAGCGGCCGCGACTTATGAGTTGTAGGTCGTAGGTTCGAACCCAGACAGGCGCTTTACTTTGTGTAAATTATTTCATCATCACTAAACACCATTTTTAACCGACTTTTTAAAAGGAGACGGTTATGTCGGTTTTTTTTTACAATACCCAATTTACTAAACAAAGTACCTGTAGACATTAGAGACTCAATGAATAGTAAAAACATAAAGCGTAAGTTGAAGGAACATTCCATCAACTTGATTATGATTAACTATTAAAAGCGCGTTGATCAAATCTCACGCCATGGCATGCTAGGATAGACCCCGGAGGTCTAATTGTGTGCTTTTTTTAAGTTTAAGGAACATGTAATTTATAAAATAAATAAAATAATAAATGCAATATTTTTGATGACACTTGTAACAATAATCTAGTCAATCACCCAGACAATACGCCAAAATGTATTGTGCTGAAAGTTATCAACTCTGATGCTACAGTAATTAAGTGCACATTTTCAAAGTTAATTGTGTTCTCACACGATACACACAACATCTTCTTAAACATTATTTACTTACGCCTAATTATATGTTTGTAGAGCTCTTGTAAACCATTACTGATTACAATACGAAAGTGTTATGTACTGTAAATATACTAAATATGAAGCAATTGTTTCAAAATCTGAAGGATTCTGAATGGGTTATTATTGGCACGGAGTTTGACCTTGATGTTAAAGGGATGGACCACCAGACTTAAGGTAGAAATACACTAGAGTGTCGTGTTGTGTCGTGTCGCCTCAGAAGCATATTATTACAATGTGTTGTTACAATACAACACACGGTAATAATGTGTTACTAACCATACTAAATGTATGAAACCGAAATGCTTCTGACGCGACACGATACAACACGACATTGTAGTGTATAGTGTACCGTTACTTACATTAGTTTAAGATTAGCCTTTTATCAACAATGATAGAAGTTTGAGAACTTAATCAACACTATGCCGCATTTCATATGAAATATGATTAATCATCATCTTCATAATTTGCAGCCCTGTTCAACCCAATGCTGACTATAGTTGTATAGGCCCCCTCATTTTAGTAAAGAAGCATGAAAGTAGAAAATTCTTTGATAATGCGTTCCTTGCGAAGGGGCGTGACTATGAATGTAATGATAGGCTGAAAAATTATGTGATAAGGCAACGATGCGGTTTAAAAGAAGATGTAGGTAGTGACAAAAATTAAAAAGAGTATGATGGTAATGTTGAGAGGATAAATGAAAGGCGACTAACAAAAGGTATTTACAAGGCAGATGTGAGTGAAATCGTCGGGAGGGGACGCCCTAGGAGGACATTTAATTTTATTTATTTATTTATTTATTTGTTAGGGACAAAAAACAGTTACATGCTACAAATTACAGAGAAATGAACTAAGATTTAACAAACATGCAACCCACACCATTGTCCACGTTTTAACAAAAGGTTAAAAGAAGTGCTGAAGACAATTGATAAAAAATAATAAAAATAAAACAAAAGTCGCTGCCACAATATTGCTGTGTTAGCTTAGCTTACTTTAACTTAAATTATTCGCTTAACAAAATATCCAGAGCCATTTTCTTAAATAATTGCTTAGATAAACAAAACATATCCAGTCCCATAAAATGCGTGTTGTAAGAATCCACAAGGCGACGAAGAGGTGCACGTTCCCCAGCGTTAGTCCTGCATATGTCTGTATGGAACAGTTGAGGCACGCACACCCCCCTCCGAATAACACTTCTGGGTACCTTGTAACACAATTTGTTTGTAAGGTCAATACAGTCAAATTTATTATTGCATATGCCGTGCAGTGTGTGTCAGTTAATGACTTAATTGGTGACGTTCTTCAGAAAGGTCGGTGCATCGTCCTCACATATAATTATTTAAGTAATGTAGGTACCTAGACAAAATATTGTAAAACATTTTAAAAGAGTAACGGTGGAGTTTCTTGCCCATTCTTCTCCACACGAAAACTACCTTTTGGAAGGGGTGACTAGAAACAATTCTATTTTTTGTAAATTTTGACGTTCAAAAGTGCCTTTTGTGTGCCTAATTGAAATAAATTATTTGCCTTGAGGTCAAAAGTGTAGTACTTGCAACCGCCGTGTGACCATGTATGAACGAGGGTTGCAACGGATGTCGTATAACGGATGAGGATATTGATATAATCGGGTTTAGGATGCGGATGGGGATACGGATATTGGAAAATTCCTTATTGAGGATGCGGATGAGGGTGCGGATGCAGATGTCGTATGAAATATAGCCCTTGTTTTGACACCTGATACCACAATCATGCCACCACTGCCACGTGCGGCCGATCGTCTGTCATAGGACAGGGACACTGCGAATTCTGGCAATAGGAACGCGCCACTCACACTCCGGCCCGCACATTTAGATCGAAGCGAGTATAAAAAAAACACTATTTGAGCGAACAACGTAGGTAGGGTCACATTCCCATAGAAATTATGAGGATGCGGAGCTTTGAAAATCGAAACTTGGGGAAGCGGATGTTTTGCGGATATCAAAATTTATGTGGATGCCTGAACATAAACGAAGCAAAAAGAATATGTAAGGAGCGTAGCAGGTGGCGTTCTTATAGTTTCTGCCTACCCCCATGGGAAGAAAGCGTGAGTTTATGTATGTATGTAGTAACTAATACATAGATTCCATCTATAGTAATATAATACTAAAGGGCTTTTTGGATCCAAATCGGAGCAAATAAAACTAAAACAGAATTTTTAAGCAGTCATTTTGTATACAAATTTTCTACGTTTCTAACTCAACGTAGATCCTACGTATATTATCCATCAATAACTATTCGAATAGATTAAATTATTGGTCCAGTCTTACATGACCTTGAAGGTTGCTTGCCCCGCCAAACAGACAGTGTGACGTAGAACTTGAAACATATGTGGGTTGCTTTCGAAGGGAATTAATTAAAAAGAAAGGAACCAGTATAAGGGACGGATCACACTTTCTATTTTCAAATTTTAAAAATATTCTAGAATAGGGAATAATGTCTTTGACCAGTGCGTGTTGCCAGTGATGATCTATGGTACTGAAACGTGGTCGCTCACAATGGGCCTTATCAGAAGGCTAAAAGTCACCCAAAGGGCAATGGAGAGGGCTTTGCTTGGAGTTTCCCTACGTGATCGAATCAGAAATGAAGAGATCCGCAGGAGAACCAAGGTAACCGACACAGCCCGAAGAATTACCAAACTTAAGTGGCAATGGGCAGGGCACGTTTCTCGCAAAACGGATGGCCGATGGGGTCGAAAGGTTCTGGAGTGGCGACCACGTACCGGAAGAAGTTGGAAGGCCTCCCACAAGATGGACCGATGACCTTGTGAAGGCCGCAGGAATCCGCTAGATGCGGAAAGCACAGAATCGGTCGAAGTGGCGGTGCTTGGAGGCCTATGTCCAGCAGTGGACGTCTTTCGGCTGAAATGATGATGATGATGAATATTAATGCAATCGCCTCTGTGGTCTAGTGGTTAGTCCACCTGTCTCAGACCCAGAAGTCCTGGGTAAGTGGGGGCAAAATTTTCCGCTCGGTTTGGTTGGTGGTAGGGCTTGTTCTGGCTAGCTAGCTAGCATCTTATCTAAGTCTGTCACCATAATAACAATGTTAACAGTATTGTTGTTTCGGCAGTTAGAGGTAAGATAGCCAGTTCCTCTGTGGTTTAGGATTCCGGGTGAAGCTCGCTTCCACCTTCGGCCTGATCATCACTTACCATGAGGTGAGATGCAGGTCAGAGTATTTGACATTATATACCTACAATTTTCTATTTAAAAAAAAATCTAATTAGATTTGTTACAGCTGTAGTGGAAATCATGTCATTTGGTTTAAATAGATAGGTAGATTTAGAAAGATTCTTTTCTTTTAGATTTTGTGAATGTGAGAACGTTGTAAGCTGTAGACTTGTGGACCATTTTCTTTTTTACTAAGTACCTGGTACTTGTTGATAGGCCTACACTGTCCTCCCATACCTATTAACACTGTTATTTGAAAACATTGTAAAAGCCAATTATTTTTAAAAGAGTAACCGTGGAGTTTCTTGCCGGCTCTTCTCCATAGGAAGCGACCAATTGGAACCGTGCACCTAGCTTCTGACGTTTTATATGTGCCCATGTAGGTTTATGTGATACTAGCTGCGCCCCGCGGTTTTACCGGCATAAGTCTCGATCCCGTGGGAATATCGAGATAAAAAGTATCCTATGTCCTAACCCAGGTCATGGTCTACCCATGTGCCAAATTTCATCCAAATCCGTTCAGCCGTTTTAGTGTGAAAACGTAACAAACAAATATAAAAATTACAAAAAAAAAATTGATAAAACTTTTTTGACTGCCTCGTTGGTCTAGTGGTCGCAAGCGCTACTGCTGAGCATGAGGTCCTGGGTTCGATTCCCGGGTCGGGCAAAGTGTTATTGGGTTTTTCTATCTGGAATTTCTCAGTAGCAGCTCGGAGTCTGGATTTGTGCCCGGTTGATGGCAATAGGCTCGCCCCCATTACATGGGACTTAAACATAACTGGCGAAATGTGGGTGTACCTGCTACAGGGACACCTCTGCCCAACCCTTCGGGGACAAAAAGACGTGATGTTATGTATGTATTTTTATGACTCTTTAGAAATAGCTAAGCGGAACAAGTTTACTAAATATATCCACGTCTATTGTATTTTATAATGGATTTCCGCAAGGTCACGCCCACGCCAAAAAAAATTAGTTTAGATAAAACATTTCTGATTTTGGATACAAAGAAAAACAGGAACGTTCCTCCACGTAAAACTGTAGGCAGTCCCTAACAAGGGTCGAATTTGATGTCCCACGCTTCTAGTTAATACATTTAAGTTTGTTTTCATTTAATCAACTACTATCTCAGGTGTTATCCGTTTTACTTTGTTATAAACGTAACGGAGATAAGTACTAATCAATTCGACTGTTTCTTTGTAAGTGTTTTTAGAATCGAGAATTATTTTAGAGTTAAAAGGGGGCATTATGAGGTATAGAGGCCTGTTGCTATGTATTTTGATAGAGTAGGAGAGATTTGGGAATTTTAGAGGCAAACTCAAAGCTTATTATTTCAAATCAACTAATTACAGGCACTCGGGTCAGTCAAAAAGATGAAGCTAGTTGCTCATTCCAAAGCGTAGTGAGTTCCTATGGAGAAGAACGGGCAAGAAACTCCACGGACACTCTTTTAAATCAAAATATTGTTACAAAATATTGGTTACATCATTCATGTTGAAATTATACATGTGAGAACAATGTAGAAAGACGTGCACGTTAAAAGCGTCAGTAATAAAGAGATTAAAAACTAAAACAGTTCAAAAATCTATATTATATAAATGAATCCCTATTTCCCTTGGTCACGGCCGGCATCACGCGTGAACGGCTGGACCGATTTCACTAATTCTTATTTTTTTGTGTTTTTTATTTTCAGAAGGTTCATATGAAAGAAAAAATTAAGAAAATTGCGCGGAAAATTTTAAAACTTTAGAAAACTTAATGATCATATTAACTTTTCTAATGTAACCTTAGGGCTTTTGACATAACTGTCAGTCGTTTGACAGTTGGCGCGATTGACAGAATGCGCGCTGCAAACATACAATTCACATTTATACATATTAGTTAGGTTATGTAGGGTAAATTAGTAAATTAATTGCATTGCCATTACAAGTGTGTTACGCACTTACCCACCGCAGGTTGTGCAGCATTTTCATTTACTTCCTTAATTGATGATATTTACTAGTGTTTATACAAAACCGGCCAAGTGCATGTCGGACCACGCACAATGTAGAGTTCCGTAGTTGGTATGAATTTATCCCAAGAACAAACTTAACTTTGTAGTTGAAAAAAAATCTTTCATTCAGAATGTATGGGTGAACATGTTTTTACAACCGCAAATTTAAGTTGGTCGATTATTACTCGTTAACTTGTAAAGCCTACTCAACTGTGATAGTTTTCCTTTTAAATTCGTTATATAAGCTACTGCCGCGAATTTTTTCACATATCTAAAACCAGCCATTTAGCTGGCAGGGGGGGGGACACTTGACTCTAACAACAATTTGCACTTTAAAGCTTAATATTTCGCAAACGGATCTCTGAATTGAAAAATGGTTTTAACACACTTACAATGTTTTTGAAAGACCTTTCGAACGATACCCCACAGCAAGGGATAGAAAAAAAAAAACATCCCCACCTTACGTGTAGGGGAGGCACCCTAAAAAAAAAAATTTCTCATAATTTTATTTTACCACTTTGTCGGCATGATTAATATGTATATCTATGCCAAATTACAACTTTCTAGTACTAACAGTCTTGGAGCTAGACCGCGGACAGACAGACAGACAGACAGACAGACGGACATGACGAAACTATAAGGGTTCCTTGTTTACTACGGAACCCTAAAAAGCAGTAGGCACATTAATGGTAATATTCCGATGGGCACTCTTTCATTTGTCTACCAAAGGGCTGTTCCGTTTTTATTCGTGGGAACCGTTTGCAATACTTATCGATCGATATTAAAATCTTCTGAAAGGACGAGAAGACATGCCTAACCATAATTATTCTGATCGAAATAAAGGGGAAAATAACAGAGGATTCAATAACATTTATTTCGGGCCAAAGTAAATACGTAGGTAATAGGTACTCGCGTCATGTTTCAGACTTTTACGATATATTTAAGAGCGGTGAACATGCTTTACGAGATGTCGAATTATTGACTGCGGCTTTGGATTTCAACTCTTGTGTATGTGTATATCTCCTGTATTTCTATTGTAAGTACCAAGTGAATTTATAGATTCAGATTCATTTATAAAGATACTAGCTTAAACTAGCTTTAGCTCGCGGCTCCGCCCACGTGGAGATATTATACCACGGGATTGTAAGCCGGCTGTCGCTCGCATAGAGTCGCAGCATTGTGCTGAGCGATGGCCGTTTTGAGTGGATGTGACGCATCATCATCATCATCATCATCAACAGCCTATAAATGTTCCCACTGCTGGGACACATGACTCCTCTCTGTGAGAGGGAGTGGGCCGTAATCCACCACGCGGGCCCAGTGCGGGTTGGTAGATGTCACATGTCTTCGAATTTTCGGTTCTAGGACATGCCGGTTTCCTCACGATGTTTTCCTTCACCGTTTTGAGAGCAGTGGTGATGAAATAATTTACACAAAGTAAAGCGTCTGTCTAGGTTCGAACCTACGACCTACAACTCGTAACATGTGACGCATATTTTCCCCCAACTTGTTCTTTTTACCCGACTACGGCGAAGCAAAAAGGAGGGTTATGATTTTGACCGGTATGTTTGTATGTTCATCTGTTACCTCATAACTTCTAAACTACCGATCATAATTTGACAAATGAGGTATCATTGGAAGTGTCTTGATTGTCCGCTGGTTATAGGCTATGTGACGTGACACATTAAATGCAATGTGGCGCCCTCTAGAGAACATAAAGTCATGAACTAAACAAAATGTATAGTGCGATGTTGGGTATCAAATGAAAGGGCTTGACGAGCACATTACAAATATGTAAATAATATCATATTGTCTAAGCAAATAAATGTGTTTAAATTGTTTAAAACAAGTAAGTAAAAGATAATTAATTGATTCAGGCGTGACCTTGCGGAAATCCATTATAAAATACAATAGACGTGGATATATTTAGTAACTTGTTCCGCTTTGCTATTTCTAAAGAGCCATAAAAAACTCCTGAAAGAAATCGACACGTGTTTCACCTCTCAACGAGGCATCCTCAGGATGACGATGGACTTGTTGCGAACTCGAACACGGCGTGTTGCCACACCAAGCGCTGCACTCAGCGCTTGGTGTGGCAACACGCCGTGTTCGAGTATCAAAGCGGAACAAGTTACTAAATATATCCACGTCTATTGTATTTTTTAAGTAAGTAAAAGTGAGACTGAATATGTAAGGATTAGTCAATGACCTATTCTCAGCCATTAGGTATGTAATCCCGGTAGTACGTTTCACGCGGGCGAAGCCGCGGGCAAAAGCTAGTAATAAATAATCAAGTTGATTTACTCACTACAAAGATACTGTGTTTCCATTTTTCGATGTGAACCTAACAATGGTTTATGACAGGGTGCCGAGATGAGAATTTTTCGTGGGCATGATAAATAAATTCATGGGTGCCGAGATGGGACTAAATCGTTGGAAAAGGCTATAGGCAGATTGATAGGCTATTGATGGCGTATGGTGACTAATTAACTGTTTAATCAGTGATAGCCTAGTGGTGTGACCGTCGGACTGCCAAGTTATAGGTCTCGAGTTCGAACCCAAGGCACGCACCTCTGACTTTTTGGATTCATGTGCGTATTGTATAATTATCACTTGCTTCAAAAACGGTGAAGGAAAATATCGTCAGGAAACCAGCCTGCCTGAGAGATATTTCTCGACAGCATGTGAAGCCAAGTCAGAGGCCCATGGGCGGCTTCAAAACTCTGACACGAAAATATTTCGTTTTGATTATGTGAATATTACTAGAATAAAAAATGTGACATAGAGTTGAAGTTGGAATACTATATTCCGAATTACCTGCAGCCTAAATAAAATCACAGTTTTGGAGATTTTTAATTTGATTGAAATTTTGAGAAGGTTCATAATAATAATCATAATCATTTAATCATTTGTTAACATAGGTACAATAAAATAGATGTTATAAAAAAAAAATTACAAGCGCGCTATGTTATACCAGAAGGCGTACAAATATTCAAATTAATATATAATATTACATTAATCAAACGATAATTGACTTTCTCAAAATAAATGATAAGAAAAAAATATACATTATGTCAAAAAGAAAAAATAAGTTTACTACGTCAATATTTAAGTAAAGTATAAAGAACAAGAGAGAAAAAGTAATGTAATAAGTAATGTGTAAGTAAGTTTTTTTTTGTTTAGTTATTTGTTTATTACAGTTCAATAATTTACCAATAATTTATTGCATTTTTTATTGGGCTAATCCGTTTCCTCTTCTACTTATTCCCAAACTGATATTCGAAATATGCTGCATCTCCTCTACTTAGCCACGAACTTCTCCTGAACTATACCTACTAGGTACATCGAAATCTAAAAATCTAGAATTGATTTGCTGCAGAATGAGCTATAAAACAAAGACATCGGATGTGGTTGCTATGCGAGTAATGTCGGCTGCACACCTACGGACCAGGTAAACATTACGTGTTTGTATACAATGTTAGGCGCAAGATCATGTTTGATTCGAAATCGCATGTTCAATGGGTGCCTCAAGAGTAAGTGGCTTTTAATTACTTCACACAACTATGTATTTAGTGACCAGTGGTAACGGCCTACGAGTTGTAAGTCATGGGTTCGAAGCTAGGCAGGCGCTTAACTTTGTATAAATAATGATATCTTTCGAATGGAATGTCCAAATTGAATAATCAAAAAGCTATATAATGGTTTTGAAGCAGACTTAAATATGAAGTCATTTATTTTGATAAGGATTAATTTTTTTTTTTTTTTTTTAATCTTTATTAATTTGAAGGGGTTTTATCACTTAGTGATAATGTCACCCCCGTAACAGAAAACATTCAATAACTTAAAACTAAACAATGGATAATAAACAGAAATTATTATAATTACACTTATTTGTTTTGATAAATAACCAACAACAAACGACACAACATCCGAGCCTCCTCCGACAAAGGGGACGCTAGGATGCTGTTACATGCCCCCACTTCAAAACCTACACCGAGCGAACATTGTCTATCGTATATGTTCCGGTCACATTCCATCAGCACGTGGTAAATATCCTCAATCACCCCACAAACTTCGCAGTTTGGTGAGGTACTTTTACCCATTAAATATTTAAACTTATTCGATGGGATATGTCCCGAACGCATCCTCAACAGAGCTACTACATATTTCCTATCTATCTCCGTTCCTTCAAACCATGGGTAACGAAGCGGTTCAGACTGGATGGTTTTATACCAGATTCCCTTTAACTTTGATCGTTCATCAAAATATTCGTGCCATCTTTGTCTGCATAGATCTTTGACATGACCAAGCCAATCTGAGTATAACGGTTTGCATGTGTAATTCATACCCTCATATGATGCTTGTTGGGCTGCTACGTCTGCTTCCTCGTTACCCATGATTCCAATGTGTGAGGGAATCCATTGAATAGTGACGGTTTTATTGATAGACTGCATCTTACGAATTGAGTCTAAAATAATTATGGCTATCGGGATCCCTCGAAGACTCGAGGGTACTCGAGCCAAATGTTGGAGGCTGCTTTTTGAATCCGAAAATATGACAAAGTTCTCTTGATCTATACTCAGTAAATACAACAGGGCTTCAGATATAGCTATGAGTTCACAATACATAACAGAAATATTGGCGTTAATTTTGAATTTAGCTTTAGTATTAAGTTGAGGATCAATAAAAGCAGCTCCCAAGTCTGAACCATCCTTGGATCCGTCCGTAAATATTTTATAGTGTCGACTAAACTTATCATCTATCATTTTTACACACGTATTGTTAAGATCCGTTACATTAATCAGTCTTTTTGCCGAGCTTATACCCTTAATTGTATCACATATTACATTAGATAAATCTATATTGGTCACCCAAGTGTCCAAGGAATAAATATCTAGTATCGGGCTAGAGTACAAAGGCATTTCTGCATAAACTCTGTGGACATCCACTAATAATGGCAGCTTTTTGTTTCTCCAGTATACACCTTGGCATTGGTCAGACAGCTCCCCCAAGGTATTTATAAGACTACTGTTACAAACTGATTTTGATCTTAAATAAAATTTACCTGCCAGAAACAGTCTTCGAATAAATAACGGTTGGAGGCACAGCTCACTTTCCATCGTATGTATAGGCGTGCTTCTAATGAATCCTCCTATGATTCTCATTGCTTGATTTTGGACTTTGTCAAGCTTAAGAAGATGACAGTTGGCACAGTTTCCGTACAAAAAGCAACCATAATCCATCCTACTTCGAATTATAGCTATGTATAGCCTTCTAAGATGTAAGGGATGTACACCCCATTTAGTACCAGCTAATATTTTAAAAAGATTTAAAAAACGACAAACTTTTTCCCGAATTTCGTTCACATGTTTACCCCACTTTAAGGAACTATCCAACCACATTCCAAGGTATTTGACATAATTGACTTGTTCAATAAGGCTGTTATTAACAGTTAAATGGATACTATTCCTTCTTCTCCCTCTACTAAAAAGGCACACCTTTGTTTTCTTATGGGAAATACTTAGACCTAAATCTGTCATCAAACTTTGAAAAATATGTAACGCGTTTTGTATATGGGATACTGAATCGGATAATCTTTTCTGTATATCATATAAAATGAAGTCGTCAGCATATTGCGAAATGTACACATTAGTTATGCTTCTACAAAGATTAATTGTGGCCGCATTAAATAGTAAAGGGGATAAAGGGTCTCCTTGAGCAATGCCCATACCAGCAATTCGACATATTAGACTGTTATCCCGTAGTTCAATGAATAAATGTCTCTGATGAAGATACTGCCAAAGATAATTACAAAGGACAGAGCCCACCCCCAAGTTATCCAAAATACCTAAAAGAGATGTCAAGTTTATGTTATTGTAGGCACTTTCAATGTCTATGAAACAGCCAACAGCTGGCACACTTTTAGAGAAACCAGTTTCAACCCGTGTAACTAACCTAGATAGACCATCATAACATGACTTAAATCTTCGGAAGCCCGTGGTGTCATGGGATAATAAATTATTTTTCTCTAGAAACCATTCAAGCCTGCGTGTTATGATGGTATGAAGTATCTTACAAAAGCAAGATATAAGCGCAATAGGTCTAACATCCGCACTTGAGCCTGGATCACCTCCCGGCTTCGGTATAGGAATAATTTTAACTTTTTTCCACTGCTCTGGTACGAATCCGGATAACATACACTTATTGTAAATGGAAGTCAACATAATTTTAGCAATATGGGGTAAATGTTTTATCATAGAATATGAAATACTATCATGACCTGGAGCAGAATCTGTTTTTTTAATTGAGTTAATTACTTCCTGTACCGAAACCGGGTTGGCCAATTGCATGTTACAAGAGGAAAATGTAGGAGTTGGTGGAGATACGTAATCTGGGGCCAGACTTCGCAACAATCCTTCGGCTTTACCTTGGTCAACAACAGATGTAGCTGGTTTGTACCCTTTGATCCATCTCATGCGCTTCCACATTTCTCCCGAAGAAGTTACACTATCTATGTCATTGCAAAATCCCTGAAAGGATTTATTCCTGGCTTGTCGTATTAGCCTCTGCGCCTCACTCACTTTCCTCTGTAAAGCTTCAAGATTTTGTGGATTGGGGTTGCCTCTAAAAGTTGCCAGTGCAAGGCGTCTCTGTGCAACAATATGTGATAAATTTTGATTCCAATATGGTTTTGGTATGAATTTATCTGACTGAAGAGGATTCTCGCTCACTCTAATCGTAGGTATATATTGATCAGCTGCAGAGTTTACAATATCTATAAATGTATTATATGCAGATTGATGATCCAAAGGTAGCTCCAAGTTTGTTAAATCCGATTCTATTTTCCGAGTGTAACCTTGCCAATCTGCTTTCTTAAAGTTCCTCCGTTTTTTAACCATTTTTGATTTACTATTTTCTAAGCAAGTCTTAATTATCATATGGTCACTTCCCAGATTTTCATTCATGACCCACCATTTTAATTTTAAAACCAAATCTGTTGAAACAATAGTTACATCTGGGGAAGATTTTTGTAAAGCCCCATTGACCAATTTCAAACGTGTATGTGTGTTGTCGTTAAGTGTACATAGGTTGTTGTCCATGACAGAATCAAAAATCTGATTACCCCTTGTATCAGTTCTAGAAGACCAGTTTGAATGGTGACCGTTCAGATCTCCTGCAACGAGAGCTTTGTGTTGTGTTATTGAAAAAACTTCATCCCAGTCGCTTCTGCACGTGTGCACCGACGAGGGGCAATAGATAGAAATGATATTCTCCAGATGAGCGCAGTTGAGTAATTTTATGTGCACAATTTGAATTTGTGTATTTGAAATATTTACGTTACATTGTATAGCCTTAATAGAATGGTGTGTAAAAACAGCTGTACCTCCATACCCATCGTCACGATCTGCCCTGAATATATTGTATCCGCTGAGTCTGACAATACTCTCTGGGTCAAACCAAGTTTCACTGAGTATTGCTATGTGAATTTTCTCCTGATTCAGTAAAGCTTCAAATTCCGTAATTTTCGGTCGTAAACTCTGTGCATTCCATTGTAGAATATTGATTTTTAAATGTCTGTGTCTACTGTTGTTATCCATTGTTTTATGTTAGATAAGAAAGGCAACTCCGTTATGTAATCCATCATGAATGATGTACACCAGTCAAAGATCACCTTTGCGCAATCTAACACTTTATTTTCCAGATTGGTCCCGCTATCCCAAATTTTTTCCTTTAATTTATTCCATAACCATTTCCAACTCTTTTTCTTCTTTTTGTTTGAATTATCAGTTTTTTCTGTTTCTACATGATGTATTTCCGAGTCACTGTCAGAAAGTGCTGCCCAATTAATCACGGTATCTGTTTTTTGTTTATTCTTCGGGTTGACCCCACCCTTTTTATTACTGTCTTGTTGTTTTACTGTAGACTTTTTCTTTGCTTTAGAATTTAAACTTTCCGCCTTATTTACTGTATTAGCATATGTATCTTGGGGTTGTGTTATAGGTCCCATTTCTGTATTTGTTTCTTGACTTAACACTTGGTGATGTTCTTTTTCCATTTCCTGTTCTATTTCTTCAGAATTCTCCTCATAATTTGATTCTGGCGGCACGTATAGTGTTAAAGCTCTTTTGTATGTGCAGTTAAACTCTGCCATCAATTCTCTTAGCCTTCTTTCTTTTAAATACATTGGGCAAGTGCGAGATAACGCCATATGTTTTCCGGAGCAATTATTACATTTATAGGCCGTAGTGTCACAATTAGGGTGGAACTTACTACATTTTGGGCAAATACCCTTGATTGATGAACATACTCTAACTGTATGCCCATATCTCCAACAGCGTGAGCATTGCGTGACGGGGAATTGGTAAGGATTCACTTTTACCCTGGTATCAAAGATGTATACGTAAGAAGGTAAGGAGGATCCTTTAAAGGTTACTCTGACTGTTTCTCCGGGTTCCCATTGTCCACTATTTGTGTTGCGCCGTTTTAATCTTTTAATGCCTATGATCTCTGTATCACAGCTCAAACCCTCTAGTATTTCTTCCTCAGATGATTCTATGTCTATATCT
Organism: Agrochola litura; assembly: GCA_949152395.1. NCBI lineage: Eukaryota > Metazoa > Arthropoda > Insecta > Lepidoptera > Noctuidae > Agrochola > Agrochola litura. Next base: position 2,861,541 of record OX424512.1, read on the forward strand.
TTAATAACGCCGTAAGTTTCTCTAATCTCCAGTGTTTTCTGACATCTAAGTCCTTTTTCTTTCAAGCATTTTGACTCAATTAATTTATTCGCACTCTCATCGTTAGTAAACTGAATAAGAACCTTAAACGCATTAATATACTTTATACTTGTTATGTCCGGAATATTTTCTGTTTTTAATAATAAAAAAAATACCAGCGCGCTATGTTATACCAGAAGGCGTACAAATATTCATGGATGTCATTGATACTAAAAATTGATAACATAATTACATTAATCAAACGATAATTGACTTTCTCAAAATAAATGATAAGAAAAAAATATACATGTCAAAAAGAAAAAATAAGTTTACTACGTCAATATTTAAATAAAGTATAAAGAACAAGAGAGAAAAAGTAATGTAATAAGTAATGTGTAAGTAAGTTTTTTTTTGTTTAGTTATTTGTTTATTACAGTTCAATAATTTACCAATAATTTATTGCATTTTTTATTGGGCTAATCCGTTTCCTCTTCTACTTATTCCCAAACTGATATTCGAAATATGCTGCATCTCCTCTACTTAGCCACGAACTTCTCCTGGACTATACCTACTAGGTACATCGAAATCTAAAAATCTAGAATTGATTTGCTGCAGAATGAGCTATAAAACAAAGACATCGGATGTGGTTGCTATGCGAGTAATGTCGGCTGCACACCTACGGACCAGGTAAACATTACGTGTTTGTATACAATGTTAGGCGCAAGATCATGTTTGATTCGAAATCGCATGTTCAATGGGTGCCTCAAGAGTAAGTGGCTTTTAATTACTTCACACAACTATGTATTTAGTGACCAGTGGTAACGGCCTACGAGTTGTAAGTCATGGGTTCGAAGCTAGGCAGGCGCTTAACTTTGTATAAATAATGATATCTTTCGAATGGAATGTCCAAATTGAATAATCAAAAAGCTATATAATGGTTTTGAAGCAGACTTAAATATGAAGTCATTTATTTTGATAAGGATTAATTCTAAAGTATAAATAAAAGAGCTTTTATAGCGGTGGCATTTATATATATTTTTTTAAATGAAAAAACACTTATTGTGACATAACTATAATAGTTAGACATATGCTGTCACGATATTTTTTGTAGATAATTATATGTTCTGCAAAGACGTAGTACATTATTTTGTTCTATAATCAATAGTTTTCGCAGCGCACGCGATGTAAGAAAGCTTTTTGGTAATTTTGTCACACCTTGGGTTACATTATTGGAGTTTTAGTATGGATCCCTAACTTTAAAAAAAATTTAATATAGCCTATGTTCACCGGAGATAGTGTAGCTTCCCAACAGTGAAAGAATTTTTCAAATCAGGCAAGTAGTTTCGGAGCCTATTGAATGCAAACAAACAAAAAAAAACAATCACATGTTTTCTCTTTATAATATTATTATAAGTGTAGATAGTGTAGATTTAATCACCACTGCTCTCAAAACGGTGAAAGAACACATTTTGAGGGACCTGGCATGGCCTTTTGCCAGCGTCTTCGTCCTCGTGGATGTCAGAAACGGGTATAAAAAGTATCCAATGTGTTAATCCAGGTCATAAACTATCTAACTAGTTACCATTTCGAAATCTGAAAAGTCCTGTGAAAAAGTCGAGCATGTGCAAAAATGGCCGGACATTTTATTTTTTAACCTTTCTTTTTCAATAATCACAATAAATAAATAAAAAATCTCCTTAAGTTGTAAAGTTTGTCCGGCAAACGACAAAGCAGGATAAAATCCGGACGGGTGGCCAAACATGCCCGGACGGATGGTAAGCCTACATGTATGGTCCAAATACAGGAACCAAAAGCCTCCCTTTTTACACACTTCTGTTTTCGGTGTTCCTATTGCTCTTTTCCGGTAAATGCGCCGGCTCCTCCTTTTGCTGGGGTCGCCTTTCGTCTATCGTGCCAAGCGTGCCGAAGCTTCGTATGTGTTGATCGCTAAAAAGTTATCGCGCAAATGCGGTGGTCACATAAGCGGCTTTATAATTTTAACGAATTATCGTGCAATAATCCAAGATGGCTCTCTATTATTTCGACAGAGCGTCTACGCAGTCCGGAAACAACAGTCGAAATGACCAACGCTGGTCCGACCACGCGCCACGGTTATTATGTACCGCCACCCGGGCGATAAGTGCTACGCAGCCCGAACTATCGCAACGATAGCCGATAATGGTTGGTCACATCTGCGTGTATCGTATCACAGTGCGAAGTTCGTCACGATAGAAGCAGATGCGGCCCCAGCATTACACGAATATTGTCGTATCACCTTTGCCTAACCAACGTGCACAGTACCAGCATTATTAGCTCAACGATTAAGATGTCGGGCTGGTGAGGGAGATAACGAGAGCTCACGCTTCTCTTCAAACTCAAACTCAAAGCATTTATTTCAATTAAACCATTTACAGGCACTTTTGAATTGTCAAGGAATCGGTCAGTCAGAAATAGGTATGAAGCTAGTTGCCCATTCCAAAGCGTAGTAGGTACCTATGGAGAAGAACGGGCAAGAAACTCCACGGACACTCTTTTAAATAAAAAATTGTTACAAAATCTTTTAAGTTTGGCTTAGATATTCAGAATACACTAGGTGCAAGACATAGAATCGAATACAGATTTTGTCTTAGATACTTATATGTTTATGGCAGCCGTAAAACGTATTATGAAGGCGGAGACTAACTTGTAACATTTGTTTGTAATGTATCGAGTTTTTGTAACGCGTTACAGTTGTCAGTCATGCGAGCGCCGGATTCTCCACTCGACTGTCGGTTGACAGTTGTCGACAGTCGAGTGAATTTCATGAGCTAAGAACGAGCGTTTGCTGCGTCTTGTGTATCGTCGTTTTGTAACCAAGCTTGCTTCGAATGATACATTACAAACAAACGTTACAAGTCAGTCGCCGCCTTTATAGGTAATCTACGTTGGTAATTTGATAATCCAAAGTTAAGAAAGATGAACGTAAAGAAGGCTTAACATAACGTAACTATTTATAAATTAAGCTCGAAATGTGCGGTTGATTTGGTCACTTGCAACAGGTAGGTACCTACTGATTCTGAGTAACTTTTCCTGAAAAACTATAATCCGGTTAGTGAAAGGAAATTGAATATTTTGATGCAATCTGTGGTGATCACTGACGAATGCTCCCGTGTATAAAACGACGGTTTTCAGCACACTTGCAAAGGAAAACGGCCTAATATCAAAACTAATTCATTTGTTGTCAAAAATAGTAATTTGATGAAATACAATGGTGCACTCGTGCGGCAGTGCAAAGTAAAAAGCACGCGTTTTTAATACACAGCATTGTGAACTGGAAAGTGGTGCAAAAAGAGCTACTTTTTGAGCAAGTGTGTTGAAAATAAACTTTCTTAATTAGAATTGTGTATGATTTTTACCACCCACGGCATTACAAAATGTTATATGTATCTAAGTAATTAATTAATTATTTATGCTCACTCGTGTCTACACGAAAGAAGAAGAAGTAAACCTCTAAGTAAACCGTAAATTTTAAACATTTTGTTGTAAACACGGAAGATTATTATTAGTTGTTAAAGAATAAGATAATTAGGAAATTTAACCGCGGGAAGAAACTTGATTAATACTTAGGTAGGTACACAGTAAACACTGTTATAATCTATTTTAAAAATTGTTGTTTAACTTAATTATTTTGTGTAATAAAAGATATGTAAATCAAGATGAAAGTTTGAGTAATTATAAAATTTGTCCGCGGCTCTCTTGAAATAGATTTTGAGTTTACATTATTTATTTATTTAACCATTTATGCACACACATATAAACAGACAAGAAGAAAAGAACAGAAAAATACGTACAAAGGCAATGCTTGTTTCTAAAGAAATCTCTTCCAGCATACCTGCGATAAGAAAGTATATAAAAAGAGATGTAGACAACGTGTGTAACCGTATAAGAGAAAATAAAAAATATAGGTAAATCAAAGAAGAAAAATAAAACAATTCACTAATTTCAATTTAAACAACATACAATATGAGAATATACTTACATACAAAAGAAAAAGAAAAAGAAAAAAATGAATGAAATCTAATAGAAATCTGAATCTGTTTTGATTGATTCCTATTTCATATAATTCATTAGTTAAATACAGGGTGGCAGGGACATCGACGCGAAAACTGTTACCATGGATACACGATTCTAAAACTAAAACCAAAATACTAAAAAAAATTTGGACCTTAGTCTGAAATAAAATTTATTTAATTTTATTTAAAACCGCCTGCGTTGAAATTTTTCGTAGGTTCTAAAATCTGCTGTTCCATACGCGTAGGTATTGCACTTTTCTATGAAACAGCGGTTATTTTTTTAATAACCGACGAAAACTTTCAGAATCAAACTGTTACCATGGATTCAGCACTTGATTCTGAACCCCATTGCGTTGAAAAATTTCAACGCAGGGCGGTTCAGAATCATGTACTGAATCCATGGTAAGTAACAGTTTTCGCGTCGATGTCCCTGCCACCCCGTATACAGTGTGAGTCTTTATAACGTGCACATATCGAAATGAGGGAATCTATGCTTAATTTTATCGACGGAAAAAATATTTAAAAAATCTAAAAAAAAAATATGGATTTTTCAAACAAAACGGTGTAACTTTTAAACTAAATGATCTATCGCGATGAAACAAACTCCATAATGATTGGAAGTAATTAGGCGTCCTCATAAAATGAAAATTGTGGAAAAAAACACAATCAATTGAAAATAAACTTGTTTTTTTTTTTAGCAAAAATCTGTTTTTTTTTCATAAATTTTTGATTACAATAATCGTAATATTACACAATAAGACAAAAAAAAATAACATACACGATTTGTATTCGTACTTCAGGGTTGATTTTTGAAATGAGAATTCCTGTTTTAGGGTTTCTTATGTCAAAATAAAAAAGAAACCCTTATAGGATCACTTTGTTGTTCATCTGTTCATCTGTCAGGACCCTTTTTCTCAGGAACGGGTTGAGGTATCAATGTCAAATGAGGTTGAAATAATTGTCGTGTTAAAATTCAAGCTTCCAAGTCTACGCAATCAAGAGTTACGGCCAATTATATCACATATATTGATAATTAAGACCTACAGATTTTTTATTTTTTACTATAGGTTCACGTGATGTTATGTGTGTGGTATATTGATTATTATCTCACTTTTCTAAACATAATTATAGGGACCCCCCGTTGACCCATGGAATCATGACATTTGGCAAGAAACAAGGTGCCACAGTACAAGTAGAGATAAAATCAGATAACTGTTAATTTGTCGTTTTAACACATAAAACTGCAAAGTTAAGTTTGTCATACGAGTAGAATCCAGAATCGGAAATTATCTTGAAGTAATCAATCTGCCTAGCCTTTTCCCAACTATGTTGGGGTCGGCTTCCAATCTAACCGGATGCAGCTAAATACCAGTATTTTACATGGAGCGACTGCCTATCTGACCTCCACAACCCAGTAACTGGGTAATACGATACTCCTTGGTAAGACTGGTTGTCAGACTTTCGGGCTTCTGACGACCCGTAACGACTATCAATGACAGCCGGGACCAACGGCTTAATGTGCTTTCCGAGGCACGGAGGAGTCTCGGTATGTAAAGATGGTCAGCCATCCACAGACCAACCCCGGCAAGCGTAGCTTAACCTGAAGGATCAATCCGTGCGGCAGTTATTACTTAGCCACGATCTCCTCCGTCTTCGTATCTCGAAGTAATATTAGGAGCTCAACTGTCATTAATGAGACACAATAGAATTTAATTGTTATCGATCTCCAGGAGAGCTCGTGACAGTCAAGGGGTTAGTCTTTAAATCGGTGTACTTTTCACTCCACCAAAAGTTTTTTTCAACTGCAAACTTCAGTTTACCCTTCAATCCGAAATTGGATATTCGGGCATCCGGACACAGCTTCGATACGGAACCATAAGGACACGAGTTCTACTCGCACTTGTCCCGGTTTTTAACCGACTTCCAAAAGGAAGAGGTTCTCAATTCGACTGTATGTTTTTTTTTTTTTTGTTTGTTTGTTACGCGATTACTCCGCCAATTATGAATTTATTTTGATGATTTTTTTTTGTTTGGTAGATCATACTTCAGACGTGGTCCCATATAAATTTTATTAACTTTGCTTGGGTCGTTTTTGAGTTAGCTTCAATAATACGTATTTTTTCCCACTTAGTATGTGGATGATATGATAACTTCCTGTCACTGTTATTTACATAGCAGGTAGTGGTATTCGAATTTGTGTGGGGCAGGTACCACAACTAAAAAGTGAAAAATAAAAACTTTTTACAAAAAAAAACACTACAAAGTGAAAAATAACTTTAATTTCGGAAGTCGGTGACAAAGAACGAAAATTCAAAACCAAAGACACCGACTTCCGAAATTAAAGTTATTTTTCACTTTGTAGTGTTTTTTTTTTAAGTCGGTTGTTTTTTTAATAGTTTTTGGAATTGCAGTTCCATTGTTTTTCTGCTCGTTTTTTGTTTGTAGCGCTACGAATACGAAAAAAATTTACAAACAGAAAACAGCGATATAAGCACCTGTCCCACCGCCAACGATAAGCGAAAAACGAGAATAGCTAGCAACTAGAAACGAGTTGGCGAGCAACGAGCAGCAAGTGTGTAGTTCTGATGGTTTTGTCGCTGGGCTATGAGTGAGTGCGCGAGTGAAACGAGTAGAATCATCGTCCAGTCACTTGCTGCACGAGTAGCATGAAAACCTTAGAAACGGTTTTTCTACGAGTTTTTTCGACAGAAGAATAGACAAAATGACAGATTGTGATTGTTTATCTGTCATTTCGTCTATGCTTCCGTCGACAAAACCCGTTTCTATTCTGGTCATAGCGCCCGCCTAAGCGTGCAGTTATGCGTATGTACCTAGCTAGAGTTTCTCAGCGAGTGTTCTGCCCGCCAAGCGAGCGTCGCTCGGCGAGTATTTTCTTTGGTAGCTCTTGGCGCTACGATAAACTACGGGAGAGAGAGTTCTCGCCGGAAGTGTGAATAGTCAGAGATCAACTGTTACTATATTAAATATATGTATCTTTTTTACTGACACGGGACTTAAGTTGGTACATCTTTTGTACGTTTCTTCAGCAAGAAAAAAAACAACCGACTTCAAAAAAAAAACACTACAAAGTGAAAAATAACTTTAATTTCGGAAGTCGGTGTCTCTGGTTTTGAATTTTCGTTCTTTGTCACCGACTTCCGAAATTAAAGTTATTTTTCACTTTGTAGTGTTTTTTTTTTGAAGTCGGTTGTTTTTTTTTTGTAAAAAGTTTTTATTTTTCACTTTTTAGTTGTGGTACCTACCCCACACAAATTCGAATACCACTACCTGCTATGTAAATAACAGTGACAATCATCTACATACTAAGTGGGAAAAAATACGTATAATTGAAGCTAACTCAAAAACTACCCAAGCAAAGTTAATAAAATTTATATGGGACCACCTCTGAAGTATGATCTACCAAACAAAAAAAGAATCATCAAAATCTATTCATAATTGGCGGAGTAATCACGTAACAAACATACAAAAAAAAAAAAAAAAAAAAAAACATACAGACGAATTGAGAACCTCCTCCTTTTGGAAGTCGGTTAAAAATAGTCGCTTTCTCGTCGGCGGTGGGACCGGTGCCTATTGTAGTCCAACTCAAACTCTTCGGACTAAAATAGTGATGTTCTATTTTGGGCTATACAGGTTCAAACGAACTTCGGCCGACCTGATGGGTATCAATATCTTAAGACGACGAAATGAAAAAAAAATAAAAAGATTTTTTTTGGGTCAACGACCGTTGGTAGTTAATTGAAGTGTGAGTTGATAAAATCTGTTATAACGTTTTATTTGTGAAGTTTACAAAAAAAAAAAAACGGATGTCTAGGTAAACTGATATTTTTAAGTGACTACACTGGCGGATGACAACCCCAAAAAAAGAACTAATAAATAATATAAACTAATTTCTTTTTTGTTTTATCGTGTATAGATATTGATTTTGATATACCGTCTGCGGAGTTTTGTTAGATAATTTTATTTAACCCTGTTAAAATAAAAGGTGGGGTGTACTATTGGTGTACCTCTGCCTAACCCTTTTCCATATAACATAACATGACATCACGTTATGTTATGTTATATGGAAAGTTGGAATGTGTGTAATACTGAAAAGTTTTTAGCAACACACCAGCATAAATTGCATAAAACACTGGTTAGTGACTAACCTGGTGTCAGAGTTTTAAAGCCACCCATGGGCCTCTGACTTCACAAGCCGTCGAGAAACATCTCTCAGGCATACCGGTTTCCTCACGATGTTTTCCTTCACCGTTTTTGAAGCAAGTGATAATTATACAATACGCACATGAATCTGAAAAGTCCGAGGTGCGTGCCTTGGATTCGAACTCGAGACCTGACTTGGCAGTCCGACGGTTACACCCCTAGGAAGATAGAAGGATGTTAATAATCCATTGCTTTATATGTTTGAAACATTTGTCTGCTCAACAACGTTAATAACGCAATGAATGTTGTTGAACTGTCAAAATTGAAGCCATTGTTACTGTAAGTTATTACGCAATTACTCCCTCCGCTGTTACTTAAGTTATTACGTATTCCCCGAAAGGAAAGGCAGAGTTGTAGGATAGTACAGTTAGGGACATTAATTGATAAAAATTAAAAAACAGTGGCACTCCGGGAGTGCCGATAGAAGTGAAAACTTGAAAAAAAAATCGGCACCGTGGTAATCAATACGTTGATGTCTTTTACTCCACGCACCGCAGTAATCAACGCGTTGATGTCTTTTACTCCACGGTGTCGGTAAATTGCGTTACAGAAATCAATAGTTTGCGCCTAAAGAAGTTTACACTTCAAAAATGGACAAATACACACACACATTGATTGATAAATACTTTTTCTTTCTTTCTAATTGTTAAGCAAATTGAAACTGCGTCAATTTAATCCCTTATAGCCATTTTATTTAACACTCAAAGAATGACAGTTCTAATTTGAACTTACGGACAATTTGAGTTGGTATTAAATTTGCTCAATTAATATCCCTGACTTTACATCCACATTTCGCCAGTTATGAATAGGTAAATCCCTTGTTATACTCGTAGGGGGCGAGCCTATTGCCATCAACCGGTCACAAATCTAGGGTCAAATCCTAGGAATTAATATAAGTAAATTGGTCTCATTACGGAACCCGTTCATTTCTTCACATTATTTTGTCGCAATAAATAACTTAGCAGTATTTCTCCGTGTCTCTCTGTCATTTCCCGGAAACCTTTATAAAATGAAAAAGATTGTCTAAATATTTCTTGCTGTAAGAATCCGTCTTATTTATATAAGATTAAAAATGTCGCAAAAATAAAACCTAACTCATATTATAAATACGAAAGTGAGTTTGTTTGTTTGTTACGCTTTCACGCTAATACGGCTGAACCGGTTTGGATGAAATTTGGCACATGAGTCAGGCCAGACTCATGTAATAGGAGGCAAGCCTATTAAATTACCATCGACCAGGCACAGATCTTCCAGATCGAAAACCCAATAATAGTAGTTTATGAAACTGTTGCATAAGGAGGGGTATTAAAACATGAGGCGAGGTTTTTAATAGTATCACACGAATGTTTTAATACCTAGTTATGTGCAGTTTCATACACTACTTTATCTACTCTCAAACATTGGGATTGAAACAAATACTAAATAAAAAATGAAAGTTAAAGATCAAGAATAAATTAAAAAATCCAACGAAATTCAGTAAGTACTACAAAACAAATGAATGTCGCCTGCACCAGCACATCACCGCACATGCGCCACAGCGGGTGCTGCTGTCCCCCGCCAAAAGTTGATGGAAACTCTTTGGTGATATTAACTTCTTGGATTAGCGCTGTATCGTAATAGAAAAAAAATTGTTTTATAGTATTATTTTGTTAGAGAAAAGTGTTATAATATGATTCTATTTTCAAATTTCGGTATGCTGTTTATAAAGTATATCAATATAAACTCGTTTTGAAGTTCATAATTCGAATATTACGCTATGAGAGTAGATAAAAATGTTTAAAACACAATCTGATTAGCCTTTTGCCTATGTTGAGGTCGTCTAAACGGATGCTGCGGAATACCAGTATTTTACATGGACCGACTGCCTATCTGACCTCTCTAACCCAGTAACTGGGTAATACGATACCTCTTGGTGAGACTGGTTGTTAGACTTTCGGGACACAATAACACTCTAAATTAAGACCGAAATAAAATACCTATAGGATAACTTGAATACCTATCCAAAACCAGTTGGATCAAAACAACATCACGTAAATGCACTACAAAGCATTCAAGAATAGATTTCAACCTAAAAGCTAATGCAATACGAAAATAACATTCTCCATTGCAAAAACAAATTGGCGGGAAACGTCGACGCAGAGACCTTTCAATTTGTTACAAATAAAATTTTCTGATACCAATAACAAGAGCATTTAATTGCGGAAAACCAAGTATAAACAAGAGTTTTCTAAATAAAAAAACGATTGCACAAAGTTTGAAACGTAAATAAAATCAGCTCAGAAAAACATATTTAAATAAAATAAAATAAAAACTTTTTACAAAAAAAAAAAACAAACGTCTTCCAAAAAAACACTACAAAGTGAAAAATAACTTTAATTTCGGAAGTCGGTGTCTTTGGTTTTGAATTTTCGTTTTTTGCCAACGACTTTTTAGTCGTTCTAGTTTAGTTTGAAGTAGGAAAAAATACGTATTATTGAAGCTAACTCAAAAACTAGCCAAGCAAAGGTAATACAATTTCTATGGGAACACCGCGAGAGCCCTTTCAAACAAAAAAGAATTTTCAAAATCGGTCCACAATTGACGGAGAAATCAGCGGACATACCTACATGTATAACGAACATAATAAAATAAACATATATTTGTATAAACATTTAGGACTAGTTTTGTATTTATTGTATTTTTGATTTGTTATTTCACTATATGCTGCACCGGTTGACGTCATCACGTCAGCGCCGGCTATCGCTGAAAACCAGCGCTGGGGCTCTGTCTCGCATGGGCTCGCAGCTTTATGCTGAGCGATGGCCGTTTTGCGTGGATGTGACGCATATTTTCCCCCAATTTGTTATTTACGTGTTCTTTTTTAATCTTTCTTTGCGTCATGTTTACCGCAAATAAACGAATTTTCTTTCTTTCTTTCTTTTATAATTATAACCTCCTCCTATTTGGAAAACGGTTTAAAAACAATTCAAAATGTATGAACGTAAACGAGGCAAAAAGAGTATATAAGGATCGTAGCAGGTGGCGTTCTGTAGTTTCTGCCTACCCCCATGGGAAGAAGGCATGAGTTTATGTATACACATACATACATGTGTACAATTCAAAATGGCGGAAGATTTCACAGTGGAAAGGTTTAAACTTGTTAAAAATAAAGGTTTCCGATACCAATGGCGGTATAACTGGCCATAATTTTGTGAAACAAACCAATGAATATGAAACGTCAGAGAAAACAAAGACGTTTCGTCCTACGATCGAGCAGAGAATGTCCTAATGCAATTCAACAGTTGGTCGCACTGGCCAAGTAGCGTCCACACAAAAATCATTTGCAATTTTCCGAAGTTTACTTTTTTTGTTGTTTGAAGAGGTTTTATTAATTTATTATTCCTTTTATGAATGGGAATGTTTGAATGAGTAGGTATTGTTTTCATGAAGTTTAAATAAGCATTTTTTGCCTTCAAACCTAAAGTGAGATCTTCATAACTTTGTCATAGGTTGTATCACGATGTAACTCGCCGTCCGATAAGGACCAGGCCCGGGTCGACGGCGCGGTGTGTTCCACGCGCGCCTCAAAGAGATGTCAGCAGAATTGACGGGGTCCGCTAGGGCCAATGCCTGCCGGGGTTGCGAAGAAGTCCGAAAGGGAGATCATGGCCCTCGGTAACATGGTAACTGAAGGAACACGGGTGGGTTTTAGTCAGTAAGAGTCTGACACGCCCTCCCGCTCCGCCCAGAGCGGGAGAAGTTATTGGATAATTACACAAAGGCAAAAGTTTGTGAGTGTGTGTGTATGTTTGTCTCTTCTTCACGCAAAAACTACAGAACGGATTTTGATGAAATTTGGCACACATATAGTTTATAACCTGGATTAACACATATGATACTTTTTATTCCGATATTTCTACGGGATCGAGACTTCTGCAGGTGAAACCGCGGGGCACAGATAGTTTCCAAATAAAATAAAAAAAGTTGTATCACGATTTAATTTTTTATTTTCTGTTTGCAATTTTAATGGTTTATTGCTCTGTTTGAATTAATAAATTAAAAATAAAGTGGAAAAAGTACAATTTTTTACTTCTGGACATAATAACAGTATTAAAATTAATGTTTATTTAAGTCTGGATTGTAGATTTAGCGTCAAACTTTATATTTCAATATATTTATATCGTTGAGATATAAGAAACACATACTCAATTCTAGAAATATTTGCTTTCTAAAAACGTAGAAGAAATATTACATGAATAGTGTGTGTTCTACGTTGGTCCAACATTTTCAAATGCAACCCAAATTAGGAGGAAAACCAGCTAGGTTGCATTAAATAAACCGAAACCGTTGGAGAATATTCAAATATTCAGAGTAAGTATTATTTGAATAGCATGTAGGTATCTACTGCTGCCATTATGAATAGTGATATATGTTAAGTGATTCATAATTTGATCGTACTTAAAATAATTCTCAAGTACTCATAATTAATATATGATTGATTACGTAATAATTATAAATTGAATGATAACTTCTATACCTAGTTGTCTCAATTTAAGATAAAAAATTACTGCAAAAAAATATTTGTAAGTAATTTTTGCAGTGATTTTTGATATCTTAATTGATTTGAAAATGAATTAAAAAAAACACTGTTATTTCGTAGTTTTAAGTTTTCACTTCTGGCGACAATTCCCATGACTACCAATTTTTTTTTTAAGTGAAAACTTCTTTAGGCGCGTTGGGCATTTTTGAAATGGGACTAAACCATTGATTTCGCGACACTGTTACGACACCAGCTTTTGACCATCAAAAAGACATCAACGCGTTGAGTATCGCAGTGCCGATTTTTTTTCAAGTTTTCATTTCTGTTGGCACTCCCGGAGTGCCACTGTTTTTTTTTTTTAATGGGATCAAATTGGCAATAGGAATAGGATATTTGTATTAGAAACTTGTACGCTAAAGATGTCAGCTCTTAAGATTATTTTGATGTAGTTACCAAATATATCTACGTCTATTGTACTTTATGACAGCACTTGTTAGCTACGATGCTTTTGAAATGTGATATTTGAGGAAGGTGCTTCTAAGTTCATTATAGTAATTGCTCAATAACACAAAAACAAGATGTCCCACAAGATGGACCGATGACCTTGTGAAGGCCGCAGGAATCCGCTGGATGCGGCAAGCACAGAATCGGTCGAAGTGGCGGTGCTTGGGGGGAGGCCTATGTCCAGCAGTGGACGTCTTTCGGCAGAAATGATGATGATAATGATGATGAACACAAAAAAACAAGGATACTAATCAAAAGCGTAAATATTGAGTAAAGGTGCCTACAGATTTGCTCGATTTCTGACGATCGACACAAGTTACCAAATAGTATCGACAAAATGTGAAAGTAAAAGACGATCGACGTCGTATTTTTTGTCGATCGCTACTGTAGAATGTGGATAGTTTTTTTCGATCGATAAATCAACGTCTACGTCTATCTCGGTTTTAACCTTAATATTTATCGATCTTCAACAGACGACAGCAACGATCGATAAAATCGAGTAAATTTTTAAGAAGCTGACAGTCTTTATTGATTGTCAAAACACACCATATCGCGCGACAATCGTCAAAAATCGAGCAAATCTATTGGCACATTAAGATGTCAATCTTAATTAAGGTTAGAGATCGGTAATTACGAGTATTATAGTGCATAACATTGACGTCTATTTTAGTAACTTGGTCAATTGTGGGCTAGCGACCAGAAATAGAACAAGCGTTATCTTATTTATTACTATTGCGTAGATCCTGGGGGTAACTATAAACTTTAGATAACGACATAGTGTAAAAATCTACATAAAATAACATCACACATATATTGCCCGAACGGTTAGGCAGAGGTGTACCAGTACAGCCATATTTCGCCAGTTATGCTAAGTTCCATGTGATATGGGGCGAGCCTATTGCCATCCACTGGATACAAATCCAGATTTCGGGATTCTATTGAGAAATTCGTAATGGAAAAGTTAATAATACTTTGCTGGACCTGGTAATCGAAGCCCTCATGATTAGCAGTAGCGCTTGCGACCACTAGACCGGTGAGGCAGTCAACGTAACGTTACAGTTTGGCACCCAACGTCTGTAACGTTACGTTAACCTCCGTAGAGGTAAATGCGTGTAAAAATCTAGTATTCCCATTAAGTGTTAAGGTCAATCACCACCCACTCCACGGAAACCAAATTTATTTTTCACGCTCTAGGGAAATGTCGAGAAAAAATGCTTACGTAAATTCAATATTACAACAAAGAGTTGGAAGTTTAAAATACCTGTGGTAACATATATTTCTTTTCTCGAATAAGTAAGATGTTTAACCTTAAATTTTTCGGCGGCAGTCTGTCTTGCCTTGCTTGTCACAAACATTTCTAACGTTATTCGCAACAAATGAGATACCTTTTTCTTCAAATTTTTTAAGTTCGCGAAGCGTAAAAATACTTTTCTTTATTACAAAACACAAAGACGCAAAAACGTTTAGTTTAATTGGCTCCGGAGAAATGACATAAACAATTTATTTTCTTAACATATTCTAACTGGTATATTGGATCAGTTTATAGTTTTTTTTTATTTGATAGACTTCCTTGCAAAAATTGCATTATCTAGGTATGACATTGGTTTTCTCCTGCCCATTTGTCATCAATGGACATCAAAAGATTTTTACCAAATGTTCTTGAAAAGAAAATCTCCTACAAACTTCTTCTGCTAACGCTACAGTGAACGCGTCGACTGCCACAGCGTATAAAAGGCACGCACACAGAGTACGGTCCATCAGAACTACTCCAAGTGTCATCGGCTAAACAACTTTGTATGCCATTCATGTACCTGTGATTGAACAGTGATTAGTTTTCCCTTTTATTTATCAATTTTGTTATGCTGTGATCGATTTGATAAGGTGAGTTTAAAGTAATTACCTAATAAGTTTAAGTTAGGGGTGAAATTGGATGGGTGACCGTTTTTTGTATATAAGTGTTTTGTTTTAAAATTAAGGATTCGTTTTTAATGGATATTAGTAGATAGTACAAAAGTGCCAGAGCAATTTTTAGTTTTCGTAATTAATTTTAACGTGTCACTACATTTTTAATTGCCTATCGTGCGTGTTTCGAAGTAAAATCCTTGCACACCGATGATCTGAAAATCTGTGAAAAATATTTATTGAGAATTCGAAATTTAATTGAATTCTGAGAACCGAACTTACGTTTACTTAACGTGGTAAAATTTTGTGAATCATATTTTTATTGTAAACGTAAATCATTATTTCTTAAACATTAATACAGTGGCAAAGACATAATTAAGTACCTACTTAAAGTTATTTATACTTAATTAAAATTTTATTCACAAACACAAATGAATCTCTTAATTTTTTTACATCACTATGACTTTGCATATCAGTAAACAAGTGTATGATGTTGATAGTGTTGAAACACACTGTCCGTTAGTGTGCCTACACGTAAGTTTACCAACTATTAAGTAGATTCGAAAACCTCGGAGTAATCGCAAAATATAATAATGCTATAAGGGAGTATGTAATATGGCGTTCTATAGTTTCTGCTTACCCCCATGGGAAGAAGGCGTGAGTTTATGTATGAATGAATAATAATGCAGCCCAGTGTCTGGACTTGTGCCCGGTTGATGGCAATAGGCTCGCCCCCTACTACACGGCCTTAAAAACATAATTGGCGAAATGTGGGTGTGCCATAGGTACACACCTCTGCATTACCCTTCTGATAAAGGCGTGATGTTTTTTATTTTTTTAAATAATGTTTTATAATCCTCAACTTCTATACCTGGTGCACCCTGAACTGTGAGCCTCATAACCATTTTGCTGCCTGCCTTATTTTATTATTGAAAATTCATGTCCAATGCTCTCAAAACGGTGAAGGAAAACATCGTGAGGAAACCGGCATGTCCTAGAACCAAAAATTCGAAAACAAGTGTCATTTACCAACCCGCACTGGGCCCGCGTGGTAGATTACAGCCCAATCTCTTTCAGAGGCCTGTGTTCCAGCATTGTTCCTTCACCGTTTTGAGAGCAGTGGTGATGAAATAATTTACACAAAGTGCCTGTCTGGGTTCGAACCTACGACCTACAACTTGTAAGTCGCGGCCGTTACCATCATCGGTCATGGTCTGCCCATGTGCCAACATCCAAATCTGTTTAGCCGTTTTAGCGAGAAAACGTCACAAACAAAGTCACTTTCGCTTTTATAACATTATTTATATAGTTTGGAGAGGTGCCTAGTTCAACTTCATACGAGTCAATTGTCATTATGAGATGTGTCCCTATACAGGATGGCAGGGACATCGACGCGAAAACTGTTACTATGGATTCAGTACATGATTCTGAACCCCCTTGCGTAGAAATTTTTCGTCGGTTTAAAAAAAAAAAAACTGCTGTTTCATAGAAAAGTGCTTGCTATTATAACCTACGCAGTCAAAATTTATGGAACAGCAGATTTAAAAAAATAACCGACGTAAAATTTAGAACCAGGGTTTCAGAATCATGTACTGAATCCATGGTAACAGTTTTCGCGTCGATGTCCCTGCCACCCTGTATTATGTGCTGACCTAGTAAACAGTCAAATAGACTTGTGAAACTAATAAAATTCACATGATGAGACATCATATTTAGGCAGTTCTTTACACTAATATTAAAAGGCGAAAGTTTGTGAGTGTGTGTGTATGTTTGTCTTTTCTTCACGCTCAAACGGCTGAACGGATTTGGATGAAATTTGGTACACAGATAGTTTATAACCTGGATTAACACATAGGATACTTTTTATCCCGATATTCCCACTAATATTATAAAGACGAAAGTTTGTGAGTGTGTGTATGTTTGTCTCTTCTTCACGCTCAAACGGCTGAACGGATTTGGATGAAATTTGGTACACAGATAGTTTATAACCTGGATTAACACATAGGGATTTGGATATGGATTAAACATATACTTTTTATCCCAATATTCCCACGGGATTGAGACTTCTGCGGGTAAAACCGCGGGGCGCAGCTAGTTTTAAAATAATGCTCTAATGTAATATGACGTAATTATCTGCAAGACCCATTCGTGTTGATGAGTAGCATATATAAAATTCAGCTTTTATACTATAACGTAACTTGAGTGCAATTTTATTCACCTTTGTCACCCGATACCTGCCAAAGCCACCATGATCCAAACTTCATATTCGGGGATCGTTCTTACCTGTATATTGGGGACTTACACAGATAATCTTTCAGCTTTTATAGAATAACGAAGGTCTGATCGTCGCGGTCTCTTGCTCTATATAAAAATGACATGTGAACACAAGTCATACAGATTGTGTTTCGATATCAATTTTTCCCATAGCGATAATACTTAATTTCTGAGAAATACGTTTTTAGTCTGACTACCCAGATGTGCCAAATGTTTTGCAATTATTTTAAAACACAATGACTATTAACAACTAGCTGACCTGTACCCTAATTGCGTAATACAACACAATCACAATCTGTTTCAATTTGAAACAGATTGCTAATCCATTGCTTCATAAGTTGGAAAAAAAATCTGCTCAATAACGTAAATAACGTAATGAATGTTGTTGAACTGTCAAAATGAAGCAAATTAGGCATAATTGTTTACGAAAATAAGTTACGCAATTAGCCCACTGACTGACGTTGTCCTGACCAAAATTCCACCCGTTGAAAAAAAATACTTACAGTTTTTTCCAATTTTCCGGGCAGTTTTTCCAATTTTCCTTTCCCTATAAACCGAGACTATTACGAACATTTTAAAACAATAGATAGCCAAATCAATATAGCCGTTCTCAAGTGCTGCGCTTACCAACGAATATCATTTCGTTTTTATTTTAGGGTTTTTATATTTAAAGATAGTTATAACAATGCGTATAACGTTAGAAACCCTTTACGTCCAAATTGCTTTTAAACTTTGACCTTTTCGCAAGAAAGCACGGAAGTTGTTGTCAATGATTTATAAGTAACTGATAAATGTGAACGCGATAAACCATAGGTATTTCCTATTCAAATACTCGAATACGAGAAGAAAATATAATTCATTTTGATACATTTTTTTTATGACTCGTCTGTGGTCGGCTTCCTTTTTTTCCACCCACACTATCGTCATGGTAGTCTGTAACCAACCTACATAGTTATATACTATGTGCTTGAAAAAATTAAGACTTTGATCAATGTTGCGGACTAAAACGGAAATTAATTTGTTTCATATAGTCTTACAAAAACATTAATTCGGCGAAAAATCTTTTTCAACGACATTTCTATGAGCACTTCATCGGTTTTCTTAGATTAATCTGTGCTTATTTTTTTTTATTGTAGAATAGCAGTTTTTTAAACAAAACGAAATAAAAATCACGTAAGTAATTCTGAACTCGTTATGATAAATGATTTTATTAAAAACTAGATGAGGTCGGCGTTTCCTGACTGACTACTCTGAGAAGAAAGGCCGAAACAAACTCAGTGTTCAGTCTCTTTTGAAGTCCAGACATAAACTTGGTCAGATTATGTGAGGACCATGTAGATTGGTGTCTATATTGGCCTTTTGAAGATCGAAGTACATTGATTTAAGTGGACCTGTCCAGTCAGTGCAAGCATTTGTCAGTAATCGTGGAGCTCAACGAGTTGTTTATAAATACAGGATGGCAGGGACATCAACGTGCAAACTGTAACCATGAATTCAGCACATGATTCTAGACCTTCTAGCGTAGAAATATTTAAAAGGTTACCAAAAAAAAGTGCTTTACCTACGCGGTCAGAATGTATGGAACAGCATTTTTTTTTAAATAACCGATGGCAGATTTTAACGCGGAATCATGAATTGAATCCCTGGTACCAGCTTGCGCTTCGATGTACCTGCCTTATAAAAAGGATAAGTACTAGTTCAGTAGCAATTTACCTAGCTCTTCACCTGTGTGAATGAAAGAGAGCATCCATATCCAAGCCTAAACTTATACAATCACTGCTTAGGTTCGATTGAGTAACAATCTAAAAGAGCCAAACTCAGTTGAACTATGATCAAACATTCTTTAGGAACGTTCTAAAATTAAAACTTAATTAAAAACAGAGATGATATGCATGACTTCTTCTGACTGCGTCATAGAAAGGGGTTCGCGTGGCTGAATTTTAGGTTAAACATAATAATAGTATTTGAATATTCCAACTTTCTTATTTGTAAGAAGAAGAATTCTTAAATTTCGTTCGTTTTCGCGCGTAGTCCGTATTATTGGCAACACGTTGTAAGCAAACGTGATGGTCAATGTTCGTTTCTTCACTATACGAGAAGATAACTTTGCTCTGCAGTAGAACACAGACAGGCTGATCATTTGTGCAGCGGAATATTGTGCTTTTCATCCCGGAAAACTAAGATAACTTCCTGTGGGAGGACGCTACAGCAAATTAAAATTAAAGAAAATACATTTTCTTTTATAGAACTCTGACTAGGGAAAGAAATGGCAGAAAATATGACTTATTTCTTAATAATAAAGATTACTATTTGTAGTCTTTCGTCGTTTGTTAAAGTCTTTCGAAATATAATAAAGTGGTTGATGTTTTACCTAAGTAAGTAACTAATACTACTGCGAACACTAAATAACTTACGTACTTTTAATAAAAAAAATATAACCGTAAACAGACAGCACACGAGAAAATCCTAGGAAAGCAACAATTAAACCAAAGTTAGAATATTGTTACTAGTCCGAACTTGTATTAAAATTATTATTTCATTATTTACATATAAATTATATTTTTAAATATTAGAATAAAATTATATAAAAACATTTAAAAATGTAAAAAATAGTATCCCCACCGGTATCGGGAACAGGGTCCAAGCTACCGGCGGTCAGGGCTCCAGAGAAAGAAACCTCCTAACAATGCGAGCCGTGTCCAGGAGTACCGCTTTCTGAATCAAGCCCTTAATCCAGCTGCCCAACGAGAGCCTCCTTAGGTGTTGGTCGAGGCTCTTGGCAATTAAGCCATTGGCTGATACGACTATCGGCACAATGATTGCTGAGTCCACATCCCACATGTCGACAACCTCGCGAGCCAAGTCAAGAGACTTGATTTGTTTATCTTTCTCGGCTTTCACGAGGTTCCCGTCATGCGGGACCGTTATGTCAATAATCATTGCGCGCCGCACTCCTCGATCCACCACCACTATATCAGGCTTATTGGCAACAATAGTCCTGTCAGTTATTAAAATTATTATTAACTCCACTAGGTAACTCTAGCTTACTCGATAACGTATCTGTCGAGTAGGTAATATTATTAATAAACTACTTAAGTAATATGTTTTGACAGCGATTATAGTGACATCACTGGAAACTAACTATTTAGAGAAAATCTGATTAATAGGGACCAATCGCAGGATGGATGTGGAAGGCAGTTCAGCTGATGATGTTTTCGTCATGAAAAACTGAATTTTCGCCGAATTTTCAAGCTATATTCGGCCATTTTGACGTCACAGGGCAGAACAAAGAGCTTTTTCGATTGCACAATACAACGCACCACCAAAGTCTGGTATTCTTTTGAACCATGACAATGCTTTGGGGTTATCCAAACTATTTTGGGGATAAAGGAACTGCGTGTATGGATGATTTTACTGAAAACTCTAAACAATAGGTTAGACAAGAACATAAAAACGTCAAAGCATCGAACTATATCAAAGAGACCCAATAGAACCCCACTTTTTTAAATTTAGAATTCATAAAACACGTATTGTTTCTACAGTACCTAGTTTTTTTGTTCCAAATACCCCCGACTTTTAAAAGAACAATATTGAATTTTGATATCAATTTAGTTGGCAACTTTGTGGTTTCTACTGTAGGCATGTAACACACAATTTACTACTTTTTTCATATAATTTTCTCTTGTACTTTAAAGACCTTTAGGGGCTGTATATATATACTTCCCGTATTAACGTCATATAGCTCCAATATGAGCTGAATATTAATGAGTTTAACAGGATAAATAACATTTTCCGTTTTCCGAAACGGGACAAAGAAGATTTTAACACTTCAAAACGCAGCATCAGCTTTTTCTGTCATGAGTCCCAGTTGGGCGCCAGTAACTCTCCAAAGTTGAAATGAAGATGATGATAGATAAGTAGGAGCAGTAATACGTAGTATTTCGATATACAATTAAAAGTCTTAATAGAACGAAAACTAAACAGCTTGAGCAAACAGTCTCGATATAAAATTAAAAACATCTTTAACAGTCCATGTCAGAAAATGTTATTCTGTTACTCAAGTGTAATAAGTACTAAATTAATATTTGTACGCCGTTAACGACAAAACAAAGTGATCTCTATACCAACACCACATAATACCTTTTACTCCTATGTTTTACACATAAAGTTTTGATTTTGACTCCAACCTGAAGAACTTTTTCATAGACAATATGCAAAATGTAACAGAACATAACGCTCCTGTTTTCCCCGAAGGGTTAGGCAGAGGTGTACCTATAGTACACACACATTTCGCCAGTTATGTTTAAGTCCCATGTAATAGGGGGCGAGCTTATTGCTGATGAAAAATTCCAGATGGAAAAATCCAATAACTTTTTTGCCCGACCCGGGAATTGAACCCAGGTCCTCATGCTTAGCATGCTTGCGACCACTAGCCCAACCTCTGCCTACACCATTTTCGAGAAAAAGTGCCGTGATGCTATTCTAGGGAGTTAATAATGACGGATCTTAATCAAACCATAATGGTCTTTGTAATGAAGTGTTATGATTAAATATTATGATGCAAACGTTGAATGCACGGATTAACGTCCACAAAACTCGGCTCAGAAATTCGTACAATTTCAGCATCTGTAAATATAAGTCAAGACAATCATACAAACGTCAGACGAGTATAATGTGAATTCTAGAAATTTCAGATCTATTTTGTTCAAGTTTGTAGACAGTAACCCAAACAAAATAGCCACATCAGGCTAAAGATCGTCGCAAATGAAGGGAGATCTTCATAAAGTTTAAATAAGATCATTTTGTTTAAGTTACTCTGACTTAATATTACAATTCATATGTAAGCTTAGAGTATATTTTGGACATTACTGATATTGGTGAAGAAAAAAAATCGTCAGCAAACCTTTATTTTTTTTGGTTGGGAAATTACAAATAATTTGTCCCGCTCTGGGCGGAGCAGAAGGGCGTGTCAGACTCTTACTGACTAAAACCCAACCGTGTTCCTTCAGTTTCCATGTTGCTGGGGGCCACGATCTCCCTTTCGGTTTTATTCGCAACCCCGGCAAGCATCGGCCCTAGCAGACCCCGTCAATTCTGCTGACATCTCTTTGAGGCGCGCGTGGAACACAACACGCCGTCGACCCGGGCCTGGTCCTTATCGGACGGCGAGCTACCCATTGCTCACCGTCCGCAAGCCCGCGCCTACGGTGGCCGGAAATAGGCCTGCGATTCCCGACGCCCAGGGCGTCTCCTCCTGCGGCGGTTAGGGGGCGTGAGGGCGCTAATTTTGCCTTTCCCTCACGCGTTCCGCCTCCTCCATCGCGAGCATTACTGCTTTGCAGAAGGAGGTGACGGCCTCCCATTTCCTCTCGCTCCGTACCATGGCCCGAATCAGGGCCGGACGCGAGAGATCACCGTCGCCGATCGCCTCCACGAGGACACGGCGATGCCCCGCCCAAGCTGGGCAGACCTCCACCGATCGTGAGTAAACCTGGACTTATAGTTAATATAAGTCTGAATTTGCCAACCCGTCTTGAGCGAGCGTGGTGATCAATGCTCGTGCCTTCTTTGTATGAGAAGACGCCTTTGTCCTACAGAGGGACAATAATAGGCTGGTATTATGAAGATATTTTCAGGATCATTTAAGCAATTTTTAAGTACTAAGAAGAAACAGCAAAATTCCATTCTTGGCTATTTGGCCACAGCAAAGTACCTTCTTATACAATGATTAATTTTCTGGTCTGGTTGTTCGAGTCGCTGAGATATAATTATATAGGATTTATAAGGACCCGAAAAAGATAGCAATATTATTTTAAAAGTTAGTAGTAGTATTCTATTATTTATTTATAAAAGAATATACACAAGTAAAAAAAAAACAACGAATGGGGACTTTAAGACTGAGGCATTTTCTACCAGTCAACCTCAGGGTGGTGCAGAGACAAAACATGGCAGGTGCAACATAATTGATAGATAACTCGAAAAATTATAAATTAGATTAAACTAGATTACATTTATACATAAATGGATACATAAATGGATATATGCAGGCTGGCAGGGACATCTGATTAGTTTTTTGATAACCGACGAAAAATTTCGACGCAAGGGGGTTCAGAATCATGTACTGAATCCATGGTAACAGTTTTCGCGTCGATGTCCCCCTGCCACCAAAAAAAATAAACTTAGTCAGGAGAAATAACGAAATGCAGAGGAGAAAACCAATCCAGCAAATCAGCGCTGGGATGATTAATTTTCTTTTTCTATTAATGCAAACAAATGGCAAATAATAATAATAATATCACAAAGAGGTAAAATTTCTGATCCGATTCCGAAAATTCTTTCTCTAAGCTACAGTGTTATACCTATATATTTTATGTTAAAACATGAATTTAGCCGCGGAAGAAGTCGCGGGCAGAAGCTAGTAGCAAATAATTCGGTAATTTAAATGATCTACAGCCAAAAGTTACCCTAGCTTGTTGCCAAGGTAATTCTGAGGATATCTTATCCACTTTGGATGGTCTACTGTCTAGTGCTTGTTGAGTGGTCATACTGTTGATTCTGGCAACAGACAGCCGATGGTTTAATAATATCTCAAAAGAACGGAACGTGCTCCAAGATCGTTAAGGGGAATGTGCTAAGGCAGCCTGCGAGATTAAAGTTTTCTTGCGTTTTTTTGCAATTCGCAGGTCAGTCAAGTCAAGGTCAGTGTCAAGGTCAGTGTCAAGATCAGTGTCAAGGTCAGTGTCAGGTTGTATGTTGATTAAAATATGATTTAATCAAATTACACTTTGCACAGTTGATGTTCTTTCCGAATACTGGCTACGGTCAGCCAAGGATATACCCATCCTTGACAATTAGGTATAACTGTGCATCAACCACTTTACATACAACAAAACGAAGGAGTCGTTATTTTGAAGTGAACATTTCTTTAGGGGCGTTGGGCATGATATGGGACTAAACCATTGATTTCGTGACACTGTTACGACACCAGCTTTTGACCATTAAAAAGACATCAACGCGTTGATTACCGTGGTGCGTGGAGTAAAAGACATCAGTGCGTTGATTACCGCAGTGCCGATTTTTTTCAAGTTTCCACTTCTGTTGGCACTCCCGGAGTGCCACTGTTTTTTATTTTTACAAAAAACAACTCAGTTTTATTTGAAAAACCATTAATTAGTGACGAAAACTGTTTATTACTAAAATTAAATTGAGATAATTGTATTCTTGGAATCTACCGCTCTCCCGGCCAACAAAACACCAACAATTTTACTAACTCGATTGATTTTTTGACATACTTGCTTTTTTCAGATATAGTGCGATTTTTTTCAAAAAAAGCCGTACAATGTTTCGATGAATTATGTCAAAAAATCATAAATAAATAGTTACATCACCGTGTGCAAGGATATTATGGCTATTCTCTCCGTTCCGCAGATATAAGCATTGGCCCCATGCATTTTTTTTTGCAATAAAAATTAGTTGCCACTTTGCCTACTAGATTGCATCCTATAATATATTTATGCATAATATTGGCTATTAGAAGCCATTTCAAGCAAAAACCGACACTTTAAAATGTCAGCTCCTATGTCTTCGAGAGCCTTATTTCGACCCACTGTGTGGCGTATAAACCGCGCCGTAGAAAAACCGTGTCTGTCAACAAGATTTCATAGTGATCTATACAACACTGACGACTGTGCCTACACACGGGGAATAAACCGCAGTTTTTCACGACAAGAAAAACGTGTGTAGTAGCACAAATTATTCTTGTTTGTACAGACGCCAGCACTTCAAGCTACTACAATCTGTCAAATTTATTTAATAGATTTTCAACTTTATCACTGAAACTTAAGGTTCAAAGTTGATTGGGAAAATTTGACAGTTTCGGGTAGCTTGATGTGCTGGCGTCTGTACACCAACTCCTAGCTACATTGTTGATGTAGGTACTAATTTCCTTTTATATTAAACTCTAGAAGTGGTACCTTATGTAGTATTTTGTTACACTCTCCAATTACTTAGGTACAAGACATCGTACGAACATATGTAGTTAGAAGGGAAAATAATTTTGTAGAAAATTTCTCACAAAGTAGATGGCGTTTGGCACAGCTGGCTTTTACGCTGGGGCGTGGGTTAGATACCCATTGATATCGATACTAAACTATTTACACATACGAGTATGCCCAGCGTAGGCGTAAACATCGCGTAGTTGCATTTGATACGCTATCTTTGCGTAGATCAAAACTACAGTGTGACAAGGATCTTTTGGCGCTTGCATGACATTATTAACGGGTCGTTGTTGGTCAACATGAGTTTTTTTTTAAACCGCCATTCGCGTGTCTGACTCGCACACGAAGGGTTCCATACAACCGGACAACACTTTAACACTACATATTTTACTAAAAATGTTAATACTTTAGTTAAAAAAAACACACGTTTCTTGTATTTATTATAATTTTTTGTTATAGCGGCAATAGAAATACACAATCTGTGAAAATTTCAACTGTCTACCTACTACGGTTCATGAGATACAGCCCACTGACAGACAGACGGACGGACAGCGGAGGCTTAGTAATAGAAAGAAAGAAAGAAAAATATTTTAATTGGGACACGCACAGGAAATAAATATAAAACAGTAATATAAAAATTAACAAAAATAAAAAAGGAGCATTTTAAAACTAACAAACAAAAATAATAACGACCTGTGCGAGGCCAAAAAGGCTCCTATCTCAGCATAATGCGATATTTAAAAATAAATAAATACAGCAGCGCTGATAATCCGTTTGACACCCTTCGGGTACCGAACCTTATAAACAAGAAGCCTACGAATACCTGCTGATAACTGATATTATTTAGAGTACGTCTACTACTAGTTTGGTGGTAAAGTTCAAAGGGCAAATGATTCCATACAAGTATTTTGGTTCCCGCAGACAAGCGCGACACGATGGTGTAACGCGATTCTAGTAGAAAAATAGGTATGATGCCTGGGTATATTCCATTCTATTCAGTCCGTCAGTCAGATAATAAAAAAATATTAGACACGTATTTTTTGCTTCATCATATGAATAAAAAATGACTTGGATAAAACGCATTAAAGTTGGGGAGTGGCGGTCGCTACGTCACAAGTAAGTATAAAATCTACATACTCGTGACGTCATGGTACATCTTAACTCAATGTGCGCCGTAATAATATTTTTTAATAATTTACAAGACGGACAAAAATAATTTTAGTCATCATCCCTAATTCCATGAAGTTTTCATACAAATTGTTCTACTAGAGTCGCGTCGGGCTTCTCTGTGGGAGCCTTTTATGCGGCTGGATTTTAGCCCTTACACAGTGAGGCAAAAGTAGGCTCAAGATGATCATTTTATTAAGACCAGGCACTCCAAAGGCAATTTCCACGCAAACTCCGCCCCCATGCACCCCACTACTCCACTATGTGCTAAACGCTAACACATCAGTAATAAAGTTGAATATCGCGTGCGCTCTTTGGTCGTGTTCGAGCATGGAACTAAATGTCGTAAGTCTCAATTCTTATTTCGTTTGTATCTAAAGTAATAAAGATCTAGAGAAAAAAAAAATTTTATCTGGGAAATAAACTATATTTTCTTACTGTCAATAATTATTTAGACATAAAAGCCGAGTACATAATCTTGTTTTTGTTTCAAATAATCTTTAAAAAAAACGTGAATTTTGAATAAAAAAATTATCGAGAGAAACTGTTCCAATAACGTAACTGTCTCATATATGGACAGAAAAAGATCCAATAAATCATAAATACTAAAGTTCCATTTTGATTGTATGCGTGACTTTTTAAGAATATTAATGCAAATTAACATACAATTTAGGCAGCCTCCTCAAGTTTTATTTTTATTTATAACTAGCTTCCGTCAGCGCCTTCGCCCGCGATGACATAAAGATATCTTTATAAATTATAGCCTATGTTACTCAGTGATAATATAGCATTCTACTGGTGAAAGATTTTTTATAATTGGTCCAGTGTTTTTGAGTTTATTCGTTACAAATAAACGCCAAGATACTAACATACAAAAAATCAAATCTTTTCTCTTTATAATATTTGTTTAGAAGTAGCAACCCGCCCATCGCATTGTACAATGGTGACATGTCAAAATATCAAGATGTCTGTGCTGTGTGAAAGAACACGTGTTGCGTTTGCGCTGAACGCAGAGTGTACTCTGCGTTTAGCGCTCGGTGTGGCAAAACACCGTGTACGGGTTCGCGACAAATCAATCTTCATCCTGAGGATGCCTCGTTGAGAGGTGAAACACGTGTCGATTTCTTTCAGGGTTTTTTATGGCTCTTTAGAAATAGCTAAGCGGAACAGGTTACTAAATATATCCACGTCTATTGTATTTTCTAAATGATGATGATAACTGCATCAAAATCCGTTGCGTGATTTAGTAGAACAACGTGGTCACACAGATTGATACGAAAAGTTAATTTATAATAGGCTTAGATATATAATGTTGATTGAATCCGTTGATTCTCGCCATCAAACGTAAAAGTTTGGCAAGTTTAGAATTAAGTAACACCTCTGTATTATAATATTGTTGTATTCTGTACTCGACAAACCCACTTCTCCTTCTTACCCTCACTTCCCATGTTCAATACCTATGCTCTGCCCATAGTAAAAATCTTCGTTCTACCAACAATCGTCTTCTACGATGTCCTTCTCACCGCTCCGGTTTTATTCACTCTTCTTTCTTTGTTCAGGCGGTATTTCTTTGGAATGCGCTCCCTCTGAACATCAGGATGGCAACCAGTCGGTTATCTTTCAAATTGAAAGCACGTGAACATATTCGTGAAAAGTTGGCAGAATCTTTGCAGCGCTGATTTGCTGGATTTGTTTTCTCCTCTACCTATCCTTATTTCTCCTGAAAAAGTTTATTCGGTTTATATGTATGTATATATGTATCTATGTATTAGTTTTCAAGTTATCTGTCACTTATGTTGCACCTGCCATGTTTTGTCTCTGCATCACCCTAAGGTTGACTGGTAGAAAATGCCTTAGGCTTTAAGTCCGCCTATGTACAGTATTTTTTTACTTGTGCATAAAGTTTTAGTAAATAAAATAAATAATATCATTAAATAAATATTAAAAAAAAAAAAAAAAATATCATTGTTGCTACCGTCTATCCACAGTCATATTTCAATATTTTGAAGATTTATTATGCAGATGGAACACAAATACCTTTGCCATACAAAGTTCTGCAGAAAACAAATTACCTTGATTATTATAAAATTACTCCTGTCAAAGCACTTGCCTAATTTGATTTTTTTCCTCCATTCATACTTTCATGCTAATATCAAAACAAGAATATAGTTTTGAAAACATCCGTCATCTAGAATAAACGGTAATTTACGTAGGTATGAAAAGAATGAAACATTTCACGTAATTAGACTGTGACGTAACAGCTATTTTCCCCGCGCTTTTAAACGTCACTCGTAAAGTAAAAAAGTCATAGACAAAATATTATTTTCACTTAATCATGTAATCAATATTCCCACGCACAACTTTTTTCTCAACATTATACGTTTCTAAATATAGACGACCTTTGACCATACCAGGATATAGATTTGAATCCTAATTCCATTTTGTCCTGAGTTACCGAAAAATATCATCTATCAATTTTATTTATGTTTTAATAATATCTTCGCAACCAGATACATTAATCTATAGTTTCAAATAAATCTTACTTTACAATTCTCGTTATTTTTATATTGTTCATACCGTTCTTTATTACAGCTGTAAATATGAAAATTGCTATCATTAAAGACTTTAAACTTTTATATTCTGAAAGCAGAACACGTATTAGAAATGGAATTAACAGATTCATTTGAAATCTGTTTTGAACTTTAAAATTAAATTAAATTCCTTTGCGGTGTGAGAGTCAAACTTTTGGTCTGAAAATTGAATCCAAAAATGTTGAGGATGGCGGATATTGGTGGTTAGTATACCTGGCTTCCGGAACTGTTACAAATTGAATCCAAGACATAAAGTTAAAATCTATTGATTTAAAATAAAACTCTACTGAACATTCTGTATTGTCACATTCTATTGAGAGAGTCAATCTTACTAGCCTTTTCCTAACTATGATAGGGTCGGCTTCCAGTCTAACCGGATGCAGCTGAATACCAGTATTTTACATAGAGTGACTGCCTATCTGACCTCTATAACCCAGTTACTGGGTAACACGATACCCCTTGATAAGACAGTTCGACTGAGAGAGTAAATGAGAATAAATTATGTCGTCAAAACGAAATTTTTATTTATAACTTTTGGTTTTACGCAAAGCGAGAGTAATAAGTAGAAAATAGGGTAGGTTAATTCGGGTAGGTCACCTATGACCACGCAATGTCCTAACAACAAACATCACACATATACGAAAGCAAAAACATATTCAAACCCGAAACTTATCGTGGGTCGACCATATAAATAGTAACATAATAATAATTTATTTATCTAATTAACACGGAACCCCAGCGGCAAATCATTTCATAAAACCTTAGAAATATAGCGCCGCCTATTGACTTGGGACCTTCACAAACTAAATGGTGGTCAATAATCTAATTCTGACGTTGTCATTCCTTAGTCCAATAGTGCAGAATTAGATAAAATTGTGGGTGGTATTGAATTTAGTTTAAAATCTACTGTTGAGGTATCCAGACCCCAAAGCGAATTTAAGGCACAAATTCCTTGTTAACATCCCCCCATCCAAGAAGGACATAAAGTGACATTATTGGTGATGTTCTTCAGAAAGGTCGGGAGCGTAAAATAGTTCTCGTGACCGGAGTGCATGTATGACCAAATTATGAAGGAGTTTAGAAGGATCGTAGTAGGTGTCGTTTTGTAGTTTCTGCCTAACCCCATAAAAGGTGTGAGTTTATGTATGTGTGTGTTCCTCTTACCACAGCTTTAGCAGTTTTATTCAAACAAAATGTTGAGCCGCGAAAGCCATAAAATTATTATACAGGCTGGTAATTCGAAACGGGTGGAGGGCAGTTACTTGCTTGTATCGATATATATTTAGGAAGACGTACTAAGAAAGCTCATATTACAACTTTATTGAACCATACGTGGATCTTTGACAGTCGTTACGGGTCGTCAGAAGCCCGAAAGTCTGACCACCAGTCTTACCAAGGGAAAATGAAATTGTTTATTCTGTAAATATGGGACGTCGGAATCACTTTTACACGTCATATTAAAAATAAGCTAGATTAGGTCGGTGTTTCCTATTTGACTACTCTGAGAAGAAAGGCCGAAACAAACTCAGAGGTCGGTCTCTTTTAAAGTCCAGACATAATCTTGGTCAGGCCATATGAGGACCATGTAGATTAGTGTCTGAAATTGTCTTTTGAGGAAAGAACCACACAGGTTTGAGCGGACCTGTCCAGTCATTGCAAGCATTTGTCAGTAATCGTGGAGCTCAACTTGACGAACAATACCAAAGAAAGGACTTTTGGGGGTGTAGCGGTTAGACCGCCACATACAAACTACGCATCATAGACATGACGTCACACAAATCCTGCATCGCACAATTACAGTTTACTGAGCGATCGACATATATACAAGATTTCAACTTCAAACCGATGGGCAGTTGCCCGCCAGACACAACACCCGTCTGGTCGGAGGATCCTCCCTTTTCTATGGTGGATGAGTGAACTTTACACCCTGTTCCTCATACCCCTAAATTACCCAGTATTATAATATTACCCAGTAACTGGATTGTAGAGGTCAGATGGACAGTCGCTCCATGTAAAATACTGGTATTCAGCTGCATCCGGTTAGACTGGAAGCCGAACCCAACATAGTTGAGAAAAGGCTAGACAGATGATGAATAGTATTAAGTTGTATCGAGAAATGAGAGCATAAATAGCATACATCACATCTGTATTCGCAGAAGCGTTTGATAATGGCGTACCTACCTTTTTTTTTTTTTTTTTTTTTTTTTTGGGTGGGAAATTATCAAATAACTTCTCCCGCTCTGGGTGGAGCGGGAGGGCGTGTCAGACTCTTACTGACTAAAACCCAACCGTGTTCCTTCGGTTGCCCTGTTGCCGGGGGCCACGATTTCCCCATCGGTTTTCTTCGAACCCCCAGCAGGCATTGGTCCTAGCGGACCCCGTCAATTCTGCTGACATCTCTTTGAGGCGCGCGTGGAACACAACGCGCCGTCGACCCGGGCTTGGTCCTTATCGGACGGCGAGCTACCCATTGCTCACCGTCCGCAAGCCCGCGCCTACGGTGGCCGGAAATCGGCTCGCGATTCCCGCCCCGGGCGTCTCCTCCTGCGGCGGTTAGGGGCGTGAGGGCGCGAAATTTGCCTCTCCCTCACGCGTTCCGCCTCCTCCTTCGCGAGCATTACCGCTTCGCAGAAGGAGGTGACGGCCTGCCATTTCCTCTCGCTCCGTACCATGGCCTGAACCAGGGCCGGACGCGAGAGATCACCGCCGCCGATCGCCTCCACGAGGACACGGCGTTGCTCCGCCCAAGCCGGGCAGACCTCCACCGTATGATGGCGTACCTACCTAACCCCACATTTTGCCAGTTAAATGAGAGTGTGGGCCACCACACTATTATAGACCACCACATGCAAAACTACGCACCACACTAACGTCACGCAAAAATTCTGCATCGCGCAAGCAGAGTTAACCACGCGACTAGCAAGCATACAGGATAAGTTTTTAACCAGTGCGCAAACTTGAACACGTGACTTTACTCGTCATTATGAACAACTTTTACTATGGGACCAAACCTGAAATCGCGAAAAAAAATCAGCTGTTCCCTACATTTATGTTCGCATAATTCGTCAAAGTGTAGGGAACAGCAGATTTTTATTCGCGAAGTTGTTCATAATGATGAGTAAAGTCACGTGTTAAAGTTTGCACACTGGTTAAAAACTTATTCTGTATATGCAACATCCCGACATCAATCGTCAGGCAGTAGCCCACCAGACGCAACATGTCTGGTCGGAGGATCCTCCCTTTGTTATGGAGGATTATTTGAACTCACACACTGACTAATTAGTATCACTTGTAATTTTTTTTTGGAATATCGTAAATGTACCTACTTTTACAATGCTTGTAAATATGTGAACACCATGTATCCATTACATAATTACTTTTTCTGTCATTGCTACATTTTTAATTATTTTTACCTATTGTGGTATAGTAATCTTATTCCAGGTGCATCGTTTTCACATATAATTATATAATTAATGTATACAAAATATTGTAAAACATTTTAAAAGAGTAACGGTGGAGTTTCTTGCCCATTCTTCTCCATACGAAAACTACCTTTTGGAAGGGGCGACTAGAATCAATTCTATTTTTTGTTATTGACGTTCAAAAGTGCCTTTTTGTGCCTAATTGAAATAAATTATTTGACTTGGATGAGTGAACTTTACACACTTTCCTCTATAAGAGAAAACTAAATAAATCACACTACTTACGGTTTTTAGAATATCAGCCCTGTTTGCCGTAAAAACAAGCGTAGTGAGCCATGGCCATAAAAGCAGAATTGGCAAATTGTGTGCTATCAGAAGATACATTAACATCAAATGATCTAACAAGCCGATAGACGGACGAGGTCGTTATTGGCTTTTAGTCACTCACAAGAAAAAAATTACCTACTATAAGTACGAGTAGGTACAGTATGTGTGCAAAATTCGCGTGACGTAGACTTTTTCACATCTAAGCACCCATTTTGTTGGCACATGTTACTTAGTTCATACATTTTTGATAAATGTGAGTAGAACTTCAGTTTGTGGGGATTAATGGCTTTGTAACTAAACAATGTGAGGCCTAAGAAAACAGGGAGATAACAGCGCAAATTTCGTAGAACCTTAAACATTTTAATCTCGCTTTGAATTTTGTTCAATTAAAAAATATGCTCGGCTTTAGAAATGGACAATTTAAACAGCACCACATTCTTCGGTTTGGAATTTATTACAGCTGCAATTAAAGAAGTTTGAACACCAGATGCAATATCTTGATTCAAAAACTCATTTTCTGCCAGTTATGTAGTAGGCACATATGATTATATACAGAGTGTTTGGCAGAACGTTGAACATAGGAAAATGATGGATAGGTGGGGTCATCTGCTACTTACTCAGCCCTAATTTATTTGGCCCTGGCCCTCTGGATACTTTTTTTTAACGCAAGTTGAAATTAAGATTTAAGTATTTTTTACACCTTTCTGTAAGTTTGAGGACTCATAACTTTTTTTCTAGCTAACATCTGAATAAAGCAATAATTTTATAAGAATTTGCCAACATCAAAGATTAAAAGAAAAAAAAATGTTGCCTGTTTTACCCATTTTAATAAAAATTACACTTTAAAGTTAAGAAAGTGGTGAAACAAGAAGAAAGGAAAAATATATATTTTTTTAATTTCCTGAGGTCCAGGGCCAAAGAAATTAGGGCTGAGTAAGTAGCAGATGACCCCACCTATCCACCATTTTTGTATGTTCAACATTCTGCCAAACACCCTGTATATTTAAATAAATCGATAAATACGCATCCCTTACCTACATAAATATAAAATACAATAGACGTGGATATATTTAGTAACCTGTTCCGTGTTGCCACACCGAGCGCTGAGCGCAGAGCTCTGCGTTCAGCGCTCAGTGTGGCAATACGCCGTGTTCGGGTTTGCGATAAGTTAATCGTCATCCTGAGGATGCCTCGTTGAGAGGTGAAACACGTGTTCATTTCTTTCAGGAGTTTTTTATGGCTCTTTAGAAATAGCTAAGCGGAACAGGTTACTAAATATATCCACGTCTATTGTATTATATATTGGATTTCCGCAACGTCACGCCTGAATTAATTAACTATCTACATAGATATGAAAATGTTTTACCCTAAAATATCAAAGACAAAAATATCTAATGTAACCTCTATCATAGGAAAAAATCTCATGAGAAATATACCTGACCTTTTTTTTATATTGAGTAGACTCGCATTTGTAGTTCCAATGATTCAGAATTACAGGAAGACGTTCGGTATTAATTAGCAATATTACTTCTGCCGAATTTGAAAGCATCTTCACTGAGAAACTGACTTGATATGGGAAGATAAACACATCTTTTCAATTGGTAACATACATAACACATTAATTATTTTGAAACATTTAAAACAATTCAGCAGACACGGGAGAGTTTCATTTAATAATAAACATCCATACACAAACATAAACTCACGCCTTCTTCCCATGGGGGTAGGCAGAAACTACAGAACGCCATTTTCTTCGATCCTGACATACTCCTTTTGCCTCGTTTACGTTCATACATCTGGTCTTACACGCACGCCGGTTGCGAGTACTGCGCACCTGAACTTTCTAAAGAACATCACCAATAAGGTCATTTATCCCTTCTAGGCCGTGCCCTTCCTGCGTTTACACTCACATCTGCCTTATTAGTGGCCTTTCATTAATTAAACATCGCAATTAAAACTTTAGTGAAATACGTAGCACAAAGGTCAAAGATTGTACACATTTCGCGTAGCACATTCGTAGCACTTGCGTAGCGCTACGCACGTGCTACACGAAAATAGGTCAGACAATGTTTACTGAAGACAGAAATAAGTCAATGGATGACGAAAAGGATTTCTCGAATAACAAAAACATTCGTAATGCTACGTAGGCGTAGCCGTAGCATTTGCGCGTAGTTGAGTGCTACGAGCTACGCCGTAGATTATATTTAGATTCTGTGGGAGCTACGAATTAGTAGAAAAAGTTGTTTTTGTAAGTTGTGCAGGTCAAAGAAACAACTTGATTTATTCATGTTTTCGAGTGATGCTGATGGAGTCATGTTCACAGCCGCATGTGAAGGTAATAAGTAATAACAGTCGCACGAATGGATCGGTCAGGTTAAGCTACACTTGCCGTGGATGGGTGACCATCCATAACATACAGAGACCCTTTCGTGCTACGGAAAGCACGTTAAGCCGTTGGTCCCGGCTGTCATTCGTGGATCTTGTTCGGCCGTTACGGGTCGTCAGAAGTCCGAAAGTCTGACAACCAGTTTTGCCAAGGGGTATCTATCGTGTTACTAAGTAACTAGGTTGTGGAGATCAGGGTAGGCAGTCGCTCCATGTAAGATACGGTATTCAGCTGCATCGGTTAGACTGGAAGCCGACCCCAACATAGTTGGAAAAGGATAGGCAGATTTTTACTGAAGGAGTATTGATTATCCTAAAAGCCATATCATGTTCCTCAGATTTGTTTTTTTTTTATTAAAAAAATTGGTCTGAAATAATAGTTTAATCGACCTTAGAACAAAACTGATCACAGGAAACACAGAAAATGGAAGTAGGGTATCCAATCAATCTGCCTAGCCTTTTCCCAACTATGTTGGAGTCGGCTTCCAGTCTATCAGATGCAGCTGAATACCGTATTTTACATGCAGCGACTGCCTATCAGACCTCCACAACCGATACTGGGTAATACGATACCCCTTGGTAAGACTGGTTGTCAGATTTTCGGGTTTCTGACGACCCGTAACGACTGTCAAAGATCCACGAATGACAGCCGGGACCAACGGCTTAACTTGCTTTCCGAGGCACGGATGAGTCTCGGTATGTAAAGATGGTCACTCATCCACGGACCAAACCCGGCAACCGTAGCTTAGCCTAATGGATCGAACCATGCGGTTGTTAGCCACGAGCTCCTCAAGTAGGGTACCCAAAAAACGTAAATAATAATGTTTTCTATAATAATAATATTGTCTCTTGGACCTATTAATGTCAGAACCTACTACACGCTATGATAATAAAATTGTTACGACAAGTACACCAAAATAAATAACATTATTTTGTGATTATTGTTTATTAAGCATTGATAGACAATACCTAATCCGTGGGTAGATATCGTGACATCATTAAATGTACAGTATTTCTATTTTCTTAATGTCGCTCGGGAATCATCGCATTTCCGAATACAAACGAATGCTAATTTCCATGTCCATCAATAATCTTGTATTATAATTTGAATTCAGAACTAAGTATTTTATTGTTGTTTTGTTTTGATTTCCGTGTGAACTATATACTCGTAGATCTGTAAAACTATTTTCCTAACTGTCGTGCCTGCGACTTTAGCAGCTTGCCTACTATTTTTAAAATAAATTACATTAAGTTAAAAGAGTATTAACAACTCTATATACTTCCAAGTCGATTGAGAGCGTCCGGTCTGCACCAAGTGCAAAGGGTAACTGATAGAAATCCGACGACTGACGAAACACGAGGTTTGCCGAGGGACATTAAGAACATAGTTGTACCGTAGGTATGTTTTGTGACAGAGGGCAGGAAAATTGAGAGCAGCGGTGGCCCAGTGGTAACGGCCGCGACTTACGAGTTGTAGGTCGCAGGTTTGAACCAAGATAGGCGCTTAACTTTGTGTAAATTATTTCATCACCACTGCTCTCAAAACGGTGAAGGAAAACATCGTGAGGACACCGTGAATGTCCTAGAACCAAAAAATCGAAGACATGTGATATCTAACCAACCCGCACTGGCCCACTTCCTCTCGAAGAGAGGAGGCTTGTGTCCCAGCAGTGGGATCATTATAGGCTGATTGCGTATGTTATGTAGAAAAATTCGGAGGAAAACTCCCTAAAGGTTGAAAATTACGTTTTGCGTAGGAATGCATTTAGGAACTCCAGGAATGACAACAATCACTGTCATCGTATAAATCAGTCATGGTTTATGTGAAGGTATCCATACTATTAAACGAACAATATTTGCATATATTCCTCATGCAAAAAACCAATAACAATTTGCCAGACCTGGGAATCAAAACCAGGACCTCGTGCTCAGCTGTAGCGCTTGCGACCATAGACTAAGGCAGTCAACACGCTAATTAAATGCCCGTTTTATAAGTCAAAGGTGCTCTCTAAGGCAAGTTATCAACTAGATATTAGTGTCCCATTACTTTGACAAAGTAAAAGATAAAATACAATAGACGTGGATATATTTAGTAACCTGTTCCGCTTAGCTATTTCTAAAGAGCCATATAAAACCCTGAAAGAAATCGACACGTGTTTCACCTCTCAACGAGGCATCCTCAGGATGACGATTGACTTGTCGCTAACCCGAACACACCAAGAGCTGAACGCAGAGTGTTAGTGTTGGCAGAGTGTTTTATAATTTATTTCCGCAAGGTCACGCCTGAATCACTTAACTAGAGTAAAAGATTATCTTGAGACTTTCTTTTCCAACCCGTTCCATCCAATGGTGGTAGGTCTAGGACTCAATCAATCAGCCCAAATCTGTTCTGTCGTTTTAGCGTGAAAGCGTAACAAACAAATAAACAAATATACAAAAAATCTAATCTTTTCTCTTTATAATATTAGTTTAGATAGTTTAGAACTTTAGACTAACAACCTGCTGCTTTGCATGATTTTTACGAGTTGACAAAACTTCGAGATTTCTTTATTATATCTAAGTTATATTAATCTTCTTATCTTCTTCTTAATATATATAAATTACGTGTCACGTTGTTTGTCCGCGTTGGACTCCTAAACTACTTAACCGATTTTAATCAAATTTGCACACCGTGTGCAGTTTGATCCAACTTGAAAGATAGGATAGCTTACATCTTAATTTATAAGTAGGTAGGGTAGGTAGGGTAGAAATTTTAAAATCCTAAACATGCACATTCATTGACTGTTAGGCGGAACGAAGTTTGCTGGGTCAGCTAGTGTGTTATAAGTACCTACTCATAAACCTTCCGGAATCAATTTTCAAAATTAGAGTGAAAACCGCATCTAAAAAGCGACTTTAATTTTTAATTATGTAGTATATAGATATAGAAGATATGTTTAAGTAAATATTTTCCTTATTTACAACCGATATTAACAAAATTTTACCTTGGACTTGGTAGTAAGGCTTTAGTGCAATTGTAATGTTCACAAGAGTAGGCTACCACAAAAAAAAAACCGCCCAAGTGCGAGTCGGACTCGCTCACGAAGGGGGGATACCACCGTACAATATTTAGCAAAAAAAAACGTCGAAAAAAACACGTTTCTTGTATGGAGATCCCCTTAAATTTTTAACTTTATTTCATTTTTATTATACCTAGCGACAATAGAAATACACAATTTGTGAAAAATTCTACTGACTACCTATTACCGTTCATAAGACAGCCCGCTGACAGACAGACGGACCGCGGAGGCTTAGTAATAGAGTTCCGTTTGGCACCCTTCGGGTACGGAACCCTAAAAACAACTATCGGTTGAAAAAACACTTACCTACCTACCCAGGTGTTCTACGTTTACTTTGAGAGCAATGGAACCGACAGTGCTGACTTTAATAATTAAAGTAAATAGTCCTAGTGGGAGGAGCTCGTGGCTAAGTAATAACAGCCGCACGGTTCGATCCACCAGGTTAAGCTACGCTTGCCGGGGTTGGTCTGTGAATGGGTGACCATCTTAACATACCGAGACTCCTCCGTGCCTCGGAAAGCACGTTAAGCTGTTGGTCCCGGCTGTCATTTGTAGATCTTTGACAGTTGATACGGGTCGTCAGAAGCCCGAAATTCTGACAACCAGTTTTGCCAAGGGGTATCGTGTTACCAAGTAACTAGGTTGTGGAGGTCTGATAGGCAGTCGCTCCATGTAAAATACGGTATTCAGCTGCATCCGGTTAGACTGGAAGCCGACCCCAACATAGTTGGGAAAAGGCTACAACCCTACAGTGAGATATTTAGTAAAAATATCTAGTTCATAAAACGGATGGACGAAGGAATACTTCGACGCCTTTTGTTTTTGAAGTGAAAACTTCTTTAGGCGCGTTGGGCATTTTTGAGATGGGAAAAAACAATTGAACTCGCGACACCGTTACCAACACCTCATTTTTGTAAACGCGATTGTGCTCTTTATTTATATTACGTTACGGATCAATGTTCTATGCAAGTATTTTTACTTTAAAGGTTTTGTAAACGCGACTGTGCTCTTTATTTAGATAAAGTTACGGACCAATGTTCTGTGCAAGTATTTTTCTTCCACCAGGGTGATCTTGTTCAAATTTTCACTACTGTCAGCACTCCCGGGGTGCTACTGTTTTTTTTTTGTATTTATTTGTATAGTCAGTCAGTTAATCATTTAATGAGTACCTACTGAAAATTGTTGTTTTGCATATTGTAAAAGATATACTACCTACAAATAAACAGTTTACTAAAATCTTTTACACCTTCATAAAAATATGATTCAAAATTGGGGAGTAAGTCTACAGAGAGATTACACTGCTTCCGGTGAGGCGAAAGGCTTTGAATAATTTAACAAATAATGGAATAACATCATAATGAATTCCATTTCAGATTTATATTTAAATAAAAACGTTTCGTTTTCAATCCACTAGTGACTTTAGTCCTATAGAATATTGCTTTTGATTCTAAAATTGCTATAGAAGCACTTTTGGGCACTAACATTCCTTGCTCCATCATCTCAGCGACTCTTCAGCCTATTAATATTTGATGTCAAGCTCTTCAAAGAATTGATCTGGTTCTGGAAAAGCTCTTTGCGTTTGCTAAAACAGAATTTAAGATTGGGTCGAAAATTAAGACTGACCGCATGAGACGAATTAAATAAATGTGGCACTGGTTGATAAATTGACCTCCCTTTAAAGATTACTATAAATTCCCTAATTCAAAACATTAGCTTTTGTCCGTGTGGAGATCGGTAATTACCCCACTGGAACGTAGGTAGGTACACACGGCTACACATCAAGCTATACATTTCACACGGTGGAGCATACGGTGGAGGTCTGCCCGGCTTGGGCGGAGCAACGCCGTGTCCTCGTAGAGGCGATCGGCGGCGGTGATCTCTCGCGTCCGGCCCTGGTTCAGGCCATGGTACGGAGCGAGAGGAAATGGCAGGCCGTCACCTCCTTCTGCGAAGCGGTAATGCTCGCGAAGGAGGAGGCGGAACGCGTGAGGGAAAGGCAAATTTCGCGCCCTCACGCCCCTAACCGCCGCAGGAGGAGACGCCCGGGGCGGGAATCGCGAGCCGATTTCCGGCCACCGTAGGCGCGGGCTTGCGGACGGTGAGCAATGGGTAGCTCGCCGTCCGATAAGGACCAAGCCCGGGTCGACGGCGCGTTGTGTTCCACGCGCGCCTCAAAGAGATGTCAGCAGAATTGACGGGGCCCGCTAGGGCCAATGCCTGCCGGGGGTTCGAAGAAAACCGATAGGGACATCGCGGCCCCCGGAAACAGGGCAACCGAAGGAACACGGGTGGGTTTTAGTCAGTAAGAGTCTGACACGCCCTCCCGCTCCACCCAGAGCGGGAGAAGTTATTTGATAATTTCCGACCCAAAAAAAAAAAAAAAAAAGCTATACATTTCCAGTATAAGCTGACCCTCGCATTGTACGGAAATTCTATACAATGCGAGATCAGCATAAACTGGAAATTCTTGATGTGTAGCCGTGTGTACCACCGGAATAAAAAAGTAGGTAGGTACTCTATGTCCTAACCCAGGTCATGGTTTACCTGTGACGTGCTAAAATCCGTTCAGCCGCTAACGCAAGAAAAGGTACCTAGCAGGTAGACAAAGTACGAACAGGGATACTTTTCCATTCAAATAATATTAGTATGGAAGTATAGATTAGTACCTATGGCTACTTCTGATCCTTTCGTTTCCTGCAGACTGCATTAAGTGGATATTGTAGCATTATTTTCAGCCTTGGTTCTAAATTGTTTTTATGCGGGAATTGAAACCACGATATGTACACACGGCTACATATCAAGCTATACATTTCCAGTATCAGCTGATCTCGCTTTGTATAGGATTTCCGTACAATGTGAGGTCAGCTTATACTGGAAATGTGTAGCTTGATATGTAGCCGTGTGTACCTACTTTGCACAGAACCTTACTAGGCAGCCGACCCTCCCGACCGTTACTCTACTACGCTATCTTGTTGTTTTACAAAATAAAAAAGTATGTAGGTACCTACCTACCTAGATAAAATCTAGCTTTTATGGATAGGTACCTATTTTATATCTACATAGGCACATTGAAGATGTTTGCATTCCTTCTGTTTGTGCGAGTAAAAGCTATGCAAACAATTTTCACCTGCATATTCGTTGTCCTAACTTGGCTCGAAGACCACTCTGCTTTTGAATAACATTCAGACCGAACGGTTTAAGCTGTGTTTTCTATGAAAGTCACCCATCCAAGGCCTTCACAAACTTAATTCTGTGTTAGTTACGTATTTCAAAACTAACAGAAAACTTTCTTCTTTTCAGAATCATGTTGAACCACTGGCTACTCATCACGTTCTCCTGGCTCGGCACCGTGCGTCCCCAGTTCATCAACAGCGGGGGTCCCGTCAGCGAGTACGTCCTCGACGCACTCGACACCAACCTCCAGTACCCGCAACTCCCTTTACCCTACTATTTCAATGTACCCTCCACAAGGAACGGCTATGAAACCACACATGGCAATCCCCAAGTTTCCATCGAAAACGTCCATGCTGATCTCCAAAGAAGACGACGGACAGCGGAAGACCAAGAAACCCGCGAGAAGCGCTGGCTCCCCAATCAGCTAGATATAGACCAGAACATGTATCTACAAAACGATGAAGAAGTCGGAAACAGCTTCGAAGGAACAGTCGAAGAAAACGCAACCAACTTCCTAGACCCCAAGGAGAAGAAATATTTCAGTCCATGGGGCGGAAAAAGAGACAAAAATAGCATCGAAAACACGTGGACATGGAAACGAGCAAGCAATATCCGAGAGCCGAGCATGCCGAAACGAGTGCGCTTCAGCCCTTGGGGTGGAAAACGCAGCGGCCAAATGGTCTACAAGCCAGGCACGAAAAATTCCAAAATCATTTTCTCCGCAGCAATACCTGAACTGACCAGAATCGTCTCGAATTACTCACCGGGAAACGGCAATGAACGATTTAACTTCGCAGGCTTCAAGTTTATCCCGACATTGGACAAGCGGCACCCCATCAAGATCTTGGCTCTGAGTACAAACACCAACGAGAGGACGTTACGGGAGGCGTTGCCGTTCAAGAGCTTTCTAGAATCTTTGCCAAAAATCTTTAAGCCTGGACATCCGTACTTGGATGTCAACTTGAAGAAGGATGGAAAGAGGAAGGTGAAGTTCAGTGCGTGGGGGGGAAAGCGGTCGCCGCCTATTATCGGCCCCATTTGGACCCCCGCCCCCCAGAATCTCAAAGAATCCACATTAGACACTATACTCCTAATAAGAAACAGTCAAAATAAAGATGAACCGACGACGAAGGCTTTGTAATCTGGATCTGATCTGACTCCCGAACTTTGTATTTGTTACGGTCTAATATAAAATAAGTTAATAGTTATGTTAGTGCCATATTTGTAACTGACGTCAGAAAAATGTAAAAAAAAACTAAAGTTCGGGGGGTCCCGCGTCCTTGACGATTGGCTGGGGTCGTCAGCGGCGCAGTACTGATGTCATTAAAATTAAGACTTTGCTATTCTTATTTACTGTGCATCTTGTTAGTGAATATATAAAATATTAAGTTACATGCTTGAACTCATTTCTCCCCAACTCTATGGTGAACAATTAATAAATAAAATTGTATGTGAATCAGAAACATTTATTTTTGTCCTTTTAACTATCGGCAAAATATCAGGTAGAGAATATGGAACCTTTTATACATTTCAATAAACACTGTCTTTTACAAAATTCTATTGGAGTATTACTGAGTCAAATGCAAAATGAGACACAATTGAAAACCTTAACCAGACTTGTTAAATTCAAATTCAGTCATGAAATCACATGTACTAATTTCTATTTAAAACAAATTATCAGGCATAAATGCTTTATGATTCAATTCACACAATTAATCTATAGTGATTACCTTCGATCACCCTTCAGCTGTCATTAACGAGACACAATAGAATTTTAATTGTTATCCGCCTTAATAAGGCGTCGTAACAGATGATGAGTTATTGATCGAAGGTGATTACAGATAATGCTGTTTACAAATACACATTATAACAGCAGAATACAATAATACTTCATGAATTTGAGCAGTATAATCATAAACAATTTTAGCCAACACATATTATTTTTAATTTGAGGAACTAGATACTTGCTACTGGGGGTTTATAAAGATCTCTTCATCATCAGTTATTCAGGAAATAATTCTATTGAATCTAGCATCCTAATTCGGTATCCATTGAATATTGCTTTTAATATTTTTGCAAACTGAGAACAGTTTAAGGTAGTATTAATAATAAAGAACATAAAAACACTTAAAATCTAAGCAGTCCTCAAGATGATGTGGACTCCAGAGTCCGTCTCAACGGGTCGGCT
Organism: Agrochola litura; assembly: GCA_949152395.1. Classification (NCBI taxonomy): domain Eukaryota; kingdom Metazoa; phylum Arthropoda; class Insecta; order Lepidoptera; family Noctuidae; genus Agrochola; species Agrochola litura. Next base: position 2,905,341 of record OX424512.1, read on the forward strand.
GAGCTGCCCCACCTTCAGTTTGAAAGCCTCTTCTTCAAATGGCGCCTGCATCTGTCCACGTCCAAACATACCCAAGTCTCCTCCACGCTTGGCTGATGAGCAGTCAGAGAACTTTGACGCTAATTCAGCGAATGTTGCATCATTAGCTACGATCTGCTTACGGTAGCCTTTCAGAAGTTCCATCGCTTCATCCTTACTACGGGTGATGTTTTCTTCCCTCCATGACGATGGACGTCTACTATCAGCATGTTTCACAAGCAGATGGCTGCAGCGGATCTCACCAGGGTCAGCAGGCGCCTCCGGCCTCTCCCACTGGGACTTCTTAGTGTACATATTGAGGAAGTATGTCATACCAGTAGAACGGCTGGTTCTCATCTCCCATCCTTCAGGCAACGGGGCTTCATTCTCCTGACTTGACATTCTGGAATAATTTTCGCAAGGTTTTTGGTCGGTTTACAGAGTAAACTTAAAAGACAATGTTTATTGTAAAAATGCAGCTCCAATGAAATTATCATGATTGAAGTCAAAATTAGGACGTTATAACTGCATGTAACCGACAATAAAGGAAATTTATATCATCAAAATAAGGAATAAGCCCAGTGTTCACCATAAAATTAGGAAAATATGTAAAAAAAGTGTGTCAACTTTATAAAATTCTTGCGACATAACCTATGAAATTTAATCTGTGATATTGGTTAATTGGAACATTGAAATTGAAATAAACTTACCTGGAATATCTGCCACTGATATATGTTAGATATCGAATAAGTTAACCCTGGATTTAATAACGAATTATGAATAAAACAATAACAATTAACAGTTTTCGAAAGCGCTCTTTCATTTGACACTTTGACAGGACGCCGATTTTGACAGTCGAGCCGTTGACACTGACAGGACAGCACTAGGAATAGGAAAAGTAGAGGTGAGGCTGAGAAAAAAACGTTCACGTTCAAGTCACAATCTGTCAAACTGTAAAAACTGTAAATCGATAAATTGATTATATTTTTGACAGCTTACGAATGAGATTAGAATGTGAATGTTCCTAAATTTACGGGAATTGCCCCCCCGCTGTTGTGGTGACTGGAAATAAAGCAAATATATATTTTTATTATAATAGTGCTACCATATAAATAACCTAAAGCAAATTATTTTATCACCAGTCTTGCACCTATTCGTAAAACCCTCACTACACTACTCGCGAAGTTGCTTCGAAGAAGTACTCGTCGAAGTCCGAAGTACGTGACTACACACTCGTGCGAAGAACTACAGAACGCTTCAAGTCCTTTGACTCAGGCGCAAAAAACCAACAACGATTTTTTTATGTTTTTATAATAATAAATATTTATTCAGTATTAAAAATTAGTAAAATATTAACATAAAATCAAAGAAATAATTTATAAAGGTAATAAGGTATAATGTTAGATGCCTGTACTAGGATAAACCTGTATCACAGGCGGCATGAGTTCACACTTTATGGTAATTGAAGGACAATAAAATTCTTGGCAATATTAATATTAGAAGTATTGAAATAATGACAAAAAGTAACCTTATTCATTATTTATACCTAGTTTAAACATTATTAACACTAGCTTAATGATAAAAATAACAATTTTTTTATTTAGTTTGCGTAAAATAGTTAGATTGGAGGTCGCCCGAAGCGAGCGGAGGTTGCACGAAGCGAACCGAAGTACCCATCTACACTCTCGTATTCGCTTAACTTAGTGACTTCGTGAGTAGTGTAGTACCGTTATTACAGTTACGGCGAAGCAGGTTCCGTTTAGACTTCCTATGTCTTACCTCTATTGAATGTTTTTCTGTGACAATTTTTTTCCGTCCTGACACCAAGTCTTTTGAGCTCTCTTTTCAATATCTTACAATAATTAATAGATGGCGCGGCAAACAATATTAGTTGCAACAACCTTTGATTAGGTAATCCGATAATATAAAAATAATACGCAGCTTTACATTGTTCGACGATTTAGGACAATTTAAACAAAACCCGATAAAAAATAACATCCAATCGCTAGCGACATCTTTCACCGGAGTTATAAACTAAATAGTAGCCATGTCTCGTGAAAGTTTTCCATTGTACTCGGATGAAAGAAAAGTGGAAAGCTAACACATCGATCCGTTTGCCTTACATTGTTACAACATTAATAATTACAGGTGGCGTTCCTTTGTATGCATCGACAAAGGTAAGGGACAATGCTTTGGCAAATTAAAAATTCAATCGGAATTAACTAGGTAAGTTTTGAATTCGAGACAATTAGGTGGTACTAAGGTACTTATTGAATTTAAATCTCGGACCTTCGTTTTGAGCTATTTTATAATCTGTAGCACTGTTTTTTGGGTTCCGTAGTAAACAAGGAACCCTTATAGTTTCGTCATGTCCGTCTGTCTGTCTGTCTGTCCGCGGTCTAGCTCCGAGACCCTTAGTACTAGAAAGCTGTAATTTGGCATAGGTATACATAATAATTACGCCGACAAAGTGGTGAAACAAAATAATGAATAACATTTTTTTTAGGGTACCTCCCAAACACGTAAAGTGGTGATGTTTTTTTTTTATCCCATAGTGTGGGGTATCATTGGAAAGGTCCTTCAAAAACATTGTGAGTTTGTAAAAACCGTTTTTTGTCGGGTGTGTCATGTTAGGCCTGCTGGTTAAGCTACGCTTGCTGTGGTTGGTCCGTGGATGGGTGACCATCTTTACTTACCAAGACCCCTCCGTGCCTCGGAAAGAACGTTTTTAGCCGTTGGTCCCGTCTGTCATTTGTTGATTTTTGACAGTCTTTATGAGTAGTTAGAAGCCCAAAAGTCTGACAACCAGTCTTACCAAGGGGTATCGTGTTACCTAGTAACTAAGTTGTGGAGGTCAGCAGTCGCTCCATGTAAAATACTGGTATTGAGCTGCATCCGGTTAGACTGGAAGCCGACCCCAACATAGTTGGGAACAGCCTAGGCAGATGATGCATAAAACTTAGCAATTATTTTCCCTGACTTTAGGTACAGACGCCAGCACATCAAGCTACCCGAAACTGTCAAATATTTCCAATCAACTTTGAACCTTAGACGTCAGCGATAAAGTTGAAAATCTATTAAATAAATTTGACAGATTGTAGTAGATTGATGTGCTGGCGTCTGTACAAAGAACAACAAACTGCGATCACCCATGGCCATCTATGGTCATCGGCCTGGGGCGATGATCACCTTTTTTTGTCTGTTTATATAATAGTATCTGGTCGACCGAGTTCTACTCGGGTGAAAACAGAGAAAACGAATTTTCCCAGAAATGAGACCTAGCTAGATCGATTTTTCGCTCCCGTAAACCCTTTTATTGCAACTTTCATCGAAATCGTTAGAACCGTTTTCGAGAACGTGATCACAAATATATATACAAACAAATATTGCTCATTTAATAGTAATACCAATACCTTAATTGCGTAACTTATTTTCGTAAACAATTTTGCCTAATTTGTTTCATTTTGACAGTTCAACAACATTCATTGCGTTATTTACGTTGTTGAGCAGATTTTTTTTCTAAGTTATGAAGCAATGGATTAGCAATTTGTTTCAAATCGAAACAGACTGTGATTGTGTTGTATTACGCAATTAGGGTACTAGGGGACCGAGCTCAGCTCTGATGAAAATAGAGAATGCTCATTTAGTAGGTACAGACGCCAGCACATCAAGCTACCCGAAACTGTCAAATTTTCCCAATCAAATTTGAACCTTAAATTTCAGCGATAAAGTTGAAAATCTATTAAATAAATTTGACAGATTGTAGTAGCTTGAAGTGCTGGCGTCTGTACCTACTTATTCCATACTGCCATGATAGTAGTATAATGAAAACACTATTTTCTTGCTAATACTTTTAATCCACACTACTGTACTATTTCACAATCAAACGACGACTCACTCTGCTTTACATTTTACCATTTAAAATGACTTTTGCCCCACCCAGAAATAACGATAAAATCATAACCGTCATTTCTAAGTGTTGCCAAAGTAAAATAATACATTCAATTGCCATAGTGAAAATACATTAAGAAGTTTCTCTTCTAATATAAAATTAGTATTTTGACAGTGTTGCCACAGTGGATATTATAAATCAATTTAAAAATAATACATTTTTAAAGTTAAATCAAAGAAATCACGACAGTAGGTTCTACTAATTCCATGCTACCATGAACATTATTCTAATGTCATTAAGCGACACTAAACGACTTTTAGTGATTTTACTAAAGATCACGTCTAAACAGTTCCTTAGATTGCCACGAAACCTTCACAAGTTAAAAATATCCTCAATAATTTCGCCAAATTCAATTTACAAAGCTTTTATTTTTATGATTCATAAAACAGTCTGTAGGGCGCAATATCCAGTGAGGCATCACAGCCTTTTGTATGAAATGTTGCATGCAATGATGGTTCGCCGGACAATCAACAGCTAGCTGGCAACATTAATTGGACATTCATTAGCAGAATTCAGTGTTTGTTTCATTTCATTCACCGGTGTCTGGTCAGGGTGGCTGAATGCTACATTACCTGTGCCATTCATGCAATTTTCGGAAAACTAGAAATGTCAATTTCAATTTGTACTTCGAATATTGTTTTTGTAAAATGACAAAATAAAATGTGTCATAAATAATGTTTTATTGGCTTTCATAAACTGTAACACCCTGCTGTTGTTTTATTTGCAATTATTTTTGGACGATTTTTTTATAAACTTTCCTGCACCCTAATTGCGTAACACACTTTCAATCATAATCTGAATGATTTTGAAGGAAATACTGGCTAATCCATTGCTTCATAAGCACGAAAAATTTGTCTGCTAAACGACGTAAATGAATATTGTTGAACTGTCGAAATGAAAGCCATGGAAACAACCAGGGCCGGACGCGAGAGATCTCCGCTGCCGATCGCCTCCACGAGGACACGGCGATGCTCCGCCCAAGCTGGGCAGACCTCCACCGTGTCCTCCAGGCCCTAAACCCATCTTCAGATAGTATTTTATTAACCGACTTCCAAAAGGAGGAGGTTCTCAATTCAACTGTATGTTTTTTTTGTGTTTGTTACGCGATAACTCGGCCAATTATAAATTGATTTTAATGATTCTTTTTTGTTTGGTAGGTAATACTTCAGAGGTGGTCCCATATAAATTTTAATAACTTTGCTTGGGTAGTTTTTTAGTTAGCTTCAATAATATACGTATTTTTGTACGTACTTAGTCTGTGGATGATATGTTAAGTTCCTGTCACTGTTATTTACATAGCAGGTAGTGGTATTCGAATTTGTGTGGGGTAAATACCACAACTAAAAAGTGAAAAATAAAAACTTTTCACAAAAAAAAAAAAAAAACAACCGACTTCCAAAAATAACATTACAAAGTGATAAATAACTTTAATTTCGGAAGTCAGTGGCAAAAACGAAAATTCAAAACCAAAGACACCGACTTTTTCACTTTGTAGTGTTTTTTTTTTTGGAAGTCAGTTGTTTTTTTTTTTGTGGAAAGTTTTCATTTTATATTAAAACATCGCGTGAAGTAAAATGCACTGTAAAATAAACCACTCTAGGTTTTTATTAAAACATCACTTAACCAAGAAGTAATATTTAAAAAAAACATTTAAGTAGGTACATACCGTACAATGCTGTAACTTTGCCAACTAAGCCCAAGTTTGTCTATTCCGTTTCAATTAAGATATTTCATGTTTGCTTACTTTTTAGAGTTCTGTACCAAAATGGTAAAACCCTTATGGTGCGACTCAGTCTGTCTGTCCGTCTGTCTGTCACAGCTGGATATCTGAAGAACTACTAATGCTATCAACTTGAAATTTGGTTTGGTTTTTCTCTAAACAAACTTCGGAGATGAGGGGGGCTCATCTCCGAAGTTTGTTTAGAGAAAAATCTGAAATTATTCTATGTGATAGAAGTTTATGTAAAGATTACAGGAAAAATTAAACGATGTCTCTAAATAGCACATTTTTTCAGAAATCATCCACAAAAATTACATTAGTTCTACTATCGGTCAAGAGATGGCGCTGATCTAAAACCACAATATTCTACACCGCAGTGTGCAGTGTTAAAATTCTCTGACGAATATAGGCCTCGCCGATGTAAATTTAAAATGAAACGTAACCCTCGGTGCGCGAGTCCGACTCGCTCTTGGCCGGTTTTTCATTTTTGGAGTTTACTCCATAAGAATCGATTTTCATTGGTCCCCGAAATTATATGAGAAGTAAAATTTATAATTAATTGATTCAAGCGTGACCTTGCGGAAATCCATTATAAAATACAATAGACGTGGATATATTTAGTAACTTGTTCCGCTTAGCTATTTGTAAAGAGCCATAAAAAACTCCTGAAAGAAATCGACACGTGTTTCACCTCTCAACGAGGCATCCTCAGGATGACGATGGACTTGTTGCGAACTCGAACACGGCGTGTTGCCACACCAAGCGCTGAGTGCAGACTGAGCCTTATCGCCCGTGAAACCCACTTATATAGTGTCGCCGTTATCAGTGCGACCGTTATCAATGCGATAAGGGGCGAACAATCGCAGCAAAGGTGACCTTGGCATACTCGTCAAAATTCGGAAATTGTCAAAAATAATACCGGAAACATTACACTGTTGAACGAATTAAATACGAGTATGCCAAGGTCGCCGTGTTCGAGTTCGCAACAAGTCCATCGTCATCCTGAGGATGCCTCGTTGAGAGGTGAAACACGTGTCGATTTCTTTCAGGAGTTTTTTTTGGCTCTTTAGAAATAGCTAAGCGGAACAAGTTACTAAATATATCCACGTCTATTGTATTTTAGTAAAATTTATACAAACGTTAACTCAAAGGTGTTGCGTTTTACTGCGCAACGTAGGTACCTTGCGCGCCTTTCGCTTTGAAATCACGTATGTGTGTGTATACGTTTATACAAGGTTTTTTTTAAATAAATTTACGTTTATTTACCCTTTTTGCCTATTGCATATTCAAAGACAATCGTAGGGAGCAGTAGTGAAGGCTCACGTTATGGAGGAGGGAAGCCGGAGCACAAAAAAAAAAAAAAAAACTATTTCTACCAATCCCGAACTCATAAAACAGCTACGAATATGTTTTAAAAACCCTATATTCTATAAACAACTACAATCTATGAAAAGTAAACACGGGAACAATACATTTTATTAAATTTACGACTGCCAGTCACTCATTGATATTTATCGTAATGGGAAACATTAAAATGTTTGAACGAACCATCGCGGCGTTTGTAATTTATAGTCACATCTGGGCGAGCACGTATTTTCAAAACTTAACCTTGAAAAGCATGTTTCTTCACAAAGTAATTGTCAAACGACATGCTAAAACTATGAATGCCGCCATCCTAATAAGATCGTACTAATTATTTTCAAATCTACTCTAAATAAGTAATTTCAGCTTATTAAACTATCTACTTACCCCAATACCTAATTACAACGTACTTTATTTTCACATCCAATAAACTCAAAACACTATGTTAATCACTGTCCTATAACTACAAACAAATATTAATACTACTAGTAATGATAAACTAATGAATTCAATAAATACTGTGCGAAAAAAAAGGAAATTAATATGGTTCTAATGCGATTACGTCAAAAAGCAACCACACATTGTCATACGAATAATGAAATGTTTACGAACTCCGAACTCCTACCCAGTATTACGAAATTCAACGAAAACTACCGAATCAAATGCGTGTGCCAGAAAGAGGTGGTGCAATAGCAATAATTCCTTCTCGCTCCCGCGCGCACGTTTCTGCTACTCTGTGCCTACAATAACTCGCTACAGACCGGCTTACCCGGCTCATAGAAACCGCGGTATCACGTGACCGAAGTGACGTCATGATGACTTTATTTTTTGTAAGGAAATTGAATTTAGCATAAGCCGGACGCGCCTACGAGTTATTTTAGCGCAGTGTTTTGTTGTTGGGTTATTAAGACAATTTTTAATGTATGGAGGCGTTTTGTAATAGGTATTTTAATTTTATGGTGTATCAAATACTTATAGTTTGATTATTCAATGACGATAGAGTGGTTGTGTTCCGAATTTTCAAAGGGAAACCACCGGTAGGAATCGGCTTATATGGACGTTTCGCCCCTGGTAGGGAGTAAACTCTAGCCGTGCGTCGGAGCTGTCACATACACACTTTAAAAAAAAATCGTTGATTTGGTACAGCAGACACTGAAAAAAATAACGTCATCAGGTGGCCTACTAGGAAGCATATTTTAAACCTACGAATAAACTTAAAACTATTTTCTATTACCATTCCGTATTTTAGACTAACTTGGATCTTAAAATCATTCGATTACATTTCTATAAGAAGCTTTTCCTCGTACGTTTGCTTCTTTACGTTCATCCTCACAGTTAATTTTCAGCGGTCGCATTTTGCATTGGGATTGCTTACTCAAAAATCTTCGACTAATTTTCAAATCTTTCTTGTTTTTTAGTTGGTCAGACTTTTTTTTTTGGAACGAAGTCCTTTGACGCGGCTTATAACGTGGTCAGTTAGTCATTTAATTTGTAAATAGTAAGTTGTGTTATACTTACAGGTTGGATTTTTGAGATGGGGTAAAGTTTTTTGCGATTTCTGACTTTTCTAGTACTCAAACCTTAGTTGGTCTAGTGGAGTTTTTCGATTCATATAAGAAACAGGATCGATTGACATCAAAAGTTTTTGTGAAACTGCCCATTTTCTTGCTGTTATTTTTTTTTTTCAAAATCTTTTTATGCAGGTCAAAATATCTCAAAAAGAAGAACAGTATCATAGTAAAAGGAGAGGAAGTACGCTATCTTCATACACACGCACCGCGCGCGGCTTGTACCTATGTGTGCGCCATAGTATCTATGCGACGCCGCACGCACACTTAAACAAAATCTTGACCCGTTTCTCAGTGCGCCAGTCGGGGTTAACGCCGCACAAGGTTCGCGCGTCACGGCTTTTCGGCACCGCTAAATGTATGAAAAATGAGTGATAATCGCAGGAGAAATTATTGCTGTGTTTGGGTGTCAATAATTTATCGATTCCAGAGTTGTCTCTGTTCAGATTACCTACTGAACAGGAAAGGTAACCAAGTCACTTATTCTAGCATATAATTTTTACTTGATGATGAGAAACCTACTTATTTTTTGTTGTATTAGTTATCTATCAGACAGACGAAGTAGGCAGGCCTACTTTCCCACTAAAATGTATTAGGTATGTACCTACTTTTGATCTGTCAATTGATATGCCGCTAATGCTTTGTTTACGTTTAGTCATGCCGATTTCTCAGTATTGTAGGTATAGTAAAGTAACTAAGTACTTACAGTTATAAAATCGTAATTTCAAATATTAAAATTTAGCTAAAAGTGACAACCCTGAGACAGGCAAGTATGGTAGGCAATTGTATCGCGGATTGGGCCGGAGATAGCCTACTAGGAACTCCTTATACTATGACAGTATCCTAAGACCGTTTTTCGGTAGCTACATCGGTTTAGGTAGCTGTCTTTACTGCCCCAACTCACACCCTATATAATATAAGTGTTTATAGTAAAGAAAAAAAAGGAAACTAAACTCCAACCTGTATAAATTACCAACAATCACAAAAAACTTAATACCAAGATGGCGTCGCACGGTTAACTATCTAGATGTAACAATTTAGAACAGATAATAAAAACCACGTTTAATGGAAGTCCAGTATTATCATTTATATAGTACACCGACCAAAACGTATTGTAAGTGTTTATTGTGAATAAAAAAAGGAAACTAATATGAAGTTATGTTTTAATCAGCAGGTACTTTCTGAAAAAATACTTTCGACGAATCTACCAAAAATAGAAGGCAGTTGGTTTAAAAGCGGTTCTGAAAATTGATGCTACCAGTAGGGTTGCCAACCGTACTATAATATACAGGGTGGCAGGGACATCAAAACTGAAACCATGGTTTCAGTACATGATTCTGAATCCCCGTGCGTTGAAATTTTTCGTCGGTTATTTAAAAAAAAAATCAGCTGTTCCATACATTTTGACCGCGTAGGTATTGCACTTTTCTATTAAAACAGCAGATTTTCAGTTTTCGCGTCGATGTCCCTGCCACCTTGTATAGTATTGTACTATATTTCGAGTCTGCGTACTATATACTGTTGAATAAATATATAGTACGCAAAAATACAATATTTTCAACACCAAAACTTAAAAAAAAATAAAAAAATACGCTGCTCTATTACTCTTTAATAACTAATAACAATAGAAAATGAAATCTTTGCAAAAGTAAATGAATGTAGTGAGTTTACGGACAAAACTACAAGCCAAAAATGGCAGCATATTTAAAAAATAATTTATCATGTTTATCCCGCCACTTCACAGAGAGGACATTTTCGGTTATATAGAGAAGAAAGAAATAGAAGAGTATCTCATTAATAAAAAATGTGCTTTTGATTTACATTAATTTAAACATTTAATGTAATAAAGCATTACGACATTTGAATTTTGGACATATTTTTTTCGCAAGAAGTGCAAAAATTGTTTTTATAAAAATAAATAACAAAGGATATATCTTTGTCTATTTTTAGCTTTTTCCATAAAGTACAATATTTTTTTCAAGAGTACTATTTTTTTTATTGCTTATTTTGAAAAATAGTATATTTCGCCGAAGAAATGTTGGCAACCCTAGCTACCGGTCTATAGCACTTTGTGTCTCCAGTTATTTAAAGGTAATTCCTGTTAGTAAATCTACAGGACACTACAGCATAGTGCACGTGCCTTTGTGATAGACAAACCTCAAGGGATGGTCGTTAACAAGATTGTATTGGACCCTGTGGGTAGCCTTTGGACCCTCGATCGAGATCCTGTTAGGTTTTATGCAATAAGTAACCGTTGTGGAGAGTTATTAGGAGCTTTTATCGTATGTAGAACTAGCTTATGCCCGCGGCTGCATAAAGTTCAAAGTTTTTATTAATGCGATTTTTGGTGATACAACAGGGTCTTAAAAATATTTTAAAGTAGCTCAAAAATCTATCCTATAAAGGCATGCATTGTTAAATTACAATATTAGAAGTTATGTTCGGAAATTATCCTACAGGAACAATCTACCGGGATAAAAAGTCAAAATCCTATGTCCTAACCTAGATTATGTTCTAGCTGTGTGCCAAATTTCATAGAAATCTGTTGAGTTATTAATCTTTTTATTTATTCTTTAAATTTATTTATTGATGAAATCATTAATTTTTAATTTAGCATTAATTCTGTGATTAGTTCTGTGTAATTTGACATTTCATTTTAATTTCGATTCTGTGACCCTGTAATTCGTATTGATCATTCGTTTGTTTTGGTTGAGTTTGACATTTTATTTTTATTTGAATTCTGTGTAACTTTGTAATGTGTACCTATTTTGATCTCAATTTTGATTGCATTGACATTATTTTAATTCTATTGGTTTTGTTCTATTGTGTGTTGCAGTTTGGTTAAATTTTGTTTGATGTAATATGGGTTTTGCCTGAATTAAATGAATTTTATTTTATTATTTATTATTAAGACGTGAAAGCGTAACAAACAACCAAATAAACAAAAAACTCACTTTATCATTTATAATCTAAAAAAATATGTAGGTATTAATATTTTATAGAGGTAAAATTTGTTTTTTTGTATGTTTGTATGTAAGGACTAAGGAGTAATCTCTGGAACTGCAAAATGGATTTAAAAAAAAAATTGCATTGGATAGCCCAATTCTTGAGGAAGGTTATAGGGTCGCCGATGAAGTTGCGGGCAGAAGCTAGTATTGTAAGTTAGGATTGTAGAATCTTTCTGTAGATACCTACCAGCAGTGCTATTCTGTAAAAATCTCACCGTGAACGCTTAGGTGAAGTGAGCTTGAAAGTGAGCTGTCAACAGTGTCAATCCCTAGTATTTGGTGGAATGACAGCTCACGTCAAGCTCACTTCACCTTAGCGTTCACGGTGAGATTTTTACAGAATAGCAAGGCTGGTGACCTAGTGTTGACTTCACTAGGTCACTAGGTACGTATCTAAATCACATATAGGTCCTGCATTGTTCAATGTCCAGTTAACAAGTAAAGTCCTATCCCCCAGTAATTACAGTGACCGTTTACATAGCCGAATTAATACTCTACTCGACTCGACTTAGCAAATAGTCCGGGAGTCTGTTTGAACTCGCCTGAGATTGCAACATACTGGCTCTTGAACTAGGGGGAGTAAACACTGACTGTTTTTTGTTCCCGAATGTCTATTGTTTTATTTGCTTTTGGGACTTTTCTTCATAAGCAAAAGTAAGTTAGTATCTTAAGTAAAATGCATTATAATTAATAACAACATAACGCCTGTATTTCCCTCAGTGTTAAGCAGAAGTGCACCTACATAAGAAAATTTCAACGCACGTGGGTTCCGAATCATGTATTTTATTTATTTATTTTATTTATTTATTTATTTATTTAAACTTAAACACACTATTTTTACAGGTGACCCCAATACAATAATGGTTTGCCAACACACCAAATAAATTAAAAAGCAACTTACAATATACTTAAAATCTAAACATAATTAAAAAATACAAGCAACACTCAACTCTATTAAAAACACAATTACTATAATCTATAAAATCTTAACCTAAAACACAAAATCAGACTTAACACAGAATATTAATATTTAAATGTACCTAACTAACAAAATTCAACAACACCCTTGCGAATTCACTCAGATTGCACGAAAATATGTCCATTCTCTCATGCACTTCGTTGAGTACACATATTGTGCGGGTGAGGGGTGTTTTTGACAGCAGGTTGGTTCTGGCAGCAGGCACGGCCAGCAGTGGCGGTCGCCGCCGCCTCCACACATACCGGTCTGGCACGCACAGCTTCAGGTGACGCAACACACCCGAGTTATGAGCTACTCCACGCAGGAGCTTTAGCGCATACGCCGCAAGTGCAAATTCCCGGCGCACTCTGAGTTCGTTGTACCCCACCATACCCAGTACAAACAGTGTCGGATACATTAGCGGGTAAAATGGGTAAACCCCATAAAGTTTAAGATACAAGTGTCTTGTAAATTTATTCTGTACTCGTTCCAGCATGACATTGTATTTCGTTTCATGAGGAGCCCAAATCACCGCACTGTGTTCCAAGTGACTCCTTACCAAAGCGTCATACAGCACCCTAAGCGTGGTAATGTTTGTGAATCCGTGCGACTGTCTCAGCACGAAACCCAGGTTTCTATACGCCTTCTTGCAAATCTTAACTATATGATCCCGAAAAGTTAGATCCGGGGTAAACAGTACTCCTAGATCTCGTACCTGAGACACTCGCTGCATCGGCGCTTCCTCTACCTTGTATTCGTAGGCTAAGGCAGTCTTCGCGCGCGTAAATGTCATCACTAAGCATTTCGCTGTGTTGAAATAGAGTTTATTTTTACGGCTCCACTCTACCACTCTATCTATGTCTTCCTGCAATCTCTCACAGTCCGACTCACCCTTGACCTCGAGCAGCAATTTGAGGTCATCTGCAAACAATAAACATAAACTATGTTTGACTACGTCTGGTAAGTCATTTATCATTAAAATAAATTCGAGAGGACCCAAATTGCTGCCCTGGCTCACGCCCGACCTGGTGTAGTATGGCTCGGATTCGAACCCGTTGTAGTCAACGTACTGCTGTCGGTCTTTCAAGTAGCTGGCGAAGAACTGTAGTATGTGCGGAGTGCAGCCAATTTTTGCCAGCTTCATTAGCAGTACATCATTGTCGACGGTATCAAACGCCTTTTTAAAATCAAAATATGCCGCGTCTACCTGCACACCAGCATCGACGGCCGGCACCACCCTCGCCATGAAATTAAGCAGATTTGTGGCAGTGCTGCGCGCCGGCCGGAACCCGTGCTGCGCGTCCGATAGCTGAGCGCTCACTTGTGCCTGCACGCTGCGTTGGATGGCAGACTCAAACACTTTTGCCGGTGTCGACAACACTGCCACCGGTCTGTAGCCACTGACATCCGGACCTGACTTACCCTTAGGAACCGGAATCACTCGCGTGATTTTCCACCTAGCCGGAAACGTTGCTTGTTTTAAACAAGTATTAAAGATATGATGCAGGGGCTCAGCCAGCACCCTGCCACAGTCTCGGAACAGAAAAGCTGGAATGCCATCGGGGCCAGATGAGCGCTTTGGCTTGAGCTTTCTGAGCGCTTCCCTTACGTCTTGAAGACTGAGGGTCTCGATATGCACTCGCGCACTGTTCGCTTCCGCCTCCGCTCCCGCCGCCCGCGCCTCCAGCCGCGGCCGCTCTTTATTATACACCGACTCAAAAAATGATGCAAACTGTCGAGCACACTCCTCATCCGAAAGATGTTGACCATCCTTTATAATAATTTGCCTGTTTAACCTACTTCGTTTGGACCTAATATACTGCCAGAATGATTTTGGATCTTTAGAAAATTGATTTTGTATTTTAAACTTGTGTTCTTTGTGTGCAATTTCTATTGATTTTTTAATACGAGCTCTGTAGAGCTCTGTATTGAAGCCATGGTAACAGTTTGTCGATGTCCCGCCATCGCCACCCTTCATACAAGAGTACCTAACACTGAGAGTTATTAGAACTGGCTGGTCAGAAACAAAACAAAACAAAAAAATAAATTTCAAATTTAGAACTCTTTGGTAACCTGATGATGTTTATTGAATTCATCTGTCATTTATTCCTATAAAATGGCGGCAATTTGAAAAGTGCGTGTAGTGCGTCAAAGTGAATTTAATGCGAGAAAATGATTTATTACTTTCGTTGTAGGTTTAGTCAACAAAAAAGTTATGATAGTCTTCGATTAGATATTCATGATGAAGCCCCACTGTTTAGAATTGGTTCAATGAGTTTATGCGTGGTCGTAGGAATCTTACTAACGTCCTGCAGCGGCAACAATACGGTAGTTGCCAAGGAAAAAAGAATCCTATTTAGTACGTCTTTCACTCAGACCAACAAAAAAAGAAAGACGGCGCGCTGCGAACATCAAAACTGAAGCCACCTTTTTATCTATGTGTGAGACGAAGGGTTGCCATTTGTAAAAAAAAATACCCCATAACTTGGGTAATAATATTTTATGGGTAGGCTAATATTGTACAAGTAAGATATTGTTAAGTATGGCATTGTACCTCAATTGTTTAGAAGGACCTCTATTCCGAACAAAACAAAAAAAATTACATCAGAAAAAAAAAACAATTATAAAGTGCACCTTTAAAGCAAGAATTGTTGTGTTGGGCCTTGGAAGACTCCGCTGTTCCACTTAGGCCCGTGTTACAGAACCTCACTCAAGACTCGAGCATTACTTAAAGCTAGTTTTAACCAATCACAAGGCTTTAAACGAGTTTTATGTAATGCTTGAGTTTTGAGTGAGGTTCTGTAATACGGGCCTTAGAAATATCCATTAATTTGCAATTGAATGTAAAAAATTCAAAATACAAATATAAATAAATAGGTTAGTTTTAAACTATAGAAAAATCAAATAACTTTATACAAAAGAACGAGCTTAATACAGAGAAAAAGGCAAAAATGTGCCTAATTGTGTGACGTGTGCGAGTGTGGGTGAGAGTGCGCTAGTACGAGAGTGTGAAGTGTGTAAGGGTTAAAATTTGCATATATTTAGTTCTACTATAGGGTATATCTTTAGGTGTAAGTTAACCCTACCCGCGACAGTGTCTTGGGATTGAAAGAAGTGAAATACAGCTTCTTTCGATAACCATGCACATAGAAATTCAATTAAAAGTTTGTTGAAGCGTAAATCATAACATTGTCGTAGGTATGTATGAAGTCATTATGTAAATTACTTTGAAATAATATAGGTAATTATATTGTCAATTACCTTTATTAAATACAAAAAGATCACAACAACAAAATCACTGACTCTGAAGAAAAAGTAATATCAAGATAAATCGTAACAAACAAAAAGTTTTTTTAACCATAATATAACCTTTGGTCCACGATTAGTTGAATAAAGGTCGTTATTATCAAAATGATCGGAACAAACCACGCTGGTTTTCGACGGCAGCCATTCTGGATCATTCCGACTTTATCTTATATCTACTATCCATTTACTTTTTAATTCAGTATTAATTAGAAATCTAAAATATTAAATAAATAAAAAAGAGAACATGAATATAACTCGAAGTAAGAAATCACATTTAAATTTGTTGAATCGCATGGGAAAGATTTAAATCATATTATGGCAACCCTCGCACTTTAAGTCACTGCTTTCGTTTGTTGAGGTTATTTGTTCCAAGTAACCTAAAATTCGTTTAATAAAAAACGATGTTATTTCAAGTACATCAATGCTTAGGGGTGAAAAGTGATTCCGTGAGACTTTTTTTGTGATTTGCTATTGTTTTTATAAGTTTTCACTACACAGGAAAGCATAATTATATTTTTTTTAATCAATGTTAACTAGACGACGACTCATGACGTACTAAGAGCGATGAGCATGGTTTTAGTGTAGGTGTGTGCGTGAGCGGGTGTATTTACTTGCAGGAGCACGGTTTTGTGGCTTCACTTTTAATGTTCGCGGCGCGCCGTCTTTCTTTTTTTGTTGGTCTGAGGTCTTTCAGATAATAAAAAAAAGGATTGTGTGGTTTTATGAAACCACGGTAAAAGTGAAACTTTTAAGCGAACTGTAGGCGCCGCCATATTGGCCTTGGCTGCTCTGACAAGCGCCTTTCACTTTATCCCTACTCCGCGGCCGACCGTCACGCGACATGCAACACACAGACGAAAAAGTTAGAGACGATGTAATAAAAGTTTCACTTTAAAAATATTAGACACGTATTTTTTGCGGCTTATTCCCGAAATCCCCCCTGAAATCCCCCCTAAGGGGGAAAAGTGGAATTTATAAAAAAAAGTCTAGAAATCCCCCCTGAAAATCCCCCTTGGGGGGGAAAACTGGAATCGAAAAAAATACTTATTCCACAAATCCCCCCTGAAAGTGCACCCAGGGGGGAAAACAGGACTCAAAAAAAAAAAGTCTGGAATTCCCCCCTGATAATCCCCCTTAGGGGGGAAAACTGAAATCTAAAAAAACCAACGTCCAGAAATCCCCACTGAGGTCCTTAAAATTTAAAGAGTGCCTCTGCTACCTGCGCTCGGCGTCGATTTGTTCGCCGGTGCTGGTTGGTTAGGCAGAGGTGTACCTATAGTAGACCCACATTTCGCCAGTTATGTTTAAGTCATGTCAGTCAGTTAGTATGTGTAATAGGGGGCGAGCCTATTGCCATCAACCGGGCACAAATCCAGACTCCAGGCTGCAACTGAGAAATTCCTGCTGGAAAAACCTAATAACACTTTGCCTGACCTGGGAATCGAACCCAGGACCTTATGCTCAGCAGTAGCGCTTGCAACCACTAGACCAACGAGGCAGTCCACCGAACAGATACTTCTCTTTAAATAATTAAATTAATTTGCGAACGAATACTAACAACTTGAATTTGGTACAGTCAGCTCAGTCAAACCTAAAAAATAATAATGATTGTTTTATTCTCGGTGCATTACCTATTATGATTTATTTTTACTTTGAATTGTAAGTATTTTTTATTGTTATTAGCAATACTTACATAGTTCTTTTTATTGTTGTACGTATACCTAATTTTTTTTTGTATTCGTATACTGTCTAATTACTAGTCAACCGTGTTGTCGTCTACTAGTGATTGTTTTATATTTTCTCCTTATCTTTGTACTTCATTGTTACTTTCTGCAAATTGCCGAAAAACTTGATAATGATGTTCAGGGGGGGGGGATGTATGCTAAACTACTTTGTTTGACAAAATTCTGTGAAAAATAAGACTGATTAATTATATTGTCGTTTTTTTTTTGTTTATTGCATTTTACCTAATCGCTTTTTTTTACTTTAAGAGCGTAGAAATCAAAACTCAAAATAAGGGGGAAAAGTGGAATAATCCAAAATGAAAAGGGGGATTTCTGGATTTTTTTACATTAGGGTTCAGTTTTCCCCCCTGAGGATGGTTCTCTCAGGGGGGAATAGTGGAATAACTCAAAATGAAAAGGGGACTTTCTGGACTGTTTTTACATTAGAGTCCAGTTTTCCCCCCTGAGGGGGATTCTCTCAGGGGGGAATAGAGGAATAAGCCTTTTTTGCTATATCATATTAATAAAAAATAACATAGAAAACACGTTTTAAAGTTGGGGAGTGAGGACTCGCTACGTCACAACGTCGTATTAAATCTAGCACGGCGTGGCGTCATGAAACATTTTAACTCAAGATGGACAAAAAAATTTTTTTTGGACACAGGCCTATTGATGATAACATCATTACTGTGCGGTGCATGATAGAGGCTGATAAAAGAGTGACCTACCAATAGTTTAGGGCAAGCTTATTCATTCGTATGAGTCAGATCCAAAAATGCCATGATTTTACCGTGTAATATAGAGCGCGGGGGGGCCGTCGTTTAGTCTACAAGTCATAACTGTACAAATTTTTCATGAATTTTGGGTAATTTTGGTACTAAAAATGTAAATTTTTATAGCAATAACTTTTTTATTATCAATAATAAATGTAAAAACAAATTTTTGGCAATATTATGCAGTACCTATGTGCCCTTTTCGGATCGAACAGGGTTTTTTAGGGTTCCGTAGTAAACAAGGAACCCTTATAGTTTCGTCATGTCTGTCTGTCTGTCTGTTTGTCCGTCTGTCTGTCTGTCTGTCTGTCCGCGGTCTAACTCCGAGACCCTTAGTACTAGAAAGCTGTAATTTGGCATAGGTATACATATTAATTACGCCGATAAAGTGGTAAAACAAAATTATGAAAAACATTTTTTTTTGGGGTACCTCTCCTACACGTAAAGTGGTGATGTTGTTTTTTTTTAAAAAACATTGACTGGCGGAGATAGAACTCTTCTTTAGTGTCCCTCTGCCCAACCCTTCGGGGAACAAGGTTAGGTTATGTTATGCTGAGATAGGAGCCTTTTTAACCTCGCACAGATCTATTTCTCGATTATTTTGTTACTTTTTAATGTTCCATTTTTACCCGACTGCGGCGAAGCAAAAATGAGGGTTAAGATTTTGACCGGTATGTATGTTCATCTGTTCCTTCGTAACTTTTAAACTACCTACTCATCATAATTTGACAAAGGAGGTATCGTTACGTAGCGTCTTGATCGTCCGCTGGTAAGCTATGCGACGTCACATAAAATATGGCGCCCTCTAGAGTACCTACAAAGTCACTAAATAAAAAAAATAAAAATTACTAAGTAGTCAAACAAAACAGAATTTTGAGGGTTCCGTACCTCAAAAGAAAAAAAACGGAACCCTTATAGGATCACTCGTGTGTCTGTCTGTCTGTTTGTCTGTCTGTCCGTCTGTCACAGCTAATTTGCTCCGAATCTAATGGACCGATTAAGTTGAAATTTGGTACACATAATGTATTTCTGTGACTCAAACACGAATGTGTAACGTAAATAAATGAATTTTGAAAATAGGGGTCACTTTTGAAGGACAAAAAAGAAAATTTAAAAAAAAAGTTTTGTTAACAGTACTGTGTTATATATCAAATGAAAGGACTTGTTGCGAGGATTTTAAATAATTTTAAAATAAATGCGTTTAAAGATATTTAAGAAATTCGATGAAAATTGACCATTCCCCCCTTTATCTCCGAAACTACTGGACCAAAAATTTTGAAAAAATTGCAGAGAATGGTTCTTTACTCATAGATTACAGGAAAACCTTTAAGAAGTCTATGGTCTTAAAATAACATGGTAAATCTTTCAATATTGTGCGTACGAACTTAATTTGCAGTTGGAATGTATGGGAGAACATGTATTTCAACTACAATGTTAAGTTTGTATTTGGTATAAATTCATCCCAACTACGGAACCCTTCATTGTGCGTAGTCCGACACGCACTTGGCCAGGTTTTATTGTTTGTTTACTGTGCGTGTCCCAAATAAAATAATTTTCGTTCTTTTTGTTGGTAAATAGTGGAGAGTTTCTACATAGGTACACTCAAACAAATAGGTAGACACCTATAGACCTATTTGTTTGAGTGTACCTATGGCATTCTGCCCTTTATGAAATGTATGATAATTATGACTCGGTTGTCGGTTACCAAAAAGCGACGGGTCATCAGTCATCACTCATCAGCTGCGGTCACCGGTACACAGAACGCATCGATGGTTGTTGATACTTTCGGATCGACGAGCAACAAACGAATTTACTGTTGTTTTGTTAATTTTGTTATTGTGATTGTAGTAGTCTTTATTGGTAACTAGCTGGTGCCTGTGGCTTCACCCGCGTTGACCCTAATTATTTTTACCCGACTGGCCCAGGAGGGTAATGTTTTTCGAGAGTATGTATGTACATATGTCTATTTCTTTGGCACGCTCTGTAGCCTAAACGGCTTGATGGATTTTAACATGTGAGGTGTCGTTAGATTCGTCTAAATTGTGGGAGTGTCATAGGCTATATAATATTTATATATTGCATCTGCAAATACAAAAAAAAGGGGAGGGGTAGGTTTAAAAAAAAAACTACATTATTGATATCAAATAAAAGCTAGTAATGAGTCAATATATATTATTTTAATAAAATTAAAAAGCTTGAAATAAAAAAATTAAATAAAAAAACAAAAAACCCGACTGTAAAAACACATAACTGAAAAGAGAAAAATAAGCATTATAATCTATAGAATTTTGGTATTGCAGGCGGGACAAACAAAATTTACATTATCATTTCAGGTTATTGGTTTTTGTTTTTTAAATATATTTTTTTTAACTTAATTTATTCCTTCTAACAGTGAAAGCCCCGTTACCCGGGGACGAGAATAAAATCTCTTTCAATTAATAAAAAGCACGCCATTTTGGCACTCTATCATTGGCACAAGCACTACTTAAAAAAAAAACTGCCAAGTTGAAGTTGACAGCTGTCTGCTGTCGGCTTCTTCAGCATAGATAATACACTTAAATACGGTGTTTCACGTTTGTTTCGTTTCGAGTATCTATAAATTATACAATCTGAATTCAATGATAATTCTCATTATGTAATCGATTTTCGTTAAGCAAAGTTATGTACATAACCAATGTAAGAAAGGATGTTTATAGGTACCCAAAAGTAGGTTAATACAAGCTGTGAATGTTGATGAACAGTAATGTAAGAAGCAGGTTTAAAAGTGTTTATCAGAGCGATTAACAAACTCGATGAATAGATGTTTCAACGTGATGAGACACTGATCTCCGTCATACCCTACTCGATATAAATCAAGCCAGTTCAAACATGTTTCAGTGAATAGAAGTCGCATTTAAATAAAGCCTTTTATGTGTATTTGTTTTATCTTGATTCCTTGAAATAAATAGAACATCAAGCCAAGCAATGTGTTAGGTTATTTTGTTAAGAGATTCTGTTTGCAACTTAAAGTTATATTAAAAAAGTGATATTATATTTAAAAAACAGTGTTTTACAAATTTTTTGTGAAACTTATTATATGTTGAATTAAAAAAAAATATTAAGTAAAAAAATAGAGGCTGAATTCTAAAATCTAAATTTAAAATCTAAATCGTAATGAATCTAAATTTTCTACACGGTATTAATACCGGTATTGAAAAAATCCGGTATTCGAAACCCCTAGTACCTACTCAAACTTTAACGAACATGCACAAAAAAACCAGATTGAAGGTCGTGCTTACAGAATCACGTGTTCCAAACAGGTAAAATAAAAATCTGCACAAACTTTGTTGTATCAAGCGGAACATTTTTATCTAAAAGTTTGGACAACAACAACAACGCACCGCTACGAAACTGATGAATAGTTTGTGGCAAAATGGACACTAACATGAACAAACTATGCTCTCATAAACTTTAATTTTATGTTCGCTTCCGAGGGAAATTTTGTTATCGTTCATTCGTTCAGTGTTTCGTTCTTGTTCATCTTTCAACTGATGATCATTAATTTTAAATACAAGAGAAATAAAAGTGTTTATCTTATACATAGCGTTCAATCAACTCGCCTATACATATAACTGGCCACTGCTGGACATAGGCCTCCCTCAGGTTGCGCCACAACACCGTCCTTCGTTTTCCACATCCAGTCTGACCCAGCCACCTTTTTAAGGCCGCCGGTCATCTAGCTGGGGACGTCCCACACTACGCTTGCTGATACGCGGTCTTCACTCCAGGACTCGTCTGCTCCCCCGGCCATCGGTCCTTCGACAAACATGGCTAGCCTACTGCCACTTCAGTTTGCTTATTTTTTCCGGATAATTTGATTTCTGACTTTATCCTTTAAAAAAAAACACTACAAAGTGAAAAATAACTTTAATTTCGGAAGTCGGCCGACTTTCGAAATTAAAGTTATTTTTCACTTTGTAGTGTTTTTTTTTGGAAGTCGGTTGTTTTTTTTTTTGTAAAAAGTTTTTATTTTTTACTTTTTAGTTGTTGTACCTACCCCACATACATTCGAATACCACTACCTGCTACCAGTGACAGGAACTTATATCATCTACATACCTACTAAGTGGGAAAAAAATACGTATTTTGTAGCTAACTCAAAAACTACTCAAGCAAAGTTAATAAAATTTATATGGGACCAATTTGAAAGAATTTTCAAAATCGGTCCACAAATGACGGAGAAATCGGTGGACATACATTTAAAAAAAAAAAAACGCGACGAACATATAACCTCCTCCTTTTTGGAAGTCGGTTAAAAAAGCTCAGAGCATATCCCGCTCCACAACGTTAAACTTATTGAAATATATTGCGTTAAAAGTAATGATTGCACCATCCTAACAAATTATAAGACGCCTTGTCCCAACTATGTTGGGATCGCCTTCCAGTCTAACCGGATGCAGCTGAATAACAGTATTTTACATGGAGCGACTGCCTATCTGACCTCCACAAGCCAGTTACTGGGTAACACGATGCTCATTGGTAAGACTGGTTGTCAGACTTTTGGGCTTCTGACTACCCGTAACGACTGTCAAAGATCTACGAATGATAATGTGCTTAACGAGCTTTCTGAGGCACGGAGGGGTCTCGGTATGTAATGAATGGTCACCCATTCACGGACTGACCTCGGCAAGCGGAGCTTAACCTTTTATTGACTCGTGCGGCTGTTATTATATAGCCGCGAGCCCCTAAACACATCTTGAAATTGCATTTTATTTTATATTAAAGCATCAACTAATTACACGTGAAGTAAAACGCATTGTAAAATAAACCACTCTAGGTTTTTATTAAAACATCACTTAACCAAGAAGTAACAGTAAAAAACATTTAAGTACCGTACAATGCTGCAACTTTGCCAACTAAGCACAAGTTTGCCTATTCCGTTTCAATAACGATATTTCATGTTTGCTTAGTTTTTTCTTATTTTCTTCCATTTGGTAGTAACTTTATATTATTAGGGCAACATATTTTTCATTTTTTTACAATGGTAGCTCCAATATCAAAATAAAATAAATATAGGTTTTAGTGGCCAGTTATTAAAGTAGGTGCATACTTACTTTAATAATGGTCACTAAAAGTAAGGACGAACCTATTTTGCACACGTGTCCTTCAAACAATTGCATTTAGAGTCCGCGCCACCACTGACATCCATTTGACGCGGCGCTAGTGTCTATGTCATTGCATCACATTGCCTTAAAAAACAATGTAGTTCCATAATTTTCCGCGGCTCTTCTTTCGTGGCGCGCACCCGACCTAAAAAAGCGAAGCGGAAGGCAGGAGACTGATAAAATGTCAACCATCCCACAATAAAACAACTTATTATTATAACATCATTTTATGAGCTTTTATTTAACTTTTCTCAAAGGATATTAGTTTTTTTGAGTTGACTTTGCAACTTGCGAGACGAGAAACAGCTAACACTGCTGTTTTTCTTTCAGGATGAAAATAAAACGCCAACTTCTGGAAACGAAGAGATTAAAACTTAAGTTCCAGTGACGTCGGTTTCAAGTAGGTGTGGATTAGGGGCATAAAAAGTAAAGTACAGTTCGGTAAAAAAGTACTATTCATTTCATGTCTCCAACCTGGATCGCCCGATGATGGCCCGCGTGTTGGATTACGGCCCGCTCCCTCTCACCTAGAGGAGGCTTATGTCCCAGCAGTGGGAACATTTTTGGCTGATTATGCATGCTATTTTTTTTTTTTATCAAAATATTTTGACATATGAAACGTCAGAAACTAGGTGCACTGTTCTAATTGGTCGTTTCCTATGGAGAACTCCACAATTAACTCCTTGACTATTAAAAAGTGCCGGTAAAATTACAAATATGATATCACTAGTAATAATTGTGTAGTTGTAAGTGTATAATTTAATTTTTAGGGTTCCGTACTTTAAAAGGTAAAAAACGGAATTCCACTCTCTTGTCTATCTGTCCGTGTGTCACCACCGATTTTCTCAGAAACGGGTGGACCTAGCATGTTGAAATTTATACCAGATACTGAGGTCTGTAGTCCCTATTAGGTGTATAAAAATCAAGGTCCTAAATCAACACGATGAAAAGATATGGGCAAATTTATATTTTCACGAAAACTTGTGAGTACCAAAATTTACATTTAATTTTCAACTTTTTATTTTTCGGAATTTTCCCTTTAATTGTGCTGTAAGACCTTGCTTTTAACCAAAATTGACAATTCTAGGTCAACCGGAAGTATCCTATAGCTTTTGAGTCGAAAACCTATATGGTAGTTCCCGTTGACCTAGAATCACGAAATTTGGCAAAAAACAAGGTCTTCCAGCACAAAAAAAATGGAAAATTCCGAAAAAAAATTGTTGAAAATTAAGGTACATTTTGGTACTTACAAGTTTTCGCGAAAATCTAAATTTGCACATATCTTTTTACCAATAAAAATGATACCAATTTTACTATGGCGGTATAATGGGTAGGTACGGAACCCTCGGTGCGCGAGTCCGACTCGCTCTTGACCGGTTTTTTTTAAGTATTTTTTTATTACATGATCTCAGTATCTAGTAATAATTGTAAAAAAAAATGTTTGCTATTTTATTTTAAGGTATTTTTAGCACGCTGAAATAACTAAGCGAAATATGTCGAGCTATTTACATTTAAGACCTTTTTTGTACCATATTTTATTCAAAATAAAGATACTCTATTCTATATGGTTTAAACGTAATAAATGGTTTCAATTTGATTTTAGTTTTCATCCTAGTAATTTTTAAATGCATCTTTCTAAAAAAGCTAGATTTTGTAAAAAAAGGTTCTATTTAAGTACCTATATTATTTTATAGATGACGTAGTTACTAGACGATAAATCAAGGGAATTATTAAGGTGACGTATATTTTGCAGGCCCCTAATCTCACTACGTCATACATATTTAAGTCCCGTAGTGGCTTCGGGTAGGCCGTAGTAGATACATTTATTTTTGGAAGACGCAGACCAGTAGACTGTGTCAGATTAAGATAATCCAAGCAGCACAAAGTAAACACTGTATATTAAAGAAAATATGCTTGAACAATATTTTTTTTAAATATTTTATTTGTTTTGAATGACTTTTGTATATATTCAAAATTTATTTGATTTAAATGACATTTGTATGTATTTTAATTGCATTTTTTTTTGTTCTTTGATTATTTTATTGTGTGTGTGATTTTTATATCAACTTTAGGTATATGTTTTAATTTAAAGCAAAGATATTAAAAAAAAATGTCTGAAAAAAAATAACATACAATTATCTTAATATTCAGCTAAGCTTTAATTAAAATTTGTAATCCCGATTCTGTTAAAATATATAATCAGAAAATTGATTTCTTTGAGACTAGCTGTTCTCTAGGTCATGGTCTACTCGTGTGCCAAATTTCATTCAAATCCGTTCAGCAGTTTTATCGTGAAAGCTTAACAAACAATCTCTGTATTATAGTTAGGATAAAACCGTTCAATGGGATATATTCATTTATTGATGACGCCGACTGTACCTACCTACGTACTAGTGATTGACAATGAAATTAGCTATGACACATAGTTATGTAACAAGAAATACGACGTGACTAGGCGCTTGTGATTTTCCCCCCAAAAAGCCTAATAAATAGTCGGTCCTTTCATCACCTTATCAGGACATAGTCAAATCCAATATTTAACGTAAAAGCATTACGCGGAAAGCTATTCATGCAATTATCTACCGATAATGATAATTTTTCCAATAATTTGAAAGCATTTCAAAAGTGTCAACATGAAAAACCTATTAAAGTTTTTAAGTGTTTCCCCTTTAACGTGATTGGTCGGTGTGGTTTCGCGGAGGCGTACGGCGGCTCTGATTGGTTGGTTGTGTGTGTAAGTAGCGGAGTTTTCGCGCGCTTTCCATCAGTTGAGAGGGCTATTCCCGCGCGTTACAGCGTCGTGCTAAAGTTGCGTTCCGAAGTTATGAGTGTCTAGCGACAGTTGCTGTACGTGTTCCTTCTACTGCGATTCAAGGTAGGTGATGTGAATTTATTCTTTTTTCAAATTATTAGGGATTTTTTGACATGTGTTTTGATTTGTTTTTCGAATTTTCGCAAAATTAACGTGTTTATTTTTCGTGGATCGAAAATTAACACCTCAGAATTGAATACTTAAATTTTGATAATTAGAAAAACCATGTACAACATTTCTGTATTAGTTTACCTATCTAGATAAAATAAATAATATTTATTAAATCACAAAATCACGCACGAATTTCTTAACTTTTTTAAGGATGCGTTTTATTTTTCGTTTTATTTGCCAATATTTTGGGATCGAGCAACGTTGACTGTCGTATTTATTTTTAGGAGGATCGTGATTATTCAGCAATGACAATTAGAGCCCTTGTGGTTTTAAAATAATCGAAACATGGTTTTAAATAAAGATACTATTAATAACTCATTAATTATTTCTAATTAATATCGGAAAATCATCTAGAGATACGTTACATATTTTACATTCTAACAACTTACGAATTCGGGTACTTAAAGTATGATTTTTTAACTCTGTCTTCATTATCGTGTTTATGTCCGTAAATATAATGCTTTGATCACGTCTCTAATAATTATTAATTACGTGACATGAAGAGTTCCTGTGATACTCGTTTGATTAATTTTCATTAACATTTGCAACGATGAAAGTAACAAGTGTTTTAAAAATCGATTCGCCTATTTAAAGAAAGCCGTTTTAAAAATAGAACGCTTTAATGGCGGATTTATTTTTAAAGTAACGTCCTAAAAATCTACATGCGTTGAATGATTTATTTTGTTAATATAAGTAACTGTATTAAAATTATGTCTTTTATACCCAAATTAAGAACGAGTTATAGTTTTATAAAATTAGGAAATACTTTTAGAGACTTAACATCGTCTTTGAGTATGCAGTAACTTATACAATGTTCACAAAAAATCGCATTGTGTACATGAAAAATATCATTACAACTAGAGTTTTAGTCTCTTTAAACAACTAATACATACAGGATGTAACAAGACCCATCACGAAGTCGTCGTCCACACATTCTATATACATCAAACTAAGTAACTTTGTGCAAAAATAATAATAATTGTTGGGAAGCAAATTTAATTTTTGGTGGAAAAATTCGCTGTTTACGGTAGTGCGTGATGTAACACATGCATCACATTGTGCATTTGCTTGCATGCAACGGTACAGGGATTGCAGGGAGTATTTAAGTTATAACATTTAAAACTTGTTTTCGTCATAAAAAGTTGGAACTTTGATCTTCAATATTTCCACAATCAGAAGTTTTCCAGGTATGCTGCAGTATTTTTTTGAAATCACAATGACGGTAAGAATAAGTGGTTTCTTTACGTTTGAACCCGTTAAATGTACTTACTAGCTGCGCCCCGCGGTTCCACCCGCATAAGTCTCGATTCCGTGAGAATATCGGGAAAAAAATTATTCTGTGTCCTAACCCATGTCATGGTCTATCAATGTGCCAAATTTTATCCAAATCTGTTCAGCCGTTTTTGCGTAAAAGCGTAACAAACAAACATACAAAGAATCGAATCTTTTCTCTTCATTTATAAAAACAAAAAATATAATATTTAACATACAATATTAGTTTAGATAAGATGTTAGGATCCGTGTTTAGGATCAATTGACCTGTTAAAATATTCATTAAAAGCTACCGAAAGTTAAATCCGTTTTACATAATCCGTTTAGTGGTAACAGGTAGGATTCAGGAGAGTTTTATGGCAATGAGGAAACCGTTTGGCTGTCGAGGAAAAGGTAGTAGGTTTAAATTCCAGCCATTACAATAATATAATAATAATACCAGCATATTAATTTCCCACTGCAGGGCAAAGGCGTCTTCTCATACAGAGAAGGCACAAGCATTGATCACCGCACTTGATCAAGACGCTTTGGCGATTTCAGACTTAGTGCCAGGGTGACCCAATTCTGCTCGGATGAAAATGGAGAAAAATAATTTTCCCAGATATGAGACCTAGCTAGATCGATTTTTCACCCCCGTAAACCCCAATATTGCAGCTGCTCGTGGCTAAGTAATTACAGTCGCATGGGTCGATCCATCAGGTAAAGCTACGCTTGCCGAGGTTGGTTCGTGTATGGGTGACCATTTTTACATACCGAGACTCCTCCGTGCCTTGGAAAGCACGTTAAGCCGTTGGTCCCGGCTGTCATTCGTGGATCTTTGACAGTCGTTACGAGTCGTCAGAAGCCCGAAAGTCAGACAACCAGTCTTACCAAGGGGTATCATATTACCCAAATAGTGGGTTGTGGAGGTTAGATAGACAGTCGCTCCATGTAAAATACGGTATTTCAGCTGCATCCAGTTAGACTGGAAGCCGACCCCAACATAGTTGGGAAATGGCTAGGCAGATTGATTGAAACCCCTAAATTGCAACTTTCTTCGAAACCGTTGGGGCCGTTTTCGAGAACGTGATTACAAATTAATAAATATTTATACAAATATTGCTCATTTAATAGTTGATAGGATAGGATATTAACTACTAATGCATAATGCTGAGCGATAGCCGATTTGCGTGGATGTGATGCATGCTTCCCCCAACCTTTTCTCATTTTTGTGTTTTAAGCTCTTTTTTGCGTCATGTTTACCGCAAATTAATGTTTTTTTCTTTCTTTCTTTCTCTTTACTAACTGTGCCCCGCGGTTTACCCGCCTCGCTCGGCTCGTAAGGGTCGAAGCGTGATGTTAGCTTATAACCTTCCTCAAGAATTGGGCTATCGAAAGTAATTTTTTTTCAATCTGGCTGTGAGTTCCAGAGATTATCGCGTTCAAATAAAAAAAAACCGGCCAAGTGCGTGTCGGACTACGCACTATGAAGGGTTCCGTAGTTAAGAATGTTGAGATGAATTTATTTATCCCAAGAACAAACTTAACATTGTAGTTGAAAAACATGTTCTCCCATACATTCCAAATGCAAATCGTCGCTCGGCATCCAATACCGCGAATGTGACACTTTTACATTTTTTTTTTATTGCAGGATCATTTATTTGAACGTGTAGAATGAAATAAAACAAAAATCTGATTTTTGTAAAAAAAATCACATTCGCGGTATTAATATAATAATAATCTAAATCTAATACTTTTAAACTAGCAATTCTTGTATATAATGTATATTTTATCTGAATCTCGGAAACGGCTCCAAGAATTTTTATTAAATTTAGTATGCAGGGGGTTTCGGGAGCGATAAATCGATCTAGCTAGGTTTCATTTTGAGAAAACGTTGTTCAAAAAAATATGGTCATCCAGATATTTTTCTTTATTCAAGTATCAAGGATTCATTGTGTTAGTAAACTTATGAACTATAACTATGTTAACTTATTTTACCAGGTCACTTAGAAAGTTTTGCGACTAACAGTTTTTGTCTATACGATACTGGCTGGTTTTGATGTCAATTAAAACTATGACTGTTTATTACAAAAAAACGTAACATTCCAAATTCGAAATTCCCTCCACATTTTTTACGAATACTCTGTCTTACTGAAAACTGGATTTACAACGAGAACATTTTCACGCGATGATTTTGTACGATTTCAAATGTTGACTAAAACCAGAAGAATCGTTTGAAAGACTTCGAATGGTGTTCATAGAAAAAAGCCCTTCTAAAGCGACTGTTTTCCGCTGGTTCAACGAATTTATGGGTGGTCGAGTAATTTTGGCGGACAAAGAAAGAAGTGGCCGCCCTATGACGGTTGTTACATAACAAAACGTGCTGGCTGTGAAAAATTTAATTCAAGAGAATAGGCGAATTACATATGAAGAGGTTCAGCATATACTGCCGATTGGATCGGGAAGTG
Source organism: Agrochola litura (assembly GCA_949152395.1). Classification (NCBI taxonomy): domain Eukaryota; kingdom Metazoa; phylum Arthropoda; class Insecta; order Lepidoptera; family Noctuidae; genus Agrochola; species Agrochola litura. Next base: position 2,935,576 of record OX424512.1, read on the forward strand.
TGCATGAAATTCTACACAGGCGTCTTCAGTTATGAAAGATAGTTTCACGCTAGTACCGTAAAATCTAACACAGGCTCAGAAGGAGGTTCGGGTAGAATGGTGCCGAGACATGATAGCAAAATTTGTAGCAGGCTCGTCTCGGCGCGTTTAAGATATCATTGCGGGTGATGAATCTTGGATTTATCAATATGATCCAGAAATGAAGCATCAGTCGACCGTGTGGCTGTTTCAAAATGAACCAACGCCTACCAAAGTGAAGCGAGCCAGAAGTGCCGGCAAAATTTTGATCGCAAGTTTTTTTTTTTTGCCCGGTTATCTGGTGTCAGTACCCTGACGAGATCAAAGGAGCATCAATCCTGAATGGTTTGTTACCATATGTTTGCCAGAAATTTTTACTACTGCAAGCAGCAAGCGACCGAACACTGGCCTCCGTGGGCTGCTGCTTCACCACGACAACGCGCTGGCTCACTCGGCGCTCAAAACAAGGGACTTTCTGGACAGTACACCGGTCAAATTTATAGGTCATCCTCCTTACAGTCCCGATTTGGCTCCGTGCGACTTTTTCTTGTTCCTCAAAATAAAAAAAAAACTCAAAGGAAAACAGTTTTCATCACCTGAAGATGCACTGGCTGCATTTGAGAAGGAGATTGGAGAGGTGTCTGATGCGGACTGGAAAATGTGTTATGAAAATTGGTTTAGACGTATAAAACTGTGTATGGACGCCAATGGAGAGTTCTTTGAAAAGATATAATAAAAATAATTATAACCTGTAGTATATTTTTTTCTAGTATCACAAAACTTTCTGAGTGCCCCACGTAATCTAGTTTAAATTTATCTCACCCGCATTCCAACCTGTATGGCCTGGAAAAAGCTCCAGCCCATCGTACACTATTGATCTGGATACCATACCACTACTTAAAGATGTTTATAAGCTCCGTTGGCAACCTATCCTTCTCCATCTTTCTCCACAATACATCATAAGCAACTAGATCAGAAGCCTTGAATAAATCGAGGAAGCTAGCATAAATCGGCGTCCCACGCTGTGTATAGTAAGTATGTGATAGTATGTTTAAGACACAACACTGCACTTTCTGTTGACAAACCACGCCGAAACCCGAATTGGTTGTCATGAACATTTACAGTTTTATTTATTTGTGTATTAAACAGACGGTCAAACACTTTTGATATTATAGTAGCTAGAGAGATGGGCCTATTGGATGCCGAGCGACGAAATGTAAGTTTGTACGCACAATATTGAGAGATTTACCATGTTATTTTAAGACCATAGACTTCTTATAGGTTTTCCTGTAATCTATGAGTAAAGAGCCATACTGTGTATTTTTTTCAAAATTTTTGGTCCAGTAGTTTCGGAGATAAGGGGGGGGGAATGGTCAATTTTCATTGAATTTATTAAATATCTTTAAAAGTATTTATTTTAAAATTATTTAAAAAATATATTTAAGATTCTCGCAACAAGTCCTTTCATTTGATATGTCACACGGTACTGTCAGCAAAACTTTTTTTTTAAATTTTCTTGTATGCGCCCCAAAAGTGACCCCAATATTCAAAATTAATTTATTTACGTTACTTATTCGTGTTTGGGTCATAGAAATACATATGTGTACCAAATTTCAATTTAATCGGTCCATTAGATTCGGAGTAAATTGGCTGTGACAGACGGACAGACAGACAGACAGACAGACAGACAGACAGACAGACCGACAGACAGACAGACAGACACACGAGTGATCCTATAAGGGTTCCGTTTTTTCCTCTTGAGGTACGGAACCCTAAAAACAAAAATTTCTTCAGATTTGTTAAATTAGTCAAGTAGCAAGTCCAAGTTTCCTCATGCTGTTTTTCCTTCACCGATGTCATTAGAATAATAATTATGTTTTTATTTTTTTCTGATTTAAGGGACAAATGTTGCCAACTTTATAAAACCTCCATTAGTATCCAGCTGTTAATTTAAAAAAAATCAGAGAGTAAAGAAATACTCTTTGATAAAAAAATAGGCCAAGTGCGAGTGGGACTGGAACACGAAGGGTTCCGTACCGCCGTACAATATTTAACAGTACATTTTTTTAATACTTACTTATTAAAAAAAAATTAAAGGGATTTTCCCTTTAATTGAATTGAATTTTTATTATTAAAGCGGTAATAGAAATACACAATCTGTGAAAATCTCAACTGTCGACCTATTACGGTTCATGAGATACAGTCCACTGACAGACAGACGGACGGCCGAACGATAGCGGAGGTTTAGTAATAACGTTCCGTTTGGCACCCTTCGGTATGGAACCCTAAAAACTGTTAGAGTGCTCATTAGTAAACGATTAACTTTCTTAAACCGTTAATTAGGTATCATTAGTACAACTCTAGTTTATCATTAATAAAAAGGCCTTTATAGAGAAGTCAAGAACTGTATGAAGGTTCTTTAAGATGGAAGTACATCAACATTTTAAATTAAAAATAAAAATGCGACAAGAAATCTCAAAACGAAGTACCCACATAAAAGTAACTTAAATTTCAACGGTAGATAGGTAGGAAATGTTATTAAATCATGTTTTAATAGGTTTTCCTTGGTTCATTGCGTTCGACTCAGTTTCGCTGAACTTCGTTTAACTAAACACTTGCTTAAATCAGTTAAATTTACATATTGTATTTAAAATTCAATTTAATACAACACACTGATTGGTTCTGCGAGAATATCGTAGAGCCCTCTACGAAGTTTGCTACGGTGCTACGTACGCTGCTACGCGGCTACGCTAATTTCAAAATTCGAACGAACGACATACAGGTTGATAAACTTTTATAAATATTTTATATATAAATTTATTTTCCCCGAAGGGTTGGGCAGAGGTGTACCTGTAGTAGGTACACCCGCATTTCACCAGTTAAGTTTAAGTCCCATGTAATACGGGGCGAGCCTATTGCCATCAACCGAACACAAATCCAGACTGAGAAATTCCAGATGGAAAAACCCAATAACACTTTTCCCGACCCGGGAATCAAACCCAAAACCTCATGGTTAGCAGTTTAGCGATTGCGTCCACTAGTATTATTTTCTAATAATATAATTATGCTTTACAAACTTCCGCGACAAACTTGGGGTTTCAATAGCATACTAGCATCGAATTTAGTTGACAAAACAATAAGGCCGCTCGCACTTTGGAACGGTACGAATTTCACTCGTACGTACACGTACGGTTCCGTCCTTCCAAGTACAAAGGGAGCGCGCAGACTGGGTGTGACTTAGTCGTACGTAGACGTACGTATAGTTCCGACGTTCGAAAATAATTTGAATTTGTTCTATTTGACGGAGAAAAACGTACTCAGTGTGCGCACTTAATTTGATATTCGTACGAAAACGCATCCAAAGAGCGCGCGGCCTATTTGTTTCCGTGCTTGTTAAACTTATTTCTGATCTTGACAACTATGTCATTAAAAAAACAAAAACAATTAATTGGTCATGTATTTCCGCGTGATGGAAGTATTTAATATAGATGTAATAATACATTAAGATGGGAGAATTCGTAACTACTCCTACGATTTAATTTCAACTTTTTATTAATGACTTTTGTGGACATGATAATTATTCAGATTTATTACAGTTGTAATAGCAATCATGAAATTGCGTTTATTAAAATAGGTTTTTATTACTTTTATTAATTTATTTATCTTTTGTATAGATTCTTTACTATTTTGTGAATCTGAGAACGCTGTAGGCTTAGTGGATTGTAGACCTGTTGACCATTTTCTATTTTGTTAAGTACCTGGTACTTATTGAAAGACCTACACTGTCCTCCCATACCAAGTAACATTAAAGTATTTGAAAGTATTGTAAAAGCCAATTATTTTTAAAAGAGTAACCGTGGAGTTTCTTGCCGGCTCTTCTCCATAGGAAGCGACCAATTGAAACCGTGCAACTAGCTTCTGACGTTTCATAAGTGCCCATGTAGTGTGCTCATTGACAAACTCCTAGATGAACGCTCACAGAAGCACTTTTTTTTTTCTAAGATACTGGACAAATATAATTGAATGCGGCCATCGACAAGATAGAAGAAGAAATAATGAAAATAATCTCTATTTTTTCACTCTATTAAAACAACAATAAGTTTTGGACGTTCAATAATTATATTAGTGGTTGCTTTGTAGTGTTTAAAAATATTTTTTAAATGAAAGTAATTATATCACATAATCTACTGTAAAGGTTATTTTTGATACCGATAAAAGTCACTCGGAATATTTTAAAAAAAGTTGTGAACAAATGCCAGAAGGTGTTGCCGCAGACCATGCATAAGATGGGTGGGACGAGCTGGGCAAAGCTAACAAACAATAGTCCACATTTGCCCTGGGACGGAATTGTTGGAAGTCATGGGGTGTACGGTGCCTTACAGTATTCGCATATGACATCTTGGCCGACAGTACCAACCTCTCGGAAAATGGGTTGGTACCATCTGCCGGCTAACTCCAGCACCGTGCGCGCTCATTGGTCAAATCAAATAGCGCGCGTTTCCCCGGCTTCCTGTTACACACTTCCGTCCCTTTTCACGAAATCACTCCCACAGATTGCTGGAAAGCGAGAGGATATATGTTACGCATCAATATTTAATAAATCCCATCCAATCACACCTAGTGTAAGAATAATTAAAAATGTCGAATGTCCACACTCACAATATAATTCAATGTGCAAAAACCCCCTGTGGGGTGACCCTTATCAAATTATCCGTGACGTCACCAGTCGAGTCTGATGCTCGTTGCTGATTGGCTGAGCCAATTATGAACACTGCTTTCCCAGAAATGTCACAGTGAATGTTTGTCCGCCAGGATGATCGTCGTGCATGTGACATTTATGTGACTGTAAAAGTGGCTATTTTGGATATATTCCACAGTGAAACAAAGTTATTTTAAGAACAAAGAAAACATTTTTTTGTCTGTTATTCCTACGTATTTTACAATAGCAGCTCGGAGTCTGGTTCAGTTGATGGCAATAGGCAACCAACTTCCAAAAAAAAAAAAAAACTAAAAAGTGAAAAATAACTTTAATTTCGAAAGTTGGTAGCAAAAAACAAAAATTCAAAACCAAAGACACCGACTTCCGAAATTGAAGTAATTTTTCACTTTGTAGTGTTTTTTTTTGGAAGTCGGTTGTTTTTCTTTGTGTGATGAGCTATTAAAGCTCAAACTTTTACAGTGTAAAATGTAAAAGAAATCTGAAGCAAACAGTCAGTGGTCCGTCTAATCCAGACAATTAATTTTTATACCCAATCGCGCCAACGGTTACTGGAAGCAATTTTACCTACAAATTGGCAGAAATGGCACAAAGTATCACAATGTTTAAAGTAGACGTCAGAAACTTGCCGATGATTTGAAATCTTCTCATTTCGTTAACCCTGCTTGATGTAACGTTAGGGTTTTACATGATATCTGTTTTATCAGGGTTTGTAAGTGAAGGGTTACATCCCGGAGGTGGCTCAAAGCGTAAAGTGCAGATATCACATGACATGTACAGTTTTAAAAATGGGCCGATGTTTTTTTTTACGAAAAGTTGGTACTATAAATTGGATTCTATAACTTTACAATCGGAAATAGTTTTTTTTGATGTTTTATAATACATTAATTGTTTGCGTAGGCGTTTTAAAATTACATTTTTATTCGGATATACCATTTTAACTTCTTACAGCAAAACCTCAGAGCATAATCAGCCTATAATGTTCCCACTGCTGGGACACAGGCCTCCTCTCGGTGAGAGGGAGTGGGCTGTAATCCACCACGCGGGCCCAGTGCGGGTTTGTAGATGTCACGTGTCCGCTCACAATCTTTTCCTACGAAAATCCCAATTTTATTGGAAACAGTTAAAGATAGATGGCTAGTCATCACACACATTTAAATGACTACAGTTTTTTATTTCCAAATCTTCTTCTTTTCGTGTGGTTAGTGACTAACCTGGTGTCAGAGTTTAAAGCCACCCATGGGCCTCTGACTTGGCTTCACATACCGTCGAGAAATATCTCTCAGGCATGGCCAGTTTCCTAACGATATTTTCCTTCACCTTTTTCGAAGCAAGTGATAATTATACAATACGCACATGAATCCGAAAATTCAGAGGTGCATGCCTTGGGTTCGAACTCGAGACCTATGACTTGGCAGTCCGACGGTCACACCACTAGGCTATCACTGTGCTTCCCTTGCCCTGTTTCCAAATAATAAAAAAATATATATTACTACGGTGCCTCTATCTACGTATACAATATAGTAAGCAAATAATGTTACCTCCTGGTTTGCTTGCGCTATTAGAGAACGTTTGCCTCTGCAGCACATCGCACACAGATTGTAGCGCTTGTTTAGTTTCCAAGGTAACCGCAATGCACTTGAGAATAGCTATGACGACGGCGGCATTAATGGAGCTTATTGACATGTTACAGCATACAAATAGGTAGAAACCGATGCTGTCAGCATCTTCTATTTTCTTAATGTCTTTCGGGTATCATCGGAATTCTGAATACAAATGAATGCTAATTTCCATGTCCATTAATTATTAGATTTATCTTGTATAATAATTTGAATTCAGAACTAAGTACTTTACTGTTGTTTTGTTTTGATTGTCGTGTGAACTATATAGAGCTGTAAAACTATTTTAATTTTTTCTCCCATTTAAAAAATAAATTACATTAAGTTAAAAGAGTATTAATAACTCTATATGCTTCCAAGCCGCTTGAGAGCGTCCGGTCTGCACCAAGTGCAAAGGGCAATTGATAGAAACCCGACGGCTGACGAAACACGAGGTTTACCGAGGGACATTAAGAACATATTTGTATTGTAACCATTATTTATTTATTTCGATGTTCAGATTACAGGAGCGGACACCTATCAGAGTATCGGTAATCATCAAGTTTCAGAATTAGCCTGACAGTCGCGCCACAGAGCAAAGATTCTAAGTTTGACAAGCCCAGCCGTGGACCTTTCTCGGTTGACATAATGATTATTAATAATGTGCGATCCCCACAGCAGAGGTTGATGGCAAAAAGACCTTCCCCGGGAGTCGAAGTGGTTATTAAACAATAATAAACCATAATGGCAGTCACGGCGCCTCTCTAGCAGATAAAATAAAATAAATAAAAACACCGTTAAAAACCTTTTAGTGGTTAATAAACTCGTTTTAACAAATATTGTATTTACTTTATAAAAACCTTTCCTCTTGCCAATAGCTTGTACAATTTGTATGGGAAATTTGAATGTATTTTTCATATTTTCTCGTAGGAGGAAGATATTTTTCTCGTAGGAGGAAGATATTTTTCTCGTAGGAGGAAGATATTACTATAAATAGAAATTATTACTGCCTCGTTGGTCTAGTGGTCGCAAGCGCTACTGCTGAGCATGAGGTCCTGGGTTCGATTCCTGGGTCGGGCAAAGTGTTATTGGGATTTTCTATCTGAAATTTCTCAGTAGCAGCTCGGAGTCTGGATTTGTGTCCGGTTGTTGGCAATAGGCTCGCTCCCTATTACATGGGACTTAAACATAACTGGCGAAATGTGGGTGTACCTGCTACAGGGACACCTCTGCCCAACCCTTCGGGGAAAAAAGGCGTTATGTTATGTATGTATGTAGATATTATTATTGTTACTGGGTTGTGGAGGTCAGATAGGCAGTCGCTTCATGTAAAATACTGGTATTCAGCTGCATCCGGTTAGACTAGAAACTGATCCTAACATAGTTGAAAAAAGGCTATGTAGGCTGGTAGGCAGGGGGAAGATATTTTTCTTGTAGGAGGAAGAAATTTTTCTCGTTTGAGGAAGAGATTCTAGAGATCTCTAAGAAGTGCATTGAAAGTGTTCTGGAAAGATATAAATTCCACTAAAAAGCCATCTGTATGGAGAAATAAGGAAGTAAGGGTATTATTTTCTTGTTTATACAAAGAAAGAAAGAATGAAAGAAAAAACATTTATTTTGACACAGTTCGTGAAACACGAAAAATATACATAAAATGAAAAAAAAAAAAAAAAAAAAAAAATTTTACAATAGTGTGTGCCTCACGGCTGCGCCAAAAAAGGTACCGTAACACAGTTATCATATGGCTGAAAGCATTTAAGTACAATATGTACTAAATTGAAATTTTGCCTACTCTTAACATTTTTGTTTTTTAAACGATTCCTATGCAAAATCTTCATAAAAACTCCTGCGATTATAATACGGAACAAGATCACAGAAAACCTAAAAATAATATTTATAATTTAATGTGATTACCGCAAACTTTTCTCAAGAGGTCATTTAATGCGAAATCTTCTTAAAATGGCTGTTTTTGGAGCACGTAGCACCCTTTTATTCTTTAAGTTAGGATAAGTAGCCACTTTGCCCCCGCTTTGTGAAAGAAATCGTCGCGGACAGATATCAGTGGTTTGATTACAGTTAGGTACAGAAATTCTTAACTGTTAAGTGAGCAAAAAAGGGGAATAAGGTGCAAATTACTTTGTTATAAATATACACTAATTTTATAAAAAGAAAAGATTTGTAGTTTACTTTGTTCATTTCAAGTCGCCTAGACTGTGTTTTCGTGGGTCACTGTTGTGTCATCTCATATGGGTTGTCACAGCTGTGATCCGCTACAATTTGTGTCAGTTTTTTTTGTTTTTGTAATAATAGTTGTAAATGTTATTAATCATTTGTGAGTCATACGATACTTGAATAAAGATAATTCTATTCTATTCTGTTTTATATAACACATGAACAAAGTGTTTATATTAAAATATCAGACTCTAAGAAAGTGGAACGAACTTGTGTAATGTACAGACGCCAGCACATCAAGCTACTACAATCTGTCAAATTTATTTAATAGATTTTCAACTTTATCGTTGAAGTGTAAGGTTCAAAGTTGATTGGGATAATTTGACAGTTTCGGGTAGCTTGATGTACTGGCGTCTGTACAATCAACACTATTCAAATTTTTAAAATAATCATTACGTAAAAATTAAAGTTAGATTAAAATTGTTTATTAGTCTTATAGGCTAGATTGTAATTAATTATTAAAAACCTGGTTCTTTTTAATAAAGGATAAAAAAAAATCTTTGTAATGAATAAACCCAAAACCACTGAACCAATTTTAAAAAATCCTTCTCAAGTGGAATGCTATTATGAATTTATCACTGTACAACATAGGCTTTATTTAAAAAGATATCACGGAAGCTAGTTTAATGATAAACTTAAATCAATTAAAAATATTACTGATTACACATGACGACCTCTTTAGCTATTGGACTTAGTGTTAGGTCTCCTGCGAGGCGGCGAGCCTCCTTGTCGGATTACCGCCATGGGATTTGGAGGAAAAGGTACATCTGGGAGTGGCGCGAGGAGGCGAAACGCCGGGGCTTAATTCCGATGCCGCAAGAAATCGTGGCACAACGGACAGAGCTCCGGCGGGATCTCATGGCGTCATGGAGAGTGCGATTGTCGCAACCCAGCGCTGGGCACGCCACAATTGCGGCGATAAGACCCTCTTTGAGGAGTGGTTTGAGAGGCGCCACGGCGCACTCACCTTCCGCCTGACGCAGTTCCTCACCTGACACGGCTGCTTCGGGAGGTTCCTGTTCAGGATAAGGCGGGAGGAAACGCCCGGGTGTCACCATTGTATGGATCGCCCGGAGGACACGGTGGAGCATACGGTGGAGGTCTGCCAGGCTTGGGCGAAGCATCGCCGTGTCCTCGTGGAGGCGATCGGCGGCGGTGATCTCTTGCGTCCGGCCCTGGTTGAGGCCATGGTACGGAGCGAGAGGAAATGGCAGGCCGTCACCTCCTTCTGCGAAGAGGTAATGCTCGCGAAGGAGGAGGTGGAACGCGTGAGGGAGAGGCAAATTTCGCGCCCTCACGCCCCTAACCGCCGCAGGAGGAGACGCCCGGGGCGGGAATTGCGAGCCGATTTCCGGCCACCGTAGGCGCGGGCTTGCGGACGGTGAGCAATGGGTAGCTGGCCGTCCGATAAGGACCAAACCCGGGTCGACGGCGCGTTGTGTTCCACGCGCCTCAAAGAGATGTCAGCAGAATTGACGGGTTTCGCTAGGGCCAGTGCCTGCCGGGGCTGCGAATATGGGCCGAAAGGGACATCGTGGCCCCCGGCAACAGGGCAACCGAAGGAACACGGGTGGGTTTTAGTCAGTAAGAGTCTGACACGCCCTCCTGCTCCACCCAGAGCGGGCGAAGTTATTTTTGTTCGGGAATTAACATATTACTATAATTAAACAAATATTTTTATTTGTTGAACATAGGTACGGATGTTGTAATTATTAAAGAATCTAGGTCTAGCCGCCATCAGCGTACAAATATTATCTAGGTACAAACATGTTGATTATAATAAATTATCAAAACAATTATCAAACATTATTAAATAATTCTAATTCAAATTGTCAACACAATAAAAACATTCCAATAAAATATAATAATAATAATAATACATTTTAGTATAAATTGTCAAATCAAAAATATATTAAAAAGTAATTATTATTAATTGTTAAAAAAAGCCTTTTTTAAATCGTGTATGTTGTTTATTTCTTTAATTAGTTATATAATGTGATAAGTAAAAAGGCCTATTTAACTACAGGTGTTTCTAGGTATGTCTTTTTTATAAGTTACATAAAGTGGTATGAAAATAGATTTTGCTCATACAATTTGGTATTTATTTCTACAGAGTTGCTTTACTGCAAGTTTCACATTATAAATTCGAATACCTTAAACTCGCCACTTTTTCAATTCAATAAAACTCCTAAACCCACCATGTAACGTACAACCCACAGGCAGACAGATTCCACAATAGTAAACTTTTCTTAAAATCCTGAACTGTACGTCACTGGTCTCCTGTACTAGCCACAATTCAGCTTTCGATCTATCTTTTTGGCTGACCATCAGAACGTAGTAATTTTTTAAATTGAGGACATAGCTGTTTAAAAAAAGTGATTAAACTGAACAATATGTGTCTCATAGAGAATGTTGTTAAGTTTGATGGTCTGTCCTTACCCTTAAATCCACTGCTGGATATAGGCCTCCCCCAAGCACCGCCACTTCGACCAGTTCTGTGCTTTCCGGAACCAGCAGATTCCTGCGGCCTTCACAAGTCATCGGTCCACCTTGTAGGAGGCCTTTCAACGCTACGTTTCTCAGTACGCGGTCGCCACTCCAGAACCTTACGGCCCCATCGGCCATCTGTTCTGCAAGCAATGCCCCTCCGCCAAGGCCATTGCCACTTAAGTTTGGCAATTCTTCGGGCTATGTCGGTTACCTTGGTTCTCCTCTTCATTTCTGATTCGATCACTTAAGGCACATTCAAGCATAGCCCTCTCCAATACCCTTTGGGTGACTTGTAGGCTTCTAATAAGGGTAATTGTGAGCGACAACGTTTCAGTGCCATATATCATTACTGGCAACACGCACTGGTTAAAGACTTTTGTCTTGAGACACTGCTGGTATGTGGGACGAGAATATTAAATATCACTACGCATTACTGATACACGCTGTAATAAAGTATAATGTGTGGAACGCTAACCTATATCAGTCCAATTTGAGTATTGGTTCAATTCAATAAAACTCATAAAACCAAATACGTCCATCCACCAACGTACAACCCACAGACAGACAGATTTCACAGTAAACTTTTCTTATAACACTATGTTCCATACGTTGCCGGTGTCCCGTACGACCCACAATTCAGCTGTCAGATTAGTGAGCTGACCGACCATCGACGTGCGTTTGACGGTCCATCTAGATGGGGTAAGATTACTGAGAGCCGGACTGACCATGTCACGGAGGCGTTTCTAGTGATTTGTTGTGGGTTTCCAAACGTTTGTTGATATTCGTGTACGAGGCATGTAATAACTCTGAGTTGTTAGAATCTGGTGCCAGCGTAAATTATGCAGATGCTGTGGGTCCTAGTTTTTGCCAAAAAGTCTTAATGAAAATTAGAAAGTTCAGTCTTCGAATTTCCCCGCGGAGGAAAACTGTCTGAAAATACAGGATTTGAGAGGCAGTTAGGATCAACTCACACCGAAAGAGCGGCGAAGGGCAGCGAAGCGGAGCGCAGTTTCAGTGTCATATGAATTTTAACTTTATTTTCATTATTATAATACTTATTATCGCATGAGAAACTCGAACGAGTCGCGCGGATGCCGCGGGAATTCCGGCGAATTCCATAAACAGGCGCCTTCTCTACCGAGCGGGTCGCTGCGCTTCGCTGCGCTTCGCTGCGCTTCGCTGCCCTTCGCCGCTCTTTCGGTGTGAGTTGACCCTTAGTCTTCATTTTAGGTGTCCCAATGACAATTTTTTTCTTTTTTAGGGTTCCGTATACATGAAAAGGAAAAAAAAAAACGGAACCCTTATAGGATCACTCGTGCGTCTGTCTAGCTGGCTGGCTGTCTGTCCGTCTTTCACATCCAATTTTCTTCGAATCTATTGGACCAATTTTGTTGAAATTTGGTACACATATGAATTTCTGTGACCAAACCACGGACGTGTAACGTAAATAAATGATTTTATGAATAATGAGGGCCACTTTTCTGGGGGCAAATTGGAAAAAAAAAAGTTTTGAAAACTGTTTCGTATGACGTTATCAAATGAATAAGCTTGTTGTGAGGACCTCAAATATGTTTTTTATAATTTAAAAATAAATACCCCTTGGTAAAACTGGTTGTCAGACTTTAGGGCTTCTGAGGACCCGTAACGACTGTCAAACTCGTAAACCGGTAACGGGCCTGCCCAAGTTCAAAAAAGTCTAAAAAATCGAAAACTTGTTACATCCACGAACCCACATATTGGGATCGCGTGGTGGATTATGACCCACTTCCTCTCTCATAGACAAGGTCCAAGGCCCAGCAGTGGGCGCGTGGGCAGCTAAGTTAAGGTTCCAAACCAACATAATAAAATGTATAGAATTATAAACATCCACCGCTTTAGACCCACAACTTTAAACAGCAGTTATAATACCCAGGATTATTTGTAACATAGACAATGGCCGAGAACTTACAAAGTTTTAATTACATGAGCAATATTGCGTCATTTGAATCTTAGTTGATACTACTCGAATGCCTAGACGGTATCTTGAATAATAGCGTGACCCTTTAAATTCTGTAGGTGTAATTTCGGGGAAATCTGGCGTTGGTACTGGTCGTTCAACAATCCTACTCTGATTTATTTTCTCAATGTTTTGGGCAGTATTTTTCTTATACTTTATGGTCAATGATGATAATAATAAATAGGAGGAGCTCGTAGTAACAACATTATTAATAATTTTATTTCAGATAAAATTAATCCATAAAATTACAAAAATTATAAAAAAATACAGTGACAAAAATAAAAAATACAGAGAAAATTAATAATTTTTGGTACTTCTTGTGTTAGTAAAATCTTATGCACTATGTTGACTAACATAGTGCATAAGATTTTACTAAACACTGTTCTGTTCTGGATAGGGCAATCCGCACGAGATACAACCATCTACAGGATACTGTTGTTACTACCTCGCACGCGCTGTAACAAGGAGACTACTTTCTTACGGATAACCGCACGAAAGCCGTCCGTTCGCGCCTCCGCAAACATTCCGGACGCACTACAATAGCGAGGCAGCCGCATCAGCATCCTGAAGACGTTGTTGTATTGGACACGCAGAGTACTAGCAGCCCGGCGAGTATACGCTACCCACAGACTGCTCGAGTATAACAATTGGCAGTACGAATAACAGCAGACATCCATCAGGTTAAGCTACGCTTGCCGGGGTTGATCCGTGGATGGACCATCTTTACATACCGAGACTCCACCGTGCCTCGGAAAGCACGTTAAGCCGTTGGTCTCGGCTGTCATTCGTGGATCTTTGACAGTCGTTAAGGGTCGTCAGAAGCCCGAAAGTCTGACCACCAGTCTTACCAAGGGGTATCGTATTACCCAGTTACTGGGTTGTGGAGGTCAGATAGGCAGTCGCTCCATGTAAAATACTGATATTCAGGTCCGGTTAGACTGGAAGCCGACCCCAACATAGGTAGGAAAAGGCTAGGTAGATTCATTGATTGACTAAAGTATTCTCACTCTTGAAAGCAAGCATTTACCTGATTTGACATCTCTCAGGCAATTTATAATTATACAATACGCACATGAATCCGGAAAGTCAGAGGTGCGTGCCTTGGGTTCCCAAGCAGTGGGAACATAATTATTATTAATATACACTGATTTTCTTTATGCAGGTGCAAGACGTGTAAAGTATTCAATTGTTAACGAGATTTCAACATGCCATTGTACATTGTACTTGTTCGATGAACTCACGGTCTGCTAGACTCTGAATTTATCTGAACCAAAACAAATGAGCATCGCTAGTTAGTTATAACAACTGTTATGTCACTGTGTAACAGTATGGTATTGTTGATATGTCTTTAGACGTGTTAGAATACAAATAGTAATAATTAAGTCATCAGTAGTCATCTATTGCAAATATGTTGTGGTAATAATAGATAATATGGTAGGAGGATCAGATAATTATAAAAAGCGGCCAAATGCGAGTCGGACTCGCCCATGAAGGGTTACGTAGCAGCAAGTAACATTGAATGAAAGGTAAATTGCGGTTTACGATTTATGACGTATTAAAAAACTACTTGCTAGATCTCGTTCAAACCAATTTTCGGTGGAAGTTTACATGGTAATGTACATCATATATTTTTTTTTGTTTTATCATCCTCTTATATTAGAAGTTATGGGGGACACACATTTTACCACTTTGGAAGTGTCTCTCGCGCAAACTATTCAGTTTAGAAAAAAATGATCTTAGAAACCTCAATATCATTTTTAAAGACCTATCCCTATGGATAGGTCTTTAAAAATGATATTGAGGTTTCTCACTCAAAATTTTGAGTTTCAGTTCTGAGTATGGGGAACCCCAAAATTATTTGTTTTTTTTCTATTTTTGTGTGAAAATCTTAATGCGGTTCACAGAATACATCTACTTACCAAGTTTCAATAGTATAGCTCTTATAGTTTCGGAAAAAAGTGGGTGTGACATACGGACGGACAGACAGACGGACAGACAGACAGACATGACGAATCTATAAGGGTTCCGTTTTTTGCCATTTGGCAACGGAACCCTAAAAATAAAGTAAACGTTTGGTACAGAAAAAAAGACAATAATTATTGTTTGATTTATTGATTGACGAGAAGCGTGTGGCTAAGTTACAAAAACTGCACGGATCGATCGATCAGGTTAACCAGTACCCAGTACATCAGTACATCGTATTACCCAGTAACTGGGTTGTGGAGGTCAGATAGGCGGTCGCTTCATGTAAAATACTGGTATTCTGCTGCATCCGGTTAGACTGGAAGTCGACCCCAACAAAAGGCTAGAAAAAAAAAAAAAAAAACGTACCGAGCGTATGTTTATTTTTTCATCATTCTCAAACACAGGTACATTATTTATTGCTTCTACAGTGTTACTCGCCAAACTTTCCAGTTTGATGGCGAGAAGCGCTTGTTTACAGGTATAGGTATACAAAATCTAGCAAAATTAACCTTAAAACTATCAACTATGCACTAATTTCATCAAGGATCAATCACACCGGAACGGACAGATTGCGGACGAGCCGCGGACATCGGACACTGACAGATTCTAAGTATGTACCTATCTGTCTGGAGGTATCCGCGTCCGGAGCCGCGTCCGCAACCCGCCCGCGGCGGCCCGACCAAACCCTTAGTGTGAATCACAGATTACTCATAATAAATTATAATTATACTATGAGGTGTTTATTTCTCGATACAGGCAGGATCGTCTTTGTATGTAAAGATGGTCACCCATCCACAGACCAACCCCGGCAAGCGTAGCTTAAACGGATGAATCGACCAGTGCGGCTGTTTTTACTTAGCCATGAGCTCCTCCTGTTTTAAAACATAGTCAAAAAAATATTAGACACGTATTTTTTGCTTTTTCATATTAATAAAAAAAAACTAAGATAAAACGTATTAAAGTTGGGGAGTTGGGGCTCGGTACATTACAACTCAGAATTAAATCTAGCAAGGCGTGACATTATGCCACATTTTAACTCAATGTATGGCCGTAATCTTTTGATTACGGTTAAAAAGAAAAAAAAAACGTGTCCAATTTTAATAATCTACCTGACGGATAAAAACAATTTTTAGTTATCATCTCCATCTTTGTAGGAGAGAGAACGTCTTTCCTGAAAGTAAAAAAAAAACTTTAATCCGCAAAGTGGTGTCTGTTGATTTAATGTTTCTTTCATAACCATTCAGAAAGGATTAAAAATACAGACTTCAATATTTGACAGAACACTAATTAATTTGCTCTTTCTTAATTAAAACAAAACTATCTTTGTTTTCGAAGTTTTTAACGATAAGTGCGAGTTGGACTGGTGTTCTAACGGTTCCGCATCACAAAACTATTATAGTTTACCTTATTATTTAATTTGCCATGATAGATTCTGTAGATACAAGTAGTAAAAAAAAAAAAACTTGTTTACTATTATAGTTAAAAAGATTCAGCCCTGTGACAGACGGATAGACAGACAGATGGCGTAGGCTTAGTCAGTAGGGTCCCATTTTTCTCCTATGGGGTACGGACCAGTGTACGCAACACTTAAAATTAAAATAATTATAATGTGCCAACTCAATATTAATAACAGACTAGTCTCCGCCAGCGGCTTCGCCCGGATGATATCTTTATGAATTATAGTCTATGTTACTCAGTGATAATATAGCATTCTACTGGTGAAAGAATTTTTAAAATTGGTCCAGTAGTTTTTAAGTTTATTCATTGCAAAAAAAAAAATACAAATCTCTTCTCTTTATAATATTAGTGTGGACTATAAATTAATAGTACTTGCAAAGGAGTATGTAAGGATCGTAGCAGGTGGCGTTCTGTAGTTCCACCGCACTCCGAACTCTAGGTCTGTGCCGGTAGAGTTTACTTTGCCGGAACAGGTCTGGGATTAGGAGCCAGACCAAGAGAGATACAAAAACTCGCAGGGCAGCATGTGGCGAGCTGTTGGGCAGTAGCCACCCCACAGATCCTATCTCCCGAGAGAAGACTTGTTCCTCATCTCTGGCTTGCCTTTATTGACCGGCTGGAGTGAACACTGACGAGGAACAGAGCTACCACCTCATTCTTGCCTTTATTGGCCGGCTTGAGTGGAGATTCGCAAGAGCAAACGTGCTCGGAGGGAGGCAGAATTCCAGTAAGTGCTGGTAGGGATCTTGACCATCTTCCGGGCTCTGGGATTGTTCTGATAGCCGTGGAATACCTCTCCACTCCTCAAGCACCTCAGGAAGTGTTGCCCCCTTGTCATGTGAATTATTGAGTGTGAAAGTCACGCCCTGCCATTTTATCCGTGTATACCATAACACTGATTAGGCAGGGGAGATAGGCCTGCCATAGTTCTAGGTAAACAATCCACTATAGCCATCCAAACCCATAGCCCAATATGTTTTGTTTCCATGTTCTGCACCAACCGGGGTTTGTCCTTGGGTGCACTTGCATAGTGCGGACAGGGATAATCGTCGGTTAGTGCCTCATTTAAAATTGACTAAGGGGCCCCTGCGAGTTGGCTTCGGCCCGTCTTACGCCTGCCAAAGGACCGGGACCCCAAGGTCCCGAGATATGTAAACACAAATTATTTGCACTACTTGACGAATATCCTTGCTATGTATTACCACTACAATATAGTATACACTTTCGTATACATTGTAATGTATACGAAGAAAAGAATTTCGAATACTCATGCATAATGCAACTGGTCCATTATGAGGTGGACACAAAAGCGGCTGCTGCAAATTATTCCCCGTACTTAATGCTGTTGTGGAGAGGTAACGCAATAAAAATAGGAACGTCTATATACGTTTTTTGAGGATGATATTCTCGTAACATAGAAAAAAGTGTGTCTAATTATTTTTAAGCTATTGCATAGCTTTTATCGCGGGCTTTGAGCGCGGCGACCGAATCAAGAAATTCCGTAACGAAAAAAAACCTAACACCCCCCACTCCGCCTACCACGTAGGTAATGAAAACCAGCGCTGGGGCTCTGTCGCCGTGTGTCCACGCGTCATGTTCGTGAACGGGCGCCGTCAGTTGAGACTGGTCATCTCTTATCTGCCAGGGCTTATTTTTAATCAGATATTTTCAACTGCTTTGATTATTTTTTGTACATTGTTCTCACATATAGAAGCAACAAGAATAATGTACCCAGAATTTTGTAATATATATATTTAAAAGAGTGGCCTTGGAGTTTCTTGCCCGTTCTTCTCCATAGAGATCTACGTTTTGGAATGGGCAACTAGCTTCAACTTTCTGACTAACTGACCGATTCTTTGACAATTCAAAAATGCCTGTAAATGGTTTAATTGAAATAAATGCTTTGAGTTTGAGTTTGTCTTGCATAGGGTCGTAGCATAATGCTGAGCGATAGCCGATTTGCGTGGATTTGACGCATGCTTCACCCAACTTTTTCTCATTTTGTATTCTAAACTATTTTTTGCGTCATGTTTACCGCAAATAAAAGTTTTTTCTTTCTTTCTTTTCTTTTTCTATATTTTTCAGTAACGAGCTTTTTCGTGTACATGGTCAAAATAATAAGAGAAAATGTATTTTTTAGTAATTACGGTTTTTCTAACAATCGATTTTAATAAAAAAAGCGACCTAATTTGTTGTGAAAAATAAAAGAGAATCATTTTGACATTGATACCAATGTTCTACGAGTACTAACGAGTATTTTTTTCTTGTTTGTACAATTTACAAAGCCTTATCTATCAGATATAAATGAGTGTCGTGTTATACTTATATATTTTTTTCTAATCTATAAAAAGACATTCTTTGACAGAAATCTCCGGTTACATGATTTTTTATTAGTTGGATGTTGTTGTGTTGTCTAATGACCAGAAATAAATGAGTAACGTGTACCATGGGTTCTTTTTCGATAGGTACAAAAAAATTACAAGGTTCTCATCAAGATCAAATAGTTTGTCTTCTATGTTCAGAGACCACAAATAAACTTCAAATTATTTATTGCGAACTAAGTGTACAGAATTTTGAAGATGTTAACAATAAGTAGGTTCTTATAATTTAAATGGTTATTATAAATATATAAAAAAATACATGTTCAAAATTCCAGTTACACAGTTTACATTATATTATATTCATTATAAATTATCATTATTCATACATTTTATATTATATCATACTATTCATATAATTTATATCACAGTCATTTTAATATTAATTAATTATTTTTCTTCAACGAATTCTTTTACAGAGTAATATGCCTTTTTAATCAGGAAGTCTTATAGCTTCCTTTTAAAAATACCAATAGGGATGACGCCTGGGTAAAAAAAAAATTTTTTTTTTAGCGTCAGTCAGATCATAAAAAAATTTTAGGCACGTATTTTTTGCTTCATCATATTAATAAAAAATGACTTGGATAAAACACATTAAAGTTGGGGACTACGTCACAAGTAAGTATAAAATCTACATACTCGTGACGTCATGGCACATTTTAACTCAATGTATCGCCGTAATCTTTTGATTACGTAAAAAAAGAAAAAATACTTGTTTCTTTTCTTTTTTTTTTCATCATCCCTGTTGAATATAGGTTCTTAATGTTTATGGGTAACTAATTATGTATTAATATGCCCATACAAAAAATTCTATTTCTAAACACTACAGTGTGGGATGTTTTATTGCGTAATATATTTTTAAGTCTACTGCTTACCTATTAATGTGTCATAGCTACTGATGTTTGATTTCATTAAAATTAAGGCCGCATAGAAATATAGGGCAGGGAGGGTTAATATCTTGAGGTTTAAGAAATGAGGTTTACATGAATTTATTCTGTGTATCTAATACACTTTTTAACGATTGTTTAAATACTTCTGAACACCGCCATTCCTGACAGAAGCCATTTTTTTTTTCAAAATACGATCTTTCAACGCCTTAAGTAATTCTATTAAAGAATCAATATCTGGATGACCAATTTTTTTTTGAACGACGTTTTCTAAAAATTAAACCTAGCTAGATCGATTTATCGCCCCCGAAACCCCCTGCGTTTCATGAAAATCGTTGGAGCCGTTTCCGAGATTCAGATTACATATATACAAGAATTGCTCGTTTAAAGGTATTAGATTTGTAAAATGTCGTGATTAAAACCTACCTACAACTGCACCGTTTATTTTTCAACAAACAGTTTGCCCTCACACGTTCTTCAATGGCCCCCAAACCATCAATAACTTCCCGTTTCAATACGACTTCACTATTATTTTCTAGACAATCCTAAAACTAGTGTCATTCAAGACAATGGTGCCGATTCTCTTGTCACAAATGCCTCTAAACTAAACTAAAAATCACCAAAATTTAGTTTATTCCTGTCAAACGACGATTTCCATTCTGAAATAGACTAAAGTGACACAACTTAACTATATTTTAGTTTGACAGCACTAAGATGGCAACGAGATATTAGTTTAGTGAAAATAACATTTTTGCTATTCTGAATTTGACGTTTTTCACCTAAAATTTAGATTTTCTAACTAAATCTGACTATTTTTAATCGCGACTAAAAACGTGTGGAATAAAATTGGCTGTCATGAACTATAAATTCACACCAACACCTCGACTTCAAATGCAAAAACAGTACTGAATCTTTTTTTTTTCTTTTGCTTATATCTCGAAAACGGTGTGTCCAATCGCAAAAATAATGAAAATTTCGACCCCCTTTATAAAACCCTTAAACCCCTAACACTCTACATGTAGGTAATAATGTTTCTTATTTTCCATACAAAAAGTGAAAAATTCCATACAAAACACGACGAGGCTGCCCCCCCTGCGCGCCTCCGGCTCTAAAAAGATCACGTGGTTAGGTATCACGTGTGGAGTTGCGATTGTCAAATTCGATTTAGATGTGTCAAAATTATTTTAAAATTTAGAGAATTTATTTTGCAGAATAGCTTTAAGATTCTCATAGTCAAAAGTAAGGAATTTTAGTGATAGTTTAGTTAGTTTAGTTCGGTGTACAAGAGAATCGGCACCAATGACAAACCTTTCAACAATACTTAGAAAATCAAACAAAACGAGACACAAATAAAAATAAATAAAAACGTCGTATAAACTAGGGAATAAACGATATAACCCCAATCTGCTATCGTTATTCAAAATATTCATGAGATTTCAACCCTGTTGAAATGCCCCACATTCGGAGTTCGAACGCAAATTCTTGAAGCGGTCTGTTCTAAGTGACCGCGGTCAAGTTGGAACCAGTTCGATCTGGCTTGCGGCAGATTAGGGATGCCAATAATAAGTGATGTATTTTTGTTTTTAATTTACAGTTTATCGGTGTGATAAGACAGTCTATTTTCGTCTTTATGACGAAGTTAATAAGAAAGGGCTAAAAATAGTTACGCGTCAGTGTATTAATTTGTTTGACGAGATTTAATTTACGTCAATTTACACGCTTCATTGATGGTTCTATTCGAACCTTTGCTGATTGACTCATTGTTTTGGGTACTGATAGTTAACATTTCATTAATTTTCTTAGCAACATAACAACCTGTAATCTCCGACGGGTTAGGCAGAGATGTACCTACCTGTAGTACACCCCTATTATGCCAGTTATATTTATGTCCCACGTAATAGGGGCGAACCTATTGCCATCAACGGGGCACATTTCTAGACTCCGGAATGTTACTGAGAAATTCCTGATGGACAAATCTATAACACTTTTCCCGACCAGTACCCTAATTGCGTAACTTATTTCCGTAATCAATTATGACTCATTTTTTTCATTTCATTCAAATTCATCGCGTTATTTACGTTGTTGAGCGGTTTTTTTTTCCAACTTATGAAGCAATGGATTAGCAATCTGTTTAAAATCGAAACAAATTGTGATTGATCGTGCATTACGCAATTAGGGTACTGGGAGTCTAACCCAGGACCTCAGGCTTAGCAATAGCGCTTGCGACCACTAGACTAATGAGGCAGGAGAAACATTAGATTCCGTTATTTTCCAGTTAATGAATTAATCATTTATGCAGAGCCTTTTTTTAAATACTGGGGTATTTTAAATACATTTTCCCAATTAGTGTGGAACCTCAGTATTTTTATAACAAAAATATTCTTTTACATCCTGACCCAATAACGTGGTTGTATAAATAAAAGCCGGGTTTCGGATATAAATACATACATATTTATAATATTGTTTTACCAATCAAAGAAGCGACTTCATATGAATATAATAAGCGCGCGAGTTTGCATAAAATATATGGAATTACAATGAAATGCGGTTTTATTCAAATAAATGCACATGATAATTAAATGTGCATGCATAATGCTGATAAATAAGCAACAATAACCACTACGCTTTCTCGCGGGTTTAAACACATTCCTTTCCATGTGGAATGCAGTGATGATGCCCAGATGATGGGCCGTAGTATCTTTATATCACCAAACTATCTGTATCATGTTATTTTTTTAAATTAGCTTCTCGCAGTTTTGACCACTAAGGTCTTGGCTGCTTAACCTGACTTTCCTGTGGGTGCCTTAAGCTTCTACACTTAAAGCCTCCAGCCAGGGGCAAAAAATATTCTGAATTAAAAATAGGCGAGCGCTCCCTAAGGGCACCCCCTGTGGGGTACTAACCTCGGCTTAGGGCGTTTCTGGGGGGAGGACAGCAAGAAGAGACAGGCTGGATCAAACTTAGATTTTCATCTTGATTATTATGCGGGGTATTTAAAGCTACGTGCTCAGCTGCAACAACTGCTGGCACCTCGTTTTCGAGCAAGGGTCGGGGGTCTGCTTCATGTGATTATTATGGCAATTGTATAGTATACTAGCTTTTGCTTGCGACTACGTCCGCGTAAAATTTTTTGTCCCCCGGCCCACTCGTTGGATCGCATTACCTCCCCGCGTTATTTAATTGTGGCGGCATCTACATTGCCACATGCAAACTACGCATCAAAGACCTGACGTCACACAATACAAGATCCCGACTTCAACTGTCGGGCAGTTGCCCGCCAGACACCACACCCGTCTGGTTGGAGGATCCTCCCTTTTCTATGGTGGATGAATGAACTTTACACCCTGTTCCTCATGCCGCTAAAACTTTGTTTTAGCTTAGCGTTCTTTTTATTTTCTTTTTGCTCGGCTCTTAAGGGTCCTAGCGTGATATTAAGTAGCCTATAGTCGAAGTCGACGGGTAGCGGAGCGGCGGCGGTGGCAGCGGCGGCGGCGTGAGAGCGGCGCGTTCTAATGCATAGATTTATATGGAACTGGCCTCACAAAGCAGCGGCGCGGGGAGAGAGCGGCTTCATATAAAATTATGCGTTGTCACGCTGCCACCGCCACCGCCCCGCTGTCCCCGGGACAGCGGGACGGTGACGGTGGATTTCGAGATCGAGGCCTAAGAAATGGACTATCAAATGCAAAAAGATTCCAGAGATTAGTGCATTAAAACAAACACCCAAGAAAAAAACAATCAGCTTTATTATTAGTATAGATTAGCTCTTTCCCGCGGCTTCTCATCCGCCACGGAAACATACTACCGGGATAAAACAGACAGACGGAGATACTTACGCATTTATAACATCAAAATGGATACTTAGTTTACGGCCTATTCAGTTATAAGCGATATTGCTGTCGCGCTTGGTAATAGAAAGCAAGAAAATACATTTATTTAGCACAGACCAAAAAGCATACAACATAATTAACAACAGATAAAAAATAAAAATCAAATTAAAAGTGCGATGTAAGAAATTAGCAGGGGAGCAAAAATGCCAGACAACAATAAGTGCCTGACGCTGGTTTTCAACGGAACCTGAAAGTGTGATGTGTCGGATGTAAATCAGTTTTATAATGTAACGTGTGTATGCATACTAGTAATAGCAATACTGGGTCGCCTTCTGGTTAGACACTATGGACCAGTATCGCTACCGAGAGCGACAACGATATCGCTTATATCAAAATAGGTCTTCATTAAGGCGATTAGTGGATTATTATGTTTAGAGTGGATTTTAACGATATTTAATGATGATGAAAAGGGCAAATACAGTCGTCCTGAATTTGAGGCTAACACGCAAATCGGAGCTCTGTTTTGTCTCTCTGATCATCATTACCCTAAGGTTGAATGTCAATTGCACGTCATAAACTACAAAGTCTATTTGTCTATGTGACAGTTTGATAGTTTCATCCATATTAAAGTTTCAATTTGTGGAAATTGTTGTCAAAAGTCATAAAGTATATAATTAGTATTTATTCTTTTTCGAGTTATCTATTCCTTATGGTGTGACTGCCATGTTTTGTCTCTGCATCACACTCAGGTTGACTAGTAGAAAATGCCTCAGGCATTAAGTCCGCCTTTGTACAAATATTTTTATCTCACGAAATGACTCGCGCTTTACTTGTGTTTATCAAGTGTACAAACGCTGTGAATGTGTGTGTAAGTGCAGGAGATCTCGATACTTTCTGAGACACGGGCGAAGTCGGAAGTATGTGTGTGTGTGTTATGTGCTGACGCTACTCGTCTTCACGCACACATTCACAGCGTGTTTGTAAAATTGATTACCACAAGTAAAGCACGCGTCGCTTCGTGAGATAAAATAATATACAGATTTATTTTACTTGTGCATAAAGTTTTAATAAATAAATAAAGCAATGTCAAAGCAAAAGTCAATGCAAAAGCGAGGTCGACTATGCATAAAATGGACTATGCTAAATCGCTATTCTATTTTAAATTGGATCTAATTATAAGATTTACATTGTGATCACGATCACATTTAATTAAGATTAAATACGCGCAGCAGAGGGTTAAAGTCGATGGCAATTATTTTGTTTGTTGTAAGATTTTGTGTTGCTTAAGTTAGGCATTTCTAGGTAGAGTTAGGTCAAGTTTAATTTAGATGAATACAGCCTTGTTGGTCTAGTGGCGCAAGCACGACTGCTGAAGATCTGTGTTCGAGTACCAGGTAGGACAAAGTGATATTGAGTTTTTTCATTACAAACTTTTCATTTGCAACACGAGGTCCGGATTCGTGCCCGTTCAATGTCTTGCTCTTATGAGTCTTGAGAAAAAAACCGGTCAAGTGCGAGTCGGACGTTATTACATACATACATAAAACAGAAACTACAGAACGCCACCTGCTACGATCCTTACATACTCCTTTTGCCTCGTTTACGTTCATACATCTGGTCACACACGCACGCTGGTTGCGAGTACTACGCACCTGGCCTTTCTGAAGAACATCACCAATAAGGTCAGTATAAGTCCTCCTAGGGTGTCCCCGCCCGGCCTTTCCCTTCACATCTGCCTTGTAAATACATTTTGTTGGTCGCCTTTCATTCATCAATTAATAGGTAATTACCTCGTCGCGGTACTTAACTGATTACAATTAGACATTTTAACCGGACGTTATTATTTTTTATTATAGCGGCAATAGAAATACACAATCTGTTAAAATTTCAACTGTCCACCAATACATCAACAGTTCATGGGATACAGCCCGCTGACAGACAGACGGAGAGCGGAAGCTTAGTGATAAGGTTCCATTTGGCACCCTTCCGGTATGAAACCCGAAAAACTGGCAAAATGTTGGTGTAGGTACTACATAGGACTTTGCCAGTATAGCGTGATGTTGGAATTTTCACTCAATCAATCTGCCTATCCTTTTCCCAACAGTGTTGGGGTCGGCTTTCAGTCTAACTGGATGCAGCAGAATTTCTGTATTTTACATGCAGCGACTGCCTCCACAACCCAGTTCCTGGGTAACACAATACCCCTTGGTAAGACTGGCTTCTGACGACTCTTAATGACTGTCAAAGATCTACGAATGACAGCCGGCTTAACGTGCTTTCCGAAGCACGGAGGGGTCTCGTTAGGTAATGGATGGTCACCCATCCACGAACCAACCGCGGCAAGCGTAGCTTAACCTTCGATTGACCCGTGCAGTTATTATCATTGAGTTACGAGCCTCTTAGAAGAGTTTTCAATAGCAACTGAAATGATGTCTTGTGCTGCTTCCATACCTGTCGGAAGGTTGGGATTATTGCTTCCATGCACCATAAACGGATTAGTGATTTTAGACTTGATATTAGCAAACAAGACAACGCTACTATCCATCCTCTTGAAAGAATTATACTTTTAACAACAGCCACTACTAAAAATGGTCTTCAATTATTCGTTGTAAAAACCAACTTTGCAATACAATCATCCTACTTCAGAAATGTAATATTTCAATTCTACGTACATTTTTGACTAGCTTCATAGTTTCAGTCTTGTGACTTTGTATCTAGATGTCGCCACTGTCGTGTGTCCTGTTTATTCAACTGTCACTGTAATCGGCTTTACTTTTCAAACGAGTTTAAAATAACACAATTTGACTTCGACTTCGCACTGTGAATTTTGGACAACACTACCTTTTTACTATTTTATGTATTTTTGGAGCAGGGTGCGATGTTAATTTCATCGTAAATGGGTTCAAAGTAGGAACAAAACTTATAATTTTTTAAATGCGTCAATCAGTGCCAATTATTTTTTTACTGTAGGATATTATTCTTGTGTTGCATTAGCTAAGAAATATTCGAACCCAAAACAACTTTTTTTTAAAAATCTGGTAACCTTTTGGCCTGCTTCTTATCTGACGGTAAGTGATGATCAGGCCAAAGGTGGAAGCGAGCTTCACCCGGAATCCTCAACCACAGAAGAACTGGCTATCTTACCTCTGATTGTCACTCAGAAACCAATCTAGCTACCAGGTAATTTTAGTATACAATCAAAGTTAAACATTTTGAAGGCAAGCGGTCTAAGTTAGTAGGCTAATTGCTAAAGTAAGAGACAGGCGTTTATAATCAATTGGACCAACTGCCAGTCGTAACATCACGCCAGTATTCTTCAAAAGGGGTTGGCAGTTGTGTATTGTACACCTACATTTCACCAGTCAATCATGTTTAATAACTGATTTATATGATGGCTGAACCCAGTGGCTAGGAATTTCGGATTCAGTCAGTGGGCTCACTTAGATGAGATCGGCAGTAAGGCAGGCGGGGGAAGCTACTGGGCCTGAAAATAGACAGGTAGGTTAGTCAAAGGACTGACTTGAGGGCGCGAAGTCAACACTGGACTGAGTTGAAACTAGTGTTCTACTATTGCACGAGCCCAGAAGTCAGCGATGGACTGACGTACTGTACTGTCACATTACCCAAGTAATAGGTGGGGAGCGAGGATATTACCTACCGTGTAAAATCCAGATTCCAGGCTGCTACTGAGAAATTCCTGCTGGGAAAAATCAATGGTAATTGACGGGGTCCGCTAGGGCCAATGCCTGCCGGGGCTAGGGTTGCGAATATGGGCCGAAAGGGATCGTGGCCCCCGGCAACAGGGCAACCGAAGGAACACGGGTGGGTTTTAGTCAGTAAGAGTCTGACACGCCCTCCCGCTCTACCCAGAGCGGGAGAAGTTATTTGATAATTGCCCACCCAAAAAAAAAAAACAGGACCTCATGCTCAGCTCTACAATACAATTTTGTACTTTTTTTCTTTTTCAAAGGGTCGACCCCTTTTAATTGGGACAAACATTACTGGCGAAGTCGAACAACGAGTATAGGGACATTTAACACAATGTTTTGGTTTGACCGTTGACCCTCAAACTAAGCAGGGCGTGTATCTTGGAGTTCGGCGATCTTGTGATTTTATATTTTTACTTCACACATTTAAAAAAATGTCAAATTACTCGAAAATGGTTGACATTGGCATAGGGGTGATCAGGGGTAATGTGGATGCAAATGACCTCTCCTTCATCCCCTTAACGGATTGCCGACGTACAACTAATAACCCTGTATATACTTATATACAGGGTGGCAGGGACATTGACGCGAAAACTGTTACCATGGATTCAGTACACGATTCTGAACCATCGTGCGTTGAAATTGTACGGCGTTTAATTTAAAAAAAAAATCAGCTGTTCCATACATATTTAAACAGCAGATTTTTTTTAAATAACCGACAAAAAAATTCAACGCACGGTGGTTCAGAATCATGTACTGAATCCATGGTAACAGTTTTCGCGTCGATGTCCCTGCCACCCTGTATATTTGTAATCACGTTCTCGAAAAGGGCTCAAACGATTTCGATGAAAGCTACAATGAAGAGGTTTTTGGCGGCGAAAAATCAATCTAGCAAGATCTCATATCTAGGAAAATTCGTTTTCTTTTTTTTTCACCCGAGCAGAGCTCGATCGCCCAGGAACGTACTAGGTACTACGTATAATATGAAGTAAGATAATATACTTGAAGAGCCTGTGCCTTACCCTTCGGAGATTAATGAAATGAAATGAAATGAAATTGTTTATTCTGTAAATAGGATATCGAAATCACTTTTAAAAAATATATTAAAAATAAGCTAAATGAGTTCGGCGTTTCCTATCTGACTACTCTGAGCAGAAAGCCGAAACAAACTCAGAGGTCGCAGTCTCTTTTAAAGTCCAGACATAATCTTGGTCAGGCCATATGAGGACCATGTAGATAAGTGTCTGAAAAGGTCTTTTGAGGAAAGAACCACACAGATTTGAGTGGACCTGTCCAGTCAATGCAAGCATTTGTCAGTAATCGTGGAGCTCAACTCAGAACTTAATTAGCTCATCTCGACGAACAATACCTAAGAAAGGACATTTGGGTAGGCCGCATAAAACTGCCAGACCATCACTAAAACTAGCAGAGAAATAAAAACAATATCCACATAATCCTCACATTCACAATAGTTAAAATAATATAATACTTTACAAAGTAATCATGTCATTTTGAATATAATTTTCAACAATGTCAATGTGATTAGCGGCGTTTATTTTCTCCTACACCCATCAAATTTCTAAAACTAAAAAAGGTCGTAAGTGTGGAGTTACGACCTTTTTTAAGTACAATCAGCTAGAATGCATTATATCACTGACATCGATCTCTAAAGCCCTTGCAACCTTTTGACCTCAACGATAAGTTTCTTACAAATCCTTTCAACTTATGCTCCTGAAAACAGATATTTTTGGAGGTCACAACTTTTCCCGGATTTTATGGATAGAAGTAGAATAGTTACGTGATATTTTATGGTTTCCTCGATCTATTTTGCATTAATTAAGTGATGGCGCAGTGATTGGTTTATTGGCTTCTGCGCAAAATGTTGTGAGGTTGATTCCATATAACAAATGCTTATACAGGGTGGCAGGGACATCGACGCGAAAACTGAAACCATGGGTTCAGTACATGATTCTGAACTCACCTACGTTGAAATTTTTCGTCGGTTATTAAAAAAAAAATCAGCAGTTTCATAGAAAAGTGCAATACCTACGCGGTCAAAATGTATGGAACAGCTGATTTTTTTTTAAATAACCGACGAAAATGTCCCTGACAACTTGTATATCCTTCTATTCAAATTCAAAATATTTTATTTAATATAAACCTAGATGGGCATTTGGTGTTATGAGGAACCGGGTGTAAAGTTCACTCATCCACCATAGAAAAGGGAGGATCCTCCGACCAGACGGGTGTTGTGTCTGGCGGGCAACTGCCCGTCTGGTCGGAGGATCCTGCCTTTTCTATGGTGGATGAGTGAACTTTACACCCTGTTCCTCATACCACCAAATTGGTGACCCCGACGTGATTTTGCGGAGTCACTACTATCAATCATGGTGCTGCTGTGATTTTCCTTGCTTCCTTATAATATCGACCTTCCTTATTAGAGTACCTACACGTAGTAGTTGTCGAACTCTCGTGACTGTTTACTGTGAATGTTCTGTGTTGCGTGTATTCAACAATATAACTGAGAGTAGCAACGTATGCCTTTTATTTCCTGCTCACCCTTTTTTTTTGGGTGGGAAATTATCAAATAACTTCTCCCGCTCTGGGTGGAGCGGGAGGGCGTGTCAGACTCTTACTGACTAAAACCCACCCGTTTTCCTTCGGTTGCCCTGTTGCCGGGGGCCACGATGTCCCTTTCGGCCCTTATTCGCAGCCCTGGCAGATTTCCTGCTCACCCGCAAACACAATAATTAGTGTGATAACCGACACTGAAGGCACTTAC
The DNA here is from genome assembly GCA_949152395.1 of Agrochola litura. NCBI lineage: Eukaryota > Metazoa > Arthropoda > Insecta > Lepidoptera > Noctuidae > Agrochola > Agrochola litura. The sequence goes on from OX424512.1 coordinate 2,965,634, forward strand.
GAAACGTCAGAAGCTAGGTGCACGGTTCCAATGGGTCGTTTCCTATGGAGAAGAGCCGGCAAGAAACTCCGCGGTTTAGCGAGCCGTCCACCGTCAGCTAAATTAAGTTAGTTTAGCTCGCCAGTTTTTAGTTTAGACGCACGTGTATGAAAAACCGGCGTTTTGAATTAAACTAACCTTAAACTAAGTTAGTTTAGCTGGCGGTGGATGGCTCGCTTTACTCCATTAAAAATAATTAGCTTTTATAAAATAAATTGCACTGTTAGTATGTATGAGAGGACAGTGTAGGCTTGTCAAGTACTAGGTACCTAACAAATTAAAACAACAATCACAGCATAAATGACTCTACAAGGATAACGTCCTCACATTCACAACTACAGAAATTATTCTGATGAGAGGCAATCATTAAAAAAAAATGTTTATGCTATGCCACAGCAGACAGCCATTATATTATGAGCATTTACCATTATCATCATCCATTAATAGGGTTGACACAATAGGTGTGTTTCTTCCATACATCTTTATCAGTCAACATCTCAGTATTCACTTCTTTCATATTTTCTAAACATTCAGAGTCATATCACAACTTTCCTTCAAAGATCGACAGTTCATTCGCCCGGACGTAAAAATATCGCGGCGGAATTTTATCGGGAGCATCCTAACGCGTCAAAAAAAGACACTGTTGGATTTTTAACTCTCGGCGCTAATGCGAAAAAAAATCGCCGCTGGAAAAAGTTGCCCGTGCTACCAGTACCCTAATTGCGTAATACACGATCAATCACAATTTGCTTCGATTTGAAACAGATTGCTAATCCATTGCTTCATAAGTTGAAAAAAAAATCTGCTCAACAACGTAAATAACGCAATAAATGTTGTTGAACTGTCAAAATTAAACAAATTAGTCATAATTGTTTACGAAAATAAGTTACGAAATTAGGGTACTGGGGGATATCTCAGCCGTTAGTTCGATACCACATTATTCTGTATTCTCAAGTAGCAGCACCTATTCAACCACCCACCAAACTTGCAGTGAGGTCACGTTGGTCCACGTAGAATGAAGTTCAGAAACTCCATTACAATTGTAATATTGTTACTCAAGAGTTCACGATTACATTGTAGGAAACTGATGCTCGTGTTAGATAAGTTTTTGAAGTTCACGATTTGGAAATTAAAGTGTGATATAAGTATATTATATTTAGGAGCTCGTGGCTAAGTACTAACAGCCGCTCGGGTCGATCTGTCAGGTTAAGCTACGCTTGCCGGGGTTGGTCCGTGGATGGGTGACCATTTCTACATACCGACACTCCTCTGTGCCTTGGAAAGCACGTTAAGCCCGTCCCGGCTGTAATTCGTGGATTTTTGACGGTCGTTACGGGTCGTCAGAAGCCTAAAAGTCTGACAACCAGTCTTACCAAGGGGTATCGTATTACCTAGTTACTGGGTTGTGGAGGTCAGATAGGCAGTCGCTCCATGTAAAATACTGGTATTCAGCTGCATCCGGTTAGACTGGAAGCCGACCCCAATATAGTTGGGAAAAGGCTAAGTAGAACATATTTTTGGATTCAATATGATTTACCTATTGATTTGAAAAACGTACATGACATGTCATTGTACATTTTCAAAGAAATATTCCAGTAACAGTATTTTGAGGGTTGTCTGGTACAACTTAGCAAGTCCCATATTTAAGCACTGGATTTCTGTTCACCTAAACAGGAATAAAAAATGACGAAAGAATATTATTATGTTAGGTAAATTTTTGAAGACTATGGATACCTACCTATACATACCTCTATGTTTATTTTTTTATGTTTTTACACACACACACACACACAACATCACGCCTGTAATCCCCGAAGGGTTAGGCAGAGGTGTACCTATAGTACACCCACATTTCGCCAGTTAATTCTCATGTAATAGGAGGCGAGCCTATTGCCATCAATCGGGCACAAATCCACTGCTACTGAGAAATTCCAAATGGAAAAACCCAATAACACTTTGCCCGACCCGGGAATCGAACCCAGGACCTCATACTCAGCAGTAGCGCTTACGACCACTAGACCAACGAAGCAGTTACTATTTATTAAATTTTTGTAAATGGGTCATCATCGTCATCATCGGCCTATAAATGTTCCCACTGCTGGGACACAAGCCTCCTCTCGGTGAGAGGGAGTGGGCCGTAACCACCACGCGGGCCCAGTGTGGGTTGGTAGATGTCACATGTCTTCGAATTTTCGGTTCTAGGATATGCCGGTTTCCTCACGATGTTTTCCTTCACCGTTTTGAGAGCAGTGGTGATGAAATAACTTACACAAAGTAAAGCGCCAGTCTGGGTTCGAACCTACGACCTACAACTCGTAAGTCGCGGCCGGCACCACTGCTCGCAAATGGGCATTTTACCTGAAATAAAACACACTTTTTTTTTGTTACAACTCACTTCATAAAAATAACCAAATTATATAAGTAGGTTCTTTTTTTTTTTTTTTGTTCCGGGGTGGAAAATCCTCATGGATGTCCTCCGCCCTGGGGCAGGCGAAGGGGTCTGTCAGACTCCTACTGACTAAAAACCACCCCGGTGTTCCCTTCCCACACTTGGACCGGGGATCATGAGATCTAGTGCGCCTTCCATGATCCCCGACTGGCCTTTGCGTTCATGCCCGCGGGGGGAGTGAGGTGAGACTCCCCCCGCGACGTCAGATAGGGGCGCGCGTGGAACACTACGCACCGCCACCTCGGGTCCTGCTGGATGGGGGGCGGCGGACGTCCCCGAGTCCGCCGCGCCGTCCCTCCGGATCTGTTTACGGGGACTGGAAGAGGTAGGATATAAGTAGGTACTAACTTAACTAAAACTATTCACAAACTAAAATATAGCATCGAAAAATTCATCCGCATCGCTGTCGACTGGTAATATACCCAAGAGACTGGCGGCATTGCCACGTTGTATGGCAATGCTTAGCCTCTGGCCAAGGTAAAAACCAGCCTTTGGGTCTTCGGAAGTGCCAAATAGCAGTATTGAGACTTCACTAAAGAGGTCATGAGCACTCGGACCCCACGGCCCGAGGGTTTTACCCAATTAAATATTGAATTAAAACTCAGGATTGTGTTGGTTCTGAATAACTTTATGAGCAATTTTACATACTCCTGGTGATTCTGACACCTGCAGGAGGAGACGCCCTGGGCGTCGGGAATCACAGGCAGATTTCCGGCCACCGTAGGCGCGGGCTTGCGGACGGTGAGCAATGGGTAGCTCGCCGTCCGGTAAGGACCAAGCCCGGGTCGACGGCGCGTTGTGTTCCACGCGCGCCTCAAAGAGATGTCAGCAGAATTGACGGGGTCTGCTAGGGCCAATGCCTGCCGGGGCTGCGAATACGGGCCGAAGGGGAAATAGTGGCCCCCCGGCAACATGGCAACTGAAGGAACACGGGTGGGTTTTAGTCAGTAAGAGTCTGACACGCCCTCCCGCTCCACCCAGAGCGGGAGAAGTTATTTGATAATTTCCCACCCAAAAAAAAAAAATGGTGATTCTGATACGATGAGATTATAGAATACGTGTATGTTAGACAATACTGATGTTTATCTATCTACCTAGATATGCTTTAAGACTCTAATAAAACAAATAAGAAAATTTAAAAAAAAAGTTTTGCAAACTATACCGTGCGACATAATTATGAAAGGGCTTGTTGTGAGGATCTCAAATATATTTCATTTACAATTTTAAAATAAACACATTTAGAGATTTTTATGAAAAATAGATAAACATTTACCATTCCACCCTTATCTCCGAAACTACTGAGCCTAAAATTTTGAAAAAAATACAGATTGATTCTTTACTCATAGATTACAGGAAAACCTATAAGAAGTCTATGATCTTAAAATAAAATGGCAAATCTCTCAATATTGTGCGTACAAATTTACATTTGCAGTTGGAATGTATGGGAGAACATGTTTTTCAACTACAATTTTAAGTTTGTATTTGGGATATATTCATCCTAACTACGGAGCCCTTCATTGTGCGTTGTCCGACACGCACTTGGAAGGTTTTTACCTAAAGCAGCCTCTTGAACGATATTCAGTTAATATTATTGATTTATTTTTATTTTTTTAATGCCAAATGGCCTGCTTTTCACCTCGATATAAAATATCTCGTTCTATAAAAGCAGCTTTTGTATCAGTTGCCATGATCAAAATAATTGTTACTGTTGACTGCAAAACGACTTCCGTAAAAACTTTAAGATTTAGGTCCTTGTTAAAATAATTTCTTCGATAACCACTGAGGGTTATAAAATTTTACCACTTCTGCATAAACCTGCCATAAATTCATAAAATCAAATGTAATAAACCATTCAAGTCCAAGTTCACGAAACGATTGGGTCACAGACACTGTCAAAGTTGCTCACTAACAATCAGATAGCTACATAATTTATACGCTGCCCTACCGACGTCGACATTGGTACTTGGTGGCACATGGACGCACACCAATTATATTCCGGAATAGATTTTAATTGATGATTCGTAAGAGATTATTTTTAACGTTAGATAATTAATTTCAATTATTGATTACCTTAATATCAATGAAAACCGGCCCAGTGCGAGTTGGACTCGCACACGAAGGGTTCCGTACCATGTGCAAATACATAATATTTGTTTATTTAGATTTTTTTTAAATTTATTATTACATTATAATTAATAATATCTTAGTGATATTTATTTAAGAAGTATGTATGTTTGTAAGTAAATTCTCATATTATTTGTTTTATTTTATTAAGTGATTTGTTTTGATTTTATGTATTTTACTTTCTCTCTACTCTTACATCACATCTCTACATCTCTTTTTATCCTCTGTCCTATCGCAGGTATGCTGGAAGAGATTTCTTTAGAAATAAGCATCACCTTTGTACATATTTTTCTGTTCTTTTTGTTTTGTCTGTTTATATATGTGTGTACATAAATGGTTAAATAAAATAAATAAATATTTAGCAAAAACGCCGAAAAAACTCGTTTCTTGTATGGGGGACCTTTAATTTTTTACTTCATTCTAATTTTATCATATTATTTTTTGTTATAGCGGCAATAGAAATAATAAATCTGTGAACATTTTTACTGTCTACTTATTACGGTTCATGAGATACAACCCGCTGACAGACAGACAGACAGCGGAGTCTTAGTAACAGAGTTTCGCTTGGAACCCTTAGGGTACGGAACCCTAAAAAGTACCTTCATATTCATAGTGAATATTGTAGTCTGACAAATTAATTGTGTGTCAAATTGACCAGCAATTTAAATTGTTCGTACGTTTAAATCACAAATTTCCTTCTTTGACAGTTGTAAATAAGTAATGGCTGTAATACGGCAAATTGATGTAGTGCGACAATTTGATAAACAATTTTATTAATATTCCTGACTGTACTTACATTTAAAGTTTTGTAAAGATGAGCTTATTTAGTAGACCAAAGAAAAATAATTAAATACTTATAACATCGTTCTTTTAACCAATTCACTGAGCAGTTAGCGGCGAAAGTTAAAAGATAAAGTATTAAAGTGGTAGTGAATATTAAGTATTTTTTAATTCAGCCTTTGATACAACTTTACTAAAAGGAGTTCGTTTTCAGAGGCGATTTCTTTAAAAAATAATTTTAATTATTTTCTGATGAATATTTGGGACACGGCTCGTTGCCATTTATCGATATTATTTGACCCGTGCCTCGGGCGCCAACTTCAGGAGGCGACAAATTCAAACGTAGCAGACAAGTGCACCACCCAGCACACAGCAACTTTGCAATAAATCAGACGCGCAGCACAATTATAATATTTCAATTTTTTTTTCTTTTTTACAACATTTTTGGCGCCCCTGTTGAATTGGCGCATTATCGTTCGATACAATTTGAATATGTTGCTGCCAAAATTTTCTTAAAAAGAAAATTATAAAAAGAAAATTTCTTTTCTTAGCGCATTTCCATAAAAGATTGGCAGTTTTTGCCACGCCTCAAAAAAAATTTAGATCCGGGGCCTAGATTTTCTCAACTATGTTGAGGTCAGCCGTCAGTCTAACCGGACACAGCTGAATACCAGTGTTTTACATGGAACAACTGCCTATCTGACCTCCACAACCCACTTACTATTGGTGACACGATGCCCCTTGGTAAGACTGGTTGTCAGACTTTCGGGCTTGTAACTACCCGCAACGATTGTAAAAGATATACGAATGACACTCCCTCCGTGCCTCTCGGTATGTACCTAACGGATGGTCCCCCATCCACGGACCAACTTAGGCAGGTGTACTTACTTCTAATTTTGTGGTAGAAAGTGTTGAAATAAAACAGTGGCACTCCGGGAGTGCCGACAGCAGTGAAAACTTGAACAAGATCGCCTTGGTGGAAGAAAAATACTTGTATAGTACATTGGTCCGTAATGTTATCTAAATAAAGAGCACAATCGCGTTTACAAATTTAAAAAATCCAAAACCTTTAAAGTAAAAATATTTGCATAGAACATTGATCCGTAACTTAATATAAATAAAGAGCATAATCGCGTTTACAGTAATGAAGTATTGGAAACGGTGTCGCGAGTTCAATTGTTTTTTTCCTATCTCAAAAATGCCCAACGCGCCTAAAGAAGTTTGCACTTCAACAAAAGTTAAATACCTAAACCTGGGACTTCTATTTCGATCCTACATGTTTTTTTCAGCTACACCAAATTATGATAAAATACGATACATTTTATTTCGTGCAAATAAATGTTATAAACCAAACGTTTTTGCCATAATTACGTAGGGTATTAATTACTTGTGGGGTCAGTATCAATTAACATCCAATTTCTACACATGATTAACAACGTTTCGGCTTTCATGTGTAATTATTTTCCGTTTTTTTTTGTGAAGCTAACAGGTAGATACTTCCGTGATTTTCATTGCGAAAATGTCTAGGATAATAACATAGTGAGTTCAATCTCCAATTAATATTTTTAATTATTATCTGAGCAACCAAACGTATATACTCGTATCCAGCAGAAAGCTCCCGTTTGAAATATTCCAGTACTTAGAATAAAAGTGGCCTGCTTGAGTCTATTACGTTCCCACTGCTGGGACAGGCGTCCTCTTTAAGAGAGAGTAGGCCATAATCCACCACGCGAGCTCATCAGTGCGGGTTGTCTTCGAATTTTTTGGTTCTAGGACAAGCCGGTTTCTTCACGATGTTTTCCTTCACCGTTTTGTGACCAATATTTTAGGCTCAGTAGTTTCGGAGTTAAGGGAGGGAGGGGGCAACAAACCTATTTATTTCTTTTTTTAACTTTGCCCTCGAAAAGTGACCCCCATATTCAAAATTCATTTATTTACGTTACACGTCCGTGTTTGGGTTACAAAAATTCATTTGTGTACCTAATTTCAACTAAATTGGTCCAGTAGATTCGGAGCAAGTTAGCTGTGATAGACGGACAGACAGACACACGAGTGATCCTATAAGGGTTCCGTTTTTTCCTTTTGTGGTACGGAACCCTAAAAATGGGTTGAATTCAGAAATAATTGAAACATTTACAAAATTGGCTCGAGTCCTTATTACTAATAGATATTTGAAAGAAGAAAGAAAAATATTTTATTTGGGACACGCACAGGAAATACAAAACAGTAATAAAAGATAAAAAAAATAATTAACAAATATAAAAAAGGAGCATTTTAAAAACTAACAAACAAAATTAATAACGACCTGTGCGAGGCCAAAAAGGCTCCTATCTCAGCATGATGCTGCGATATTTAAAAATAAATAAATACCGCAGCGCTGGTATTCTGCCTTAACATCAAAACCGATCGACTATCAGAAAATATATAACTTGTTAAGTCATCCTAGTGAGCAGAGCGCCTGCAATAGGTGTAGTTATTATTTATCCAAATGAATAACTTCATTCTCGCGTCTCAACTTTTCCTGCAACGACCACCTACGTGTGGAAATAATTCAAGTTGGTTGTCCAACTTGCTCTTTGTTCAACATTTAGTGGCAGTTCCACCATAGTACAATTAACAATGGTCTACATATGTACCATACTGTTAATTCCCAAGGAAGAGAACAATGTTGTACACACACATTTCGCTGATTGTGAATTAGATCCCTTGTAATTATAGGCTAGTCTGGGTCATTTACTGTAGAACATTCCATCTCAAAAGTATGGCCTACACTGAGGAAAAACACGGGAGAATTCGTATTTGGCGAGCTCAAGACCGGTAGCCTAGCAAGTATTAGGAAGCCCATTAGGACTAACGACAAAAAGGTAGGTACTGTATTTCTATTTTCTTAATGTCCCTCGGCAAACTTCGTGTTTCATCAGTTGTCGTATTTCTATCAGTTGCCCATTGCACTTGATGAAACCGGACGCTCTCAATCGACGTGGAAGTATATAGAGTTGTTTAAACTCTTTTAACTTAATGTTATTTATTTTTTAAATGGTAGAAAAGCTGCTAAAGTCGCATGCACGACAGATAGGAAAATAGTTTTACAGCTCTATGTAGTTCACACGGAAATATAAAAAAACAACAATAAAGTACTTAGTTCTGAATTAAAATTTTTATACAAGATAAATCTAATAATTGATGGATATGGAAATTAGCATTCGTTTGTATTCGGAAATGCGATGATACCCGAGGGACATTAAGAAAATAGAAATACTGTACAGTTCCTGTCCTCGGGCATTTAAACGCGTAAGCCTTCAAATGTTGTTTTTGTGTCATATTCACACCTTACCTACTGAAGTTGCCTTAATTTCCAAGTACTTATTAAAAATAAAACCTTTGTTAATTTGTAATAATCATAATGAATGTCACTGATATGAAATGTATTTTTGGACGCCATATCATGGCAGGATATGCTGAAACCAAAACTACTGTAATATCTATTGTACCATATTCTTGCAAATAAATATTTATGATTTGATTTTGGATTAACAAAAGACTAAAACTCCATTTTGTTGTGTCAAGGTGATGTTACCTTGATACTTTGAAAAAGGTCATGATAAATCTTTATTTAGAAAAGTATGTTTTATAGTTATTTTACTAAAGCAATTCTTAGATAAGAACAATCTCTAAACAATCGGAATTTCTTAAAAATTACGACTGTCTAGAGATTCCTATTGTGAATCAGCAGACGTTACCATTGTGTCTATTTTAAAAATTATGTTAAAATTCGGATATAGGTCGTTTATTTTTACATCTAGACTTTTATTCAATGCATGATATTTTACCCACGTAATAAACCAACAATTGGCGGATTGATATTTGTCATTGACAAAGGATATTTTCCATGAAAATCTTTGAACTTATGTCAAGTTTTGCAGACATTAAGGGGTCTACAAACGTCTACTGCATAATATGACTTTCAAATTGCGTCACCATCACTATAATGTACCTTTTTGCTTATGTAATATACATTGACAGACGGCTTAGGCGCCGTTCCCACTACGCCCGGGTGTCACCATTGTGTGGAACGCCCGGAGGACACGGTTGAGCATACGGTGGAGGTCTGCCCGGCTTGGGCGGAGCATCGCCGTGTCCTCGTGGAGGCGATCGGCGGCGGTGATCTCTCCCGTCCGGCCCTGGTTCAGGACATGGTACGGAGCGAGAGGAAATGGCAGGCCGTATATTAATAAATCTCTATAAAATCCTTCGACCAGACGGGTGTCGTGTCACATACGTGTTCACATATAGCGTCCTAAGAAAAGTGTCGTCACACGATTAACTGTCATCCACGACTTTTTTTGCAGTGACGACAGATTTTCAAGTCAAAGGGAACGGCTAACACGACAATCTACGACAATCGTAAACGATAAAAAAACGTCATGACTTATCGTGACTAATTTCTTATCAAAATTATAATAATGTTATACTTACTAAGAACAACATAATGAAAATAAGTCAATCCCTCACTTGGCAGATTTTTTTTTTCGTAAATGATCAGACGGCTTGCCCTAATTTTGACCCCTAGGCACGCCACTGATCGTGACGGCAAATCATGTGTCGTTATTGCGACTATCTATCGTATCCGTGTATTTTTATAATTGCGACTGCCGTGAACAGTAAAAATGTCGTCACGATCCAATGGGAACAGCTAGATACGACAGTCTTGAATGAAAATATTTTAGTTTTATAATTTTAGACAACAGACAACAGTTCAGTTATTTTAATATTTTCTGTTATTTAACGCCAAACAGACGAGGCTTATAGCAATATTGAATGTATGCTATTGTAGAAAGGATATTTTCATTAGTAGTCCCCAGACGCGACGACGCGACGCGACGCTTAGATCAAAATATGACCTACAACTTATGTTAAGCTTAAAGGGCCAATACATATTACTTTTTTACTTTTCAGAGGTTTTTGTTTGCGTCGGGGGTTTTTGATGTTTTTTATTTAACTTTTATTATTTACTTGGCAGCAATAAGTCTCATGCAGACTAGCGAGATGTGACACCGGTATTGTTCTACAGTGAATTTTTCTTAGAAATTGGTTTGTTAAAGTAGCGTCGCGCCAGTCTGCACGAGACTGTAATAAGCATTACATTGCATTACAATTGTTTGTTTCTAGGATATTCTATTAATATTTTACTAACTTATATAGTCACTAACTTCTGCCCGCGACTTCGTCCTTCCTCAAGAATTGGGCTATCCAGTGCAAAAATATTTTTCAAATCCGACTGGAAGTTCCGGAGATTACCTCCCACATACAAATAAACAAACGAAAAACAAACATGTATATTAGTATAAATATAGGGCGATATTATCTACAATTAGATGCTGCCCGCGGCTTCGCGTAGCCTAAGTAATTCCTTGTAACATTAGCTATCCGCTAGTAAAAGTCGACACACAATTTTTTTTTTAAATCCAGTCCAGATTACCACCATTGAGAATTCTGTAGAAAAGTTTGTATTACTTTAAGGCTAAGAACTCATACGCGCGCCTCAAAGAGATGTCAGCAGAATTGACGGGGCCCGCTAGGGCCAATGCCTGCCGGGGGTTCGAAGAAAACCGATAGGGACATCGCGGCCCCCGGCAACAGGGCAACCGAAGGAACACGGGTGGGTTTTAGTCAGTAAGAGTCTGACACGCCCTCCCGCTCCACCCAGAGCGGGAGAAGTTATTTGATAATTTCCCACCCAAAAAAAAAAAAAAAAAGGCTAAGAACTCATGGAGCGGTTTTCAGCAGCGCCCGCCGCGGTAACAATCGCGCAAGCCGCGGGCATAAACCGCGTCGTGAAATTTACTGTCTATATTTCCATATACTACGTGTTTGTACGAGTGTTTGCGGTCCCGCCACCGCGGCGGGCGCGGGTGAAAATCGCTCCGTGAGTTCTTAGCCTAAGATATAACTTTATGAGATTACTACCTAGTCTACCTACTTGCTTTAGACTAAACTGCTTTTCCGAAAGTAGTGGTAGCCCAGTGGTTTGAACCCAGGCAGGCGCTTTACTTTATGTAAATAATTTCATCACCATTGCTCTCAAAACGGTGAAGAAAAACATCGTGAGGAAACCGGCATGTCCTAGAACAAAAAAATCGAAGACATGTGACATATCTACCAAACCGCACTGGGTCCGCGTGGTAGATTACAGCCCACTCTCTCTTGAAGAGAGGAGGCCTGTGTCCCAGCAGTGGGAACATTATAGGCTGATTATGCTCTTCCATTCAACTTTGCAATTCTCGATCTATTTTTACTTTGACCTTCTGTTTCGAGTGGCATTGCCACCTACGTGTCAAAGATTACCTAAATTAATAGTCAAGAAATAGAGGAAGCGTTGCCATTAGATAGTAATGTCAAGGAAATTGTTTGCGCCCGCGAAACCTCATACAGTTTAGTGCCGATTGCCAATTAATAGTTTACCGTGTTTTAATGTTTTGGTGGTCTGGTAGTTGTAAATATATAAACCTCCTTTTTTGGCTTCGCTGCAGTTTGATAGGTATGTTTTTTTATAAATTTTTTTATTTTATTTATTTGGTTCAGACGCAATGATCCATATTTTTTAAAGAAGATAAATCGTCATTACGAGTATTCATCATCATTTCAGCTGAAACACGTCCACTGGACTCAGGCCCCAAACACCGCCACTTCGACCGGTTCTGTGCTTCCCGCATCCAGCGGATTCCTGCGACCTTCACAAATATATCGGTCCACCTTGTGGGAGGCCTTCCAACGCTACGTCTTCCAGTACGCGGTCGCCACTCCAGAACCTTTCGGCCCCATCGACCATCTGTTCTGCGAGCATTGTGCCCTGCCTACTGCCACATAAGTTTGGCAATTTTTCGGGCTATGTCGGCTACCTTGGTTCTCCTGCGGATCTCTTCATTTCTGATTCGATCACGTAGGGAAACTCCAAGCATAGCCCTCTCCATTGCCCATTGGGTGACTTTTATCCTTCTAATAAGCTTGGCTCACAATGGGCCTTATAAGAAGGCTGTAGTGGCTAAACTATTAAATATATTTTATTGAATTTATGTATGCAGACTGGGAACGTAATTACTGCATGAGAAACAGGGTGCAAAGTTCACCCATCCTCTATAGAAAAGGGAGGATCCTCCGACCAGACGGGTGTCGTGTCTGGCGGGCAACTGCCCGATGGTTGTTATCGGATAGTTTTATATAAATGTCGTTCGCGCGGTAAACTTTAATTGTGCGATGCAGGATTTGTGTGACGTCAGATTTTTTTATGTGTAGTTTTCGCAAGTGGCGATGCAGATGTCGACGCAATACCAAATTAAATTGATTATCGTTGTTCCTATTCTCGTAACCGCATTTTATAAGTCAGCATGGCCTTCCCAATGTCCAGATCAACAGATTTTTATGGTAGCTGATTCTTGCATATGTAAGTATAGAAAGATATTAGCCCACAAATCTAGTGATCCATAAGGAATGTACCCTTTGGATCACGTCGATGATATCAGGCTAAAATTATATTCGACTTTATTTTCGGGCAGACAATGACCGACGCCGCTCTTATATATATACTTATTAATTAAAATGACGTTGGCAAGAATAAAACTGTTGCTATGGTGTTTCGCGGCATTTAAATGTGAGGATGTAGTTCTGACGTTAGTAAAGGTGAAACTAGGTTTTCCTGAAATAATATTCGATAGATTTGAGTCTGTTATGAGATAGTAAGTTATGTATTAACTATATAGAAAAAATAATCTGTTAAACGTTTAAATAAATTTCAAGAATATGGATGGTGACTAAACATTTCTTTTGTCCTTCAGTATATTATTAAAAAATATTGGACACGTATTTTTTCTTTTTTACGTAATCAAAAGATTACGGTAATACATTGAGTTAAAATGTACCATGATGTCACGAGTATGTAGATTCTGTACTTACTTGTGACGTACAACCCCCACTCCCCAAAGTCATTTTTTTATTAAAATGATAAAGTAAAAAATATGTATGGTTTTAGTTAGGAGGAGTTCGACATATATTTTTTTAACTCATCTTGAAGTGAAAACTTTTTTAGGCGCGTTGAGGAATTTTTGGTAGGTGGTAAACTCATGGATTCGTGTAGTGTTGGGCTATACAATATAGATGGTGTTAATACCAGTTTTAAGTTTTCACTTCTGTCGGCTGCACGACGTCACACAAATCATGCATCGCGCAATTAGAGTTTACCGCGCGAACTCCATAATAACTTCCCCGACATCTATCGTTGGGCAGTTGCCCGCCAGACACGACACCCGTCTGGTCGGAGGGACCCCCCTTTTCTGTAGAGGATGCGTGAACTTTACACCCTGTTTCTCATACCACTAAAGGGGGTCGGAATTGCGACATTTTCAGGGTCAACAATAGTACATAGTGGTGATTACAGGTAAATGTAAACTAAAATTAAATTAAACTCAATCAAAATAAAACACTTCTTGAGAGATCAAACTAAACAAACTAAAATCATCAAAATCAATAAAGTAATAAAACACCCCCGAAGTTTTCTCCAAACGACGGGGATCTATGAGGATTTATCGACGCCAAAAAAAAAAATACAGTGGCATTCCGGGAGTGCCGACAGAAGTGAAAACTTGGAAAAAAAATCGGCACCATAATCAACGCGTTGATGTCTTTTACTCCACGGTGTCGGTAAATACCGTTACAGTGTCGCGAAATCAATGGTTTAGCCCCATCTCAAAAATGCCCAACGCGCCTAAAGAAGTTTTCACTTCAAAAAGTATTCGACCCAACCTATGACGTACAGAAACAGGATCATCGTATTACCCAAATATCTCTAATTTTAAAGATAAACCCTCGAACGGTCTGGTTTGACGTATACTTCTAATTTTGTCCTCCTACGGTAAGGCTTTAAATATGGGATATCAGCTGATAAGAGAGTGTAAACCCAAGCGCACATTATAACCGCGGTGGGCCGCACCGCAACGCAGTTAGCCGACTTACGCACGGACGTAATATAAATTAATAGTTTAAAAAACACTAGAAAAACACGCTTATATAAATGCACTTACGTGGCTTTTCTCACAAGTGCAAACGCGATTATGATACGATATTCCATCATGGAATGCCAGTGCCTATCTTCCGGCTTCATCATCAGACCTTGAAACCTAATCGTGGTCAAAGTTCATTACAAGAATTTTCTAAGAAATCCAAAACAGCTATGATACGATTTTCCATCATGAAGTTCCAGTTCATATCTTCCGGCTCCATCATCAGATCAGTTCGACAGTACCATATTATTGTATTGTCATCAGAACTACATAGAGCTGCCAATTTTCATTACGCTATGACCCTTGGAAGATGGTTAAATTAGTTACCTTAGATTCCATTACATAGTTAGTTACATACAGGTCGACCTAATAAAAGCGTGTTAAAAATCGTGGTGATTTTTTTTCGTGCACTTGATTTTCAACGCTCTGCTTAACGTTGAGAGTTGAAAATCCAACAGTATGTTTTTCAACGCGCTGGGACGAGAGTGCGTCCCAGCGCGTTGGATTCTCAACGCTCGGCTTAACACAGAGAGTTGAAAATCCTGTGCGCGATGAAATCCCGCCTCGATTTTATTACGTCCGTGCGAATGTCGGTTTATTGTGTCAAACAGATTCAAATTTCGAATTTGAATTTTAACTGTTTCTGCTTTAGTGCAATGAGGGATCCAATTATGGTTTCATTTAAGTTATATTAGGGTGGGGGTGGGGGGTGGGGTTTTTTTTAGTTAAGTGTTGGGCTTATTGTTTGGACTATGCTATATTTAGTTGATTCTAGTTTGCTTTAGAAATTAATTTAGTTTTTTGAGTTCGATTTCTCATTCATTCGTCACAAAGAATGAATAAATTTTGGCATTATTAATAAAACATCTCCAAACATTCGTAACGAATAAAACGCAAAATGCATAAACACTCCTTTTCTAGACAGTCGAGTAAAATGTTTTTTATTAGGTAGGTACATCTTTATCGACACTAATGTTTGTAAAAGACTGTTTCCATTGCAATAGCCATAAGTAATTATTAAATTTCAAAAATCTCACACGCAAACTTAAATCCCGCTTAAAAAAGATTTAATACACTAAAGCAACATTTACAAAATCAGACACCTTAACTCTGCGTTGCCAAAATTTCGGCACACAACCCTAAAATGCCGATGAAAAGTAAGTAAAAAAATAATAATATCCGACAGGTAACATGGGGACCGCCATGTCCCGGGGGACTGGAGACTAATAGATACCCCAAGCCCCCAACCTCTGCGATATAAACCGATTTGTGCACAAAATAGACCATTGGTCAGTGGATTAGTCTGTAAGCTTTTAGGTTTAAAAGTGTGTGCTGCCAGTTTCTTATTTAGGTGTGATAAAATTCAGTTGATTGGGGGCCTGAAGGACCGCGAGGGAATAAGGTTAGATTATGAGCTGAATGTACATTGGTCATAAATGGAATTGTATTTTTATTCGTGGGTTAACACATTGAGCCACAACAGACAAAATTAAAATCTATAATAATAGCTGTTTTTTGTGAAACGCGTGGTGTTTGCAAATAACCGGCGATGTGTCCGAAATGAATCCTTAAATCCAAAAATAGTTTTCACAAACTCACAATGTTTTTGAAGGACCTTTCCAATGATACCCCACACAATGAGTTAAAAAAAAAACATCACCACTTTCCGTGTAGGAGAGGTACCCTAAAAAAAATGTTTTTTATAATTTTGTTTTACCACTTTGTCGGCGTAATTAATATGTATACCTATGTCAAATTACAGCTTTCTAGTACTAAGGGTCTCGGGAGCTAGACCGCGGACAGACAGACAGACAGACAGACAGACGGACATGATGAAACTATAAGGGTTCCTTGTTTACAACGGAACCCTAAAAAGAGTAACCGTGGAGTTTCTAAGCAAACTGCAAAAAAGTTCCAATTACGTGACTGTCTTATATATGGAAAGAAAAGATCCAATAAATCTTAAACTAAAGTTCAATTTTGATTGTATGCGTGACTTTTTCAGAATATTAATGCAAACTAACATAATTATAATTTAGGGAGCCTCGTAAGTAAGGCGCCATCTTCACGGGAGAATCGCGGTGATGGTCTCGCCATGCCATCAAATTTTCGACGCGATGATTATCGCCGTGTGTAGATTACTTCATTCAGTTTCTATTGATTTTACATGTACTGTATTGACATTTACATTTTATTTTTTTCTCTTTTTATTTATTTTATTTTATTAATATATTTATATACGGACGAATTTTTTGATGCCCTATGATCATTTCCCTGCCCCCCCCCCCTTTATATACTTGTACATATTATTATTTTAAATCTGATAGTTTTTAAATAATGTAAATACCACAAAATACTTGAATAAAATTTATTGTTTAAATTTCTACTCAACTATTAAAATTTAATTTTTGATTTTATTATTTTATAATAATAAATTTTGTATTGACATTATTTCTTTCAGCAAGTAAACTGAATGAAAGTTGTTGTTCAATTAGTTACTTAATTATATTTGCAAATTTAATTTAATTTAATATAATTAAATTATATTCGGGAAACTTACAGCTAACTTACACAGTGTTCTTAAATTATGTAAAATTGAAGGCCATTTACAAGTTTCCACTGATAAACACGTGACATGTAAAAGAGAAAAAAAGGTCGGTACAAAATACCTATTAAACATAAATTAGGAAAAAAAATAGCACACGATAAATTACAAACTAAAAATCAGATTTTGCTAACAATTACTTTTCCGTAAAGAAGCTTTTTACCAACAAATGCTTAAGCCGAGAAACACTGGTGTTGAATATATCCAAATCATGTTCACCAGACAGTTTATTAAAACGTCTGCACGCACGGATTAGAAATGAATTCTGCCTGTACGCGGACTTGCGGTTATTGACATTGATTTCCATTGCTAGATTGTATTAATAAATGTGTATTTTATTTATAATTGTTTTTTATTGTTTAGGCTTATTTAATTCAATTATTGAGACTTAGCTGGCTTGATAACTAAATACAAAAAATTTTACGTCCTCTGGCAGCTTATTATTTTCAGCAAACTCTTTATTATTTTATTACTAAATACCTATGTTAAACAAATTAATAAATGACTTTATGGCGTGACTATCCCCGCGATACTCTCGCCCGTGTAGATGATGCAGTGGTAGCTTGTTTGCCATTTTGCACAAGATTTTTTTACGCTGTTATCGTGTGTTTGTAATTTGGTATTCAATTCAATTTAAAATTCAAAATATTTTATTTCTAACTAGCGGACGTCACGCGGTTTCACCCGCGTAGTTCCCGTTTCCATGGGAGTACGGGGATAAAATATAGCCTATGTTACTCGCTGATAATGTAGCTATCCATTGCTTAAAGAATTTTTCAAATCGGTCCAGTAGTTTTTAAGTTTATTCGTTACATAGAAAAATACAAATCATTCCTCTTTATAATATTAGTATAGACATAGAAGTCTAGATAAACCTACAAGGGCACTTATGAAATGTCAGAAGCTAGGTGCACGGTTCCAATTGGTCGCTTCGGTCGTATTTAAAAAGGTTATATCTTCCCGCGTCTCAAGATCCCGTTGCACTATTTTTTCTGAGAATCTGTGGGCCTAGCATGAACGTGCGAAGTAATCGTTAAGTAAATTTTAGAAACGAAAATAATCGTTTCGCTCTTAATAATTAGGTACTTATTTTTAGACTATAATTAGTCACAGCTTTGGGAGATACAAAATGTGTTTTTCGGAAAAAATAACCAAAATTCTTGTTAAATATATATCTATCTGCCTAGCCTTTTCCCAACTATGTTAGGGTCGGCTTCCAGTCTAACCGGATGCAGCTGAATACCAGTATTTTACATGGAGCGACTGCCTATCTGACCTCCACAACCCAGTAACTGGGTAATACGATACCCCTTGGAAGACTGGTTGCCAGACTTTCGGGCTTCTGACGACCCGTAACGACTGTCAAAGATCCACGAATGAAAGCCGAGACCAACGGCTTAACGTGCTTTCCGAGGCACGAAGGAGTCTCGGTATGGAAAGATGGTCACCCATCCACGGACCAACCCCGGCAAGCGTAGCTTAACCTGTCGGATCGACCCGTGCAGCTGTTATTATTTAGCAATATATAGGTAATATTATTTATTTATTTCAGACCAAATTACAACATCCATAAGTTGTTAGTAAAGGTCTTAAACTAATGTTAGTAAAAACCACACTCTATATACAAAATTGAAACGCCTGACACCTACGTGTGTAGCCGTATCCAGTGAGCCAGCATGGGGCTGTAGATAGGTACCTAAGTAGTTGTATTATCGATAAAAAAATCGTTCGAATTTATGCAACGTTTACGTAGCGCGTTCGTCCTAGGGTCTCTGAAGGAAACATTGCAAATTACATAATTTATTAATCATTCAACCTTTTTACTTAAATGTCAAGCTTCATTACAGGGTTAATCACGCAATTAAATGCTCAACTTAACACCGCCAACAATAGTGTTGTAAACAGGATAATTGTGCCTGGGTGGGGCACCAAAGTACCCCGTTTAATTAAAATTGTTGCAAACTCTGTATTGCTGTCAAAATAATTTAAATAGTTCTAGATTTCTTTATAAAGTATTTTTATAAAGTTTTGTTGTTTATTCATTACAATCTTTTCTAAACTTGATGCTTCTACGTTTTGTAATTATGCAGCATTAATTTAAAAAAAAAAACCTGTCACCACGTAACACATTTAAGAAAACATCTTTAATTAAATTGAGCAATAATAAATACAAATTCGCTCATACATAAAAACAAACGAATAAATACAATATAAATACAACCTCAACATATATATTATCAGTCTTAAGAAGGCTAGAGAAGCTCGTGACTAAGTAATAATAGCCACACGGGTCGATCCAACAGGTTAATCTACGCTTGCCGGGGTTGGTCTGTAGATAGGTGACCATCTTTACATACCAAGACTCCTCCGTGCCTCGGAAAGCACGTTAAGCCGTTGGTCCCGGCTGTCATTTGTAGATCTTTGACAGTTGTTACGGGTCGTCAGAAGCCCGAAAGTCTGACAACCAGTCTTACCAAGGGGTATCGTGTTACCCAGTACCTAACTGGGTTGTGGAGGTCAGATAGGCAGTCGCTCCATGTAAAATATTGGTATTCAGCTGCATCCGGGTAGACTGGAAGCCGACCCCAACATAGTTGGGAAAAGGCTAGGTAGACGATGTCTTAAGAAGGCTCCAATCCAATTCAGGAAAAATTCTTGAAAAAATATTTTTACATTTGGTAGCCCAATTCTTGAGGAAGGTTATAAGCTATTTATTTAATATCACGCTACGACCCTTAGGAGCCGAGTGAGGTGGGTGAAACCCTGAGGCACAGCTAGTTTCTAATATACCTACAAAAATTTTGATAATAGATACAACAATAATTATGTTTAAAAATAACCTGTCCGATCCGGAAGGGGTTAATAGGTACTGCAAAAACATTACCTAAAAGTAATAAAAAATCTAATTATTATTAAAAATAAAGTCAAAGACAAATAATTTATTTCAATTAGGCACAAGAGGGCACTTTTGAACGTCAAAAACAAAAAATAGAATTGATTCTAGTCGCCCCTTCCAAAAGGTAGTTTTCGTATGGAGAAGAATGGGCAAGAAACTCCACCGTTACTCTTTTAAAATGTTTTACAATATTTTGTATACATTAATTATATAATTATATGTGAAGACGATGCACCTGGAATAAGATTACTATACCACTATAGGTAAAAATAACTAAAAATGAAGCAATGACAGAAAAAACAATTATGTAATGGATACATGGTGTTCACACATCCACAAGCAAAAAATTTATTGCTATTTAAAAATCACATTTCTAGTACCAAAATTACTTCAAATTCGTAAAAAATTAGCAAATTTTCAACAGGGGTCATAAGTTATGATGACTTGTAGACACCCACTAAAGGACGGCCGCCCGCGCCCCATGTAATAACCCGGTAAAATTCTCTATTGAAAAATAAAAATTACATAGGTACTTTTTTTTTCGACTTTCTTGAAAATTACCACATAAATAGACTCTCAGTACGATACCTAATAAAACCCTCACGGATCGGACAGGGTTGTTTTTACATGTTGTATATCTAGACCCACAAATGAATACTCAATAATTATACGTGGATATAACGGGATATCACGGCACATTGCTATGAATAAGCAATGCTTAATAATATAAAATGTATAGCAATGCCATTCAGGTATAACGCACGATTCTCAAACTCGTATATTGGCTCAAGTAAAACGGTTTCAGTTCAGGGGTACAAAACATTGTGCCTTTTAGAGCTCAGTCAACACTCCACGTCTCGATGTTTGCGTCTCAGATTGTCCCATTGTAATGTTCCTCCGAATCAGGGGAGCTCAACATTTTCCTAACAATCTGAATCTTTATTTAGGACGCTAATTTAAACCGTGGTCCTGTACAAATATTATTATCTAAGAATTCTGTTAGTTCTTTATTCGGTGTAATTGAGAAATTTTCGGTTACGAAATTGATTTGTTTTTATGTTCGTGGCAGAAACTACTTTAATTGAAAAAAAGGTCAGAGATTTGAAAAAATATTTTCTGTGCTTTACTTATTCATTGTGTAATGTAGTAATGCGGTGATTGACGATCTGGTTTAATTGAAATAATAATTAATCTATTCACCGCCAATACAAAACTAATGTTTTGTTACGGATCTTTTGTTGTCCGAATAAATAAATTTAATAATAATAATAATTTAATTAGTCCGGCAGGGGCCATAGTCTTTCCATAGTTCCAGGTAACCAATCCATTATAGCCACCCAAATCCATAGCCCAATATGTTTTGGTTCTATGTTCTGCAATAGTCCTACACCAACCGGGGGTTGTCCTTGGGTGCACTTGTATAGTGCATACAGGGATAATCGTCGGTTGGTGCCTCAACACTTAAAAATGTCCAAGGGGCCTCTGCGAGTTGGCTTCGGCCCCTCGTACGCCTTCCAAAGGACCGGGACCCATGGCCCCGATTTTTTTTTAAATATAAAAAATAACAATAATTTACTTCAGATAGTGATTAAAATGGTGTGTACAAAAACTGAACATACGGATAAATTATTTTCATTGAGACAGGTGGCGATAGGCCTCCCTTACGTTTATTCTGCTTGGGTTCTTTTTTTACCATTACGTTGTTGCTCTAGGCTTTAACCTATTATGAAGAGATTTTCTTGTAATGAAGTATTTTTTAATATATGTAAATGTACATACCTATTTTCTTGGTTATTTTTCTTTCTCGATGGATATCTTTAATGTAGTTACTTTGGTAGGGATTGTTTATGAAATAACTGTGTTCTTCTGTGTTCTGTGTTGTTCTGTGTCCACAACTTTATTCCGTGTGCGATTCAAAACCTGGTAGGTACATAGGTAACCATCAATCTATTCGAAGTCGTAATTAGTGATGTGAGACTGAGTCCATCCCTAAAAGGAATTAATGATCAGAACTATTTAATGAACGAATTGAGCTAAGCACTTCGTTGAAGAAACTTTTGAATTTATATCCTCAGCGGGTACGATTTAGTCACTTGACTTTTTGCTTGTATACTCGTTACTTTAATAAATTTCGCACTAGTAAATTTTACACCCAAATTTAAATGATTTAACTCAACGCTGTAAATAAGATTTTATAATAAATCTACATTGCAATAAGAAAACAGTTGTTTTGAGTAGAGAAATACAAAGAATCAGCTACGTTTAAAAATAGTAGATATAGTAAGATTTTATTTATGTATTTAAATGATAATAATTTCAAGCACAGTAGAAATATATAATTCAACATTAGTGTTGTCCCTTGCCAACTTAAGTTACACATAATTTACATTGCAGCTTAAAAGGTTGTTTACCACTGTCCTTATTTCATTATTTGTAATATTGTATTAAGATTTGTTTTTGAGGAGCTTGTAGCTAAGTAATAACAGCCGCACGGATCAATCCATCAGGTTAAGCTACGCTTGCCGGGGTTGGTCCGTGGATGGGTGACCATCTTTACATACCAAGACTCCGCTGTGCCTCGGAAAGCACGTTAAGCCGTTGGTCCCGGCTGTCATTCGTAAATCTTTGACAGTCGTTACGGGTCGTCAGAAGCCCGAAAGTCTGACTGACAATCAGTCTTAAAAAAAAAAAAAATCACATAAACCTACAAGGGCACTTACGAAACGTCAGAAGCTAGCACGGATCCATTTGGTCGCTTCCTATGGAGAAGAGCTGGCAAGAAACTCCACGGTTACTCTTTTCAAAATAAATGGTTTCTACAATGTTTTCAAATCACAGTGTTAATATGTATGGGAGGACAGTGTAGGCTTATCAACAAGTACCAGGTACTTAGTAAAATAGAAATTGGTTCAAAAGTCTACAGCCTACAACGTTCTCAGATTCACAAAATCTAAAAGAAAATAATCTATATAAAAGATAACCAAAAAAAATAAAATAAGGGCCTATTTAAACCAAATGACATGATTGCCACTACAGCTGTAAAACCAAGGGGTATCAATACCCAGTTGTTGGGTTGTGGAAGTCAGATAGGCAGTCGCTCCATGTAAAATACTGATATTCAACTGTATCCGGTTGGACTGAAAGCCGACCCCAACATAGTTGGGAAAAGGCTAGGCAGATTGATTGAATATTGTTTTAAGTTTTGTTCATGAAAATTCAAGCGGAAGCACTTCCTGTTTCCAACATTATGTTGTAAACAGGAAGTGCTTCCGGTTAACTTATCTAGCACATAACTTAATGCAAATTTAATTTTTCACATACACATACATACATAAACTCACGCTTTCTTCCCATGGGGGTAGGCAGAAACTACAGAACGCCACCTGCTACGATCCTTACATACTCCTTTTGCCTCGTTCGTTCGTTTTGTTTCGTCGTTTCAATGTTTAAAGAATTCTGAAAGGCCTTCATTTTGGAGCCGAGACCTATATTTATGTGACTGAAAATGATATAGACCTTTTCGCAGTTTTTACCTTTTTTCAATGTTTGCCTCACGGCTCCCCAGCCGCAAAAAAAAAGTCACTTTAGTGTTTTTATTTTGTTTGTATTTCGTGTTTCATTTTTCTTTGTAAATCTATTTCACTTGCGATGATACCCTGATTTTAAGATACTATTAAATTAGCAATATTTGTTTAAATATATAAATATTTGTCGGATCCGGTCATTAGTACGGACACGAAACGAATCGCTGGCGACAGGACGTGATCTACCCACACCTAAAGCGCGCGCTTCTACAGAATCGTGATGTTTTAAGGCCACGGCGAGGAAGGGATTCAGCCTCGGATCGCATCGGAGTCAAGACGTCGCGGAACTATTCTCGATTCGTGGTGCTCAGTTATTATGTTAGTTGTAATTTGTGATCATTGTGTTAATTGGTGATTTTAATAAACGCCGTTGCACCCAGTGTGTGTATAATTTAGCTAATGTGATTAATTTGATAGTAAATTATAATATGATCTGAACTGCAAACTGTTTTTCTATTGCGCATTAACCAACACTAGCCACACTACGCCCACAGTTGTTAAAACATCGCTGATAATAACGAAGGAGTCACGTACCCGTCTCCGACATATTTATATTTGTAATTACGTTCTCAAAAATGGCTCTAACGATTTCGATGAAAGTTATAATAATATCTGGGTTTACGGGGACGAAAAATCGATCTAGCTAGGTCTCATATCTGGGAAAATTCGTTCTCTCCGTATTTTCATCTGAGCAGAGCTCGGTCGCCCAAAGCTTAGAACAAGATGGCTACCTTAGAATAATGACATGGCGGCATGGAATTAGTAAGTACCTACTGTCATGGCAGCATGGAATTTATTATATGACCATTCTCTATTTTCACCTGAGCAGAGCTCGGTCGACCAGGAAGTTGTATCTATCTATCTATATAGCATCGCTAAGCATAATTTATTCACAAACTTTCAGCTCCTCGTGAAGTTAGTATTAATTAGTATTGAGCTTATCCTACCTTACAGTGATGTAATTAGCACACGTCTAGTTCGTAAGTAGGTAAATGCTAATAGGGATGCGCTTCTAATGACATAGATAGGTAAGTATCTACATAATTTCTAGGAAGTAATGTATTGCTTAGCTTTTTTTTTTGGGTGAGAAATTATCAAATAACTCGGAGGGCGTGTCAGACTCTTACAGACTAAAACCCACCCGTGTTCCTTCGGTTGCCCTGTTGCCGAGGGCCACGATTTCCCTATTGGTTTTTTTCGCACCCCCGGCAGGCATCGGCCCTAGCGGACCCCGTCAATTCTGCTGACATCTCTTTTGCGGCGCGCGTGGAACACAACGCGCCGTCGACCCGGATGTATTGCTTAGCTTAAACTTCAAACTTGCTTAGATTATTAAATAGTGGCTACACTTCAGTGAAATCGTCGTTTAATTAAGATCAAACTTATTCAAGGCAATGGCACATAAAATTTAATCGGAGAGGCAACCGGATGGCGAGTGGTAATCTGGGTCTTGAAGTGATACCGAACTCCCCCGTACCGTCCGAATGGACCTCAAATGGACGGGGGCGGAGATATGGGAATGGGAGCAAACATTTTTTTTATTATGTGCAAGGTATTTGTGTGTATCAAAGCCATCATCTGATTTTGATAAAATTTACCCTCATTTTTGGTGATAAATCATCGGTAAGGAGTTTCAAGAATTGTAACGTTAAATGCGCAAACCTGAAAATAGTTTGATCAGAATAACGAGCAGAATCAATTGAACCACTTTTTAATATAGTTCACATTTTTCAAAAAATCTTCTTAAAAACGTTGCCGTGTCTTTTTATTAATAGGTCAAGCCATCACATGCGCAAACCCGCCAAAATGGGTAAACAAACAGAAATTGTTGTCGACCAATTTAAATTTTAATACGAATCTTACGAACTAAAACAGCACAAAACCTTTAAAAATTTTTTTCTCTCTGCAATAGGTCAATTGGTCTGAGGTTTTGCGCATTTAACGATTATTTAACGATGTGGGGGTGTGGCAATCGGATGACATTGATACACACAAATTCTTAGCACATAATAGAGCTTAAATTTTAAATGCCATAGTCTAAAAAAAAAATTGCTACCATCCCCCATATCTCCGCCCCGTCCATTTGGGGTCTGTTTGGACGGTACGGGGAGGTTCGGTATCACTTCAATACCCAGATTACCACTCGCCATCCGATTATATTTTACGTGCCATTGCTTTACCTGTTAAAAGACTTGATGAAGAGGCGATGTAAAAGGTTATTCGTCGAAACTTGAGACAAACACATAGACACAGTGGCTTGTAAGATAGTAGGCTATGTCCAACAATATACCAATACCTGGCTGGGGGCGCGTGATAAAATGCACAAGTCTTCCAGGACCCAGGGCCAAAGGGAGTTGAAGAACACCGGGTGGTTTTTAGTCAGTAAGAGTCTGAGATACCAGACTTCCATGAGGCTATCCAACCGCAAAAAAAGGTCCAACGATTTGACTATTTATGAGTTTTCTTTTCCAACTGATATGCTCAAAATATAAGCTTCATTACAGTTCAAAACGATCCCCAAATGTCTCCGACTCGATGGCGCTGCTGTGCCATCCGTGGCGCCTGCGTGCCGTCGTAGTTGTGAGACCTGTGGTTTTTGTTGTTTTCGTATATTTTTTGTTTTTGTATTGCTTATTTATTTATTTAGTTTTTTAAGTATACAAATTATGTATTAGGTATGTTGAAACCGTTTGTACTCCCCGTCACTTGTCCTTAAGGGTTCATTAGAAAACCAGCGTCAGACAGCATCTGTCTTGGCATTAATGCTGAAATGAACCTTTTAGGCACACACTATTGTTTTTAAAACATTATTTTTTATTTTCACTTTTGCACTTTCACACATGTTTTTCTTTCTTTCTTTATTTCTATGCCTGTATTACCAACAAAAAAAGGTGACTACAATGTATTTCAACATTCAAATATTTTTGACCAAAATAGTCGGTATTTTCGAAGCCTTCAGTGTTAAGCAAAGCAAGCCACCTGTCAGTACGAGTACACAAGCTAACGTTAATCCGACAACCTACTTGTTACGACTTATACGTCGAAAGTAACGGTTCGTTGAATTCCTGAACATTCGTTAGATAAAGACTCACTAATTCTCCATTACACTGTTTAGATAGCAGTGCACAACATAAGGATGGCACTGATTGCGTTGGCTAATTGAAGAATGATCAGCTGGCGTTTAGAGAACATGAAAAAAAAAATTGGTTGTCTGTAATGTCGGTTTACGGACGATAATTTTATGTGATAACGTCACAAGCCGAACGCTTAGGCCGATCGTGCCTCTTTATCGCTTGTTCCGCGCTCTCGTTTGCACGCTCGGCTCAGGCGGAACGTGACACTTTTTCGTGCGTGCAGCCGGCGTTCATCGATTTATAAGACGTTATCACGTCAAAATCAGATTATTTTTTAAGATACGTATGTGTTCATTCACCCCAGACTAATCCTTATCTGAGTAGAAAAAAGAGGAATTTAGTACACTATTCAATCTTTTGACATCTTCTTTTCGTGTGTTAGTGACTAACCTAGTGTCAGAGTTTTAAAGCCGCCCATAGGCCTCTGACTTGGCTTCATATACCGTCGAGAAATATCTCTCAGGCATGCCAGTTTTATCACGATGTTTTTCTCCACCGTTTTGAGAGCAGTAGTGATTGTAATAAGTTCACAAAGTAAAGCCCCTGTCTGGGTTCGAACCGAATTTACAACTCTTAAGTCACGGTCGTTACCACTGGCCCACTGGGCCACTGTTGCTCCTTACAAAATGTAATAAATATGAAAACATTTGGTAATTCATTTATTTGACAAAGTCGTTGCTTTCAAAGCTATGTTTCCTATCTGCGTAACTAACTGTCAATCACAATTTGAATGAAGGATATTACTAATCCATTGCGTTATATGTTCGAAAAAAAATCTTCTCAACAACGTAAATAACGCAATGAATGTTTTTGAACTGTCAAAACTGCCTTTGCTCCTGTGTTTTATGCAATTACCCGCAGTTGTGAGAGTTTACGAGTATCATCTCAACAAAATACTGAAAAACACATACTTTTTCCCTACATTGAAATTCTCATTTTAATCGAGCCGTTCTTGATTATATTTCAATGCAAATACATAAATCAGTATTAACAGAGGTTCGTCACGATTCAACTGTCAATCAGTTGTGTTTTCAATCATTTTCACGATATCAATCATCCAGGATTTACAAACAAATGTGTAGGAAGTGAATACCGTGGAGGTTTCTGATAAAAATCGTTTTTTTTTTTTTGTAAAGATGAAAGAAATTAATGGAAATGTGTTGGGGTTTTGGGAGCTAATTGGCGGAAATCAAGGTCGATCAAATAGAGCTGTAAGATAAAATATATACAGGGTGGCAGGGACATCGACGCGAAAACTGTTACCATGGAATCAGTACATGATTCTGAAACCCACTGCGTTAAAAATTTTCGTCGGTTATCTAAAAAAAAATCTGCTGTTTCGTAGAAAAGTGTAGTACTTACGCGGTCAAAATGTATGTAACAGTTTTTGCGTCGATGCCACCCTTTTTTTTTTTGGCTGGTAATTTATCAAATAACTTCTCCCGCTCTGGGTGGAGCGGGAGGGCGTGTCAGACTCTTACTGACTAAAACCCACCTATGTTCCTTCGGTTGCCATGTTGCCGGGGGCCACGATCTCCCTTTTGGACTTCTCCGCAACCCCGGCAGTCATCGGCCCTAGCGGACCCCGTCAATTCTGCTGACATCTCTTTGAGGCGCGCGTGGAACACAACGCGCCGTCGACCCGGGCTTGGTCCTTATCGGACGGCGAGCTACCCATTGCTCACCGTCCGCAAGCCCGCGCCTACGGTGGCTAGAAATCTGCCTGTGATTCCCGACGCCCAGGGCGTCTCCTCCTGCGGCGGTTAGGGGCGCGAGGGCGCGAAATTTGCCTCTCCCTCACGCGTTCCGCCTCCTCCTTCGAGGTAAAGGTACCTACGGAATGATCTTGAACTCATTAGCGTTATTCCAGAGGTGACATTACACATGAATGGGAATAAATTTTATTATGAAACCAACTTATAGAAATAGCGAAAAAAAAACCTACTGTTATATTTAACAAAGCACAGCTTCCCACTTTATTTATACCTAATCTTTGTTGGAATTGTGCGTTTCTGATTCCCACATGACTTCAGTCAACTAGAATATCAGTTTGAGGTCATCTTGACTTTATGTGGATATTCAATACAAATGAAATTTGATGATAAAAATAACATCATTTGAAATAGAATACAATGTTGTTATTTTAAAGGTCAGCTCATTATTTTGACGTTCATTTTAATGTTATTCCAACCTACTATTACATACATACATATATACTCACGTCTTCTTCCTATGGAGGGAGGCAGAAACCATAGAACATCATCTGCTACGCTCCTAACATACTCCGTTTGTTATAATAAAACTTGTTTTTTTTTTTACTTTTTTTTATGCGAGATACATTTATTATATATATTATGTACAAGTATGTAAATAACTAATAACTAATTTAATAAAAATAATAAAATTATATACTGATTCAACTAAAACTATTTACAAACTAAAATATTGCCATACAACGTGGCAATGCCGCCAGTCTCTTGGGTACATTACCAGTCGACAGCGATGCGGATGAAGTTTGTAAATAGTTTTAGTTAAGTCGTCAGTATATAATAAAACAGTAGAATCCGGTGTCTGTCTGTTTGTTCGCGCACATCTCTGGAAGCACTGAACGGATTGTCATGTAGTTTTCACTGGTAGACAGAGATTAATTTGGAAGAGAATATCCCTATATTCTCTCTCTTGTTTCATTAAAATCGGATGTTGCAAAAAAAAGTTATCGTCATGCCAGACGGTATTCTGTTAACGACACATTGTGTACAATTTCTAAGAGTAACCCAGCAAAAAGTACTGGGCTCGCATGAATGTAAGATAGTATTACAATTTATTATTAGTATTACACCACTAATAGGATTTGGCACAGATAGTTTATAACTAACAAAAGTACTAGGTAGTTTAGTTTATTTTGAGTAGGTACTTAAAAAAAAATGCTATCTCTATGAATAAAAAGCTATTGCCGCATGTATGAACTATCATAACTAGAGAATGATTCGACCGATATAGCTGTTATTTTATTGTATTCGTAGTTGTCTAGACAAGAATTGCATTAAAGAAATTTTTGAAAATCCACCGGAAAAATCGGAAATACACCCGGGCGACGCCAGGCGCGAATAGCTAGTTTATTAATAGATTATTTGTTTTTGTTGTTTTTTTATGAATCTATCCTTTCGAGTAAATACTACGACTTTAAAATACAATACTAGCTTTTTCCCGCAGCTTAGCTCGCTTGGAAGTCGGAAATGATCCCTTGGAAACATTACCGGGATAAAAAGTATTCTGTCTGTGTTAATCCAGGTTATAAACTATCTGGGCTTGCGGGCGGTGAGCAATGGGTAGCTCGCCGTCCGATAAGGACCAGACCCGGGTCGACGGCGCGTTGTGTTCCACGCGCGCCTCAAAGAGATGTCAGCAGAATTGACGGGGTCCGCTAGGGCCAATGCCTGCCGGGGCTGCGAATATGGGCCGATAGGAATATCGTGCCCCCCCCCCCCCCCCCCCCGGCAACATGGCAACCGAAGGAACACGGGTGGTTTAGTCAGATTTCCCAAACAAAAAAAAAAAAAAAAAAAATGTTATAAACTATCTGTCTGCCATCAATACTATTAGTAGCATAACAATGATTGAATACTATCGTGAATTCATGCAGGCCTAGTACTTTTTGTGCCAATCAATCAATCTGCCTAGCCTTTTCCCAACTATGTTGGGGTCGGCTTCCAGTCTAACCGGATGCAGCTGAATACCAGTATTTTAAATGGAGCGACTGCCTATCTGACCTTCACAACCCAGTAACTGGGTAATATGATACCCCTTGGTAAGACTGGTTGTCAGACTTTCGGGCTTCTGACGACCCGTAATGACTGTCAAAGATCCATGAAGTATTTTTTGTGCCAAATTTCAAGTTTATTACTCAAGGAATGAGATTTTTCATACAAACTAAATCTCCCCCCTTTTCGCCCCAAGGTGGAATTTTCAAAAACCCCTTCTTAATGCTCCCCTACATTTAAAAGGAAGCTGTGTGCAAAATTTCACGTTTCTAGTCCCAATTTCGGCTCTGCGTTGATATGTCAGTCTCCTTTTATATATCTGGATGACATTTTCTGTTTTTTTTTTTGAACGATGTTTTCTAAAAATGAAACCTAGCTAGATCGATTTATCGCTCCCGAAACCCCTTGCATACTAAATTTCATGAAAATCGTTGGAGCCGTTTCCGAGATTCAGTTTAAGTATATGTCACCGTATAATTATGAACTTCGTTTATTATTTCCGTTAGATTATAAACTGTCGAAAAATTGTGAACTGTGACAAATCATTTACAATTTAACGCATAATTTTTCGATAGTTTATAATGTATCCATGAAAAACTGACAAATTGTGAACTGGTGACCAACTTGTTTGCGACGTAATGCACCTTGCGCTAATATTAAATAGCCTGCGTGGCTGCGAGCAACTTGGAAGTAGCGCTCGCCGGACGCTGCCACGGCACCGCTCGCTTCGCTCGCTCGGCTCGCGCGTGCTTGGTTACAGTTCTAACCTAACCTAACCCATTTCACAATTTTGCGACAGATTATGATCTAACGGAAATAATACCGATAGATTATAAACTAACGGTGCTCACAATTTTAGGGTGACATATACAAGAATTGCTCATTTAAAGGTATAGATAGGTTACCCCAAGCACTGTTTTTGTGAATATTGATGGTATAATATCGAATTCTTATGAGTTAGCGTTAAAAGTACAATCACATGAGTATTTTCAAGTTTTTCCCACCCATCGTCAACAAATGACTAATTGTGTCAATCTGCTTAGCCTTTTCCCAATTATGGTAAGATTGGTTGTCAGACTTTCGGGCTTCTGACGACCCGTAACGACTGTCAAACGTCCACGAATGACAGCCGGGACCAACGGCTTAACGTGCTTTCTGAGGTACGGATGAGTCTCGGTATGTAAAGATGATCACCCCTCCAACCCGGCAAGCGTAGCTTAACCTGATGGATCGACTCGTGCGGCTGTTATTACTTAGCCACGAGCTCCTCAGAACAAAGTACTAATTGTACGTGATTATTAACACAACACATAACATCACGCCTTGTTTCCCCGAAGGGTTGGGCAGAGGTGTCCCTGTAGCAGGTACACCCACATTTCGCCAGTAATGTTTAAGTCCTAGGGGGCGAGCCTATTGCCATCAACCGGGCCCAAATCCAGACTCCGGGCTGCTACTGAGAAATTCCAGATAGAAAAACCTAAAACACTTTGCCCGACCCGGGAATCGAACCCAGGACCTCATGCTCAGCAGTAGCGCTTGCGACTACTAAACCAACGAAGCAGTAATTATTGATTATTAAAATCAGCATTAACGGTTTACTCTCACAGTTTAACTAATAATATAATTAGATCAACGGCAGCCCAGTGTCCTCGGTAACACGTCAAACTGCATTTGACTAAAAGCTTGGCTCGTATGCAGATGATAAATTATTCACGTTGGATAAGAGGGTTAAACCAGGATCTTGTGGATAAGTAATAACAGCCGCACGGTTCGATCCATCAGGTTAAGCTACGCTTGCCGAGGTTGGTCTGTGGATGGGTGACAATATTAACATACCGAGACTCCTCCGTGCCTCGGAAAGCACGTTAAGCCGTTGGATATTATCTCTCAGGCGGTTTTTTCACGATGTTTTCTTTCACCGTTTTTGGAGCAAGTGATAATTATACATGAATCCGAAAAGTCAGAGGTGCGTACCTTGGTTTCGAACTCGAGACCTATGACTTGGCAGTCACACCACTAGGCTATCACTGATCACGTCACGATATTGATAAAAGTAAGTAGGCGTGTGGAGAGAACGTTTTTGACACCGTAAAGATAAACCACTGTGTCATTATTTTCATGAAAGCCGCTTTCACTGCGGCCGCTATATGGCGGCCACCGCTCTTGTAGGAAACCGTAGCTTTTCAGTTAATAAGAGACTAAGTATATCATCCCATACTAGCTTTAGAGATAAGATAGCCAGGTCAAGACCAAATCTAAATGGTTGCTAATTTAGTTTATTATTTTATGACATTGATTTTACATTCTGTGATTACTTCTTCACACACTGACTTATTAATAGTAGTAAAATTTTAGGAAAATCGTTTTTACAATGTTAATGTGAGCACCATGTATCTGTCACATAATTAATGTAGCAGTCTTCATTTTTAATTCTTTTTACCTATTGTGGTATAGAAAAATACTTGTATAGAACATTGGTCCGTAACCTTATCTAAATAAAGAGCACACTCGCGTTTACAGAAAAAAAATACTTCATAGAATATTTATCCGTAACTTAATATAAATAAAGAGCACAATCGCGTTTACAAAAATGAGGTGTCGCGAGTTCAATTGCTTTTCCCATCTCAAAAATGCCCCACGCGCTTAAAGAAGTTTTCACTTTAAAAAAAAAACCCGTAAGGCAACCTTTCAATTCATTTTCAGTCCTCACTTGTTGCGTCCCAAACAAAAACGAAAACTTGACCAAACTCCAAACTGACCAGTAACTACACAAACTACGTCTATCACATCTCACAAACTTTGAAGATATACACATTAACTATCAAATGTTTTGACTCAAGTTTATTCAAAGGGTTTCTTCTTGATATGCGCCTTAAAAGTTTTAAGGGCAAAAACTTAAGATTTATACTAGGTAATAAAGGTAGTTAGTGAGTTGTAGTAAAGTCGAAGTTAAGTTAAAGTTTAGACTTTGGGTGTAGTCAGGTGAGTTAATGTTACTCCACTTTGATAGTACCTAAGTTTGTTTCGAAGATCTGTGGTTGTAGGTTACTAAGACTTTTATAGGTAATTGATTAAGAGGAGGCTCCCTAAATTGTATGTTTGCATTAATATTCTGAAAAAGTCATTCACATTTATTGCATTTTTTTTTCCATATATAAGACAGTTACGTAATTGGAACATTTTCGCTCGATTCATTTTTTATTCGAAAATCATGTCTTTTTTAAAGATTATTTGAAGCAAAATCAAGATTACTCAGCTTTTATGTCTGAAACAATTATTGACAGTAAGAAAATAAGGTTTATTATCCAGATAAACGATCTTTTTTTCTGTGGATCAATTATTACTTTAGTTACAAACGAAATAAGAATTGAGACTTACGAAATTTAGAGTGGTGCATGGGGGCGGAGTTTGCGTGGAAATTGTCTTCGTAGTGCCTGGTCTTAACAAGAACAGATTTTTGTAGCTGATGATACTCAGTGAACATTAAATTGAAAATCACAATTTACATACAAAAAAAAACCGGCCAAGTGCATGTCGGACCACGCACAATGAAGTTTTCCGTAGGTGGGCAATGAATTTATCCCAAAAACAAACTTAACATTATAGTTGAAAAATATTTATGTTCTCAACTGCAAATATAAGAATGTAATAACAAAAAAAAAATTGTTTGAAATAAATCTACAAATGTACGATTTTCGGGCTTTTTTCTTTACAAACTCAAACTCAAACCATTTATTTCAATTAAACCATTTACAGGAACACTTTTGAATTGTCAAGGAATCGGTCAGTCAGAAATAGGTATGAAGCTAGTTGCCCATTCCAAAGCGTAGTAGGTACCTATGGAGAAGAACGGGCAAGAAACTACATGTGCTGTGAGACCTTGCTTCCTGCCAAATTTCATGATTCTATGTCAACGGGAAGTACCACCATGGTTTTGATTTATTTGCGAGTATCAAAATATGTCGCATAAATAGCCGTATTTTTTATTGCTTTGACTTAGAAGCTTGATTTTTTTTAGAGCTTCAAGGGATCATGAACTTACGTATTTAGTATTAATTTCAACTTGATACCTCCACCCGTTCCTGAGAAAAAGGGTCTTGACAGACTGACGGACGGACAACGAAGTGATCCTAGAAGGGTTTCGTTTTTTGTTGGTACGGAACCCTAAAAACAAAAAAAATATCATAACTGGCATGCGTGTTTGACCAGATGTGTGAACGTAAATGAAGCAAAAGGTAAGGACGTGTCACGTGGCGTTCTGTAGTTTATGTCCCCCATGGGAAAAAGGAGTGAGTTAATGTATGTATATGTTATCGTAAGATTGTGAGCACCGTTAGTTTATAATTTATCGGTATTATTTTCGTTAGATCATAATCTGTCGAAAAATTGTGAACTGGGTGAAATGGGTTAGGTTAGGTTAGAAATGTGACCAAACGCGCGCGAGCCGAGCGAGCGAAGCGAGCGGTGCCGCGGCAGTGGCCGGCGAGCGCTACTTCCAAGTTGCTCGGATCCACGCAGGCTATTTAATATTAGCGCAAGGTGCATTACGTCGCAAACAAGTTGGTTACCAGTTCACAATTTGTCAGTTTTTCATGGATACATTATAAACTATCGAAAAATTATGCGTTAAATTGTAAATGATTTGTCATAGTTCACAATTTTTCGACAGTTTATAATCTAACGGATATAATACCGATGGATCATAAACTAACGAAGTTTATAATTATACGGTGACATAAAAAATCAAAGTTATAAAAACTAAAACCCAACTATGACAAAAATTTCAACTAAAAAGGAATAAACAAGACATCACAGACAGACCGACAGACAGACTAATTAAAATGCCGAAGTTTCACGTGTTAGGGCATTAATCAAAAAGATTAAGTGTGACTCCGGAATTTTAATTAGTCTAGTAGCCTATAACCAGCGGACGATCAAGGCGCTTCCAACGATACCTCATTTGTCAAATTATGGTCAGCAGTTTAGTAGTTATGAGGTATATAGGAACATACATATATACCGGTCAACATCATACCCTCCTTTTTGCTTCGCCGTAGTCGGGTAAAAATTAGTTTAATAATAAAAAAATAAAATATTTTTTGCGTAAAACATGGTATACAATGGTGTTAAATACAAACTCAAACACAAACTCAAAGCATTTATTTCAAATGAACCAATTACAGGCACTTTTGAATTGTCAAGGGGTCGGTCAGTCAGAAAGATGAAGCTAGTTGCCCATTCCAAAGCGTAGTAGGTACCTATGGAGAAGAACGGGCAAGAAAAAAAGAAAAAAATAAAATTCTAGAACTGCGTTTTATCCGACATCCTCACCTCACTACGAAAATGTACCCTTTATTCTGATAGGTAGGTACTACCAAATCAAGCGACATTTAATCAAAATTTTACTCTTCCCAATTTCAACTCCCCTCTTTTAACAACTTGTAACTGTCATGGCTCCCACCATTTTGAGATGGCATCATAAATTCCCGGCAATTGAACAACTGACAAGGTATTAGCAGTATATCTCAGTTAATTGAACGAAACAGCCAGGGGTAGTATCGGAAGACATTTTATGCGACCACCAGTTTTTAGGGTTGATCCACATCTTTTTTGGAATATAAATAACGGGCATAGTTTTATTTTTTATATTACGTATCCTTTTATAACCATATAATTTACATTTTCTAGATATACTCGTATAACTTTACAGCTTTTAACACAGCTATTTACATTAGGTACTAAATTAAAAGACCAACTAATTATCTGTATAAATAAATAAAAATAAAAACAAAACGACAATTAGGCGTCGAAGTATTCGTCCGCATCGCTGTCATCCGGAAACGTGCCCAGAAGACTGGCAGCATTGCCACGTTGAATGGCCATGCTAATTCTTTGGCCAAAGAACGAGCCAGTCTGGTCACTTGAAGTGTCGACGAGTGTCTCGGGCCCCATGATCCGAGCGTTTCGACCCTAGGGCATAGTTTATGATTTAATTATTAAAATGCTTTATCACAGCACGTCTTAACACGCCAAGTGAACTTATTGGATTCTTAGTAACAATGTAGTTCCCTACAGGAAGTTCTCAAGAACCGGGTTTGTGTAAATACATGTTTGTAAATTAAAATTGCATAATTATTGAAAAGCTGCCTTTGTAAGGATATTCCACCACTATACTTTAGGTAGTTAGGATAGGGAATGTCGACCGTCATAGCTTTTTGAAGTGAAGACTTCTTTAGGCGCGTTGGGCATTTTTGAGACGGGACTAAACCATTGATTTCGCGACACTGTTACAACACCAGCTTTTGACCATTAAAAAGACATCAACGCGTTGATTACCGCGGTGCCTATTTTTTTAAAGTTTTCACTTGTGTCGGCACTCCTGGAGTGCCACTGTTTTTTTTTAAACATTCCGTGTAAAAAACTCAAACTCAAACTCAAACTCAAACTCAAAGCATTTATTTCAAATAAACCAATTACAGGTACTTTTGAATTGTCAAGGGGTCGGTCAGTCAGAAAAATGAAGCTAGTTGCCCATTCCAAAGCGTAGTAGGTACCTATGGAGAAGAACGGGCAAGAAACTCCACGGACACTCTTTTAAATCAAAATATTGTTACAAAATATTGGTTACATCATTCGTGTTGAACTTATACATGTCAGAACAATGTAGAAAGACGTGCACGTTAAAAGCGTCCGTAATAAAAATATAATATCAATTCAAAAATTTAAATAAACCGTGGCAGCTAAGAGATGACCAGTCCCTACTGACGGCGCCCGTTCACGAACATGACGCATGGATCAGCACCATTTAGCTCAACCATTTTGAAGGGAACTTAATGATCCAACACACACGCCACCATCAGCGAGACATTTGAGTGAGCATGACATACTCTCAGCCGCCAGGGCACATTCAAGTCAATGAAAGACGTACCCAGTAAATGGTAGCTTTATGGAATGTACAACATGGTCACAGTGCTCACACATGTGATATGCAATTATACAATACAAAGAGATTGAATTTATACAAAGGAAATATAGTTTTACAATCTTCAGCAGCTGCAACAATACTTTTGAATGCTAATCAATTAGTTTATGCGCCCTTGTGGAGCTGGACCAGCGCTGAGCCAAGCATTTTTATCAGCGATGTAATCCCCCAACTTATAATATGCTTGGCAGCATAGTGTGCGTTTTATACATGATTTAAATTTCGTTTCGTTCAGTTGGAGTATGTGGGAAGGTATTTTATTATAACATTTTAAACAGCACCCCATGAAGGATGAGTCTACTTTAGCCAGTCTGAAACCCGGTTGAACTAATTGGTCCCTATTTCTAGTCCCATAATTGTGTTTATCACCTCTTTTACTGAAAAGACTTAGATTTTTCCTTACGTACATGATGTTTTCATAGATATATTGACAAGGTACCGTCATGATGTTAATATCTTTAAACAGTTCCCTTAGAGAATCGCGTCTGCGGAGGCCATATATTGCTCTGATGGCTCTCTTCTGCAGAATAAAAATAGACTCGATTCCGATATCCTATTTACAGAATAAAAATTTTTTTTTGTTAACAATACCGATGTTAAATACAAATAAACAAGCTAACACTATCATGTATCATTTCATTTTATACCACAAGAGGCGACGGGGAAAATATCAATTAATAACTTTACTTCCTGTTTACTAAGAAAGTCTCCGGGCACGTCTAATAGCTATCAACCCTGTATTAATGCCAATAAATATTTTGTCGAGTTGCGGTGAGAGTGAGGTGAAACGCAATAAACTTCCTACCGCCTGTAAACCGCTGTAAACCGCTGTAAACCAGGGTCTCGTTACATCACATGTTTTGTTTTATCGCTGTAAGGCTGAGGTGGCATAGAATCGAAAGTAAGTTTGAAAAATGTTACGGTATATACATGTTACGATACACTTGCTCAAGTGACTCGGATACTTGTGCTAATTCATCCCACAAACGTTGATGTATACTTGTGCAAGTCCAATTTTGCGCAAGTATTCGTACTCGTCCGTGGTTGTCGTTGTGTACTTCTGTATAAAAAAAAATCTGCTTTTCCATACATTTGACCGCGTAGGTATTGAACTTTTCTATGAAACAGCTGATTTTTTTTAAAATAACCGACGAGAAGTTTCAACGCAGGGGGGTTCAGAATCATGTACTGAATCCATGGTTTAAGTTTTCGCGTCGATGTCCCTGCCACCCTGTATATATTACTTTTTGCTGTGCCCAACAGGGTCTGTAATTGTACCTTAGCTTTAAGCCATTGTAAGATATTGTTAACATTAAAGAACGTAAATTAATAAGAGTAATAATATTAATATGTGATAATAACGTTACGATCGTCTTCACTAGATTCGTTAATTTTAACTGTCAAAAGTTTAATTTGAGTTTTTTTTTTATAAATACAACAAGAAACATTCTGGTCTATTCAAAGAATACTCAATACAAGATTGGCTTTGAAAGACTTAAATAAAAAAATCCGGCCAAGTGCATGTCGGACCACGCACAATGTAGGGTTCCGTAGTTGGGATGAATTTATCCCAAGAACAAACTTAGCTTTGTAGTTGAAAAACATTTTTTTTTCATACGGAATGTTAGGGAGAACATGTTTTTACAATCGCAAATTTAAGTTGGTCGATTATTACTCGTTAACTTGTAAAGTCTACTCAGCTGTGATAGTTTTCCTTTTAAATTCGTTATATAAGCTACTGCCGTGAATTTTTTCACATATCTAACACTAACCATTTAGCTGGCACTAACCATTTAACTTGACTCTAACAAAAATTTGCACTTTAAAGCTTAATATTTCGCGAACGGATCTCTGAATTTAAAAATAGTTTTAACACACTCACAATGTTTTTGAAAGACCTTTCCAACGATGCTCCAAACTAAGGGATAGAAAAAAAAAAAAACATCCCCATTCTACGTGTAGGGGACATACCCTAAAAAAAAATATTTTTCATAATTTTACTTTACCACTTTGTCGGCATGATTAATATGTATACCTATGCCAAATTACAATTTTTAGTACTAACGGTCTCGGAGCTAGACCGCGGACAGACAGACAGACAGACGGACATGGCGAAACTATAAGGGTTCCTTGTTAACTACGGAACCCTAAAAGTATATCTATTTCAGTCGCTTCTCTCCTATCCGCTATCTCTAAAACCTCGCCCAAAACTCGCGGTGGTTGATCTTATTTGATTTCATAAGGGCACAGGTTTAGAATTACGATGTTTTATATCGTTCGCAGCTCTATTGCCATTTCAGTATATCCTGAAACGAGTTTCACTAAACTATTATAGCTTTTCGAATTGGTAAGGGTTCTATTTAGAATCGGATTCTTTGTTTGATAACAAATTATACTTAAGTAATTAATAAAACATGACTTAATATCACATCACGCCTGTTTCCCCGAAGGGTTGGGCAGAGGTGTACCTATAGTACACCCACATTTCGCCAGTTATGTTTAAGTCCCATGTAATAGGGGGCGAGCCTATTGCCATCAACCGGGCACAAATCTAGACTCCGGGCAGCTACTAAGAAATTCCTGATGGAAAAACCCAATAACACTTTGTCCGACCCGGGAATCGAACCCAGGACCTCATGCTGAGCAGTAGCGCTTGCAACCACTAGACCAACGAGACAGTCAGTAATTAGTAAAAATAACAATAAACCCTTACTTTAACTATTGGAGAGGAGAGAACTGAGGAGAGGAGCTCGTGGCTAAGTAATAACAGCCGCACGGGTCGATCCATCAGCTTTAGCAACGTTTGCCGTGGTTGGTCCGTGGATGGGTGACCATTTCTACATACCGAGACTCCTCCGTGCCTCGGAAAGCACGTTAAGCCGTTGGTCCCGGCTGTCATTCGTGGATCTTTGACAGTCGTTACGAGTCGTCAGAAGCCCGAAAGTCTAACCAACCGTCTTACCAAGGAGTATCGTATTACCCAGTTACTGGGTTGTAGAGGTCAGATAGGCAGTCGCTCCATGTAAAATACATGATATTCAGCTGCACCCGGTTAGACTGGAAGCCGACCCCAAGATAGCTGGGAAAAGGCATTGACAAACTAAAATGGCGTCGAAAAATTCACTACACATTCTGTCGACTGGTAATTTACCCAAGAATCAGATTTAAATATTATGAAAGTTATCGATTTTCGCGAGAAATTTTGCCTTTTCAGTCATGATTCTAAACTTGATCAATGTTTTACATATTTCAAAAGAAAATGGCCATTGCTCGCATATTTTCAGCCGTGTAACCTCAGGGCAAGCTTTCAATTCTCCTTTTTAATTTCAAAAGGAATAAAATATAGTAGAATCCTCGGACAATAGCCTTCCAAATCATTAAATATACGAAATAAGACTTTTAGATACATGTCACTCTCGTTGACATAGGTCCTCCTTATTATTTAAATTTTCAACGAAATATATTCAATTATAACCAGACGGTTTTCCAGACACTTGCCTGCATACATTACTGCATTTTGGATGATGTTATTTATATAGAAAAGTTTTTATACCCTTTCAAACAGCTGGCACACCCATGCTATAAAACCTCTATAAAAGTTTCTGAAACAGTTAGCTTATTGCCAATTTTAAAACAGCCAGTGTCATAGTAACCATAATATCATCCAAATGAGTGTTATAATGTTGAACTAAATTTCACTATGCAACTCGAATTTCAAAAAGGGAACATTGTCATGCACGCGCGTTTCACTACCACAGCGCCGTAATAAAATAAAAAAAACTTATAGGTTATTCAAATTCACGTCGTATCCCGCCATTTTGTTCGATTCAAAAATTCAAAAGTCATTTATTCAAACTAGGCTGAGAATCAGCACTTTTCGAACGTCAAAATTACATAAGACAGTCCCCCAAAAACGCCCACCCTTCACCACTTCCTAGTGCCTTTAGCTGGGAAGAAGTGGCGCAACAAACTCCCCAGCAGAACAGCTGTCTGTTCAAGTTAGAGAATGATTCTATACAATAGTATACAAAATAACTTACATTATGCAACACAAAACATAATTCAAATGATAAATTATAGGCCATATGTCAGCTAGCACACGCCAATATACCAACCAAATAATAGTATTGCAAAATTTTATTACGTTGTTGTTTACAAAAACGAGTGATACAAGCTTTGATAACACACCACCAGATATTTCTAATGCAGCAAAAGACATTTCTAACTAATTATTTATCAACAGAAAAGTCGAGAAAACAATATTGTTCAACACACTAAGTATGGTTTCAGAAACTTTTATGGAGGATTCATATCATGGGTGTAGGATAAAATATTGTATGCAACTGTACATAATTAGGTATTAGAACACCCATGTGATACTATTATCACACTCGGCGGGTGATAAACCCACATTCGTGTTTTAATACCCCTTACTATACAACAGTTGCATAAATAACTATTTGAACAGCAAACTTATTTATTAAAAAAAACAACTATAAACTTCTTATACTAAATTAACTAAAATATCTATTAATAATTTAAAAAAATAACTTTACTAAACATTTAAAAAATAGCGTCAATCTCAGCACGAATGGTTAAATAAAATGTCAAATTACCTACTCGAAAATGGTAATGTATAACCAATAACCCTGCATACCAGGGTTATTGGGTACATTTTATATTTTTATTTCATACATTTTAAAATATAAAATGTCAAATTACTCGAAAATGGTTGACATTGGCATAGGGGTCATCAGGGGTAATTTGGTTGCAAATGACCTGTCCTACATCCCCTTAACGGATTGCTGACCTTTAACCAATAATCCTGGTTGGTTATGCCCCTTTTCTCTCTATGACTGCCAAGAGGTGAGTCCGGATTTTGAAATTTTTTTAAGTGGGTCCCGGTTCGGTCAACTTTGGGAATCACTGTACTAGACTATTTACTGTGCCAACCGAAGCTCGCAAATATTTGTCACTAAACCCAATAAAAGGACAGTAACATCTCCGTTTCTTCCATTCTAAGACAGTTCCTAACAATAACATTTCTCGTGCTGGTCTTCAAATATTTACTTAAAACTGCTCTCAAGACGTTCGCAAGTTTTCTTATAAGGAGGAGACGTTCCGGTTGAGCTTCGTGTTTGAATTGGTTTTTATCTTTGTACTTTGTTTTTAATGTAGATTTAATTATATCTACGAATTCATACAAATACTTCTATACATATCCTATACTATTAAACGAGCAATATTTGTATATATATATCTGAACTTAGGTGAAGTGAGCTGGAAGTCAGCTGCCAGTCCACCATATGCTAGGGATTTACACTATTGGTAGCAGACTTCAAGCTCACTCTCTCGCTCACTCAGAATAGCACTACGGACGTTCATGGGCCGCGGTGACCACATAATATCGGATCGGCTTTTAAGCGCTAAGGACCCGTCCTGTTTCATCCTTTTTAGGGTTACGTACCAAAATGTTAAAAAGGAATCCTTATGGTGCGACTCAGTCTGTCCGTCCGTCTGTCTGTCACAGCTAATGCTATTTACTTGAAATTTGGAATGGTTTTAGATGACGTTTGCCCAACTATTTTCCAAATAAGAAAGAAATAAAAATAATCATTTTTTTTTTAAACAGGGACTGAACCGGGTTCTTAAAAATTTGAAGTGAGGCGACTAGGGCATGTGGGGTATCATATAAAAGAGCACTATTTATACATTCTCAAACATTTTTATTTTTTTAGGCCGCATAGTTTTCGTCTTTTGATGAAACATTTAAAATAAAATACCTTTCCCCCCATATCTGCGAGGTTTGCTTCGAGAAAAATCTGAAATTTTTCTATGTGATAGAAGTTTAGGTAAAGATTACAGGAAAAATAAAACTATGTCTCTAAATAGCACACTTTTTCAGAAATCATCAACAAAATTACATTAGTTCCACTATCGGTCAAGAGATGACGCTGACCTAAAACTGCAATATTCTACACCGTTTTAAAATTCTCCGACGAATACAGGCCTCGCCGAGTACGGAACCCTTGGTGCGCGAGTCCGACTCGCTCTTGGTCGGTTTTTTAGGCTCAGTTTCGAAGCGTTTCAACGCAATCTCCCCCGGCTGCAATCTTCCGGCCGATTGAATTACGACCTCGGCCCACGGCTAAATTACCGCGTTAATAACTACAATTTCTACTTACCCCCTTATTAAAAATGGTGATACAATCGTTGAGGTTGGTCCTAGAGATACTTGGACAGTTTTGTTGTAATTATTTCTTAGTTGAGTTTAGCTAAAGTTGAGTAGGTATTTTTAACCCCGACGGAAACAGAGGGTTACCGTGTTTCTGTCTGCGGCTTTGTAGCTCCCAAACGGCTGAACCGATTTTGATTTTGTTTCTTTTTCGTTTGTGT
This sequence comes from Agrochola litura, assembly GCA_949152395.1. Taxonomy (NCBI): domain Eukaryota; kingdom Metazoa; phylum Arthropoda; class Insecta; order Lepidoptera; family Noctuidae; genus Agrochola; species Agrochola litura. The sequence continues at coordinate 3,009,437 of OX424512.1, forward strand.
TTATAGCTTAGGAAAAAATTAGGCTCTAACTGAAGTATCATTACGGTAGGTTGACGAGGTTGGGTTAATTGAATTAGGATCTCTTTTTGGTAAAGAAAACGCCAGAAATTTCTTCTGTGTTGAAAGTGCTTTTGCAACACACAAAGGTCACAAACACAGACCATTAAACTATCAGTATGTCATACAAATAATTATGTATGTTTTTTATTTACTTACGTAAATCGAAACAATTTATTTTTTTCTGTGGGGAAATCCTCATGGATACCCTCCGTCTTAGGAGAACGAGGGGTTTCCCTGACTCCTACCGACTAAAACCCCACTGTTTCTACTACCATGTGTCGGGGGCCCGGAAGATACTTGTACATTCGCTGCACCCCCGACTGGTATCAGCCCGCCATGCCTAGCGGGCCCCATCACCCAGTGCAGCCGATCTCACGACCGCACGTCCTCCTATAAAAGCGCACATGCAACGCGTGTCTCCACTTTGGGCCTGACTGTTCGGGCGACGACACAGCCCCAATTTCGTCGTCCGCAGGCCCCTCCTTATGGTGGCCCGGAGATCATTAAGCGTCCTTCGCCACGTAAACAAATCTACGGCACACAGCGTAGCAGGCAATCATTCAGCCCCTACACCATCATGAGGTTTTATAACCCATGCTTGTGTTAACATACTTCTTGCAGTTTTCTTTTTGTCTTTACTCGATCGAAAACAAAAGCAAAGTATCATGATTATTATAAATATGCACATAAATCATTCAAATTAGCTGCTCACAAACTTCAGGCAGTTCCCGAACTAACCGCGCTTCGACCGGTTAAAGTAAACATGATTAAAAAAAAGAACAAGAAGTTTTAACATTACTGGGATAATTTGTTTATTGTTTGCAAACCGGAGTTTACCTCAATATTTTATTTGTAAACTTTAACTTATGAATTTTATTAGCATATATTTTAGAGACACGTGCAAAAATGTCACACTTGTAACAAATGGATGGAGATAAACCAGCGGGGTAGTGGTGGTAGAGTAGTAACGGCCCAGACTTACGTGTTGTAGGTCAAGGGTTCGAATTCCCGCAGGAGACGCCATGGACGTCGGGAATCGCAGGCCGATTCCCGGCCACCGTAGGCGCGGGCTTGCGGACGGTGAGCAATGGTAGCTCGCCGTCCGATAAGTACCCGGCCCGGGTCGACGGCGCGTTGTGTTCCACGCGCGCCTCAAAGAGATGTCAGCAGAACTGACGGGGTCCGCTAGGGCCGATGCCTGCCGGGGTTGCGGGAAAGTCCGAAAGCGATACCGTGGCCCCTGGCAACATACAGGCAACTGAAGGAACACGGGTGGGTTTTAGTCAGTAAGCGTCCGACACGCCCTCCCGCTCCGCCTAGAGCGGGAGAAGTTATTTGACAATCAACAACCCAAAAAAAAAGGGCTCGTACCCAGGCAGGCGCTTTACTTTGCATAAATAATTTCATCACCACTGCTCTCAAAACGGTGAAGGAAAACATCGTGAGGAAAACAGGTATGTCCTATAAACAAAAATTTGACGGCATGTGACAGCTACCAACCCGCACGCTTACATCTCTCTACCTCTCGAAGAGAGGAGGCCTGTGTCCCAGCAGTGGGAACATTATAGGCTGATTAAGCTTATGCTTAAACCAACGGGCTAGATCTTTTTCTTTTCGTGTGGTTAGTGACTAACCTGGTGTCAGCCGCCCATGGGCCTCTGACTTGACTTCACATACCGTCAAGAAATATCTCTCAGTTATGCCGGTTTCCTCACGACGTTTTCCGTCACCGTTTTTGAAGCAAGTGATAATTATACATGAATCCGAAAAGTCAGAGGTGCGTGCCTTGGGTTCGAACTCGAGATCTATGCGGGCTAAGTAATTACGTAACACAGACACAATCCCATTCATTTTGACGACAATTCATTGCAACATTTACGCTGTCGAGCAGACGAATATTTCAAACATATGTAGCAGTAAATATATTATGATCGAGTTTCCTTCAAAATCCTTTGGTCTGTGAAATATAAAGTGTGTTACGCAATGGTGCTGAATGGACGAACGTGGTAAGATTTCGCGCATTTTCCGTCACAGACGTTCAATTTTTTCGCATAGTCATGGCATTTTCGCATCATTGTAACTTCTAAGATGGAGCGGAATTATGCATGCTGTATTTTTTTGTCTTTTCCACTCAAATTTGTTCCTAGTCTTACATGTAAACTGTTGTGTAGTTCTTCGAAAGGAAAAGTTCACCGGCTGTTCTTTCAATAGTTCGTAGTTTTAGAAGAACGCAGTCACACGATTTTGCATTGAATGTACTTTCTATTTATAGACGATAGATTTTTTTATTTTAATATAGTTAATACACAGATATTGGGTATTTTGATTTAGTATGAGCTTTTTTGTATTATACTATCTTATATTACCTTTAATTTATTTATTAAAACGGACAGACACTTCCTTATTTGGATTTATTATTATTCTAGCGTATAACACTCGTGGGTTGCAGCTGCAAATCAGCGTCAGGTGGTACACTTTGTGTTGTCATCTGACATTATGCTGAGCTGAGGCCCTTTTGGCATTATAATTATTGTCTTCTGTTTTTATAGTTTTAAGGTGTATTTTTTTGTTGTAATGCAATAAACGCAATTTTCTTTCTTTCTTTCCCACCGAACCGCCCTTATAAATTTTTTGTTTCAGTGTGGTTAGTGGAAGTGCTCAGGTGCGGTTCGGGCAAGTACTGTTGAAATCAGTGCTCTGAGTGGAATACCTCCATAAAACCGGCTTAGTTTGAGTAATCCTTTAATTAGCTCCATGTAATCAGTATTAAAGGATTTTGGTTTACCAACACATTGTAGGTACTGTAGGGCACCAGAGGTCTGCAGTACCTACCATGTGGCAGTAGCAGCTGCCAATTAAAAGGCTGAGCTGAATATTTTATCTATTTACTAGCTTTTCCCGTTTGGAAGTCGGAAATTATCCAACAGGAACGTACTATCGGGATAAAAAGTATCCCATGGCTACCTGTGTGCCAAACCTCGAAATCCGTTCAGTCGTTTAGGCGTGAAACGGTAACAGACAGAAAGTTACTTTCGCATTTATAATAATTACATTACTACCTGTGCCCCGCGGTTTCACCCGCATAAGTCTCGATCCCGTAAGAATATCGGATTAAAATGTATTCCATCTCCTTCTTCAGGTCATGGTGTACTCATGTGCCAAATTTCATCCCAATCCGTTCTGCCGTTTTAGTGTGAAAGCATAACAAACAAACAAACTCACTTTCGCATTTACAATATATTTGTTTGGATTAATATGGATTTTTAACAATACGTGTTTACTTTACGTTCGACTAAAACAAAGTACTCTGTGACTAAAATTAAAAAGTAGGTACTCTGTGGACTAAAACAATTCTGCTTCTGATTACATCATAATTTGGGCCCTATGAGAATACCAGCGCTGCGACATGTCGCAGCATATGCTGAGATAGGAGCCTTTTGGCCTCGTACAGGACTTTCTGCTTTTGTTTTAATTTTACCTTGTTTTTTTATTTTATTTTTTATTAATGTTTTAAGGTGAAGGTGTTTAGTTTAATTTTTGATTCCCTGTGCGAGTCTCAATAAATACTTTTTCTTTCTTTCTTTCTTTCTAATTATTATCATATCGTTCTATTTTTAAACAGATTCTAAATTCGTTTGAGTGGTCAAATCCAGCCAGAACTATTTTTTTGCCAGCCTGTATGATGTAAGGTTATAAGGTTCCCTTTTGCAACCTCTATAGTACATAACTGCTGGCCCACGGCTCCTTTAAAAATTAGGATAAATATTCCCGCTGTGTTTGGTGTAAAGGTTATCTTATTACAGGCTTTTATGAATCGACCGTGTGCAAAATAAACAGAGCCTTACATTCAATTTACAAGTTATTAAAAACTTGATTGGGATATCATATCAGACATGAGCGCCATATTTTTATTTAAAAAAGATTATACGCTATGTAGGCTACAGTGTTGCAAGTTAGTGTTATTTTTAATTGTTTTTTTTTTTTAATAACGTAACACGTCTATAATCCCTACTTATAATACATCCCCATTTTGTCAGTTAAGTAATAAGTAGGGAGCGAGTCTATTGCCATCATCATCAGCCTATAAATGTTCCCACTGCTGGGACACAGGCCAACTCTCTGTGAGAGGGAGTGGGTCGTAAGCCACCACGCGGGCCCAGTGCGGGTTGCTAGATGTCACAATATGTCTTCAAATTTTCGGTTCTAGGACATGCCGGTTTCCTCACGATGTTTTCCTTCACCGTTTTGAGAGCAGTGGTGATGAAATAATTTACATAAAGTAAAACGCCTGCCTGGGTTCGAACCTACGACCTACAACTCGTAAGTCGCGGCCGTTACCACTGGGTCACCACTGCTCTGCCATCAACCGGGCACAAATCCAAACTCCGGGGTGCAAGTGAAATTAAATTGTTTCTTTTTCTTTAAAATTGTTTCTCTAGGAATATGTGTGTGGTGTGTCTCTGTAGTGGGTCTTCAGAACAACTATCTTCAGACCTTACAAATACCTACCCTTTTTTTTTTTTTTGGTTGTGAAATTATCAAATAACTTCTCCCGCTCTGGGTGGAGCGGGAGGGCGTGTCAGACTCTTACTGACTAAAACCCACCCGTGTTCCTTCCTATGCCATGTTGCCGGGGGCCACGATTTCCCTATCGGTTTTCTTCGAACCCCCGGCAGGCATTGGCCCTAGCGGACCCCGTCAATTCTGCTGACATCTCATTGAGGCGCGCGTGGAACACAACGCGCCGTCGACCCAGGCTTGGTCCTTACCGGACGGCGAGCTACCCATTGCTCACCGTCCGCAAGCCCGCGCCTACGGTGGCCGGAAATCTTCCTGTGATTCCCGACGCCCAGGGCGTCTCCTCCTGCGGACAAATACCTACCCTGTAAATGGAACCCGTTCTGTACACACACACGGCTACACATCAAGCTATATTTTTCCAGTATAAGCTGACCTCGCATTATACGGAAATTCTATACGATGCGAGATCAGCATATACTGGAATTGCATAGCTTGATGTGTAGCCGATGGCTTAGCTACTTCGATAACCGGCAAAGATCAAATATTACTAGTAACTCTACAAAATCAAATAATGCGTTCTAATGAAGAAGTTTATTTTGGAAATATCAATGCTTGGGGGAAGGCCTATGTCCAGCAGTGGACGTTTTTCGGCTGAAATGATGATGATGATCGAATTATATGTAAAAAAACCCTGTCCGATCCCAAAGGAGCACATAGGTACTGCAAAAACATTACCAAGTAATAAAAAAATATTACTATTGAAAATAAAAAAGTTATTGCTAAAATTGCCCCAAATACATGAAAATTTAGCAAATTTTCAACAGGGGTCAAAAGTTATGACTTGTAGACACCCGCTAAAAAACGGCCGCCCGCGCCCCATGTAAAATGGTAAAATTCCCCATTGAAAAAAAAAAAGTGGCAATTGGAATTATTGGTGGAATTATTTAATTGGAATTATTTAAAAACAAAACAAAATTTCAAGTTACACCTGAAAAATATTTAAGTATTAGAAGAACAAAAATATGAGCAACAAATATCTTATAAATAAACACTCACGTAAGGTTTATCATCTATGGGCAAGGTGTATTAACGTCCCAGCGACTCGAGGCGGTGATATCGAGGCGACGGATGCGTCAACGAAAAACTTAAAATAATTGCGTATTTTTTATGCACGCACGGTAATGCCTGTGGATAATTTTTTGTGTTATTTAATCATATATAATCATATAATTGGTTGTAAAGTAGCATTATATTCTAAGTACTATTTGTTTTATTTTATTTTGTTATCTATTTTTATTTAATTCATTAAACCTAACTTGGTTTCCGTACGACTTTTTCGGGTGACCATTGAAAATCAGCGCTGTGCTGTGGGTCCCCATAGCACAGCATCATGCTGAGTGGAAGCCTTCTTGTCACAGTCATGACGTGCCAGCAGCTGCCGCATATTTCTGTTTTGTGCTCGTGATAATATTTAAATCTATTGTTTTATTTTATTATTCTTTTCTTTTATGCACGTGTTTCTGTGACAATTAAACTTATTTTTCTTTCTTTCTTTCTAATTTTTCTTTTTTCCTGAAAACCACGTAGATAGACTTAACAGCACCCTCACGGATCGGACAGGGTTTTTTTATATATTGTATACGACCTAATAACAATATTATGAACCACCAACAAACACTACAAAACAACCCACCACACCATAATTTAGTCATCACATAATGTTAAAAGTTGGCAACTCCTACTTAATTACGTTACTCAAAAGTACTTTGTTTATTAAGGTGACATTATGATGTAAATATGTAATGTAATTCGTGCGATATGGTTAAGGGGCGTTCATCCTGGTGTTATCAGGAGATGGGTAGCATACTGAGTATTTTTAAGCATTTCTAGCTTTGTGAATATAAAAGAGTGTGTTTGGAAATGAACATTAGACGTCTTGCTCGCTAGTCCGCGTCTAAACCGTTGAGTCAAGAAGCCACTCGTTTTATGAAAGGAGTGGCTTCTTGGCTCAAGGGGCTAACTATGACTGAGAGATTTCGTCAAGAGTTTGGTCTGTAGATAGTGTCCTAATGGTGCCGATTCCCTTGTTCACAAACTAAACTATATTTAAGTTCAGTGCATCTTTTTCTTTCTATTTCATTAAGAAAAGGACAGAAGATAAATTTTAGTTTAGTCCTGTCAAATTCATCGGCGCCTGTCACTACTCCATACAAGTTTAGACGTGATTAAAAACTTGCCTACTAAAATTACGTCAATTTACATCAGCGCTGATTAATTTACTTTTTATCCCGATATTCTCACGGGATCAAGACTTGTGCTGGTGAAACCGCGGGGCGCTGCTAGTAGTAAATAGTTATTAAAACCAATTTATCTTTCGAACATTTGTCTGTGTAGTACAGTCGACGTTTAATGAATATTTTTCTTAAAGAAAGAAAATACGTTTATTTGCGGGAAATATGACGCAAAGAAAGAACACAAAACAAAAAAGAACAATTTGATGGAAAATATGCGTCACATCCTCGCAAAACCACCTTTCTTCACTTAACTTTTTCTTTCCCAAAAATCCCACCCAAATAAAACCTACTTTTAATTCCCAACACATTAAATAAAGGTCACGCTACATTATTAAATACGGACAGGGTTGTCACAGAGATTTAGGGATGTCACTAATTGTATTAAACTCACACGTTCATTTAATCAAATCTAAACCTTCATACAAAATCTGAAAAGGGCGCAGACATCTTTGTCTGTTACTTCGGACGCGTATTTATTTGGGTTGAAAGGGAAAAGCGTAAATGGTGGAAAAATTCAAGGGCTCTTGATCGCCTTAGGCTGTTTTTAATTGAGGATTTTGACACCCATGTGATGGGCGGTTCAGAATATGTTTTGGTAGGATTACGTTTTTTATGGATATTTCCGGGGAAATAGGTCAGAGCTATATATATTCACGTGTCGTTGAACTCGAGTCTGCTTTGAATATTATTTTTAAAATATTTAAAAAACGGAATAATATAAAGAAGTTAAACACAAATAGACTTAAGAGAGTAATATACAGAAGTACCTAATAAATTAAGTTTTTGAGCGAGTAGGTAATACTGAAAATAGCTTGCAGATTTGACAGAATGAAAGAATTGAAGTCATTCGCGCCGCCATGACAGAATGCCCCGTTTTGACAAACAAAATTAAATTAATATTTTGAGGTAAATAAATATAGTTCGGTTTTCAAAAACAGTCAACTAGTCTATACATGGACAGAAGTGGATGATCAGACGTATTTTTCATTAGATTTGAATAACCGTGCAAAGATCAAAAGTTATTATTTAACCCGACCCGTTGCTTAAAATTCATCCCATCCTAAAATACTTCAATTTAAACTGATATAGTGGCATATAAAATATAAATATCTACCTACCTGCACAAGATTAAATAAGACCACATGTGTTGAGATTGAGAACTCTTAAACCGTCACATTAACACGCGAATAAATCCAAGCAAACATATCGACAAAATATTAGTGGCAATAACAATTTTACTAGCGAACCGCAATTCAAATTTTATTACAAACATAGGTACCTACATAGAACATGAATGCATTTCTGCTACATTTGCCGCCAATAACGTGTAGCGTCCAGTTTGCGGCGGTTATAACCGGTTATTAGATCTGGATTTAACTGGATCTTTGCTGATATTTCCTTGCAAACGAGCTGTTAGTTCGTATACCTTAAGAAGGAATATAAGTATGCTATTTCTAATGGTTTACGACCCACGCAGCTTCTGATATCGTAGGCGTGGGTAATTGGCAACCCGTGCAATTTACTGATCTTGCAACTTTACCTAAGTTTATTTTGTAAATGCATACTCTTAAATTAATCTGTATTATTGTGTTTGTGTGCCTTTTTTTTCTGAAGCGTCAAGTTTAGTGCAAATAAATGTATTCATAACTAGGTTTTGCCCGCGGCTTCACCCGCGTGGTTGTCGGAAAATATCCAACGGGATCGTACTCCCGGGATTAAAAGTACCCTATGTCTTAAACGGTTATAAACTTTCTGTGTGCCAAATTTCATCAAAATCCGTTCATCAGTTTTTAGGCCAATCCGGAACTTACATTCAGATAAATGGGCAAAGATTCTAAAAGCTATATTTTCGGCATCAGACTCGTTCCCACAACCCGCAGCAATGAAATTTTTCCAAAAATATTCAATGTGCAGTTTTGACTTTGATACTATTATAATATTATGGTTTAGATTCAAAATTTAATTTGCATGCCTGAATTTTATATAAACTTTGTTTTAATTTAATGTAATGGACTATGTCTGAAAAATAAATATTGTATATTTTTTTTTGCAATATTTAATTGTGGTGGTTGATTTCATTTCTTTCTTAAATTGATCATTGATTTTGATTCAAAATTTTTACCACTTTTTATTTACTGATTTTGCAAAAGAATTTTAAGTATTGACTAAATTTCTTCCTTTTTTTAGAATAATTACTATCTATCCGTTGCATCTTACGGTCATCGCTAATGAGACCAACCCTATTTTTTACGTAAGAAATACGTAAAATTACTTGAAAAATGAATTCCAGTTTCAATAATCGTTCAGACTCCTAAATCAAATCGTTAACCTACCTGTTACAACGCGACATTGAAAAATGGCGTCGCATACAAATTCAAAACTGTAGTACAGTGTTACCGCTGAAATATGAAAGAGTTTAGATACGATCTTGTTCAATTGAAATGTAACGGGTTGATGAATGTTATGGGTATAGATGAAGCTGAATTACTACCTTTTGGGTAGACGAAATATTACGATTTAAGCTGGGTAATTAAACATTAACTAGGGCCTGTTTCACCACCTTCGATTAGGTTCTCGTTAACTTACTTGGCAGATAATATCCTACAATTTCTGTTCCATTTTTGAATTTATTCGGTAAGTAGTGGCTATTCGGACATCGTGAAATAGGCCCTAAGTCACCTAAAATAAGTTAGCATGTTTGTCATGCAAGGAGGTAAAATTATTTGCTTGTACGCGATAATCTCTGGAAGTATTTCTTCTTCTTTTTCGTGTAGTTAGTGACTAATCTGTACCCTAATTGCGTAATACAACACAATCACAATCTGTTTCTATTTAAAACAGATTGCTAATCCATTGCTTCATAAGTTGGAAAAAAAATCTGCTCAACAACGTAAATAACGCAATGAATGTTGTTGAACTGTCAAAACGAAACAAATTAGGCAAAATTGTTTACGAAAATAAGTTACGCAATCAGGGTACTGGTGTCAGAGTTATTATGCCGCCCCCATGGGCCTCTGACTTGGCTTCAGATACCATCGAGAAATATCTCTCAGGCGTGCCGGTTTCCTCAAGATGTTTTCCTTCACCGTTTTGAAGAAGTGATAATTAAACAAGTACTGATTTAATTCAAAAAATCCGTTCGCTTATAGAACCTATTTTATTACTGAAGTACCATAGGATGTGGATATGTTTTATATTGGTATACTTAGTTGATTTCCACGCCGACAAAGTTGTGGGCAAAAACTGGTACAGGTAAATTAAAATCGCTGCCAAAGTCAAATTATTACTATTAAACGCGTGATTGACGGTATAAAACAGATAGGTACTTCAACCAATCATCCCAACCTTTTCCTAACTATGTTAGGGTCAGCTTCCAGTCTAACCAGATGCAGCTGAATACCAGTATTATTCATGGAGTGTTTGCCTATCTGACCTCCACAACCCAGTTATTGGGTGACACAGAAAACAGATACTTATCAGTGAGAAAAACAGCCACCTTCGCTCAGTGTCAATCCATCGACATAATAACCAATAATTGACCAATCACGTCGTCATAATAACTGACCCTTTGAAGGGTAATTGGGAAAGACCTCTTATACAGCGAAGGACAAAACATTAATTACTAAGCTTGCTCACTGTATCTTGGCGATTACAAATCATTAGGTCAATCACGAAAGTTTTTTTTTTTTCAGGAAAAGTAAATTTAAGTTCGTAATTATAATACACTGGACACAATGTGACAGTATACAGTGTAAGTCTTTATAATGTGTGCATATCGAAATGAGGGAATCTATGCCTAATTTTATCGACGGAAAAAATATTAATTATTTTTGATAAATTTTACAATTATTGTGAAATCGAAGAATTTCGTGCATAGCGAAATTTTCTAGTAGGTATTTTTCGAGTCGAGCATAGAGGAACTAGAGCATAGAGGGACTAACCGCTTTTAAAGTTATTTTTCGATATTTTTTTATGAATTTTCAGAAAATGCGGGCAAATACGATGGGCGACATTGTATAATAACGTTTGCAGTTTATTTATATCATGGGAACCTATGATAACATAACATTACATAATATAACACAAACTCATTTATCCATAGCGATTTATGCAATCGACGTCTTCTCAGTTCATTTTCATCAGCCATGTAGGTACATCAGTTTTGTCTAGGTAGGGCTGCTCCATCTCGGAGCCAAATAACCTGGCTATTGGTTTATTATAGTATAGCATAAATTATCATAAACCATCAGTATTTCTACATTCTTACCTAAGTGATAATAATAATTTATTTACGAAAAACCATTTTTCTATACCATTTAGAGCCTCATCATTGGTCCAGTGGTCGCAAACGCTCAGTCGGGCAGGGTTTTTCTATCTGAATTTTTCAGTAGCAGCCCGAAGTCTGGATTTGTGCCCGGTTGATGGCAATAGACTCGCCCCCGACTTAAACATTACTGGCGAAATGTGGGTTTACTATAGGTACACTTCTGCCCAATTCTTCAGGGAAACAAGGCATGATGTTATGTAGTAAATGATCAAACAACTAATTATTTATACTAGGTATTAAATGAAATAAAACTATGTAAATATATACAAAAACCTTAGTCCTATATTAAATGAGCTATATTTGTAATCACGTTCTCGAAAACGGCTCTGACGATCTCGATGAAAGTTGCAATATAGGGGTTTACGGGGGCAAAAAATCGATCTAGCTAGGTCTCATACCTGGGAAACTTCGTTTTCTCCATTTTCACAACCTCGGACATGTAATACAATGTTGTATAAATAAATAAACATATTATGGCGACTGCTGCAGGTGCAAAAAACCTCAAACGGCGCAAATATAGCATCCTTACTGGTAGCTATATTTTTGAGCCGTTTGGGAACACTAGGACCATGGGGTCCGAGTGCTCACCGAGTATTCCGGGACATCGCCAAGCTGTTGGTCGACTCTTTACGTGACCAGAGGGCTGGCCAAAGAATCAGCATTGCCATCCAACGTGGCAATACTGCCAGCCTTTTGGGCACTTTTCCCGCTGACAGCGATGCGGACGAATTTTTTTACGCCCAATGAGCTCTTCTCTTTATTTCTAACTTTTTCCTTTACATACTTGTACATAATATATATAGTAGTTAGTTGTAAATATGTTTGTGTATGTTAAATATTAGCGATTTATATTATAATATTATATGTAAAAAGAATAAACATATTGATGTTTATTTATTTTCACCCGAGTAGAGCTCGGTCGACTAGGTACTGATTATTAAACAAGCATGCAATTAATAGAAAATGCTCGCAATGCTTTTTTCCAATCTGAACATTTCTTCGATATTCTATAAGGTCAAATAGTCGACTTGTTAGCGAGTTTACAGTTACTCGGTAACTCAGTTACTAAGTTGCACCTGTTAACATTTAAAAACCGCTGAACCAACTAACAAGTATAAACAGGCACTTGATTGAACTGGGGAACTTAAAGAGTGGTTCTTACTTGGCTGTATCGGTTTGTATATTTTTAAGTTGTTTTTTGAAGTGAAAACTTCTTCAGGCGCGTTGGGCATTTTTGAGGTGGGAAAAAACAATTGAACTCGCGACACCGTTACTGACACCTCATTTTTGTAAAGGCGATTGTGCTTTTTATTTATATCACGTTACGGATCAATGTTCTATGCAAATATTTTTACTTTAAAGGTTTTGGAAGTTTTTTTTTTTGTAAACGCCATTGTGCTCTTTATTTAGATAACATTACGGATTTACGGACCAATGTTCTGTACAAGTATTTTTCTTCCACCAAGGCGATCTTGTTCAAGTTTTCATTTCTTTCGGCACTCCCGGAGTGCCACTGTTTTTATTAAAATTATGCTTAGGTTTTGACGATAAAATCGATGAACTATTAGGTAGGATGTAGGATCTATTAAGATAAGATAAGATAAGATAATTTATTTGTCCAAAACATAAGTATACACACATGGCATGCAAGATGTTAAAATAAAATTATAGCACAGTCATGTTTTGCCTTAACGGCGTACAAATATAAACACGTTGGTTATTTTTATTACTAGGGTATAAACATCAAATAGTTAAAAATTTAGTTAAGTTTAAGCAATGTAGACGTACTTCGTGAAGTATGATTTTTATATGACCTAATGTAACCTAAACTTCAACTCGACTGGTTTTATCTACCGTAACAAAGGATTTCAATCAATTTGCCTGATACCTTAAAGTAGTAGGTAGAGACAGACGCATAGGTACATACTGCACCAACATTTCGCCTGTTATGTTATCCCATCAATATCTGCCTAGCCTTTTCCCAACTAGATTGAGGTCGGCTTCCAGTCTAACCAGATGCAGCTGACTACCAGTATTTTACATGGAGCGACTGCCTATCTGACCTCCACAACCTAGTTACTAGGTAACACGATACCCCTTGGTAAGACTGGTTGTCAGACTTTCGGGCTTCTGACGACCCGTAACGACTGTCAAAGATACACGAATGACAGCCGGGACCAACGGCTTAAAGTGCTCTCCGAGGCACGGAAAAAATACAACCGATTCCCAATCTACAACCTGAAAAATAACTTTAGTTTCGGATTTTTTTGTCAAAAAACTAAAATACTGATCCAAAGACACCGACTTCCGAAATTAAAGTTATTTTTCAGGTTGTAGATTGGAAGTCGGTTGTATTTTTGTAAAATGTTTTTTTTTATGTATTTTCATCGATATTTTCGTAAACCGATTTTGAAAATTCTCTTTTCATTTGGTAGAAGAAGATTGGGCAGAATTTTATAAACTTTACTTGGGTAGTTTTTAAATTAGCTTCAATAATAGGTACGTATTTTTCCCACTAAGTCTATGTGAATGTTTTATTAACTTCCTGTCACTGTTCAAATTTGTGTGGGGTAGAATACCACACATAAAAAGATTTTTGTCTAATAAAGTTCTCAAAAAGCAACTCTTGCTTATAATGGGTTGGTAGCTTTTCTTGCAAAGTTGCAAGGTATACTTTGAAACACATACAGTATAACTCGTGCTTAATAACCTGGGCTTTGCACCTCGTTCTAAGTTTTGTTAAGACCTGGAACGTGTTAACTAATATGTTGTGAGTTTGTCTCGTTCATCAGGAGTTGAATTTATGGATCTATGCCCGGATAATGACAAGAGGCAACCACAAATTAGCCAATTATTATTTAGGTCCCATATTATAAAAAATGAAAAATTTCCACTTTTCAAAAATAAATTTTCAGATCTATTAATGAATGACTGAAGTATATACTTCGTTTTTGTAAAATAAATTGTATACTACGTTTTGTTGTTATACGTGGATACAATGTTATGGAACAAATGACTTTAAAATGGTACCTTGTCCGTGTACTTATAAATCTTTTTGGGACTGTCTTGTGTCAATACACCATTTCATTACTAATATTTCTGTATTTATAATCTTGCTCACATACATTCTTGGTACACTTTTAGCATTATTTAACAAACTATTTAATCAGGTACTTAATATAATAACGTTATAGACTTTAGACTTCTTGAAGACACCTTTAGGTTTCGAGGCTCAAACCGGACTGACTTAGAAGCTAAACGACGCTCCAAATATCATGTTTCCAATTCTGTTCCGTTAAAAAACCAGTACTTTTACGGTAACTGTCAAATGAGATACTTTTAAACTTCATGATTACACTGATACAAAAATCATTTGAGGCAAATCACACACTTTTAATTTTATATTTAGTGTTTATAATCACAAAATCTAATTAATATTTGGAACAGTCTGTACCTTTACCTCTCTGCCCACGCCCTTAGAGTATCAAGAAAATTGATCAACATCCTTTGTGGCAGCAGATTAAACCAGTCAAGTATGTTTTTACCTTTAAAACCTCACTGAACATGACTCGTGCATCATCCATTAATTTTTAAAGTAGATAAGTCTTTGCATTGTATATTGCATGTCAGATTAAATTTCTACGACCCATCTTAACTTTATGTTCCTGCGGCAAAATGACATGCTAGGTAATCATATCACAGAATACCGAATGAAGATATTAAGTGCAGTACAAGGAACATCAAAGGAAAATATTTTTTTGTATTAAAATAGTTGAGCTGAACGGTACCTACTTTAAAGATTAGATTGTTATTTTAGAAGAATTTTCAGTTTCAATAATTTTTAAAAATTTAAAAATTAAGAAGCAATAATTAAAATGCCTGAAAGAAATCATTTTTAAATAATTAAAAGTGAACGAGAAGTTACAGTACAGTTGTACTTGTTATTGTAACCGTGATCACAACTAAAGAAAAAATAACGTTTATTCTGCAAAGACAAAACGCACATGAAAAAAACCGGCCAAGTGCGTGTTTGGACCACGCACAATAAAAGGGTTCCGTAGTTGAGATGAATTTATCCCAAAAACAAACTTAACTTTGTAGTTGAAAAACACGTTCCCTCATACATATTATAAATACGTCTCGGACTAACGATCAATATTCTCCAACTGCATAATACGTTAGTTTTTAATAGCAAAAAAATTTTTTTTTCCTGTGATTAATCTACAAACTAACGATTTCGAATTTTTTCTTATGCTTTTGCTGTGAGACCTTACATCCTGCCAAATTTCATGATTACAGTCAACGGGAAGTACCCTGTAAGGTTTTGATTTAAATACAAGTTTCAAAATATGTAGCTTAAATGGCCGTATTGTTTTATTGCGTTGATATTAATTTCAACCTGATACCTCCACGCATTCCTGAGAAAATGGGTCTTGACAGACTGACGAACGGATAACGAAGTGATCCTATAAGGGTTCCGTTTTTTCCTTTTGAGGTACGGAACCCTAAAAAAAGACATCAAATATAAACATACAAAGTAGCCAAAAGCCTAGTAGCCAAAAGCCTAGTAGCCAAAAACCTAGTAGCCAAAAGCCTAGCAGCCAAACGATTTTTTTATGATGCGATGCTGTCTTTGCTACCGACTACACATCTTAGCTTTCTACTACTACATGAATAGACATGACGAAAAATTTCCAAAATCACTAGGTTTAAAATATAGGTTGGACATTACAGTATTTTGTTTTTAAACAAAAACTTTTTGCCGACTCCAAAAAAGGAGGAGGTTCTCAGTTCGTCGGGATCTTTTAAAGTGAAACTTTTATTACATCGTCTCAAACTTTTTCGTCTGTGTGTTGCATGTCGCGTGACGGTCGGCCGCGGAGTAGGGATAAAGTGTAAGGCGCTCGTCAGAGCAGCCAAGGCCAATATGGCGGCGCCTATAGTTCGCTTAAAAGTTTCACTTTTACCGTGGTTTCATAAAACCACACAATCTTTTTTTTTTTTTAATATATTTTCCTTGATTTCACTGTCAATTGTAAACCAATTTTGAAAATTCTTTTGTTAATTGGTAGAAAAAGCTTGCGCGGTGGTCCCATACAAATTTTATTAATTTTGCTTGAGTAGTTTTTGAGTAAGCTTGATTAATACGTATTTTTCCCACTTAGTCTATGCGGATGATGTCCTCCTCTCACTGTTACATAGCAGGTAGTGGTATTCGAATTTGTGTGGGGTAGGTACCACAACTAAAAAGAGAAAAATAAAAGCTTTTTTAAAAAAAACGTGTGCGATCGGGGGACCCCCGTCAGGAACAAAGTTCTTTCTCACGTATGATTTAAATCAAAAACAAAATTTTCGCTGCCGCCATCTTGGGTTTTCATTTTGACCAAATTCAAACTTTCTCTCTCCGGCAGTGCAGTGTACTCAGGCCGATGTGTACAATTTTATCCGACGACACTGTTATCACTTTACTCTTTTCTTTTGTTTTTTCTGCCGACGTTCTCACTCTCTCTCTCTTTCTTTCTCTTTGAATTAGAAGAAGATAGTCGCAAGTATTAACACTTTATATGATTTCTGAAAGTTTACAATCAACGTTAAAGAAATTTGTTCTAAAAAAAAAACAATGCTATGCTTTAACACGAGGGCCTTGTTATCCTTCTTCATTTACTACACCCGGGAGTAAACTTATCCTTTTCTTCTAAGCATTCTAAGCTACTAAACGGCTAATGCAGCATGCACCTTTACTTAATCCAGCAGTTAACTTAACTACTACCTCCACTAAGTAAAGTGGACTGCATAAATTTAACTATGCTACAGTTAACTTTATTGTCTTGTTGACAGCGTTTTACTGGTATTTTAACTGTCCCTTTTACTTTAACCGCTGTTTACCGGGGCGGGTAGTTAAGTACGTCTTAGTGTTGCCAGTTTATTGATGAATTGGTAAGGTTATGCGAAAAAGGTTGTGTTTTATGGGTCAATCAATGACATAGACTTTTATTGATATTACCCAGGTCGGGTGGTTGCAAAACGTCGGCAATTTTAAGTTATGTTCGTTACAATTTGACGATTACGTGCGACTTTTATTGTCTGTTAACTTAACAAGCATTGACCGCTGACACAGAAATGGGTAATTCATCAATATCACGCATTATTAGCTAGGTAAGTAGGTAGGTAAGTCATAAAAGAAATATGTACGTTTTCATTTGATACAATTGAAGATTTTTTTTTTATAAAAACCGGCCATGTGCGAGTCGGACTCGCGCACGGAGGGTTCCGTACCATTATCTATAAAAACGGCAAAAAAATCACGTTTGTTGTATGGGAGCCCCCTTAAATATTTATTTTATTCTATTTTTTTAGGATTTGTTGTTATAGCGGCAACAGAAATACATCATCTGTGAAAATTTCAATTGTCTAACTATCACAGTTCATGAGATACAGCCTGGTGACAGACGGACAGACAAACAGACGGATGGACAGCGGAGTCTTAGTAATAGGGTCCCGTTTTACCCTTTGGGTACAGAACCCTAAAAACTAGACTTCGTCCGGGCCTATAACCTTCCTCAAGAATTGTGCTATCAATTGCAAAAATATTTTTTGAAATCTGACTGTAAGTTTTGGAGATTACCCCCTACATACAAACAAACAAACGAACAAATAAACAAATTTTACCTCTTTATAATATTAATATTAGTAATTAGTATAGATTCTCGCTAATATTCGAAGTATATATATGTCACGGCTAAAACCCGAAGTGTGGCTACACCTAGTTTTAGCCGGCTAGAACTTGGTGCGGTTAGCAGTTGGTTAAAGTTAGTTGTAGCAAATGAAAATGGCTGAAAGGTAGGTTAGGTTAGGTTAGAACTGTGACCACATAACACACCGCACGAGCCGAGCGAGCGAAGCGAGCGGTGCCGCGGCAGCGGCCGGCGAGTGCCAGGATCCATTTAGGCAAGTTTAACCAACTGCTACCGGCCGCACCTAGTTCTAGCCGGTTAAAACTAGGTGTAGCCGCACTTCGGGTTTGGCCGCACCTAGTTCTAGCCGGCTAAAACTAGGTGTAGCCGCACTTCGGGTTTTAGCCGTAACATATATATATGTCACCGTAAGATTGTGAGAACCGTAAGTTTATAATCTATCGGTATTATTTTCGTTTGATTATAAACTGTCAAAAAATTGTGGACTGGGTGAAATGGGTTAGGTTAGGTTAGAACTGTGACCAAACGCGCGCGAGCCGAGCGAGCGAAGCGAGCGGTGCCGCGGCAGCGGTCGGCGAGCGCTACTTCCAAGTTGCTCGCAGCCACGCAGGCTATTTAATATTAGCGCAAGGTGCATTACGTCGCAAACAAGTTGGTTACCAGTTCACAATTTATCAGCTTTTCATGGATATATTATAAACTATCGAAAAATTATGCGTTAAATTGTAAATGATTTGTCACAGTTCACAATTTTTCGACATTTTATAATCCAACGGAAATAATACCGATCGATTATAAACTAGCAAAGTTCATAATTATACGGTGACATATACACGGTAAGTATATCTATCCGTCCCCCAACATTTAGCTATTGAAATTTTGTATGGAACAGCTGATAATTTTTTCTCGATTCCGATGTTGGTCCCAAGGAAAAAATTGTTCAGTGTGATAGTTTATACCACACCATTCAATTTAACCACACCTTTCTGATACACCCGGTATAAGGAAGTCAAACGATTTCTGTATTTTGTGCCAATCCAATACACTAATCATATCAATCAATCTGCCTAGCCTTTTCCCAACTATGTTGGGGTCGGCTTCCAGTCTAACCGGATCCCGTTGAATACCAGTACAGTCAAACCTGAGTAAGTAAGAACTGTGTAAGCGAGATAACTCTATAAATGAGAGTAGTTTGCCAGGTCCCGTCTTTTTACCCTCTAAAACCTCAATTAATGAGAAATAGATGCCTCCATAAGAGAAAGTTGTTTTTCAATCGTGGACCCCTATAACTAAACTAACTAAATTAGTGAATTGTTTTTTTTTTCTTCTTTGATTTATGTTTTTTTTTATTTTCTCTTATACGGTTACACACGTTGTCCACATCTCTTTTTGTATACTTTCCTATCGCAGGTATGCTGGAAGAGATTTCTTTAGAAATAAGCATTGCCTTTGTACGTAGTTTTCTGTTCCTTTCTTCTTGTCTGTTTATATGTGTGTGCATAAATGGTTAAATAAATAAATAAGACTTCCACTTGCCCGTACCTCTATAAGTGACATACAGTCGAGCGTAATTTAACGTCTGCTATTTATGACTCATTCTTAAATTTCGTGTAACTAACATTATTTTTGTTCCTCTCAACCTTTCCCAACTAGCCTCAACCTCTATAAGTGAGAAAGGCCTCTCGTGTATCTCTATAAGGTAGAAACTTGAGTTAGTTAGAAACTTCCATAAGCGAAAAAGAGATCTCAGTCCGTTGAACTCTCGCTTATCCAGGTTCGACTGTATTTTACATGGAGCGACTGCTTATCTGACCTCTGATCTAAATACGCTAAGCATATGTAAACCCGATAATGTCAAATACCTACACGATTGCTAGTTTTGTTTCCTCTGCTGTCGCCAACGTGAAAAAAATACTACAACCTCAGATTACAGTAAAGATAAATTAATCTTCCCAAATGCCAACACGATTGGGGTAAGCCCGTCCATTATTATTAAGTCCTATTCTCCTATCAGATTGTTGACTCCACTTAATGTCAGACTGAAAAGGTTGCATGGTCTGACTCGGTCGACTTTTTTGACCAGAACTGTCGGTTATGAGTGGTTTTGATAAGTGGCAATACAGCCTGGCAATTAAGTAGGTACCTATGCATTAAAATTATCTAATGATGTTAACATAGATTATGTATGCTTATCTGTCCATTAGGTGTTGTATGATGTCCCGCGAGTGTGGTATATGGGGTCAGGTGACCTTCAAGGTCGGTCTGTACCTACCAAATTACAACAACACGTGCAATACTCAATTTTCGTATGTTACTTACTGCGTGTAGCAGTTTTGAGTATCAATCTGCCTAGCCTTTTCCCAACTATGATGGTATCGGCTTCCAGTCTAACCGGATGCAGCTGAATACCAGTATTTTACATGGAGCGACTGCCTATCTGACCTCTACAATTCAGTAACTGGATAATACGATACCTCAGTAACAAACCAGTCTTTACCAAGAGGTATCATATCACCCAGTTTTGAGTATATTTACACAAATTGAATTTCTTTCATTTCCTTTTTTCACGTGAAAAAATCCCACAAAAATATCTTAAAGCATACTTTCATAGGTACTTATTTAAAACACCA
Source organism: Agrochola litura (assembly GCA_949152395.1). NCBI lineage: Eukaryota > Metazoa > Arthropoda > Insecta > Lepidoptera > Noctuidae > Agrochola > Agrochola litura. The sequence goes on from OX424512.1 coordinate 3,029,964, forward strand.
TGATTTGGTTTTCTTCATTAGATCATTTAAAGCAAGTATCTTTCTTGCTAGATACATGCGTCAGATATGGTAAGTAGGATCTCGGAAATTCGTGTCTCGGAAAGCACTTTAAGACGTTGACGTTGGTCCTCTCATTCGTAGATCTTTGACAGTCAAATCGTGACAGTTAGTTAGAAGTAGAGATGCGCCGAATAGTGGTTTCACCGAATAACCGAATACCGAATAATATTCGGTTAAGTTCTTACCGAACCGAATATACTGCCGGATAATTCGGTTCCCCGTTCTATAGTTTTGCCGCGCAAACAAGATTATACACGCTAGATTTCCAAAGCGCCGCGCGTGTACGGAATGAGTGGTACCTCGCCTCCCGCTACCCGCTGCACCCCGCCACTGTCATTGCGTATGAAAACACAATACGGGTGCTAGATTTGAGTGCAGTTATTGCCTATTTGATTAATATTTTGGTGTTTTGGGTGTTTTGAAAGATGAAGATTATTGCAATTAAAAATTACTGTTATTTTAAGACACTTGATTTTATGTAACTATTAATGCTAGGTTGTATTTGATTACCTGTGTTTAATTATATCTTTGTTTGAGTACCTCACAACACGATTGTTAGATTATGGGATTCCTTTAATTTATTTTGCCCTAAAGGCTGATTTAAAATGATCAATTAAACCGAATATTCGGCATTCCAACCGAATGATTCGGCCGAATACGAATGCTTCAAACTTTTCCGAATACGCCGAATACCGAATTTAAAACTAATATTCGGCGCATCTCTAGTTAGAAGCCTGAAAGTCTGAAATCCGTCCTACCGAGGGGTATCAAGATAATCAGTTCCTGGGTCGCTCCGTGTAAAATGCTCCGTGTATAGTTTGTTATTTTCTTTTGCGAGTCCCAATTAATACTTTTTCATTCTTCTTTCTTTAAAATATTCTTCTTCTTATTTTCGTGTGGTTAGTGACTAACTTGGTATCAGAGTTTTAAAGCCGCCCATGGGCCTCTGACTTAGCTTCACATGCCGTCGAGAAATATCTCTCAGACACATTTCCACACGATGTTTTCCTTCACCGTTTTTGAAGCAAGTGATAATTATACAATACGCACATGAATCCGAAAAGTCAGAGGTGCGTGCCTTGGGTTCGAACTCGAGACCTATGACTTGGCAGTCTGAAGTTCACAACACTAGGCTATCAATGCTTTAAAATATTGATATTCAGCTGCTTCCGGTTAGACTGAAAACCGACCTTAACATAGTTGGGAAAATATTAAGCAGATAATGACATCCCTCATTTAGCGACAGGTGAATGGTATTTTTAAATCGATAAATTAAATCCTCAATACGCAAAACTTGACATTTACTGGCTTCGTGACGTAATAATATCCCGTAGGAAACCCATGTCATACCAGTGAGCAAGTAATTTTAGTGTATCAAATGTATCGGTGAGCTAATCCGATATGATTGATAGAGTAATGTAGCGCTATCTAAAATCAACATGGCGGATTAGAGGGACGATCGCTGACAAATGTGTTAAGTTGATAATAGGAATAATTTATACATACCATGTAGGCAGAAACTAAAGAACGCCACCTCCTACGATCCAATTATAATAAATGAATTAATTTATTTTATAATATATAAATAATTTTATTTATTTAAAGAAAGAAAGAACGAAAATTTTTTTATTGAGACTCGCACGGGAAATCACAAATTAAACTAAAACACACTCATTAAGACATTAATAAAAATTAAAAACAATAAAAAAGAACAAAGTAAAATTAAAGCAGAAAGTCATTTAGTGTTTAATTTGGTGTTTTTAAAAGAGGGGCCAAAAATTCTTAGACAATGTTTTAAACAACATTATTGTTTTATTGGTGCTTTATTAAATTGAAAGGTTCAGGATCAATATAGGTAATGTTCCAATAACGCGAAATAAAATTAACTGTTACAATAGTACATTTTTCTTTTTTTTATCAGAAAATATAACAAGAAACAGAATTGGTTCCGGTCGACAAGTAGGTAACTTGGCTTTCAAAAGAGCACATATTAGAACAGACAGACCTTCCTACGGGACTCTCTTTTTTCTTGACTCATATCATATTATTCATATTTTAGGTACCTACTAAATTCATTCAGCCGACATTTGGCCGACCTCTACTTCTGCTTTGGTTTCTTCGAATCCATTCAGTTGCATTTTTAGTCCATCGACTGTTTTCCAACCTGCCGACATGGCCAGCCCAGTTCGACTTGAGTAACCTGATTTTTTAAGTAAGATTCCGGAAGATTAGTAATAGATTAATTTTTAGAAAGATTTAAATAATCTAACTTAAATCGGAAATAGCATATCCTAATGCAAGACATATTGCATTTATCAAAGTCACAAATGTGCCCGTATACTTCATAATGTATTCCTGCCATTTTGCACTGGGTGGCAGTGTTATAAGTACTTGCCGAGTCACGATAGCGAAACTTTTAATGCTGGCAAAAATACTTTAATTCATAACATAACATTCACGCCTGTAATACCCGAAGGGTTAGGCAAAGGTGTACCTATACACCCATATTTTGTTGTGTTAAAGTCCCATGTAATAGGGGGCGAGCCTATTGCCATCAACCGGGCACAAATCCAGGCTCCTGGTGGAAAAACGGACTGAACTGAACCGGAGGAACTGTTGGATTCCTGTTGTTGTTGTTGTATTGGGTTTTACAACAGGAATATCGATTCCCAAATCGAAACCAGCACCTCATGTTCAGCAGTAGAGCTTGCGATCAGTACACCAATGAGGCAGTAGTATACGGATCAACCTTATTTTCATTCATCAGCAAAAGAGATCAGAAGGCTAATTTTCGTACTTAAATTTTTTTTTTGTAAAAAAAGCGGCAAAAAACGAAAATTCAAAACCAAAGACACCGACTTCCGAAATGAAAGTTATTTTTCACTTTGTACTTAGTGTTTTTTTTTAAAAGTCGATGTTTTTTTTTTGGAAAAAAAATTTATTTTTCGCTTTTTGGTTGTTTACTTGGAAATCGGTTAAAAAAAGAACCATCGATAAAAAACATAAAAAAATATTAAAAAATTAAGTCGAATTGAGAACCTCCTCCTTTTTTTTTAATTTGGTTAAAAACGTTCACATTCAAGTCGCAATCTGTCAAACTTGTCAAAAAATTTCGTAAATTGATTGCATTTTTCACAGAATGCGAATGCTCTTAAAAATTACGGGAATTGCCCCTCTTTTTCATGATCTCTTTGCTGTAATATAGTTAATTTAGTTACTTTTTGCGAATTGCGAACACTTCTATCCCCGACTGTACTTGTAATGACGTACTATGAAGTGGCGTGTATTCAAAAACAAAGCTTTATTCAAAGCTTAGTGGTTCTGTGAGTGGAAACAGTTATCTGTCAAACAGTGCACCAAATATACACACATATTTGAAAGTTTTGGAATCTTGGACTACGGGATCATAATTAGTGAGATTTTCAAGTTGTTATTAGTTTTAAAGTTGAATTAGAAGTAAATAAGTACAGTACAAAAATGTTCTTTAATGTCCTTCGGCAAACCTCGTGTTTCGTCAGTTATCGGATTTCTATCACTTGGTGCAGACCGGACGCTCTCAATCGACTTGGAAATATATACAGTTGTTAATACTCTTCTCAAAGTTTATAAAAAAAAAAGCTGCTAAAGTCACAGGCACGACAGATAGGAAAATAGTTTTACAGCTCTATATAGTTCACACGAAAATCAAAACAAAACAACAATAAAATACTTAGTTCTGAATTCAAATTGTTATACAAGATAAATCTAATAATTGATGGACATGGAAATTAGCATTCGTTTGTATTCGGAAATGCGATGATTCCCGAGAGACATAATAAAAGAGAAATACTGTAGTGTAGGTCGTAGGTTCGAACCCAAACAGGCGCTTTACTTTGTGTTAAGAGTTTCATCACCACTGCTCTCAAAACGGTGAAGGAAAATATCGTGAGTAAACCGGCGTATCTTAGAACCTAAAACTCGAAGATATGTGACATCTACCAACCCGCACTGGGCCCGCGTGGTGGATTACGGCCCACTCTCCGAGAGGAGGCCTGTGTCCCAGCAGTGGGAACATTATAAACAGATTATGATAAGTAGTCATAGAAAATGTTAGAAGAGTGTCGAAAAGGAGAAAGGGAGTTATGTATTAGTCGGTTTCAAGGTGAAGATTTTCTACATTTTTTGCTTCGTTTTTGAAGTGAAAACTTCTTTAGGCGCGTTGGGCATTTTTGAGATGGGACTAAACCATTGATTTCGCGACCCTGTAATGGAATTTACCGACACCGTGGATTAAAAGACATCAACGCGTTGATTACCGCGGTGCCTATTTTTTTTTCAAGTTTTCACTTCTGTCGGCACTCCCGGAGTGCCATTGTTTTTTTTTTTGTTTACATTCTAAATTGGAAACAAATTTTTTATACAGAGTTCTCTGCTCTATAAGATAAAATCCCGTTTACCAGCACGGCAGAACTCTAGCCGTTTAGATGAAGCCTAATAACAGCCATAGGTTTCATTGATCTTTTAAGTCTTGTCGTGATTGCTGGCAGCCTTACCTGTCCAATTCCAAAAGAGAGAAAAAAAAAACAGTGGCACTCCGGAAGTGCCGACAGAAGTGGAAACTTGAACAATTTTACTGTGCAGGAAACACTTTTCTTTTTTGAAGTCGGTAAAAAAGGGAAATGTCAATCATGTCGTTGTCATGTTTCAATGTTTGGAATGTCATTAATCCAAAATTTATCGCGCGTTGATGTCTTTTTAATTGTCAAAAGCTGGTGTCGGTAACAGTGTCGCTAGTTCAGTTGTTTTTTCCCATCTCAAAAATGCCCAACGCGCCTGAAGAAGTTTTCACTTCACAACATTCATTTCATTCATTTTTTGTCTATTCACAACATTGTTATCACCTTAACCAAGTAAAGATAATACAATTTAATTTCTCGATATGTAACGTCTTCCATGTAAAATCATATTGACTAAGCGTATCAAATTCTTCCACATTGTTTGCAAATTGCATTTTTCAAGCGAGCACTTTTAGCGTATACTTTTCACAAACAACAATTTTCGTATACCAATACAATTATGAATATTATGTATCATATAGCCTGTGTTAGGATCCACAGACACGTATTGTTTGAGGATATTTAGGATTTTTGTTAGTTTCAAATCTTTATAAATGTTTTTCAGGGTTCCGTTGCCAAATGGCAAAAAACGGAACCCTTATAGATTCGTCATGTCTGTCTGTCCGTCCGTATGTCACAGCCACTTTTTTCCGAAACTATAAGAGCTATGCTGTTGAAACTTGATAAGATTTTCACACAAAAATAGAAAAAAAAATTTTTTTTTTTTTTTTCGTCAAACCCATACCTGTGGTATATCTATGGATAGGTCTTTAAAAATGATATTGAGGTTTCTAATATCATTTTTTTTTAAACTGAATAGTTTGCGCGAGAGACACTTCCAAAGTGGTAAAATGTGTCCCCCCCCCTGTAACTTCTAAAATAAGAGAATAATAAAACTAAAAAAAAACAATATGTACATTACCATGTAAACTTCCACCAAAAATTGGTTTGAACGAGATCTAGCAAGTAGTTTTTTTTAATACGTCATAAATCGTAAACCGCAATTTACCTTTCATTCAATGTTACTTGCTGCTACGGAACCCTTCATGGGCGAGTCCGACTCGCACTTGGCCGCTTTTTTCTTTCTATAAAAGCGTGGAGTTTGGAAGTCATCCCACGGGGATGAACTCCCGGAACAAAATTCAATCTCCTAACCCAGGCCATGGTCTACCTGTGTGCTTTATTTAATCGAAATCTGTTCAGCCGTTAAGACGTTAAAGTATAACAAGCAAACAAACAAACTCACTGTCTCATTTATATAATATTAGGTGCGCCCCGCGGTTTCACCCGCATAAGTTCCGATCCTCGTTCGATTCCTCGTCGATTGACTGCCTCGTTGGTCTAGTGGTCGCAAGCGCTACTGCTGAGCATGAGGTCCTGGGTTCGATTCCCGGGTCGGGCAAAGTGTTATTGGGTTTTTCTATCAGAAATTTCTCAATAGCGGCTCGGAGTCTGGATTTGTGCCCGGTTGATGGCAATAGGCTCGCCCCCTATTACATGAGACTTAAACATAACTGGCGAAATGTGGGTGTACCTGCTACAGGGACACCTCTGCCCAACCCTTCGGGGAAACAAGGCGTGATGTTATGTAAGTCTCGATCCCGCGGGAATATCAGGATAAAAAGTATCCTATGTCCTAATAAATATAAAAAAAATAAAAAAATATTATTATTATTTTTATATAAATTTAAATATCTCGAGACCTTAGGGTCCCGGTCTTTTGGAAGACGTATGAGGGGCCGAAGCCAACTCGCAGAGGCCCCTTAGACAATTTTATATGTAATGAGGCACCAACCGACGATTATCCCAGTATGCACTATGAAGTGCACCCAAGGACAACCCTCGGTTGGTGTAGGACTATTGCAGAATCTGGAAACAAATCTATTGGACTATGGGTTTGGGCGGCTTAAGTTGACTATTATTATTATTAATCCAGGTCATGGTCTACTCATGTGCCAAATTTCAAATCTGTTCAGCCGTTTTAGCGTAAAAGCGTAACAAACAAACAAACTTACTTTCGCGTTTAAATATATCGTCGGCGAAGGTGGAGAACTAAATAACTGCGATTTTGGTCAAATTGACTTTTCACCATTTTCGTAACACCCAAATCATTCCTCATAAATAAATCGCAATTTGCTCCAAACCAGTTTTTTTTTTGTTATTTATCTTTTATCTTTATTGCAATCCATAATGTACACATACAGGTGGTAGGGAAAAATAAATTTAAACAATAGGCCTGTGTCCAAATATTGCTGACATATGGCCTATAATTTATCATTTGAATTATGTTTTGTGTTGCATAATGTAGGTTATTTTGTATACTATTGTATAGAATCATTCTCTAACCTGAACAGACAGCTGTGCTGCTGGGGAGTTTGTTGCGCCACTTCTTCTTCCCAGCTAAAAGCACTAGGAAGTGGTGAAGGGTGGGCGTTTTTGGGGGACTGTCTTATGTAATTTTGATGTTCGAAAAGTGCTGATTCTCAGCCTAGTTTGAATAAATGACTTTTGAATTTTTGAATTGTATTTTTTGTCCGTCTTGTAGATTATAAAAAAATATTGAACACGTATTTTTTCATTTTTGACGTAATCAAAAGATTACGGCGATACATTGAGTTAAAATGTGGCATGACGTCACGCCTTGCTAGATTTTATACGACGTTGTGACGTAGCGCGCCCCCACTCCCCAACTTTAATGCGTGATTTCTAAGTTATTTTTGATTAATATGATAAAGCAAAAAATACGTGTCTAATATTTTTTTATTATCTGAAAGACGGACTAAATAAAATTTCTTTTTTTTTACCTAGGCAACTACCCAATTATGGACCCTGTCGGGATTATGATTTACATTAATTACAATCGAGGAAAATTTAATTCTAACTGTAATGTAGACTAGCCTGATCTAGGTTTATGAAAACCTGTGTTTCAGGCCATCAATTTACATCAAACATTTAAAAAGCAGACAACAATACATATATTATATTAGAAGCTAAATTAAAAAGAAGACATAATATTTTCAATGACTTAAACAGCAACTATTTGGGTATATTATTTTAAAACTAGATTACCTATGTAAGATATATTATGTTTAAATAAATTAACGAATAATATTAAAGTAGACAAAGTATTATTAATTTGGTAAAGGAAGAGACTTAATATAGAGTATAGACTTAAGATAGAGTACGTAGATATAAACTTTATTTTAAAATTTCTAGTAGTTTTTCCGTGTCTGCATAATTGAGTTTTGTCAAATATTCTTGTACAAGTAAGTTACACCTATTATAACTTAAACTATAAATCTTTAGCACTCTGTTAAACTGGTTATACAAGTAGGGTCCTAAAAATAAATAAAATCGATTAGTAAAAGCATGTTTAGTCTGAGAGTTGGCACAAACTAAATATTTTCTTCTCCTATCTGAAAGTACTGGGTTAAAATAAAGTTCAGTGTGTTGTAATAAAACTACATTCAAAACAAATAATTGACGTAGGATAAAGAAACATTAACTATAATTTGATCCTATTATCATCACATTGTCACACATACCAAAATTTCCCCAGCGTCTTATTTTCCATTATTGGTAATATGTTACGCAAATGTAACCCAATACATTTCCCTGTGTATCAGTAACCAGTTCCCGTCAGTAACTGTTTTCCTTAACCACAACGATGAAAATGTATCTAGTTATAAGGCTGCGTCCTGTTTATAAGCGATCGTCACAAAATGTGACATCGTCGTGTGCATGTGTAATTTTATTTTCGGGGTACCTGAACGCGTGGTCACGCCGATAGAGGGCGTTTTCCGGTTTTCCGAAGAAAAAGTGGCGATCTACGACGCAGCCTAAAGCCGTGTCTACTGCGCGTGTTTTTTCGAAACATTACACGAAAACATTAAAATATTTGTGTATGCAAACACGATGTTTTTGTTTTCCGAGCTGCATGGAAAACATTCCCCGCGCGGGTGAAGGGTTCGTTTCATTTTCAACCGCCGCGTATTATAAATACGACAGCTTGTGTATGAAAACAAATGTTTTTGTGTAAGATTTTTGTGTAATGTTTCGAATAAACACGTGCAGGAGACCCGGCTTTAAATACACAATACATTTATTCTTACCAACCTTTTAAGGTGCTGCAATGATATTTGAATGTTATGCACTGCTTTTATGAAGCATTAATGTATTCTGATCATTTGATACGGTATTGTAAAGGCAAGCGTGTTTTATCGTGGACTAACTTTTGCCCGCGGGTTCGCCCGCGTGGCGAACGTAATACCGGGATAAATAGTTCTATCTCCTAAACGAGGTCATGGTCTAGCTGTGTGTATTTCATCGAAATCCATGCAGTAGTTAAGGCGTGAAAAGGGAACAGAGAGACAGTTAGGCAGGGTTCCCACTATGCCGGACCGGTAGATCTGACGGAAACCGGACACCGGACAGAATGGGTCTCTCTTGGACAAGCGTACCTAATTAAAGTTTCTGCTTGAATGTCCATGCTACACGTCTACTTTTATCAGAAAATGCGAGCCGAATGACGTGACGAGCACGGGCGGGGTGAGATCCGGGGCAAACTGGTTCACATTACTCCGGTCCGGGTGTTCTACTGGTGCTTCGCAGTGACAAAACGCTCGGCCAAAATGCCGAGCTCGGTATTTTTTCCGGATCCGGCATAATGTGAACAGCTTCAAACTCAAAACTCAAAGCATTTATTTCAATTAAACCATTTACAGGCACTTTTGAATTGTTAAGGAATCGGTCAGTCAGAAATAGGTATGAAGCTAGTTGCCCATTCCAAAGCGTAGTAGGTACCTATGGAGAAGAACGGGCAAGAAACTCCACGGACACTCTTTTAAATAAAAAATTGTTACAAAATTCATATATATTCTTTAGCCATTAGCTCTTCCGGCAGTTTTACCAAGCCGGTAAATCTGCCGGTCCGGCATAGTGGGAACCCGGCCTTACTTTCGTATTTATAATATTACTAGGTGCGCTCCGCGGTTTCACCCGCATGTCTCGATATCGTACGAATATCAGGTTAAAAAGTATTTTATGTTCTAACCCAGGTGCCAAATCTACCAATGTGCCAAATTTCATCACAATCCGTTAAGCCGATTCAGCTTGAAAGCTTAACAAATAAAGTCACATTCTCATTTATGTTATTATTAGTTACGTTGATCAATATTACATTCTCACGGTGCAAGCTATTCAATTAGTGGCATAGTTTCGTTTCAACTACTTTTTGTACCGGAATCTATCCGGAACCGATTCAATCAACTATGCAACTGTCAGTTGTTATATTATTTTATTGCTGATGGAGAAACTACAGTTTTGAAAATAGTGATGAATGGGTTGTAAGGCGTGCTGTGTCATGTGTGTGGCTAAATTGAATATACATATATGTACATTTACTTACCCCCGGGTGTGCCGAATCATGCCTACTCGAACTTGTGTGCACCCCTAAAAATTGTGGGTAGAAGATGATGAAGATAAGGGTCGTTACACATGGCTGAAAAACGCTGCCGCTGCAGCGCCATGTGTAAACGCTCTAAGAGTTTAATTCCATAAACATACTGCTATTAAGTTAAGACATCATTCATTTTTAATGCCAGTTGGTTAGCCAACGCCAGTTGCGAGAACTTAAACAAGTGGTGTTCCATTTATTCTAACAAAAAAAAAACTGACATAAAATATCCTAAAAATTGTTTTGGCGTAATTATTGTACCCTGATCGTTGAAGTGAATATCCCTGACTCCTAAATTAAGAGATCATGTGACTAAAGAAGCATTTGCCATTTACAAAGCTCAAGTAGATTCCCTCACTTTTTGAAATCTTACACACAACAGCAATATTGACTTTCAACAGTCGTAATTGCCTAAGGGAAATACTTACGACCTCCAAAAACTTATTGACCTACTAATGTACGATTTTTTTAAATAAATGTACCTCTTAATAACTTTCTGGCCTTTTCTCAAAGTTGGTTGCAGTAACTAAGCTAGGGCATCCCGGCCATATGGAACTCTGTAAGCATTTATTAGCCTAACTTATAAATTAGCCATAGTTTTCGTAGATTGGATTCCTTTATATTTTTACTGTTTTTATTATTTTTTAATAAACAAGTTTATAGTTAATACCAACAATGTATGGAAGAGCGGAGTCTCCTAACACAGGCTTTATTAGCTTAAAAGGAGGCTCCAATCATTACCTAGTAATGTAAGAAAACTTGTTAAAACTAATAAACATTTTTTCATTTTCATTTTTCATTTTCATATTGGTTAGGTTAGGTTAGAACTGTGACTATCCGAGTGCGAGTCGAGCGAGCGAAGCGAGCGGTGCCGCGGCAGCGCCCGGCGAGCGCTATATCCAAGTTGGTCGCAGTTAATTGGCAATTTTGTATTTTAAACAACAAAATGAGTATTATTTGAGGCGCACAGAAAGGTCACATTTAGGTATTATATTAGAGTGTCCATTTTAATATTTTTACGACATCAAAATGGAATTATTTGGGGTTGAATTCAATACATGCCATTTCCTAATGCTGACTTGATAGGCTACCGGAACAAGAAACTTCAATCACTATCCTGATAAATCAGGATGAAATTGCCCAGATTGGCAATATAGCCTTATTATCTGAAACTCATTTATTCCTCGCTGAAGCCTCGTTCACTTTACAGGCACCTGAAGGACTACCCATAGTGCGCTACAATGAAAGATTGATGACTACTTTTATTGGTGAACTTTCACCGGATTTTGGAATTTCGAATTCTTCTGAAGCTGTTTTTGTTCTATCGTAATAAAACGACGGTTTTACAACTAGCTTTGCGACGCCTAGCACGAACATAACTGACGTAAATTCGAACGATTTTTAAATTGTAAATACTTGTTTCGCACAAACTATTAAATAGTTTGGTTCGGAGCATAGTTTAACCTATAATGTTCCTACTGCTGGGACACACGCCTCCTCTCTGTCAGAGGGAGTGGGCTGTTATCCACCACTTGGGCCCAGTTCGGGTAGGCAGATGTCACATGTCTTCGAATTTTTGGTTCTAGGACATGTCGGTTTCCTCACGATGTTTTCCTTCACCGTTTTGAGAGTAGTTTGGAGCCTTTATTCATATCTATGTGTGATATTAATATTTATTTTTATTGTTTATTTGTTTTTTCAGTAAAAAATTCGCTAAATCTAGATAGATATTGGTATAGATAGATATCTATATCAATATGGTACCAGAACTTAGGATAGGTATCTACGTGCTTATATGTTTGCCTGGTAACTACTCTTCATAACTATCTGAGTACCAAAATCAAAAGGCTGAGAATCATTACATTTTGAACGTCAAAATGATATAAGACAGTCCCCCAAAACCCTCCACCACTTCCTAGTGCTTTAGCTGGGAAGAAAAAGTGGCGCACAAACTCCCCAGCAGCACAGCTGTCTGTTTAGTTAGAAAAACTTGATTCTATACAATATATATATTATAGATTCCCTTTCATTCTTTGGACAAAAATATCAGCAGTCGTTTTCAAAGGACACAAAACGAACATTTTCCCGACAGGAAAACTGGTATTATAAGAGTTAAGACTTAAATACATGTAGCCAATAGTTTTAAGTAGGCTTAACCACAGTTTTACTAAAGTCACTTTCTATAGCGGAGGGTACCAGTCTATCCTGACCCCCCGGTGGAGTACGTAACTAAAGATTTTGACGTTTAATTGACATATTGGCCTAAGGAACAAGTGCCTCTGTATAAGTTCAAGATATACTGGCTACCTCGAATACAACGTATACAATTTATTTAAGTAATTAAACCACAGATTACACTATACATTATATATTCAGATTTGTAATGCGCGTCGTTAATTAAAAAATATGTGATGCGAAGTCACGCCTCTGTGTGATAATGAATTGGATAGTACCAATTTTATATTAAACAATTAATTTGTGATTGTTAATCTATGGAATCAAAGCAAGAAAATGTTGAAAAACATAATTTGACAACATGGGTCACCCAGGGAAAAACCTCAATTTTTTTATACTTACTTTTTTATTCTCTTGAAGAATTTACATAGGGTTTTCCGCCATCTTCATCGTGTTCAACCATGACCACGATCCCGTTTAGTTATGCCAAGGCTCTATTATTGTGCAATGCATGGAATTAGTAAGTACTATATAGCAGTGCAATCCCATTTAAGGTGGATCCGCAAATGAAGCTCGCGAGATAAAAAAAATCTTACGTTTTTTGCAATTTGCTGGTCAGTGTCAGGTTGTATCTTGATCAAAATATGATTTGCGTCCATAACAAATATGTATTTACTGAGTCATAATCATTGGAATCATTAATACATCTCTCTGAATTTGATTTGTTTTCAAATGTCATGATTTCATGAAAAATTCGTTCAATTTAAAATAGAACAAATCACAACAAAGAATTTCGCGGACGCTAAAGCTCATAGAAAATGTTGTATTGAATTCGTTGACAGAAAAATGTGAAGTCATACACAATTCAAGGCTGTCCTTTTCAAGTTTGTCGTTTAGTATTTTTTAAAGGTGCCAAGTGTGGCAATCGAAGTAAAAAGTGTTGTGAAATATTGTCCATTTAAGGGTACTACTCGTCTCAATCATACAACACTTTATTATTTCACGGGTCCCTGGTTTATAAAGAACAATTTTTTTTTCATTCGTTTTTTTTTTCAAACAGTGAAGAGTATTTAATAATATCTGTCACTGTAATGTTTAATTGGTTTCTTTCGATGACAGCTTTGAAGTCTGGTAACCGACAGGGTTAAATAAAAGGGTGCTATGTTTGAGGCGTTTTGTTTTTCGTTGCAAGATGTATAAGACAAATTGTTTAAACACAAATTGCTGAAGCTACGGTTTCCTTGAAGATATAAATATATCTAGATAGACAGTCAAAGCTGTGAACTCGTCGAAAAAAATTGCGTCCAACTGTTGGCCGCTAAATGCACGCACACTAAAAAAGCACAATGACGTGGCGCGAGTGTAAGACGCAGCTGTCACGCACACCAGCATAACAAAGTTGACTTGTTTGTTTTACTTCTTTTAAATAAAGGGTTTCCTATAGGAGCGGTGGCCGTCACATAATGGCCGCAATGACGATGATAGCAGCGGGGTTTGATTTTAAGGTGTCAAAAAAAGGCTCTCTAGGAAAATACATAACTTACTTTCATAAATTACGTTTCAGTGACGTCATTCGCTGGTAAATTGAGGACGATACTTGTATATGGTGGCCACCGTTCATCTAGAAAACCGTATTTTAGGGTCTCAAATTATTGTACAGACGCCAGCACATCAAGCTACCCGAAACTGTCAAATTTTCCCAATCAACTTTGAACCTTAAAATTGAGCGATAAAATTGAAAATCTATTCAATAAATTTGACAGATTGTAGTAGCTTGGTGTGCTGGCGTCTGTACATGCTATAAAGCCGGTCTAGATCGGAATAAACATAACAATTTTTTTTACTGTAAGTTCTAAAAACAGAACAAATATTTTTCAAAATCCAATTCCCAGATTCATGTGCAAACATAATGTTATGTATATCGCGATACTTTTTATCCAAACTAGCTCCGAACAAATACATAAAACGGACGTTTCAAAACTGACCGCTTTCAAATCAATCAAACAAACTAGTGATTTCAAACGGAACGCTTTTCGTTACGATTGTACGTGCGGTGCGTTCACGTCACGTTCACAATCAGAGTGTACACTGACGTACACAAGTTTTGAGCGTTTTGTGTTTAGTTTTATTTTGGACATAGATTTGTGTCATGATTTAACTTTTATGTTTTGATAGTTTTTTTTTTCTTTTTTGTTAAGTATACAATTGAATTTTAAGATAATTTCACATCATATAACAAAAAAGCTTACTCACGGCTGTAGTTAGCGGTATTTTCTGTACATAAAAAAATTTAAGTTACTTTTTTATCTGTCTGTGTGACTGCGTTGTTCTTCTAAACCCCGCAACGGATGATGCTGTTTTCACTATATCAATCTGCCTAGCCTTTTCCCAACTATATTGGGGTCGGCTTCCAGTCTAACCGGATGCAGCTAAATATCAGTATTTTACATGGAGCGACTGCCTATCTTTTTTTTTTTTTTTTTTGGGTGGGAAATTATCAAATAACTTCTCCCGCTCTGGGTGGGTGGAGCGGGAGGGCGTGTCAGACTCTTACTGACTAAAACCCACCCGTGTTCCTTCGGTTGCCCTGTTGCCGGGGGCCACGATGTCCCCATCGGTTTTCTTCGAACCCCCGGCAGGCATTGGCCCTAACGGACCCCGTCAATTCTGCTGACATCTCTTTGAGGCGCGCGTGGAACACAACGCGCCGTCGACCCGGGCTTGGTCCTTACCGGACGGCGAGCTACCCATTGCTCACCGTCCGCAAGCCCGCGCCTACGGTGGCCGGAAATCGGCTCGCGATTCCCGCCCCGGGCGTCTCCTCCTGCGGCGGTTAGGGGCGTGAGGGCGCGAAATTTGCCTCTCCCTCACGCGTTCCGCCTCCTCCTTCGCGAGCATTACCGCTTCGCAGAAGGAGGTGACGGCCTGCCATTTCCTCTCGCTCCGTACCATGGCCTGAACCAGGGCTGGACGCGAGAGATCACCGCCGCCGATCGCCTCCACGAGGACACGGCGTTGCTCCGCCCAAGCCGGGCAGACCTCCACCGTATGCTCCACCGTGTCCTCAGGCCGATCCACACAATGGTGACACCCGGGTGTTTCCTCCCGCCTTATCCTGAACAGGTACCTCCCGAAGCACCCGTGTCCGGTGAGGACCTGCGTCAGGCGGAAGGTGAGGACGCCGTGACGCCTCTCAAGCCACTCCTCAAAGAGGGGTCTTATCGCCGCAATTGTGGCGTGCCCAGCGCGGGGTTGCGACAATCGCACCCTCCATGACGCCATGAGATCCCGCCGGAGCTCTGTCCGCTGTGCCGCGATTTCTTGCGGCATCGGAGTTAAGCCCCGGCGTTTCGCCTCCTCGCGCCACTCCCAGATGTGCGCGAGGATCTTTGCCTCCAGATCCCATGGCGAGCGACTGCCTATCTGACCTTCACAACCCAGTAACTGGGGCTTGATAACCCCCTGGTAAGACTGGTGGTCAGACTTTCGGGCTTCTGACGACCCGTAACAACTGTTAAAGATCCACGAATGACAGCCGGGATGTAAAGATGATCACCCACCCACGGACCAACAACAGCAAGCGTATCTTTACCTGATGGATCAATCCGTTTTTATGTGTATAAAAAATAATTATTAAATTTACATATATTAAAGCAATGGTGCCGATTCTCTTGTCACAAATGCCTCTAAACTAAACTAAAAATCACCAAAATTTAGTTTATTCCTGTCAAACGACGATTTCCCATTCTGAAATAGACTAAAGTGACACAACTTAACTATATTTTAGTTTGACAGCACTAAGATGGCAACGAGATATTAGTTTAGTGAAAATAGCAATTTTGCTATTCTGAATTTGACGTTTTTCACCTAAAATTTAGATTTTCTAACTAAATCTGACTATTTTTAATCGCGACTAAAAACGTGTGGAATAAAATTGGTTGTCATGAACTATAAATTCACACCAACACCTCGACTTCAAATGCAAAAACAGTACTGAATCTTTTTTTTTTCTTTTTTTTATATCTCGAAACCGGTGTGTCCAATCGCAAAAATAATGAAAATTTCGACCCCCTTTATAAAACCCTTAAACCCCTGACACTCTACATGTAGGTAATAATTTTTATTATTTTCCATACAAAAAGTGAAAAATTCTATTTAAAACACGACGAGGCTGCCCCCCCTGCGCGCCTCCGGCTCTAAAAAGATCACGTGGTTTGGTATCACGTGTGGAGTCGCGATTGTCAAATTCGATTTAGATGTGTCAAAATTATTTTTAAATTTAGAGAATTTATTTTGCAGAATAGCTATAAGATTCTCATAGTCAAAAGTAAGGAATTTTAGTGATAGTTTAGTTAGTTTAGTTCGGTGTACAAGAGAATCGGCACCATTGTTGATGTTTTGTCAAGTTGTAAGAACCTTGCTGAGCAGGGCCGGGTTGCTAGTTAAGACTACTTAAGTGAAGATGCTGTGTATCGCAAATATTAATTAATATATGTAAGTAGTTACAGAGATCGATCCATCTGAAGAGTGATATTTCATGTTTATGTTTAAGCAAATTACGGACTGATTAATTATTCATCGATCGACATAGTTACCTGCCAAATATAATGTATGTATGTATGCTGCTGAGCATGAGGTCCTGGGTCCGATTCTCAGGTCGGGCAAAGTGTTATTGGGCATCGTATATAATTATACAATGTGAAACTTAATAATGTCCACATATCGAAAAATTTCAAACAAAACGTTGTAACTTTTATACTAAATCATCTATCGCGATGATACAAACTCCATAATGATTGAAAATCGTGGAAAAAAAACGACCCCTAATTAAAAATAAACATGTTTTTTTTTAGCAAAAATCGTTTTTTTTTCAACAATTTTCATTATAATCGTAAATTTTCTCAAAGACCATTACCGAACCTATAAAAAAAAATCATAAAAATATATTTAGATTTTTAAATATTTTTTCCGTCCATTATATCAAGCATAGATCAGTTCGATATGTGCACATTATACTTAAAGACACACTACAGTAGCAGCTCAGAGTCTGGATTTGTGCCCGGGTGATGGCAAAAGGGTCGCCCCCTGTTACATGAGACATAATTGGCGAAATGTGGGTGTATTAAAGGTCACACCTCTGCCCAAAGGCTCCCGCAGACAGGCGCGACGCGACTCTAGTAGAACAGATTCTTTGAAAACTTCATGGAAATTGTTCTACCAGAATCGCGTCGCGTCACGCCTGTCTTCGGGATCCTTAACCCTAACACCTATTCAGTGGGTAGGAACTTTCAGCCCCAGTAACACACTAAATAATATGTGACTAATGAAATATTGGGTTAACATAAATACAATCTGGAATGGTAATAGAAAACAGCCTCCACGTATAATATTTATGTAACTTGTCTTATTTATGGGAAAACATATATATCTATTCGATCGTGTTTAGAATAATTTACCGCCCAATTGATATCCCTGACTCTGGTGTGAGTCAAACACGAGGTAAACTATCTAAAAATAATATTTCTCACTTTGAAACTATTGCGTTTAATGATACAAAGAAATAAATAAAATACATTTATTTAGTACAAACTAAAAGGCACACAATACGGGGTCAAATTAAAATAGCTAGCAACACTCCGCGGACGTGTTGGGTAACGATGTCTAAACATGATCAACCTGGAAAAATGTGGGTATATAAGTACACCTCTGCCTAACCCTTCGGGAATAACAGACGTAATATCAGTGTTAGTTTTACAATAAGGTCACCAGATGGCGCTACTGTGGACCGCTAGATCGCGCTGTCGTTGTCGCTCGGCAACCGTCGAACACTTTGTGTTTCAATACGATCCAGCCTGTCCCTTGCTATCCTCCCCCAGCGACGCTTTAAGCTGAGGTCCGTACCCTACAGGGGGTGCCCTTAGCGTGTAGTCGCTTAGTTTCTAAGTTTAACGCCCTGGATGAAGGCCTGTATTTATTGAGATAGCCACAGAAAAGTCCGGTTAAGCAGCCGACAACTTCGAGGTTGACCTGCAAGATGTCATTCAAAAAGAAAAAAATTGAAAAGAACACTTTGTGTGACTGAGTTTGGTTATGTATAAAGTAGCTTCAAAAGTAAAGTCTCGTGCTTAACAGATAGTAGTTGGTTAGTTGTGGGTTAGTTTATTTCTGTTTAATTTTCGTCTTGCCACCATAATATGCTTTTTAGTAACCTACAGCCGCAGTGTTTTTTTTTAAGTTGCATATTATATTAATTATCTATGGGATTTTAAACTGACTTGGTTATTTTCATCACTAAAGTTATTTAAAACGAGATTTTTACCTTTATTAATTCTTGCAAAAAAGTTTGTGCTCGCGAAGTCTACTGTTTGCAGAATTACTAGTGTTAAGGGAAATACGTCTTTTGAAAGCCAAAAAAATACATTTTAGCCGCGTACCTTATACTGTCGATAGATAATGGGTATTAATTACGAGTAAAAACACTAAGCTAAGGGATCCGTTTATCGCCAATTAATATCAAATTAATCGGTCCTTTATCAAATTGCAGGTAGGTAACTGTTATGAATGCTATTAGGTACATAATTATCCCTATAACATGGGAATTAAACATAACTGGTGAAATGTGGGTGTACTATAGGTGCACCTCTGCCTCTGCCTAACCCTTCGGGGAAACAAGGCGTAATGTTATGTTATGTTATCCATTGACGGTGAAGTATCAATGTCTAATATCACAGCGGGCCATATCAGAATATCAGCGCCGCGGTATTTATTATAATATCGCAGCATTATGCTGAGATATGGGCCTTTTTGGCCTCGCACAGGTCGTTACTATTTTTTTGTTAGTTTGTTAGGGTAAAATGCTCCATTCTTATTTTTATTTTATTTTATTTTTATTACTGTCTGTATTTCCTGTGCGTGTCCCAAATAAAATATTTTTCTTTCTTTCTTTCTAATAACTAACATTTTGGCCGTTTTCACTTTATTGCTTATCTTCTATCTACGTTAAATATCCCTAACCTAAAATATTTTATTGAAATCATTATCACCATCTCAAGCGCTTCCTACAATTTTTTTTAAAATAAAACTTACTTTTGATTCAATGTTAAAAACTATTGAAACGTTTTTTTCGCTCCCCGTAAAGTCATGGTTTTGCAGTTATTAGATATTGATACTACACCGTCGCCATAATTTTATGGTCTAACAACAGATAATTTATGGCAGATGGACAATTTCTTGTCGCCAACAAAAATATTCCGGATACTTTTAACTCATTAGTATTCTTCGCGGGAGTTGAAGTTACTCAAGATTATTAACAACTTTTGATACCAAGAGAGTAAAAGCAAAAAAAAAGTAGAGCGGTGTCGTGAGACACCCGCACCTTAATTGCGTAACACACTTTCAATCACAATCTGAATGATTTTGAAGAAAACTGCTAATCCATTGCTTTATATATTCGAAAAATTCGTCTTTTTAGGTTTGCGTACCCGAAGGGTGCCAAATGGAATTCTATTACTAAGGTTCCGCTGTTCGTCCGTCTGTCTGTCAGTGGGCTGTATATCGCACCTCCGCTCAAATAGTGTCTTAACTCAAAAAAGCAAACTTTCGAGAAAAAGGCGTTTGAAATTTATTCTAACGTCTTTTTTTCATTTTTCGGGTCTTAAATCGAAAACTAACAAAATTAGCGCAATGAGTTTTTTAGTAAGTTAGAATGGTTTTTGAAGCTCTAAAAAAAAATGACGTAGGTATCCTGAAAATATATAATAAAAATGAGTTGTGACACTATATGGGATAAAAACAACGAATAATTTACGAAATATTGTGAAACTAAAATGATTTCAAAACACTTTCTTGATAAAAAATACAATAGAAATATAAACTTGTGACTTTCATTAACTCGGCAATAACTGATACTACTTAATAAATCAAATATAAATCCACTTTTTAATCATAAATGAGTTAGAACTCAAAAATAACAATTAGGGAAAAAAATTAAAAATTTTTGACTAGCCTTAATCACATATACTGTCATAACTCGATAAAAAACAGTTTATATAATATTTAGATACACGTTTAGATACAGAAGACCTCGCACAACCCGTGATGTGACACTGTATATGTTTGGTATGACTTAACTTTCATTTAACATTGTATTGACACAAGTGCCATCGAGGTATAAGTAAAATTAAACCATATTTATGACACTATCTGAGATATTTTTTTTAAGTTTTCTGAAACGAAGGGTACAACAGATTTTAATTTTTTCTGAGTTGTTACACTATTTGAGCGGAGGTGCGATATCATGAACCGTAATAGGTCGATTGAAATTTTCACAGATTGTGTATTTCTATGGCCGCTATAATAACAAATAATAAAAATAAAAGAAATCCCCATACGAGAAACGTGTTTTTTTATATTAAAGTATTTTTTTAAATAATGTATTTAATTAAATATTGTACGGTGGTAAGGAACCCTTCGTGTGTGACTCTGGCTGTTTTTTTTTTATATCAAAGTGCAACTATCATCTCAGGAATCAATCGTGCGACGGTGGTCAGTGTGTCCTGTACCTACTAGTTTCTGATTGCTTACTGTGTACCTATTTACACGATGAATTATGTAAACAGTAATTAATACTGTCAACTATCTCTGCACACAATGGGACTGTCTAGCTGTGAATTAGTGGGAAATACTTAGCATGGGATATTGATTCCTCTAACTTCACATTTACATCCCTAGGGAGAAAACTCAGTCTTTACTTATGACAAAAGGACTGATGAAGAGATGAATGAAATCTGGTCAGTGCTCGCATAATAAAAGTTGAAAATATTAGGTTCTTTCGATATTACAAGTTACCTTTAATATAAAGGTAAAGATATCTCTTTTGATTTATTTTTCCAGAAATAACATAAAATCACCTCTATAATCCCTTAAGGTTTAAGCGGAGGTGTACCTATACTTAATACACCCTCTTTCCGCCTGTTTCTATTTCCAAAAACTAATCTTATAAAAGGACGTGACGTGATGTAGCGACCCTGGCGATGCGATATGCTGAATTGCATTTTTGATATTTTAACGTAGCGCTAGCGTGCGGCTCGCTAGTCCCCCCCCGACCCTTGCTCGAAAACGAGGTGCCAGCAGTTGTTGCAGCTTTAAATACCCCGAATATTAATCAAGATGAAAATCTAAGTTTGACCTAGCCTTTCCCTTCTTGCTGACCTCCGCTCAGCGACGTCCTAAGCCGAGATTCGTACCCCACAGGGGGTGCCCTTAGCGAGCGTTCGCCTAGTTTTAATTTAGAATAGTTTATGCCCCTGGCTGGAGGCTTTAAGTGTAGAAGCTTAAGACAGCCACAGGAAAGTCCGGTTAAGCAGCCATGTCCTCATAGGTCAACTGAGAGACACATTAGATAAAAAAAAATGCGGCTCGCCAGTCGCTTACATACCACCGCCCTGCTACGTCATATATCCCTGTAATAATTAACTAAGTAATTGTGGAACAATATTAAACAAATAGTATATATATTATACGAGTTGACTGCCTCGTTGGTCTAGTGGTCGCAAGCGCTACTGCTGAGCATGAGGTCCTGGGTTCGATTCCCGGGTCGGGCAAAGTGTTATTGGGTTTTTCTATCTGAAATTTCTCAGTAGCAGCTCGGAGTCTGGATTTGTGCCCGGTTGATGGCAATAGGCTCGCCCCCTATTACATGGGACTTAAACATAACTGGCGAAATGTGGGTGTACCTGCTACAGGGACACCTCTGCCCAACCCTTCGGGGAAACAAGGCGTGATGTTATTTTATGTTATGTATATATCAGAGTACGAGTATTCTTTATATCTTTATTCAAGCCCTTTTAATATATAACAAGCACAACAAACCTACCAAATTGCTACAAACCTCGCCCGTTTAATCCCTGAAGGGTTAGGCAGAGGTATCCTGTACTTAGTACACCCACGTTCGGTATTTTTTTTTTTCAAAAACACGTCTCAACAAACCTTTATCTTGAACGCCTTTACCTCTGCGACGATATGTTCCTTCAGTTAGTTGCTGGTACAAAAAAAAGTGGTGGCACTCCGGGAGTGCCGACAGAAGTGAAAACTTGAACAAGATCGCTTTATTGAAAGATAAATACTTGTATAGAAAATCGGTCCGTAACCTTATCTAAATAAAGAGCACAATCGCGTTTACAAAAAATAATACTTCCAAAACCTTTAAAGGAAAAATACTTGCATAAAACATTGATCTGTAACATTATATAAATAAAGAACAAAATCGCGTTTACAAAACCTTTAAAGTAAAAATACTTGCATAGAACATTGATCCGTAACTTAATATAAATAAAGAGCACAACCGCGTTTACAAAAATAAGGTCGTCATGGTGTCGCGAAATCAATGGTTTAGTCCCATCTCAAAAATGCCCATCGCGCCTAAAGAAGATTTCACTTCAAAAATTACGTTTCAGTCTGAAAATGGAATTGCAAAACCAAAACCAAAACTGACCGATCCCAAAAAAATATACCTTATATATTAATTTCATTAACTTTCATTCTGCACCGACAGTTTACGCCAATCACGTGGCTTCACATTTTTATCAGTAATAATAACATGCATGGTATTTAAAACTGCGTCCTTCACACAGATCGGTCATTGACCTATACCCGTTCACGTTGCCAGGAATACGTAGAAAAAACGCAGTCAGCCCACTACGATACTGTCAGTTTTAATATACTATAAAGCGTAGTAACACAAACAGAGTTTCGAACAGAGTTGGATTAATTTTAGGCGAGGGCAAAAATGACTAAACCACGGCAGAATCTAGATCGGACGCTGTGCCTACCTAAAAACTTATATATTATGTACAATCATATCGTAAAGTTCTTATTTTGAAGTCAAAAATAGTAGCTTAAGGCGCTGACAAGAGGCAAATGTTCTGATTAGGCTTGTCTTAATAAAAATATCACCAAATCTGTATAGTTTGTGGTAGCGGATTTTTGTTTTGTAATAAACGTTGGTATTTAATTAATAACAAGAACGTCTTATTGGACCTTGGTTGTTTTTTTATTACCTAAGTCATGTTTCAGTAAATAGATAATTGCTTTATATTTTACTATAAATTATATGCGTTTTGTGTCATCGCGATTCTCTTTCTTCTATTTGCAGTCTGACAGTGACTGCGCTTTAGCTCTTGAAAAAAACACAATATCCCTAACAATAATGCTTTAAAAGTGTTATCTGTGTTGGAGGCTGCTGTGGCGCGTATGTTGACGCTGGAATGTTGGATTAAGTTCTAAAATATTGATTACCAATGCAGATAGATATGCATGCAAAAATAACTGTCGTAATCAACATAAAACTGACAAAATATAAATGTTTCTTAGAGTAATGCAATCCATAATAATTTTTAAACTACAAAAGTGTTTTTACTCAACAGAACCCGTTGCATTTTGATATTTTTCAGAAACATTCTCCCTTCTCAGTCCATCCCTGCACAAAAAAGTCACTGCCAATTCTTGTACGCGTTGCAAAACACAATGCAATATAGTTATCCGCCGAACTCTCTAATGGAAGGCAATGCTGCGGATAAAACAGCGCTCACACGTGCACGGTTTTACAGGTGCAAATGGCGGATATATACTCGGATAATTATAGAGATGTAAAATGTCAACGGCGGTTAAGAGGGGTTAGATTTGGCTGTCATTTTAAAGGGCATTGACACGCAGTAAATGTAGCGTTAATTGAGTCACAGATAACACAGCCTTAACCATTGATTAAATATAGTAACATATTTGTAAGATATGTTCCTTAGAAAAATGTAGAGAGGTGCAGCAAAAAAGAATTGAATTTTTAGGCAAATTCACTCTTAAAATGTAGGAACTCAATTTATACAAGTTCATGTTTGAAATTCACACAGGCAGTGACAAATCAATAAAATGCTGTACATTTATTGAATTGTGAGTTTGTCTACGTTTTCTTAGAATACGAACAAAATAACTCACGTATTCTATATTTTATAAATAGCTTCCGTTTCCTTAATATTTCAAAAGTAAACTTCCACACATCTTCAAACCCTCCAGCATTGTCAACGGTTTATACTGGCGCTCATTAGCCAGTCTTCTTTCTCACTCGTTCCTCTAAAATTTTCTATGTCCATCTCGCTCACACCACTTGAGTAGAACGCAGTTGTCGTTTGCAGTTCGTGTTGTATAATTATCTTTTTTTTTCGTTTGAACATCGTCAGTGGAAGGGTTGTGACAGGCTCTTTTTATATTTAGATTTTTCATGGATATTTCGAGAAAATTTCTGCATCAATAAGGATAATCTATTTTGGGTAGGTTTATTTCTTTTAGGGGTTGAAAAGAATACACGGTGATTATGATGAATTTCTTTCGGTTTTGGTAGATAAATCAATGACTGATGGAAGAGTTTGTACGTTATATAAATAAAATTATAAATAATGTAAAAAATATAAAAATATTTTTATGTACGCAAGATGTTGAGCCATTATTTATGCTCAAATATAACCGTACTAGCTTTTGCCCGCGGCTTCACTCGCGTTAATGTTGATTTTGTCAATAATTTTTCTGTCCTCGCGAACAGTATTTTTTTCTAGATATGTCCTTTTTTTTTTTGGGTGGGAAGTTCTCAAATAACTTCTCCCACTCTGGGTGGAGCGGGAGGGCGTATCAGACTCTTACTGACTAAAACCCATCCGTGTTCCTTCGGTTGCCCTGTTGCCGGGGGCCACGATGTCCCTTTCGGCCCATATTCGCAGCCCCGGCAGGCATTGGCCATAGCGGACCCCGTCAATTCTGCTGACATCTCTTTGAGGCGCGCGTGGAACACAACGCGCCGTCGACCCGGGCTTGGTCCTTATCGGACGGCGAGCTACCCATTGCTCACCGTCCGCAAGCCCGCGCCTACGGTGGCCGGAAATCGGCTCGCAATTCCCGCCCCGGGCGTCTCCTCCTGCGGCGGTTAAGGGCGTGAGGGTGCGAAATTTGCCTCTCCCTCACGCGTTCCGCCTCCTCCTTCGCGAGCATTACCGCTTCACAGAAGGAGGTGACGGCCTGCCATTTCCTCTCGCTGCGTACCATGGCCTGAACCAGGGCCGGACGCGAGAGATCACCGCTGCCGATCGCCTCTACGAGGACACGGCGTTGCTCCGCCCAAGCTGGGTAGACCTCCACCGTATGCTCCACCGTGTCCTCAGGCCGATCCCACACAATGGTGATTCTGGATATGTCCTGACAACATGTATGTAAAATTTCATGATGTTCGGTTGAGTAGTTAAGACGTGAAACCGTAACAAACAAACTCACTTTCGTATTTATAATATTAGTTATAATAAATTAGGATAGGATATCTGTCTTTCAGACCCAAAACCACACGCGTGACAGAATTTGCAACCACTGAACCAAAATTCAATTAGGAAAGAAAATAAACCAAAATAACAATCACAAAAACCATTTTATTCAATACAAACATGACCACAATATCTTTTCATTTATATACAACAAAAACAATATTAAGAACATAAATATGTATTTATATAAATTGTATGAATAGTGACCCTTCGTAACCAACCTATGTCGTCATGTCGTCATAAAGAAATTGTTACCTTATGTATTGTTGTAATAACGTTTATTTTAGAACTATAGTAAATAGACTTATTTTATTTTAGGAGTATTTTATGAACATTTATTAGAAATACGTGTTTGGGTGGCTAAATGGCTAGATTTGAGCTACCAATATTTTTCTTTGACGGACGAATTGTTAAATAGCAGAAGCCGATAGCTGGGTCTCAAGTTCGATCCCTGTACAGAACTGACAAGTTTGTTCGTTAGTATTCAAATAAATAATACTTAGTTCAAGTGATATCTAAGCGTTTTCTTTCAGTAAAGGATCATAAAAATCAAAATATTTTATTTCACATAAACCTACATGGGCACTTATGAAACGTCAGAAGCTAGGTGCACGGTTCCAATTGGTCGCTTCCTATGGAGAAGAGCCGGCAAGAAACTCCACAGTTACTCTTTTAAAAATAATTGTAATAAATTACAATGTTTTCAAATAACACTGTTAATAGGTATGGGAGGACAGTGTAGGCCTGTCAACAAGTACCAGGTACTTAATGAAATAGAATAGAAAATAATTAATAGAAAATGGTCTATAAGTCTACAGTCTACTAAACCTAAAATATTCACAAAAAATCTAAGAAATTTACAAAAAAATCTTGTATAAATTCAATCAAACAACATTCTTCATTGAAATAAATGCTTTGAGTTTAAGTTGAGTTCAAAAAGCAATATCTAGCACATAATCGTTATAAATTTTTGGTGGCAGCTGTCTAATTGATGTTATTTTCCGTAATTGTATAACGGATATACACTCATAGTTAACAGGGTCAATTATCGATAGGAAATTAAATAAATCAGGCATTTGGAATTCCTAGAAACAGTCGGTTGTTAAAATACATAAACCCATCTTTAGGGCTGGTTTCAAACAAAAGTGATAATGACGAAAAAATTTTATGAAATGATACATGAGATCTTTCAACCAACCAATGCTTGCATTAATTTACATCTCTGCGCCTAACTTCAACGCAATACAATTAATAATGGGGAACATTTAATTGATCCTCTAAAAATTTATTGACCTTCTATTGAAGTCCGCTTTTTTTTAATAAAAGAGCCTCTTAAAACTTTTAATTTGGTCTTCTAATTATGTAGGTTTTTTAAAACAAATGAGCCTCCTTTCAACTTTTTTTCAAAGTTGGTTGCAGTAACTCAGCTAGGGCACCCCGACTAAGTGGGTTAGATAAGGTCAACAAAAGCTCAACTGTGATCAACAGCGCGCGAGCCGATCGAGCGAAGCGAGCCGCAAAGGCGGCTGGTGAGCGCCCAAGTTGGTCGCAGTTACTTGGCTATTTAGTATTTTTAGGACAGTAGAGTGTGAATAATTTGAGGTTCACAATAAGAGCGAAAAAAAAAAGCATATAACAATGTAGTATGCGTTTTTTATATACCTAATTGTTCAACGTAGTGTCTATTGTGGCGTGTGGGTATTACGACTATTTGTTATCAAACAAACTTGTTTCAAAATAGGTAATAACGATTAGAAACCGTCTAGTTACCGGCAGATGAAACTAACACTTGTTCTAAGACACCTAGTCGTATATCTTCATCAATATAGTCGCATTTTATTTGTTTATTGATTAAGCAAAACAACAAAATTACGCTGATAGTAGTAAGTACCAAGAAGAGGAACATATATCGTTAAAATTTTAGCTTTACAACAGTCCAAGTACCTACCAACATTTTTGGTGTAATATGGCGTTGTAACATTACCACCTTATGCAAATACTAGTGTTATTAATATTGTATTCAAAACTCACACAAGTCGCTGTGCATATAAGTCGATCTCCCATGGGGGACGTTGTAAGCCACCAAGTCAAGGTGTGACCACATTCCAACCCATATAAGTCGATCTCCCATAGGGGACGTTGTAAGCCACCAAGTCAAGGTGTGACAACATTCCAACCAAATGAAGGTGGCATGTTTTTTATTACTGCTGTCGAGACAAATACCTACCAACGCTTTATAATGGCTGCTTTGTACGACCAAGGTCATTTGAAGTAAATTATTACTACACAGAACGTCTGTCATATTTTTTTTTCATTGATGGAACATAAAATTACGGAGTCATACCACAAAACGAAACAAATGATTTATAATAATGTCTGTAAGGTACCTACTGTGTGCTTGCATGGATGTGCCAAGTATTCCACTCATCTCACAATAACTTCCATTGTTCCAGATCATTCAAACATGGGTACCCCGCGAGCTTGCCTCATCTTCATCACCATCCAGCTGGTCTCCCTCGCGTACGCACACGAGGTCTCCAAGCGCATCCCGCAAGGATTCCTCGGCATGCGCGGCAAGAAGTTCTTCGACGAAGACGGCACCGAGCAGTTCTACAAACGGAGACCACAGTTCTTCGTTGGAGTCAAAGGAAAGAAAAGCCTCCAAGACATCCTCGAAGCCCCAGAGGCATACTACAATCGAGCACCAGTGGGCTTCATGGGATTGAAAGGCAAGAAAGACAACTTCCTCGACTCTCAAAGCATCGAGCTGTTCCCGAAACGCGACGGTTCTTTGATCGGGCAAATAGACTACTCCTCAAAGGAAGAACCCACTGACCCTGATTTCCCACTCCTCAATGAGCTTCTCATGCATTATTTGGCTCAAATGAAAGCTCCGAGGGAGAACTTCATACCAGAGTCTTTAGAGTCCTCTTTGGAATCTGAACAGTTGAACGATATCGGCAAACGAGCGGCGAATTTCAACCAGTTCTATGGAGTGCGAGGAAAGAAATCGTTGAACAATAAGCGACCTTATGACCTGACCTTCCGCGGCAAATTCATCGGGGTGAGGGGCAAAAAGGACCTGAAAAACAGCGATGCGCATGAAATTAAGTTTTTGGTGGATCAGAACGGACCCCTTCCCAAGAGAAAGGCTCAGATGGGTTTCTTTGGCATGCGAGGCAAGAAGTGGACAGATGGTGAGTTTTTACGCGAATTTCTGGCGAGTTTGATATCCATATTAAATGAAAGGTCAACGTACATACATAATGATAGGGCTTCCGCGTTGATTTAGACGAATGTAACAGTTGGTTCCATTATGAACAAAATCGTTTTGGTTTTTATTTTGTTCAGTGACTTTTGAAAGGAAAGAATACTCATTTAGCTAAAATATTTTAGATTATAATTAACGCTCATTAGAAAGCTATTTACCTCCTTTTTGAAAAGAAACTTTAAAAGTAAACCAAAAAAAAAAATTGAAAGATTATTTGTACAAAAATAATTTATGTAGAATCTTTTAAGTTTTCAAATGAGAAGTAATTAAATTACCATTATTGTCAGACATCTTGTAGTTCTTGCCTTTGCAGTTTAGGTATGATTCCGATCAACGCCGCACGCGGCACTGCTGGCCCTCAAGTCTGCTATTACAATAGTGTCAGAATGGTCTATCATTGATTTCATAATTGTTGATTTTGACAAGTTTGGTAATCTACAAATATAATGGCGTCATTATGACTTTCCAATGGTCAGCCCGACACTCCATTGAAAGAAATGGCACTTATTGGTAATCTCGTACATAATGACAAATGAATGACTGACTTAGGCGGTATCATTGGTCGTATTGTACGACAATGCCATTATAACACAATTCTATTACGAGACCATTGACTGACCAATGATCGACCATTATGAATTCAGCAGATTACGAACTTTTAGCAAAATGACAATGGGATCGTGTTGGAATGACGAATTTATAAAAATAGCAGACTTGGGCCCCTGGTGCCGCGTCTCTACTGGTCTATAGATTTATATGAGATAACATTCCGAGCATGACAGCTATGTCATGTGTCATTACTGTGACATGTCTGATTGTCTGCGCGGCAGACCAGTAGTGCGGCGTTCATCACAGCGATAACACGTGAATGTTGACAAGTGTTGGGAAGTAAATCACGAACAGAAGTGCCGCGCCACGGTGATCAAAATCGCGCGGCAGGCAGCACTGACGCAATGCTGCATACTGCGTTGTTCGGAATCATTCCATTACGATTACTATGAAAATGACATAACATAACATCACGCCTGTATTAGGCCCTAAAGGGTTAGGCAGGTGTACCTATTAAAAGTTATAGAGATTTTTAAATTGGATAAAGATGTTTGCTTATGTTCGCGGTGAAGCTGTATCATTTGGCGTAGCAGTGACGTAGCTGAACGACGAGCAGACCAGACACTATCAGTAATAATGACATTACATTCAAGTAATGTCATTATTACTGACAGTGTGGTGATTGGAATGATGATGTGATCTAAATATTTCAATAGTTTTACGTTAATATTGGAAGGAATGACAGTAATATTAATGTTACTGATACTGTCTAGAACATTTTTTTTTTTTAGGTTGGAAATTATCAAATGACTTTTCCCGCTCTGGGCGGAGCGGGAGAGCGTGTCAGACTCTTACTAACTAAAATTCTGCTGACATCTCTTTGAGGCACGCGTGGAACACAACGCGCCGTCGACCCGGAGTGTCTGGACCCTGACGTAAAACTATTAAAATATTTAGATCACATCATCATTCCAATCACCACACTGTCAGTAGTAATGACATTACTTGAATGTAATGTCATTATTATAGTGTCTGGTCCATAAATGAAATCTAGAAAATAGTGTGACAATAATTTCCATGAATAAAATTCAGGGTTTTGTTAATTATTATTCTTGAAACAAACTCATTCATTCTCATTATCATTCATTTTCAGACGATTTATCACCAATGATTTTGCGAAATCTTTTCAAGAGGTACAAATGGTTACATGTAATTCTGCATTAATTGTAATGGGGAAAATTGATTCAACTTTAATGGAGGTACAATTTTATTTAAAAGTCATGCCTTGATTCCTGCTAATTACTTTGTTTCCTCTATTTTTATTTCGGTTTTGGCTTCTGGAGAATATTCGTAAATCTTGACTAATTTAACTTTTGGGATACATTTTCGGGGAGATTTGTTTTTCCGTAGTATTAATTGTTTTATTACTTAAAAATGTCTTTTCTATTTAAATTACTTACAAACGAACCTTACTATGTTAGAAGCTCTACGACTCTCATTTTCATTCTCGCGTTTCATTCTCATAATTCATATTCCTTTTTCTAACATCAATGTAGTTTCTTGTTTTAACTAATTTATATGTCATATGATAACAACTGTGTGTGAGAGATAAATTTATGCAATACGGCGGATATTTCTTGGCCGGTCTGGACATAGGCTCTCGGAACTTTCACGCATAAATAGGTCATAGTAATCTTACTACGACGGCTTCAACCATCTGGTTGAAGCCGTGATATAGTTAAATCCCTAGGGATATAATATAACTATGATATGAGCACGATCTAGTATATATAACTATTAGGGCACCCCGACCAAATAGGTTAGGTTAGAAGAGCGAGCCGAGCGAGCGAAGCGATCAGTTCCGTGTGGCAGCGGCCGGCGAGCGCTACGTCGAAATTGGTCGCAATAACAAAACTAGGGCACTCCGACAGTTATGAACCGCTTTCACAAACTATATTACGGTATATAGCTATATCCCAAGGGACATAACTATATCACGGCTTCAACCATCTTATAGCGACAAATATAGTCACTCACACTCGCCACTTGTCGATGGTTCTTTTGGTTCCTAAAAAAAATTATGGCGCAGTCTTGTGCGCAAAGTTTGGACCGGCCATAATTCTTCGGCTGTACGTACTGTATTTATTAATTCATAAATATTTTTGTTTCAGAGCCTAGCCTCGAGATGGATACGCCAAACTAAGTGTCTTCTAAAATTGATTATTACAAAAGTATTAAATAATAATAAAAAATTAAATGCTACCTATTTCTTGAAAAAGACTTACCTTTTCAACATATCCTATGTATTAAGAACTCTTGCCAATAAAAATACTGAGGCTTATTTTAGCGTTATTTTCACAGTTTAAGAGATTCTAGGCAGTAAATTATACTTATCTATTGTACTAATATTATACTAAAATATTATTTAAGCTTAAAACTTGTTAGAACATATTTCATCAGTAGATATTTTGTGTTTATTTATTTTTATGTTAATTTAATATCGTAACAAAAACCTGTTAATTATTACTGTGAACGATAAATGTAATGTAATTATTTAATTAATTACTGTTTCAATGTTAGTACAACAAGGTTAACTAAACAAGAACACTATTTCTGAGCTTACCAAACATTGTCACCGAGCACATTTACTTTAATATTTAGGTCACTTGCTACAATAATAGATTTCTATTTTCTGATCCTTAGTACAAAATATCCTGTTTAGCAAAAAATCAAAACTTTGGATAAAGCAGTATATACCTATACTCCATTTCAAATAAGATTAGCCATTTAAATAAACCTTTTTTACAGTCCGTTCAACCGATTTTGACTTTTATTGCGTTGATGGCATGACAAATGGCAGCTGCAGTAAACAGTTGGTATTGTAAGCACTTTTTTGCTTTTAATGCCATCCTTATGCTTACGGTATAGAAGTCAAAATCGGTTGAATGGACTGTAAAACGGTTTGTTTAAATGTCTAATCTTATTTCAAATGGAGTATACATTTTCTCGAGATTGGAGTATGCAGAAAAGCTCTCTAAATATACTTCTTACACTGAAGCGATTCTGTTCTAATTAACAAGGTCTTTTATGGATACCTACCCTTTCAAAATTTATCTCGATATGCGGCCTAATTTTTACTTTTAATTTATTACCTAGTCAGTTGTAAATCTTTTTTTTTAAATGTTATTTTACCATTCAGGCTTTGTTTTTTTTTGTATAAAGCGACAAGAAAGGACTTTTTTTGAAGAATCCTCTATTTGTATTTCAAACAGTAATTTTTTTTCCTCTCTATACTATTGTTAAAATATGTTTTACCTATAGTTAGAAAATAATATCTATCCGTTAATAAAGTTGTAACTCTTTATAAAATAAATAACGAAATCAATCTTATATTTTTATCGATGTCAAATCTGAATATATTTCCTAATTGTTAAAAAATATAAAAGTTAAATGACTAGTAGATAGCTCACGATGAGTGTTTTCAAATTATAAATAATAATAAAGGTAGATTGTATTCGTAATTGTAATTAATATCACTATAAAAATAAACTTTAGGTTTATAATAACGATTATGTTAATTTTCATTGTTACATATTTATTTTAAATGTGTTTTTTTAATTATTTTACGCAAAACGAATCTAGAAATATAATTATGCCTACTTAATTGGATAAAAGGATTTCAAAATTGATTTAATTTTCTAAACGACTGATTTCAATGCTGTCGTTTTTACAAACTATGAAATAAATCAACTTTTCCAACAAGAGCAATTATACGACAGAAAAAGTTTAATGCAGATTTTTTTTTTCAGATACATACTTATTCACACGTGCTTGAATTAAAAACTCAATCAGCTATGAGGTTTTTTTTACTTAGCAAAATAATTTTAAACTAAATAGCCTATAGCAAATTGTTACAACAATAAGTTACCTTAGCTTTTAAATGTTATTTTAATAATTAATCCGAATATATTTTGTATAAATTAGTTATTTTAGTTAAGTACTGTCTTCACATTTTGTAAGGGCTGGCAAAATGTAAAACTGTATTATATCAATAGTGAAATTAATATACGCAGTTGTCAATTTTAATGTTGCTTCATTTTACACCTAAACCCACGTCCTATTTAAAAGCAGTCTACCTATTCTACCCGGCTTACCCTGGAAGATGGGAGGAGAGCTGTAACCGACTTCAGAACGTAAGCATTGGTCTTTATTTGAAAAGAAGGATTAACTCTCGAACGGAGCTTGATAACCACCATGGATGTCGAAGTTGTACAGACGCCAGCATATCAAGCTACCCGAAACTGTCAAATTTTCCCAATCAACTTTGAACCTTATTATTCAGTATTAAAGTTGAAAATCTATTAAATAAATTTGACAGATTGTTGTAGCTTGAAGTGCTATATAAAGATAGATATAGATAAAGGTACAGACACCAGTCTGTACCTTTATTTCCACCCACACCCAACACCCTATTTTTTGACGATATTTTATTCAAACTTAAGAGGCCTGCGAATACGGCTTGCAACTAATCGAGATGTTTGCAAAATTCAATTCCGAGCACGTTGCGCTAGTGTGAGTACCTGTCGGAGCGATATGACCACGCACACATTGACAATTATTGCTTGACGAGATGGCACTACTAGCTTTCGGAATTTATGATAAATTTGGATGTGTTCCGTAATACCAAAAATTATGAATAGTAACTTAATATTTTTTCATTTCTTTTTCGATAATTTGTAACTTGATAATATTGTTGTTTATAATACGGAAAAACAATATGAAGATGTTATTTACGCTACAAAAATGTGCAAAATTGAATTCGTTTAAACTTCATTTTAGAAAAGTTTTTTGGACAAAAAAAGATGTAAGAGAATAGATAAATACTGTCTAAATCCGAATAATAACATAATATGGTGGAAATATGCCCAAATTGCAAATGATTTAGGTATTATGTTTGTAATTCTTGCGTCGCCGCGTTCTTAAGTACTGAACCATGGATTCTGTATCAAATGAACCCTGGGATTCCCGATCCAGTAACGCCCTAACCACATGGTAAGTCAGGAAGCTCATTTCATCGCCTACGACTGAGAATTTTCACGGTCGATTTTAGTCACCCACCACATGCGACCTTGTCGCCGCACGACAAAAGCCGAAACCTACTCTACTTTGGAACTTGCAATGAGTCACCAAATACAATCCGAACAAACCAGAAAGAAATCAAGCTGAAGGTGAAAGTGAATTAGTTTCTGGATTTATATTGA
Organism: Agrochola litura; assembly: GCA_949152395.1. Taxonomy (NCBI): domain Eukaryota; kingdom Metazoa; phylum Arthropoda; class Insecta; order Lepidoptera; family Noctuidae; genus Agrochola; species Agrochola litura. The sequence goes on from OX424512.1 coordinate 3,064,685, forward strand.
TTATAGAAGAGGGGGATTTGCTTTAATTTTTTCAGCTGAATATTCAAGAATTTTGTTTGTAAAAATATTATTTGTTTTAATTTATTTTAAAGTTAAGATTTATTTCTTTTTATTTATTTGAGTTCGAGGAACTTTACCTCGCTATCGATATGATAAATTAATATATTTGGTATGAAAAAGATATTTACCGATTTTTTTTCCTTCGATCTTAGCCGAATTGCCATTTACACAGAAGATTTTCGTCTTGCGGCAAAAATCGTGCGGCGGCTAGTCACCACAGTAAAGCCCTAATTAGAGTTGGGTCCGATATCATGTCCCATGTAAAAATCATCGATATTTTAAAATCATTTCATCATGCAATGACAACGACAAAATCATCAATGCTTTTAAATCATTTCATGAATGAACAAGAACTTCGGTGATTCGGATGCTACGTTGCGAGGCTGCATGATCGGTGATACTTTAAGTCACATAATTCACAGTTTCGATAAAATGCCCAGTGCTAGGCGCACGTCACTGCAACAATGCTGTCACTTGCGTTGTTTATGCGCGGCAAGTGTTATCTAGCATTTTGTGTTTCGTAAATCATTGTTTTGATTAAACGAGGACGACCACACTTATACAAAAAGTTTGAAGTTAAGATTGAAATATTATGAAGGTGCGTATTTTCGCGATCAAGTTTTCACACCAGGTATTTACTTGCAAGAACGCCAGATTGCCATGAACTAAAAAAAAAAGAGCAAATATCGCTAATGGATTGAAAATTTCCAAGATTATTAATTTTTAATTATCAATACTATTCTAAATACACTACCATTTAATTTCGTAATCTAACTTAGAGGATAATAACCCTTAAAGTGGACAAGTACGACCAATGCCTACTAAATAATGATAATTTCACAAAGCCGTTCCACAATCATTTGAAGTGACGTGATCATATTCTCAAATAAAAATCATTGATGATTTTGTCGATCATTGTTCCCGTCATCGATATTTTTTTGTCATTGTCATGCAGTCATTGATACAGAAAAATCATCACTCAGCCCATCTCTAGCCCTAATTCGTTTTCACAGTGAGATTTTTATAGAATCGGCTAGTATTTTTAACCCGAAGGTCGACGAGTTTGTGGCTTTAAGCCCGCTTGATTTATCTAGTAATGTCATATTTGGTAATCACCTTATGTAATACATTCTCATCGATACCGGAAATTTCAATTGTCGTAAAGGACATTGTATTCCCTGTCCTTTACGACATTTGAAATTTCCAGTGTCGTCATGATGATATTACCTAACAATATAATCCAGTATTTATTAAATAATTCATTCAGGCCTGTATCTTTAACGTCCGGAAGGATTTTGGAGTAATTTTACATGCCTCGAAAAATAATTTCTCTGAAAGCAAATTGACACGATTGATCACACGAGCGAGCTTTCAGCGAAGTGACCACGCGATCGTAGCGCATTACGTGCTACGGTGCTACGCCGTAGCTCGGTGCGTAGGATAATGGTTTGAATGAAACAAAGAATAAATCTTTTTTTATTTTTTTTATAGATATCATCATCTGCCTAGCCTTTTCCCAACTATGTTGGGGTCGGCTTCCAGTCTAACCAGATGCAACTGAATACCAGTATTTTACATGGAGCGACTGCCTATCGGACCTCCACAACCCAAGTACTGGGTAATACGATACCCCTTGATAAGACTGGTTGTCAGACTTTCGGGCTTCTGATTACCTCGTAACGACTGTCAAAGATCTATGAATGACAGCCGGGACCAACGGCTTAACGTGCTTTCCGAGACTATTTACTGGAATATCGAGTAGGTACCTACAGCAAAAAGCCATTAATATGTTTTTTTTTTTTATTGCTATATTATTATACTTATCATGTTTTCTCCTGTTTCGTGAGTATTGGTACAAAATGTTACACAAATACCCAGACCCAGAATGTGAAGGTCATTCAAATACGAGAATCGAACCAACGAGTCAGCGCAGCAACCAATCGCTCGGCCACTAAAGTCAACCGCGCTAATTAGGTTTTGGGTAACCTATAGATCTGTTATAGAAGTAGATCAATGAAACATATTATGTGTCTGCCTCGTGACAGAGTGACGGGTTTAGTGACTAATATCGCATCTGCTGAGCGCGGGGCCAATAATAGGTATCACTAGCTTTAGCCCGCGTGGATGTCGGAAAATATACCACGGGAACGTACTACCGGGCAGTACCGGGATTACATACCTAATAGTCCAGGAAAAGGTTATTGACTCCTACCGCTGCGCTCCAACCATAATTATTTTGTTATGCGTAATTTTGAATCTGTGATATCTTTTAAACCATTCATTTAAATTATATGATGTCGAGGCATATTTTAATCTCAATTAAATACACAATTTAAATAACATATTTTATTGGATAAAGATTATATTATGTGATACCGGTCAATATAGCTTCGGAAATAACAATGGAATTTTCATCAAATTCTGAAAGATAAAAATGGTTACTGTGGGTCTTCCTTAGAAGATAGACATATGCCATTGCGGACTTTTTGTTGAACTTTTTAAGATCTTCAATCCTGTAGAACATAAATTTGATGTATCTGTAACGGTTTACGCGGCGCACGCCAGTAACTCCCAATCGGCATGATTTTTTCCGACATCTTCGACAATAAACGTCATATTTCAACCAATTTATACAAAACCTTAATTAATTATACACTAAAACCTTCCGCAAGAATCACTCCGTCCATTGGTGAAAACCGTTTGAAAATACGTTCGGTAGTTTTTTAGTTTATCGTTTTCAGACAGACATATAGACAGACGCGGCGGGGGACTTTGTTTTATCATCATCATCATCATCATTTCAGCCGAAAGACGTCCACTGCTGAACATAGGCCTCCCCCAAGCACCTCCACTTCGACCGATTCTGTGCTTTCCGCATCCAGCGGATTCCTGCGGCCTTCACAAGGTCATCGGTCCATCTTGTGGGAGGCCTTCCAACGCTACGTCTTCCGGTACGCGGTCGCCACTCCAGAACCTTTCGGCCCCATCGGCCATCCGTTCTACTAGCAATGTGCCCTGCCCATTGCCACTTAAGTTTCGCAATTCTTCGGGCTATGTCGGTTACCTTGGTTCTCCTGCGGATCTCCTCATTTCTGATTCGATCACGTAGGGAAACTCCAAGCATAGCCCTCTCCATTGCCCTTTGGGTGACTTTTAGCCTTCTGATAAGGCCCATTGTGAGCGACCACGTTTCAGTACCATAGGTCATCACTGGCAACACGCACTGGTCAAAGACTTTCGTCTTGAGACACTGTGGTATGTGGGACGAAAAGATATTGCGTAGCTTCCCGAACGCTGCCCAGCCGAGTCGGATTCGACGATTGACCTCTTTCTCGAAGTTGGACCTACCTAGCTGGACAGTTTGTCCTAGGTAAACATACTCATCCACAACTTCGAGCGTAGTGACTCCGATCTTCATGAGAGTGGGTGTAACATGGGCATTTGACATGACCTTTGTCTTGTCCATATTCATTTTAAGACCCACTCTTTCGGAGGCTCTACTGAGGTCATCGAGCATTGTACTGAGGTCCTCCATGGTCTCAGCCATGATAACTATGTCATCGGCAAACCGAAGGTTAGTGATATACTCGCCATTGATGTTGATGCCTAGCCCTTTCCAATCCAGAACCTTGAAAACATCCTCCAGTGCAGCGGTGAACAGTTTCGGAGAGATAACGTCTCCCTGTCTCACACCTCTCTGCAGAAGGATAGGTTTCGAGGTCTGGTCCTGGAGTCGGACTGACATAGCGGCGTTTTCGTACAGACACTTTAGCACCTCGATGTACCGATAGTCGATCTGGCACCGTTGAAGAGACTGCAGCACGGCCCATGTCTCGATCGAATCGAAGGCTTTCTCGTAGTCCACAAACGCTAAGCAGAGAGGCAGGTTATACTCTTCGGTCTTCTGTATAACCTGCCGCAGCGTATGTATGTGGTCTACGGTGCTAAAGCCTTTACGGAATCCGGCTTGTTCGGGAGGCTGGAAGTCATCAAACCTGCGCGCAAGACGGTTCGTGATAACTCTTGAAAACAGCTTGTAGACATGGCTCAGAAGTGTGATGGGCCTATAATTTTTAAGCAGGGCATTGTCGCCCTTTTTAAAGAAGAGTACCACCACACCTCTGTTCCATGCCTGTGGCGTTTGGCCCTCGAGTATGACGGAATCGAAAAGCTTCTGGAGGGCCTTAAGAACGGGTTTTCCACCGGCCTTCAGGAGTTCGGCCGTAATTCCGTCATCACCCGGCGCCTTGTTGTTTTTAAGCTGCTTCAGAGCCATCCTAATCTCGTACAAGCTGACGTCCGGGATGTCTTCGGTATAGTGTCGGGTCAATCTAGCTCTTGGGTCGTTTGCTAGATTCGTAACGGGGTTACTAGTTGACGTGTATAACTGTCCATAGAAACTCTCGATCTCTCTCAACAGTTCAGGTTTGGCGGATACGATTCTGCCATCATCGGTCTTCAGTTTCGCAAGCTGGCTCTGTCCAATAGACAGATCTCTTGCAAAAACCTTGGAGCCCTTGTTCCGCTTTATCGCGTCCTTAATACGGTTTGTATTATAGAGGCGCAGGTCGCTTTTCAAGGACTTAGAGATCTGTCTATTGAGCTGCCGGTATTTGAGCGCATCGTCTGTAGACTGCAGGATCATCTCGCGCCTCACCTCCATGAGCTGCAAAGTAGCATCAGAGAGCTTCTTGTTTCGATTTGTGCGGCGGGTCTTGAAGATCTTGGACCCGACCGTATGAACAGTTTCCACGAACCCATCGTTATAATCGTCGATGGAGCTCCCTAGGCACTCGAAACGATTCTCAAGTTCAAGCTGAAAGGTCTCGGGGTTTTGGACCTGGATCAGTGCTGGGCGGAGCGTAGACTTCATCAGTCGAGATCTTTCCAGCTTGATATTCAGGTTCAATGTGCCTCTTACCAAACGGTGATCACTGCCGGTTTTCACCGCGTTGATCACAGAGACATCATTGAATACCTACTTGCTTCTTCGTCGACATAATGAAGTCAATCTCATTTTTTGTTGCACCATCAGGGCTCTGCCAGGTCCACTTCCTGTGCTCACGTTTTCTGAAGAAGGAATTCATCATAAAGAGGCCTTCCTTCTCCATAAAACTGGCCAGTAGGTGACCCCGGTGGTTCCGACGTCCAACTCCAAATTGCCCCACTCGCAGCTCATCATCGTTTCGTTTGCCCAGTTTCGCGTTGAAGTCCCCCATGACAACGGTGAAGTGAGTTTTAGAGCCATGTATGGCTCTGGAAATATCCTCATACATGGTCTCCACCTCATCGTCGGGGTGTGACGAGGTCGGGGCGTAAACCTGTTGTTTTATAATATGTAAGAATTACCTAACACATAACATCACGCCTTGTTTCCCCGAAGGGTTGGGCAGACGTGTCCCTGTAGCAGGTACACCCACATTTCGCCAGTTATGTTTAAGTCCCATGTAATAGGGGGCGAGCCTATTGCCATTAACCGGGCACAAATCCAGACACCGAGCTGCTACTGAGAAATTTCAGATAGAAAAACTTTTTACAAAAAAAAAACAACAGACTTCAAAAAAAAACACTACAAAGTGAAAAATAACTTCAATTTCGGAAGTCGGTGTCTTTGGTTTTGAATTTTCGTTCTTTGTCACCGACTTCCGAAATTAAAGTTATTTTTCACTTTGTAGTGTTTTTTTTTTGAAGTCAGTTGTTTTTTTTTGTAAAAAGTTTTTATTTTTCACTTTTTAGTTGTGGTACACACAAATTCGAATACCACTACCTGCTATGTAATGTAAATAACAGTGACAAGAAGTTATCATATCATCTACATACTAAGTGGGAAAAAATACGTATAATTGAAGCTAACTCAAAAACTACCCAAGCAAAGTTAATAAAATTTATATGGGACCACCTCTGAAGTATGATCTACCAAACAAAAAAAGAATCATCTATTCATAATTGGCGGAGTAATCGCGTAACAAACATACAAAAAAAAAACATACAGACGAATTGAGAACCTCCTCCTTTTGGAAGTCGGTTAAAAACCCAATAACACTGCCCGACCCGGGAATCGAACCCAGGACCTCATGCTCAGCAGTAGCGCTTGCGACCACTAGACCAACGAGGCAGTTAAGGATTACTAGGTTAGAATAAGGAACTGACACCACAGAACAGTACAGAAGGCGTACTCCGCATTTAGGTATGAAGCTACAAGTATGCGGCGGTCTCGACTTGTCGGGCCAATTCAGTGAGTATAACGTAGTCAGAAGATGAGTTACGCGATAGAAAGATAGCCAACTTCTAGGTGAATATAACTGTAGGTAATTAGCGCTGTGCGACCTGACTAAAAAGGCGCTTTTTTATTTTTAACCGACTTCAAAAAAAAGGAAGTTCTCAATTCGTCGGGTTTTTTTTTTTTATGTATTTTCCCCGAAGACGAAGACCGCTGGACCGAAAAATTCTTTTTTTTTTAAAGGGTAGGTATGCTTTCAAGTTGGTCCCATTGTCATTTGGTCACGATCTGATGATGGGATCTTGCAGAAATTGAGGGAACTCTTCAAATATTATAGGCACATCTATAGCGATTTGGGTATTTTTGATGAGCAGTTGACATAAGGCTATTGTAACTTAGATAAATTACAAACCAAATCACTAAAAAGTGAAAAAAAAAAAACTTTTTTACAAAAAATACAACCGACTTCCAAACTACAAAGTGAAAAATAACTTTAATTTCGGAAGTCGGTGTCAAAAAACTAAAATACTGATCCAAAGACACGACTACCGAAATTAAAGTTATTTTTCACTTTGTAGTTTGGAAGTCGGGTGTATTTTTTGTAAAAAAAATTTTTTTTCCTCAGATTTGCCCCTTTCGCTTGCAGCAGCAGCAAAAGTAATGCTGGTTGTTACTTTGAAGGCGAAAGTTATGTGGACTTGAGAGCCACAGTTACCCGACTAACTGAAGGCAAAAAGGGAGGGTTATATGTTTGACTTATAGGAATATAGTCTGGCCACGCAAGCACCGGTTTTTTGATCCGTCAAGCCAACTAATTATTAAACTGACCATAGTTAAGACTCAAACCAATTGTTTACTCAAGTTTACGTTTTTTGATCCCCGTTTGAGCCATGGTTAGAATTTATTATTGCTAACTATGTTGCCCTCGCAATCGACACTAATTTACCCATTTATGAGTTGGGAGTTATTATTTTGTTATGGTAATATACGCGTGCATTTTGACGTCTATCGCGCATTTAATGTCAAAAGTTGTCAAATTACGAGTATACTGATTACTCATGCACGAATAAAAACGACAATAAATTGAAATAATGGAATTAAACAGGATATAAACTATTAATTAAGTAAAAGAAAGCTAAAATAAAAAATAATTATAAAAACCCGACTGCAAAAATACATAACTGAAAAGAAAAAAACAAGCATTCTGAATTATAATCTATAGAATTTTGGTATCGCAGGCGGGGACAAACCAAGTCAGTCTTGAGCAGTCTAGGATACAGGTAAAGATAAAGAAAAACACAAAGTTAACTTCTTTGTATTTATTTTTCGTATTAAAATTGTTTCATTTAATAAATCCATGATGTTTATAAACGTAATACAGTAATTATATAACGCATCGAAGCCATGTCCATCTATGTATGATATCAATTACATTATTATTCTTCACCGACTAACCGTACTGATGAATGGACTGCGTTAGCACGCACGCACACATACATAAACACGCACACAGTTGCGCGGGCGCAATGTGACAGGCCGCCATACTTCATTTATTACTAACGCTACAGTTACATACACAAGTACTTATGTTATAACCAAGTAACTTAAGTTATAACCAACAATTTAGTACATCAGAAACGGAAAATAATTTAATAGCACGATTTTTCTTCAATAATTACATAACATTTTTAGACTAGCTTCTTTTGGTATGATAGTCGCGATCAATGGAGGGGTGTGTATACGCAACTTGGGGCGCTCGTCAACTCATTTAAACTTATAAAATAACAATCAGACTATGGAACATGACGATCGACGTGATATTGTGGGCGACCTGTCACACTGATTTGTAATAAAATATTACAATTATACACCGA